>CAMRHE010000067.1:87500-1287500 GCA_947044405.1 Leptodactylus fallax | reverse complement strand
GTATATTAGTAGATATTGCCAGTACAGTGTAGATACATATAACATGCAAGTTGGTTTCCACTGAAGAGAGTAGGAGAAATGTTCCACCAAATGCATTTCCCAGTATGTTCAACATCATTGATCTCAGATTCACACCTTCATGTGAAAGGAATATTATTTCATGAGACACAGTAGATTGACCCTTCACAACACGTAATGGAGATTAAATAGCTACTTTTGCTTTAGGGTTACATTACAGGCGTATTGTCAGCTCCTTCCATTGTTTAGTCCTGAATAACCCACTTTAAATAATGACACAATACTTAGGATGTATTTAAGTGGCCACAGCGGCCATTTTATTAACATATATAACAAACATTTATAGAAAGGGCACCTCACCCCACGCAAGGTCCCAATCCCCCTTATGTCAACATGAAAAACATTCCCAACGTTACATAATATATAACCAGAATTGTATCAGTAATTAGTTACCAGCCAAATGAGGTCCTCAAAGCCACAAAATCTGTCCTTACCCATTATGTTACTTTCAGCCGATAAGCCCTGGGTTGAAGGCACCAATTAAATGACTTGATAACTACGTAGCCCTATTTACCCCTTCGTGGGTCACCAAGACCTAGCCTGGTAAGAAGAGGCGCAGTTTGTAGTCAGACAAAATTTGCTATTTGAACCACTCATTTATTGCCTTCCTGTCCCACAAAACGTCCATACATTGGAGGGAGGCAATGCTTTGTTTACTCTTTGACAGAATGACTTTATCTCCAACCCAGGCAAAGTCTTATAAGCCCTCACTCCAACTCTGTTAACTGACTTTGCTCCCCTACTTAAAGAGACCCCTGCCCTATTTCAGTACCTTCAGACTCCATCAGGCTGGCCCATTCCATGGCTTCACCCCAAGGGCATATTCAGAAGCCTGTAAGGCTGCCCTACTATACAGACTGTATTATGGCCATAAATCCTATCCTGACTGCAGATATGAAGACCTGAAATAGTGTCTTCATAGATCCTGAGGCTGGTGGTTTGTTTCTGTTGGGGGTTAAGTTCCCCCGGGATGGATGTCACCATAATCCTAATTAAATAAATAACCAGTTTCGAGCGCTCGGGAAACAAGACGTACACAGGTATCGTGTATGAACCGTTTCTACTTTATTACGTAGTTCAATACAGTTTTAAAAGCAAGCTCAATTACATAACAGTCATGTGATCAATATACATATATGGTCTTTCCAGTTCCGTTATCACACAAATTTGTTCATTTACCCATCACCCCAGATGTTTTCCTTTTCACCTTATCTAAATGTCCTCCCAAGAATACCAGTTCTGCTGAAATCGGCAGAACTGTTGATATCTCCCCCAGACTCCAAGTCTGTCCTTATCAACTATGCAGTCTTGTTTACAGAACATTCCACCCTCTTGTGCTTTCTGTATAGAATATAGTGCAAGTTATGTTTTAACCCTTACAATTCCCCCATTTTAGGACTTTATTTTTAATCAGTATTCAATGAATACATTCACACTATCTGTGTGCCATCTGTGATGGATTCTCCATTGAAAATGTTAAAAATAATGATCCTACCTTACATACTGAGTATTGTCCCTCATGAGATTGCATAGCGAAGGAATATATTGGATACAACAACATCCTTATATCATAAAAATGATTACACAAAGGATTATACCTACGATTTGTCGAAGGTATCCCAAGTCAGGTAGGAAAGCTAACAGCCAGTCCCACCATCCTTGGTTGACATCTTGTTTAATATGTGTTACCATTTCCTGCAACTGTTTCAACTTATCATGCACATCTTCTGAATGGTCAGACAAATTAAAACAGCACATTCCCGCAAAAGTGTTGCACCCATAACCATGTTTAAGCAGTAAATGATCTATTGCTGCTCTATTCTGCAATATTGCTTTTTTATGTGATCGCAAATCTAATACAACATAATAAGGACTTATCCAGTCTGCATGCACATGGAGATCAGCTTCCATACTGCAACAGAAGTCGCCACTGCAATCAAACAAGTTTCTAACACATTACTGGAATATGCATTTCTCAAACAAAATTCTGTCATGTTTAATACTCGGGCCAAATACAACATAATAAGGACTTATCCAGTCTGCATGCACATGGAGATCAGCTTCCATACTGCAACAGAAGTCGCCACTGCAATCAAACAAGTTTCTAACACATTACTGGAATATGCATTTCTCAAACAAAATTCTGTCATGTTTAATACTCGGGCCAAATATAACCACATATTCTCTTTTGTTCTCCATATGTGTTCCTCCAGCTCCCTTACTCCCCGATTTGGGCTGTCTTTTCTCCTGTAAAGTTCAAACCAGGTCCATATTATTAAAAGGCATCCAGCAAACATCAGCAAGTGTTGTGTTTTCATTTTGATGGTGCTTCAACTTTCTTGCAATGTGAAGCGTGTATCCAGGTGGGTTTTCCCTCCAATTTTACTGAAGTGGCAGTTGTCAGCAGTACTTGGAAGGGACCGTCATACCTGGGTTCAAGAGACTTCCTAGTGTGTCTTTTCACGACCACCCAATCACCAGGCTGCAAGCTATGCGTTCCTGAAAAATCAGAAGGGTCTGGAATAGAAGAGAACACTTTTTTATGTGTTTCTCTCAATTTCTGGCACAAACTCTGCACATAGCTAGAAATACTGTCATAGTTAAGCTGTAACGTCTGAGGGAAGTATAAACCTGTTTTGGGCGCACTTCCAAACAATATTTCAAATGGTGACAACCCTGTCCTCCTGCTAGGGGTGGTTCTTACTGAGTAAAGGGCTAAAGATAGACACTCAGGCCAGGGCTTCCCTGTCTCTGCTATCGCTTTTTGGATCTTTAATTTGAGTGTGCCATTCAACCTTTCCACTTTGCCTGAACTCTGAGGATGGTAGGGTGTGTGGAAAGCTTGCTCAATCCCTAGTGCAGACATTATTTCTTTCATTATCTCACCTGTGAAATGTGTACCTCTGTCAGACTCAATCACCTCGGGCACTCCAAACCTACACACAAGCTCGGACATCAGTTTCTTGGCAGTTGCTTGTGCGGTTGCTTTGCTCACAGGGTAGGCCTCAGGCCATCCTGAAAACAGATCCACACAGACCAATACATACTCGTATGTTCCAGACTTAGGCAACTGTATGTAATCTATCTGTACTCTCTGAAATGGGTACAGGGATTTTGGTGTACACTTGGTGGGTGTTTTAACTACCTGTCCTGGGTTGTGTAGAGCACATATGTGACATGCTTTTACGTGGTTACTAGCAGCTCTTCCAAAACCTGGGGCAAACCATAATTTACCCACTAATGACTCCATGGCATTTCGAGAGGCATGCACCTTACCGTGGGCCAAGCCAGCCATCTGGGGGTAGACTGCTGTGGGCAGACATAATCGATCCCCCATTTTCCACATACCATCACCTTCTGTAGCACCTGCTTTCTTCCATCTTTCAGTTTCCACACTGGTAACCTTTGAGTACAGCCCTTTTGGGTCTGCTAGGTCAATGTCCATTTTGCTCACCTGGTTGGGACCCCTTCTGGCCAGTAGTGCTGCAGCCTTGGCTGCTCTGTCAGCTCTCTCATTTCCACAGCTTTCAGGGTCCCTTCCTTTTGCGTGAGCTCTGACTTTCACAATTGCCAGCTGCTTTGGGAGCAGTATGGCCTCCATCAGTCGACTTACCACATCTCCATTCTTAATTGGCTTGCCCTGGGCCGTTAGGAAGTTCCTTGCCCTCCATATTGGACCATAATCATGTGCAATGCCAAAAGCATACCTGGAGTCAGTGTATATGTTGGCTGTTCTACCTTTGGCTATCTTACAAGCCTCCATAAGGGCTTTAAGCTCAGCTTCTTGGGCTGACATGTGTGGTGGAAGAGCTTCCTGGACTATGATGTCATGTTCAGTGACTACAGCATACCCTGTAACAAATTTGCCTTCATCTGTCAGATACCTTGAGCCGTCCACAAACATCTCATAATCAGGATTTTGTAACGGCACATCCGTGACATGGTCAAATCCCACTGTTTCCTGTGACATAAGAGCCACGCAATCATGTTCATGCTGGCTGTCAAACAGTTCTTCTTCAGAGAGGGAATTTAAAAATAACTCATCTTCCACTCCCCCTTTTGAATCATGAACTCCTACAGGAAGAAGAGTTGCAGGATTCAAAGTTAAACAGCGTTGAAAAGAGATGTTTGAGGAGGACTGCAGAGCGAATTCCATTTTGCACTGCCGTGCCAAAGAAAGGTGACGTCTGTCTACCTGTGTGAGGATAGCATGGATGTCATGAGGTGTATACACAACCAGTATATGATCTAGGACAATGTCTGAGCTTTTCTCAAGCAACGCTTGTACCGAGAGGACAACACGCACACAGGAGGGGGTCCCCCTGGCTACAGCATCTAACCTTGAGCTGTAATGTGGTGTTGTATGAGAACTGCAGTTGCGTGCCCTATCATCTCAGTCACGTAGACCTGAAAAGGTTTCTGATAGTCAGGTAGGCCTAGGGCCGGAGCACTGACTATCTGCAACTTCAGCTGGTAAAACGCATCCATGGCCTCAGATGTGAGGCTGAATGGTTTTGAGGAGAGGCTATCGTACAGAGGTTGCATGGTCAGAGATGCAGATCTGATCCATGGCCTACAGTAGGATACCAATCCCAAGAAGGTACGTAGCTGAGCATGAGAGGTCGGCACCTGCATGTCTCTCACCACCTTGGTCCTCTCATCTGACAGGTGCTTGGTACCCTGGCCGAGACAGTGTCCCAGGAACACCACTTTTTGTTTGCAAAATTGCAACTTGTCCTTGTTGGCCTTGCAGCCGTTCTGGTAGAGGAAACACAACAGGCTGATGGTCGCCGCTTCACAGGTTGGTTTGTCTGGAGCACAAAGAAGAAGATCGTCAACATATTGTAACAGAACAACATCATGTGGAAAATACCAAGTACTCATAATAAGTGTAAGACACCTTGTGAATTGGTTAGGACTGTTTTGCGCCCCTTGTGGTAGTACTGTCCAAGTGTACTGTTTACCCCTGAATGTAAATGCAAACAAATACTGGCAATCGGTGTGTAAAGGCACAGAAAAATATGCATTGGAAAGATCTATACAACTGTACCAGGTGGTACCTGTGGGGACAGCTGACAGCAGGGTGCGTGGGTTAGGTACCACTGGGGTTTCAAGTAGTGTTACTTTATTCAATTCCCTAAGATCATGAACCATACGGTATGTGTCTGGTTCTCCCTTTTTGCCCTTTTTCTTCACTGGGAAAAGAGGAGTGTTTGCTACAGAAGTGCATTCCTTCAATGCCTCTGCTTTCACTAATTCCACTATTGTTACTGCTATGGCATCCTCTTGGGCATGGGTCAGAGGATATTGTTTAATCCTGGGTGGCTGAGCACCAGGTTTCAGGGTTACCATAACAGGGGGTACATCCAATTTACCTAAGTCTGTTTTCCCAGTTGCCCATAATGCTGTTGGCACTTGGGATAACAGTACATTTTCTTCTTCAGTGAGGACAAAAATACAATTTGGTGTACTTAACTCGGCAGATAACAAGCATAAAATCTCATGGTTAGTATGTGTGACTTTTACATATGCTTCTCCTGATGAATGCAACATGATGTTACAACCTAACACTCCCATCACATCTGTACCAAGAATGTTATCTGATGTGTCGGAGACTAAGTACCTAGTGAGTATCCTGCAACCCTGAAATGAGGTTTCTACAGGATCAGTTTGATCTAAAGCATCCACCGTTTTAGTGAGAAGTCTTCCATAAACTTCCACTGATTCACCTTTCTCTCTTTTAACAGATACCTTACTTCAGATGATAACAGGCAAGACAATAAATTCACATAACATAGTACAAGACATAATTTCATATGTTTGAGTATGTTCTTGAATATTTTACACATATATATTGTCATTGTACCTTACTTTTCCATTTAACCTTAGGCTAACACTTTTATCAAAATATTTTCCCTTTGGGCATAAATAGTCATCATACCCAGGCTGCGGACCCCGGAGGCCCAAAGCCAAGTTTCACTTTGTAATAATTGACATGTAACATTATTGGGTAACAGCATCATGTTCAGCTTGTGATTTTCTGCGTGCCCATCACATCAGATACAACGTCCTTGGAGCTACTTGGCAGTCAATTAATGTTTTGGTTATTCCCTGCAGAACATCTGCAGAGCGCTACAACAGAATACAGGAATACAATTCAAGCAGATAGCAGTTAATACTGACACCAAAATTACATATTACTATTTTTGTACAATTTTCAAATATTTCCCAAACCCCACAGACTTTAGAATTTTCTTCACTGGATTCCAACCAAAAGTTGAACCTCTGTGGAACATCACAATATCCTAGTTTCTTCTTTTTAGGGGACATTTCCTGAAAGCGGATTTAATTTTACAAAAAGCATAAAAGTTGAATCCTGGCATTGATATAAACAGAATGAATATTACAAATACAGGTTGACATATATATATATATATATATATATATATATATATATAATACATAATCCAATAAACATCATACTGATGGTGTACAGTTTTTCTCTTTGCACTATATCAGATTCTCTGAGTGTTTTGTTAAAGTAAGTAATATTTCATACAGAACTGGGAGATAAGATGGGTTATATTAAACAATAATACTGAGAAGGGGGATGTCTCCCTTCAAGCCTGATTCTCGGAGTGAGGTAGGGGTGATTCATTATTTCCTGAACTATCATCCCCTTTGACCTTCCTTCTTGGAGCTCTGCACTGCCTTTTTCTATTCTATTGCTTCCTTCTATCAGGGCATATATGCCTCTTTGCAACTTTTTGTCCTGAATCAATCCCGCATGATCTAATCTCCACTGATCCCAAAATCTACTGTCTACCAACCCAGTTTTGTGTATTCCTGCTCTTTTTAGGATTTTCTTTACCTGTGCGGCTACTTCTTTCCCTTCCCCTATTTCTATTAGTTCACATGGGGTGTACCATATCTTAGAGGGTCCCATCCCCATCTTGGCTGGTAGCTAATCAGCCGATGAGTCTCTCACTCCTCTAGGGCAACCTTTAGACAATAGAGGGTCACTTATGACTACTTAGTGAGAACTCCCAGACAGACTCTTCTGTCTTCTATGAACTACTTGTGTAAGTTCAGGAGTAGTGCTCAGGGCAATGCCTAATGGCTTCCACAGGCTCAACTTTCTGCCTGTGTCCCCTTACCAAAACACTCCCAAATCACTACACGCACTTCTTCGCGCGGATTCTACTAAGTCTTTCGTGCTACTACTCAGGTCCCATTCGACCTTGACCGTCCAGGCACGGCTGGAGGCTAGTTTTCCAAAACAAGGACTTTTCAATCACTCAGTGCTTCTCAGTTCCGAACCTTGTCCGCAACTCTAGACTCTAGGGGTTAAGAATAGAGAACTTTTCCCCATTCTTTGCAGCCTTATATATCTTATAACACAGGTAACATGCCTTCTCAGTAGACAGGTAAACAGGTAAGACAAAAAGCAAAGAAAACAATTTCCATATCATTTACAGGTGACATGTCCCTTTTAGGTTCTTCCGTACTATACAATTGGCATCGAGATGTCATATAAACATGCAGCAGCTTACCTCACTCATCGATACAGAGAATAGACACACAGGAACCTCAGATATACTAATTGGCAAGATCAAAGGCTTACCTTCACAGTACTGTTTTTATCTATCTGAGGTCCTCTGGTCCCGTCCTCAAGTCGATCGGTGAGTGGGTCGGCACTCTTTCGGCTGCACATCACACAATCTCGAGGCCCCACGTCATTGGTCGCCAATTTCTGTTGGGGGTTAAGTTCCCCTGGGATGGATGTCACCGTAATCCTAATTAAATAAATAACCAGTTTCGAGCGCTCGGGAAACAAGACGTACACAGGTATCGTGTATGAACCATTTCTACTTTATTATGTAGTTCAATACAGTTTTAAAAGCAAGCTCAATTACATAACAGTCATGTGATCAATATACATATATGGTCTTTCCAGTTCCGTTATCACACAAATTTGTTCATTTACCCATCACCCCAGATGTTTTCCTTTTCACCTTATCTAAATGTCCTCCCAAGAATACCAGTTCTGCTGAAATCGGCAGAACTGTTGATATCTCCCCCAGACTCCAAGTCTGTCCTTATCAACTATGCAGTCTTGTTTACAGAACATTCCACCCTCTTGTGCTTTCTGTATAGAATATAGTGCAAGTTATGTTTTAACCCTTACAGGTCCATGGATCCATGGTCAGGCAGTTATAATATAGTCTGTATAATACCGCTGCATTATGGATACCTGAATAAGCTGTAAGTCCAACCTTGCTTCCTATTTACCGTATATACTGGCGTATAAGACGACTTTTTAACCCCTTAAAATAATGGCTACAGTGGGGGGTCGTCTTATACGCCGGATATACGGGGGCCGCACTGTGTGAGGTGTTTTTTTCCCCGTCAGCGCGTAGAGAGCCGCTTCCTGGGACCGCCGCGCATGCGCGGCAATCCGCCTCTCACAGTCATTAGAAGAGGCTTAGTACGCGCTGACGGGGCGGCGCGCTGTATGCTAATGCAGCCGCCCCGTCACAGCGGTCGGCGTCACAGAGCTGGGGGTCACAGGCGGCACTTACAGAAGCATGTCGGATCTTCATTAATATCACAGCATGGATGCGAGGGGAAAGCTGGTGGTGCAGTAACACCAGATTCCCCTCGCATCCATGCTGTGATATTAATGAAGAGCTTAGCTTTACCGTACATGTTTGAAACAACCTTATGTTTATAAGTGACAGTTTTGCTGCTATATACAGTACCTGCATGTCATATGCATTTGAATTAAAATTAACATGTTGAAATCAAAGCAGACTTTTTTTTCATTTGGGAGAGGGGTAGTCTTATACAGTGAGTATATACCAAATTCTATATTTTTAGGGCAGAAGTTGGGGGTCGTCTTATACGCCCAGTCGTCTTATACGCCGGCATATACGGTACTTTCAGTTGGAGGAATATTATTATGTACATTCCAATATAGATGGAGATACTGTATATGCACAATGTTGATCTACACCATGTTTAATTTTATAAGCTATCAGCTATCAATGAAAAACCTATGGCCGCCAGAGCCAAGAATGATGGTGGAAACACCTGTCATCTGTAGCTAATAGATAGGGATCCCAAAGGCCTGGCACCCCTAAAGTTACTCTACAGACCCCTATAAATAAAAAACGTATCACTTGAGATCTTCCTGTGGCAAATATAATATGCAGTTTCCCAGAAGACATAAAAAAATCTCAAGAGTTTCTTCTAAGAAACAGCACTTAGCTATACGCCTTCCACGAATGCATGGTTACCATATTTGCCATTTGTAGGAAGCTGGGTCAGAAGCAATGCTGCCGTATGCTTTCCAAGAAACAGATGTAACTAAGGATAGAGGCACACATGATGGAAATCTCTTCACAGGTTCAGGATTTCACCCTGCAACATTGAAAGGGTTAAAATCCACAATGAAAATCTGCAACAGAAATTGTGATGTTGTGGATTTCTCAATCTGTACCGCAGGTCACTTTTTGTGCAGGACAATGCTGCAACATATGGATGGGATTTGTTAACATCTCATCCGCATGCTTGGTGCTCTAATAAACTGCATTTCCATGCCTGACACTGTAATCCGCAGAATTTCCATCCCCTGTGTACTCGACCGAAGAGGTTTCAATACAGGAAATTACAATGGATTATATTCATAGAAAATTATTATTATTGGGGCACCATAAATGTGTTAAAAGTAATATAAGGATATTGTTATAAAATTGAGAATTATCAAATAAAAAGCTAAAATTTTAAAAAATAATATAAAAAAAATATAACAAATAAATCAATAGAGGGTGGCCTATTCTACCAACTCACAAGAACCATATACATTTATGGGATTATAAATAAGGAAGATATCAGTTCTATATTATTGAGGTTAACCCCAGTGATATAATATTGTGATGCAAACTGATGTCATCTCCATCTTTCTATTACATGTGTAGGTTTTGTCAGATATTTTCAATGCTCCGGTGCACACGATTGCCACCGCTAACTCTGCCTGTCTGGGTTGTGCGTATCGAGCAGCTCACGGTAAGGAGGCTCATTAAATATTACTGACTTTCTTATTGCTATCTAATCCTTCTGCAGTCCACAACCCTCTTGTTACGCTTGTCACACCAGCAGATTTCAATCTTTTGTGCGGCGCTATATTTGTTTTCTTAGTATAAATATGTCTGCAAATGACGAAGCCCAAAATGAGCAGCATTGTCAGATCTGAAAAGAGAGCGTAAACTATGCAGGGAGAATGGTAATGAACTGATGTTGACTGAGAAATTAACATTGTAATGCAAAGTAATTGTTGGAATAAATTGGCATTTGTAAAGTACTGGGTTGAATATATGGGAGATTCTTTGTAAAAATGTGACTAATGAAACTGTGATAAATTGGTTTTCACATAACAAACATTTATCAACTGATAGGTGATGAATGCAACATAGCGGGGAGTCCGACTATTGTGAGCCCCGCTGTTCATGAGAAATGGGGTGCCCAAATCCCCTTTTTTATGGAACGGTAGTGCCCATGTGTGACCATCGCTTCACTTACTGCTATAAGACTGGCAATGCTGAGTACAGAGCTCAGAGTCCCATATAAGTGGATGGAGTGGTGGTGCACTATGGCTCCATTCACACAGAGGTTCAAGACCTCATTTAAAGGGGTTGTCCAGGCTAAAATATTTTTTATTAGGCTAGGGGAGGGGGTGAAAAAAACAAACAACTTACTCACCTGTCCCCAGCGCTCCGGTGTCCCCCCAGTGCGGTCCAGTCCTGCTGCTCGGCTGTCTTCTTTTGCGGAAGTCCTCACTGGCTGTGACATTCCCGGGTCCCTTCCTTACGCTTTTGAGGTCGCTGATTGGTCTCAGCAGTCACATGCGGCGGGGACTTCCAACAGAGCTGCAGGACTAGACCGCGCTTGGAGGCACGGAGCATCGGGAAACGTGAGTATGATTTTTTTTTTTTCACCTCCCCCGGCCTAATTAAAAAATAAAATTTTAGCCTGGACAACCCCTTTAAGTGATCAGTGAGAGTCTCAGTAGTGATGCCACCAGTGATCCTACATTCATAACATTGTATTGTAATAGTGATCCACTGTAACAGTGACCGTACAAACATATGCTGTAGACACGTTCTAAATGTTTGTCATGGGGAATTGTTCCTTTTCGCCACTTTCCGAAGTAGAAAAGGATACAACTTGACAGGTATTATATGTGTGTGCTGGTCTAGGGTTCTGTGATGTTTTTTTATGTCGATTATTGCAACCTCAGAAATGTATATAAATAGTTGTTGCACTGCAGGAACTTCTGCTTTTTGGCACTAAGCTTCCTTACATAATATAATGTGCCATCCTTCTTTAGGTAATGAAAGAAGATATTCAGTGTTTGTCAAGTTTGATCCTTAACCCCAAAGAAATAGGCAATGCCTTCAGCGATTATTACTCTACACACTATACCCTAAACCAAGATAATACTATTATTCAACCCAATGCAATGAGTATCCGATCCTTTCTAACAAAATAAATCTTCCTTAACTAACTCAAAGTCGAATAGATAAACTAAACACCACATTTACCAGCGACAAAGTCCTCATAGCTATTTCAACAATAAAACGTAAAAAAGCCCCAGGGCCAGACTACACCAATGAATATTACATACTATTTAACGGCATACTCTCCCTTCAACTATGCAAGACTGGAGGGAACATTCCCTATGGAAATGATCCAGTCTATAATCTTTACCATTCCTAAACTTTACTAGGATCCAAAATATATCACCAACTACAGACCAGACTCATTACTGAATGGAGATATAAAACTATAAGCTAAAATAGTGGCTTCTAGATTGTTGAACATTCTGCCCAACCTGGTCAGTGCAGAGCAAGTGGAATTTATCAAAAACAGACAGGCCCCTGATACCACTAGAAGATTCATAGACTTACTGGAATGGCTGGAAATTACACGGGCACCCTCCCTGCTACTTTGGCTGGAGAAGGCGTTCAACAGATTAAACTGGATATATCCATGTTCTGGAAAGATTTGGATTTACTGGGTCATTTCTTAAAGCAGTCAAAGCACTATACTCAAATCCCTCAGCTAAAATATTCACAAATGGTTTATTATCTATACCATTCAGCATAACAAATGGGACAAAACAGGGATGCCCCTGTCCCCATTAACATTTGTCTTAGATCTTGAAGTCTTTGCACAATACATTAGATCACATCCGCAAATACAAGGCATCAGAGTCAAGTGGAAAACATTATTGCAATACAGAATCCAGTAACATCTCTGAAGGCACTACAGCAATCCATTAACCTTTACTATACTCTGTCTTACTTCAAAGTTTGAAGCACATTCATTGCAACTCATACAACATAATATTACATTGGAAAATTCTGTTTAAAAATAATCTGTCACCATGAAAAACATCCCTGAACTATAATAATACATGGATAAAGAGGTTGTACCAGCTTTCAAAGTTATCCCCTGTAGATAGGGTAGGGGATAACATCACAACTGGTGGGGGTCTAGCTGCTCAAACCCCACCAATTCTGAGAAAGGGGGTCTGATTTCCCCATCTTGATGGAGTGTCAGGCCAAGCATGCACTCTGCCACTCCATTCATTTATCTGAATACTAGAGAGAGTCAAATACGAAGCTTGGCTATCTCCATCGCTATATTTCATTAGAAAATGAATGGAGCATCAGGACGCATGCTCAGCCTGCTACTTCATCAGGGCGGTGGAACTGGACTCCCATACTTGAGTTTGGTGTAGGGGCTTGGTGGTCAGACCCACCGGTCATGAAGTTATTCCTACCCTATTGATAGATGGATAACCTCTAAAGTTGATACAACCCCTTTAAGGCAACAGTAATTTCAAAGATAAAAGTATTATCTCTGAACTCACTTTCAAACAGTCCATTCTCTGTATTGTAATACTGTACGCCCCTTGGACTTCTGAGCTCAGAGACCATAGTAGAGAGGACTCCTCAATGCCTTATTAGCATACAGGGCTATTTGTGGGTGTATTGTGGAGTAGTGAAAGTGAGTTCTCAGATAATAACTATACCATACTATTTCTATGGTGTATAGCTAGATGCCATGGACATCTCTGGGGTGTTGTATTAGGAAGCTGTGTGATAGACAACAGAATAAACAGTAGGTTTTATACAGGCTGTGTAGTCATCCATAATACCCCTACATCAGAGAACGATCTGTTACACCAACAAGAAGATACCGCCATTGCCAGTTGGGCCACAGCAGCACTTCTGAGTTTTGAGCTGTTAAATTGGTAATTTTGATAAACTATCCCCATAGACTTCAATGGGACAGGGCTGCAGTGCCTAAAGCTACTGCTACATTTTGTATGGAGAGTGAACCGCGTGGCTTCCAGCGTGTCCTGTCCAGTATGCCCCATACTGTCCTGGAACATCTGATTTTGGGGGTCCCAGCTGTTGCCTCCCTGTAGATCTAATGTTGATGGCCTATTGTAAGGATAGGCCATGAATGTTACAAAGATGGATAACCCTTTGTGCAGTGTTTCAGAACAGTGTCTTTGCTGTTGTGTCCCCCATCCTGCTGAGCAAGTGAGGCCATTATAATACAACACCACATCCAACAGTAAATCTACTATTTGCTGCAGTCAAACTGTTTGCACCATGTATAGGTGAGACTCCCCTGTGCCACGCTACAAACTGACATATCCAGTCTATGCATTAGCAATGTGAAAATACAATAAATTAATTACATTTATTCTATAGAAATTCTCAGGGCTTAGGCATTATTAATAATTCCCTACATATCATTCTGATGCCTATATAGTTAACAGAGAGAGACCTGAACATTGTACAATCTTAATGGCTGCAACACAAGTGCCTATATTTCTGGAGCACATTATAATGGAGCTTCCATTGAATATATCTCATTGTCTTTCTGTCATTGTGCCCTTATAGATGGAATCGTTGTCATGATTTATATATCTATCATGCTCTATACTTGTTATTTTTCTAATTGTTTTTTTAGAAGTCAGGAATTACAGTGCTTTCATTTCCTGCCATTTTCTTGCCCAGATGGCTTTGTCTTCCAGATTTAATAATGGGCTTTGTGAAATACTAATAAAATGATACTATGAATACAAGCTCACGAAGTGCGGAACAATGTGTGTATTACACCCTGCTCTGAGTAACATTGTGATTTATTGTCCTTGGAGAAATAAGGTGACCTTGGCTTCTCTTGTCAATATTTGCTTCTCCTTGTTAATCAATCTTCACTTCTACAATATTTAATAACTGATCAAGTACAATGGACTGTTCCGGAGCGATCTATGATTCACAAACAAGGTTGAATGAAATCAGATTAATATGCAATTATTTCGCTTCATTGAACTTGGCATTATGAAAACCGAGCATCAGATGTAACCTTTTCACAGTCAACAAGTATTGGAAGATCAACAGTGACCATTACAAAATCCAGCAAAGCTTAAAGGGAGCCTATCGGCACAAAATTGAGATATAAACTAATTTCAGTACCTTGTAGGACTGTCAGCACAGTTTACAATGATGTATTTCTTATTCAGGACCATTGCTCCATCCTTTTATCCCTATGCAAATGAGCAGAAAATGGTTTTAGGGGCGTGGCTTTCCATCAATGGGCTTCACTGTTTGCTGCTACTAAATGATGCTCAGCTCCACCCCTGATAGTTGACTGACGTCTCTCTCTCTTCTGCCTTAGCACCCAGTACTAACTGTACTGTGCGTATCTGATGATGACACATTGCACCCGGAAGTGAAGGAAGCTAGCTTCAGATGGGGGCATCATCAGACACGCACAATACAGTTACTACTGTGTGCTGAGGTAGAGGAGAGAGATGTCAGTCAACTAGCGAATAGTGAAGCCCATTGATGGAAAGCAATGCACCTAAAGCCCTTTTCTGCTCATTTGCATAGACGATTTTTACAAGAATGTAGCTGTGGTCTTAAATAAGAAATACATCATTGTAAATTGTGCTGACAGCCCTACAAGTTACGGTCATTAGTTTATATCTTAATTTTGTGCTGACACACTCCCTTTAAAGGGAGTCTACCACCACCAAAATCGCTTCTAAATTTCTATTATGCTGCTGATGGACCAGATAATGACATAGTGAACATATATTTCTTGTGTCAAATGCAATCTTGCTGCTGAGATATTCAACTTTTATTCCATATGCAAATGAGCTGTTTGGTGCACTTATGGCGGAGCCACGCCAGCTGGAGCACTCATTTTCTTTTGTGGTTGACACTCTCAAGACAAATATTGCCTAGTCCCATGGACAGCGATTTGTGGCAGGCACAAAAGAAAATAGTGCTGCAGTGTGGTGACTCAGCATCAAGTGCGCCAAACAGCTTGTTTGGATATGGATTAAAAGTTGGCAAGACTGACACTGACACAAAAATGTTTCTTTTCACTATGTCACTAACCACCCTTACAAAACCCTATTCATTGGTTTAGAAGCAATCTTGGTGGTGGTAGATTCCCTTTATATTATGATCTTCTTAAAGGGGTTGTTCACTTTTTACAGTATCTTTTTGTTAGAAGAGTTCGAGTAAATGAGCTGATCGTAGGTCATCTTGCAGCTATAGTATGTGGAGAAACCTGGCAACAAATGGTCAAGTGTACTACTATAGTGAAATTAAGTATTACTTGGTGCACACTGGAATGCATGGACTTGCCAAGTTTTCCAAAATGACACATACTTATTGTAACTGATCTTTCCACTGGCTAATAGATGAGGATCAAAGTGGGATGCTTCCCTCTGCTAGCTCAGAATTCCCAAATTGGATGTTAGAGTTATTTTGTACAAGCCAGACAACCATCTCCCGCCATACACAATAGATTCTTGGTAAAATTGGCAATTTGGCCAACAAACAGCAAGAGATTGCACTAGATGTTAGCCAGCTGGTTAATGGCAGACTTTAGTCTGCTAAAAACAGATTGTCCATGCTGGATATTTTTAACCATCTGTGAGCTGAAAATACTAGTGTTTGACATATTAGCAGCCAACTTGTGCAAATTCACTGTGCTTTTTTTTTTTTTTTTTTTTTGATCGGGCAGGTCAGAAGTTAATGTTGATGTTGGGATGGTTTCTACAAAAGATCTCATCATGAATTGGATGACCACATAATGGCCATCCGCATCCCTAAGGGGTTAAAGCAGCATTCATACCTAAGTGTTACTCACATTGGATAACCTTAAAGAGCATGATTCATTTTTCTTTTTGTAAAAATAACATTTTGCTTAAATCTCAGAATCTATTAAGTATGACGAATCTTTGCAGCAATGTCACCATACCAAAAAAATACATTTTATGCATCAGTTTTCCAATATGTATACAGTCTGTCCAGCAAAATTCTAAAAAATTTAATTAATTATATGCGCTCTTACAGTGTCGGACTGGGATGTCTAGGGCCCACCAGTGGAATTGTTTCTAGGGGCCCACCATCAGAACCCCTGCAGATCAGCGGTACCGAGACAGGGCGGCTAAAGGTAATAACATGCCGGGAGCCATGCTGCTCACCCACTATACCATGTGCACCACTGCACTACCTAAACCTACTGCTACACCTTGTATGGCAAGTGAACAGCGTGGCTCCAAGAATTGTTACCTTTACCTGTAGCCGCACTGTCCTGGAAAAGCTGATCTGCAGAGGTCCTGGCTGTTGTATCATCGCAGATGTAATATTGATGGCCTATCCTAAGGACAGGCCATCAATATTAGAAAGATGGATAAATCCTTTAAAGAGGTTGTCCAGGAATTGGAGCATGGCGGGAGGTGTAAAGTAAAAAATAAATAAATTAAAAAGCATACTCACCTGTCCCCGGCGCTCCGTTGTCCACTGCCAGTATCCATTCAGTCTCATGCCGGCGACTCCTTGCTGGGAGTCCTGCACCTCAAGTGATCGCTAAGACCAATTATGTACAGGATTTCCAGAAATGAGGCGCCGCCATAAGACCGAACAGACACAGGCAGGGGACAACGTGGTGCTGGGGACAGGTGAGTATGCTTTTTTTTTTAAAATTTTCTTATTTTTACACCTCCCTGGCGGCCGACACAGTCGTCGCTCCAGTTTATGGAAAACCGCTTTTAAGCGGTTGTCTGGGCCAAATTTTTCTATGGTCACTTCACTGGTCCCCCCACATAGTGGCCTCTTCACTGGTCCCCCATACTGTATGGGGAGCAGTGATGGGGTCATTATATTGTGTGGGAGCAGTGATGGGGGCTAACATCCTGTGGGGGGGACATTAAACTGTGTGGGGCATATTAAAGGCGTTGTCCAGGGTTAATCTTTTTTATGGCCTATGCTCAGGATAGGCCATAAATACCTGATCGGTAGGGGGCTGACACACGGCCCCATCAGCTATTCGGAGCCCATTCTGTACACAACACAGGGCTGGAAGCAGAAAGCTCCATCCGCTGTATAGCAGTCCTACGCCTTCACTCCAGCTCAGCTCCTACTGACTTCAATAAGTGCTGAGATACAGTGAAGGTGCCCGGCTAATGTACAGTGGACAGAGTCTGGCCCTGTATTGTGTACAGTATGGGTATCAGAAGTGGCTCCGTACAGCTGACCGGTCCGGGGTCAGCCCCGTACAGATCAGGTATCTATGACCTATCCTGAGGATTAACCATAACAAATTATGCCTGGACAACCCCTTTAATATACCCCCAGGGCCCCCCTAATGCACCACACTTTAAAGAGGTTGTCCAGTATAATTTTTTTCTTTTTTATAATTAGTCCGGGGGAGGTGAATCCCTCTTACCCCCCCCCCCCCAAAAAAAAACAACACACTAAACATACTCACCTGTCTCCGGTGCTCCGGTGTCCTCCCAGCACGGTCCGGTCCTGCAGCTCCGCTGTCTTCTTTTTGCTGGAATTCCTTACTGGCTGTGACGTCCCAGGTCCCTTCCCTTAGGCCGCTAATTGGCCTCAGGGGTCACGTGACATCACAGGTAGTCACGTGCAGAGGGAACTTCAGCTGGAAGAAAACAACAGAACTGCAGGACCGAACTGCGCTGGGAGACACTGGGGACAGGAAAGAAAGTTTGGGTTTTCTTTTTTTGTTTTGTTTTTTTCACCTGCCCCGGCGTAATTAAAAAAAAAAAAATGAGGAGCCACTGTATGGAGTATAAGCGCCACAGTGGCCCCCACACAGTATTATATGCTCTACAGTGGCCCCCACCTAGTAGTATATGCTCCCTACAGTGGCCCCCCACCCAGTAGTATATGCTCCCTACAGTGGCCCCCACCCAGTAGTATATGCTCCCTACAGTGGCCCCCACCCAGTAGTATATGCTCCCTACAGTGGCCCCCCACCCAGTAGTATATGCTCCCTACAGTGGCCCCCACCCAGTAGTATATGCTCCCTACAGTGGCCCCCCACCCAGTAGTATATGCTCCCTACAGTGGCCCCCACCCAGTAGTATATGCTCCCTACAGTGGCCCCCACCCAGTAGTATATGCTCTACAGTGGCCCCCACCCAGTATTATAAGCTCCACAGTGACTCCCACACAGTATTATAAGCTCCCAATAGCCCCCCTCTGCTTCAGTGCTATTATTATATTCTGGAGTCTCCTCAGACCTCAGAGTATAATAATCGGAGGCCCAGGGAAAGTGATTAAAAATAACAAACATTCATACTCACCTTGTCTTACCTTTCCTTGGCATCCTCGCTCCATCCTGCCATCTTCAGCGTCTTCAGGCCCTTTTCCGACGTCGCTGCTGAGACCTGTGATTGTGTGGCATCACAGAGCTGGCTATGGCTGGGCTGAGGGTGATCTCTGTGCATTGTATTATTTCCTGTTGCTTCATAGCCTGTGTGACATAGCAGGGAGTCCTGAGTCTCACACAACACAGCGCCACCTAGTGAGCCTCACACATGCATTACACCTCCCATAGGATTGAATAGTAACCAAATGTCCAATGGAAGGACATCGCCTGGGAAAAGGGGAGGAGTCAGCTGATCACTGGGTCCCCATGGTAACACCCCTGCAGGAAGGTCCTGCGTGTGGGGAGTTAGAAGTGTGGAGTGTTAGGAGGAGGAGGTGAGGAGATAAGTGTGATGTCCTGTGAAGAAAGCAGTGAGTTTAGTGCAGGAATCTCAAGTCCTAGACAGGCCCAGGAAGGTTGGAGAGCTGACATACTCCAGCTATTCAGAAGATCCTGTCTCCTGTCTGCCTAGCCATCGCCCTGAAGGAAGTCAAGCATCATTATCTTGTCAGCATGAGACTGTGGAGAGAACATTCTGGAACACGTGCTCCATAGCAAGTATCACAGGATCCAGGGGCCAAGGCCAGACCTGTGGAATATCCTGCCACCCTGACTATTGCACCCCGAAACTCTGAGCTATCAGGACCACATAACGTGAGTGGGGAATATTATGTACTAGTATCATGGTGGGCATCCTCCTATGTGCCAAATAGGAGCCCAGACGCACCTTAGGGCTGTAACACTGAAGTATAAGGGGCTAGGAACACCTTTCATCAAGTCTACCCTGCACCCCAGGACTTTGCTGTGTCACCAGGCGTACCCCGTTGTTTTGTATTGAAGAAACTGTTTAAGCATTTGTGCCTCCACACCCATGGAAGTAAAAGTTCAACTTTACAACCGTTTCTGTGTCTGACTCTGCACCGACAACATCAGGGCGCCCCAAACACCACCAGTCGGCACAGTATAGGGGAAGCGCCCCGGGGGAACAATCACCACCAACATTTGTGCAGCCCCCTCATCACCGGTACCAGTGGTGGTAACGTGGGACAGCACCAGCGCTGCGCCCTCGTGCCCAGAGACCGTGACAAGTCTGTGCTGTTTGCACCCCGCAATCCCAACTGCAGCGTTGCCTTCCATATGGTCACCGCAAGAAAAACTGGCGTCACGAACAGGATACGAGTGTGTGCCATTTTGAGAAAGTCGCCACGAAAAGTGCGCCAAATTGTCTCCAGAGCATCGGTCTTTATTGTGGACTTTGCTAAGATCAAGTTTATTCCCTGAGAGTGCTTGCCACAAAGAGGGGGAGCCCTATACCCCTGAAGTAAGCCCTAAAGACTGTCCTCTCAGTGTGTTACAGCCCTGGAAGAGTTAAAACGCCCAGGACTTGTTTGCTGCGCCACATCGCTGTGTAAGAACGCCCACAAAGGGTTAACTGTACCTTGCAAAAGTGCGGGAGATTTTTAGCACTGCCCATGAGGCCAGGAGACCCATCTGCCGCCAACTTAGGAGAGCCCAGAATGCTGAGCGCAATGCTCCAGCGAACCCATACAAGAAAGTGAAAGGCGAACGTGCCGGCGCCATTTCTGACTCTCCGGTGCCGCATCACCGTACCTGCTGTGCACCGCTGATCTCTGGTCCACGCTGCAGTTGCTGTCAGTGAGTACTGTGCCTCCCTGTCCTTGTCTTCAGTCCTCCCACGGCCCCAGCGAGTGTTTTCCGTGTACAGTGTCCGTGGGGAGTGCCACCATTAAAGAGGGGGAGCACACCGTCAGCCTGCATCACAGTGACTCTGTTAATAGCTACAGCATTCTTAAAGGGACAGCATTCCAAGTTGTAGTCTCCATTCCCTGCCAGCAAGCAGTTGAGTTTCTTAAAGAGACGGCGACCTAATTCCAGTCATACCTGCAAACAACATGACTGAGCAAAGTGACATTGTGCCATCTGTTTCTAGTGATCCAGCAGTGCCCATGGCGAGCAGCCTACCATTCTCCATGCCATTTTACCCTGGCGCACCATGGCTGCCGCGCTACAAAGGGGAGGCGCATACCCTCAGGGACTTTCGTGAGAAGATGCTGTCTCTCTTCCAGTTCTATCCTCTGAATACAGAACAGCAGATACAGATCCTGCTGGGCCAGCTTGAGGGTGCTGCAGCTAGGGAGGTCAAATCCTGGCCTGCTTCTGACAAAAGAACCCCTGGGCAAATTCTGGACAAACTCCAGGTGAACTTTGACGTGCGATCTGTCTCCGAGGTAAAGATGCGCTTCTTTTCCAGACAACAACTACCTGGTGAGACCCTGCGGGACTATGCTTTATCCCTCCAAGAGGCGTTCAGAGCTGTGGTGCAAGTGAATCCACGTGAAAATGTGGACTTTGATAAAATCTTGCTTGACCGCTTCATAGAAGGGGCGGGTACCACATTGCTCCAGAGTCAGTGGCGAATGCTTGCTGCACAACATCCCAGCATCACGTTTGCTGACTTCAAGGCCCTTGCCATCCAGGTCTTGGGACAGGAGCAGCCCCAGCCGAGCCCAGTCATCTGTGCTCACCTCACCCTCATTAAGCATTGCTCCAGTTGTCCTGCCACTACCTCTGGGTGCCTCACCTGCCGCCCAAACTGTGCAGACTACACCAGCAGACTCCAGAGATGACCTTCTGGCCCGAGTGGATCATCTGACCCGTGCCATGGAACAGATCACCGTCCGTCTAGATCGTCTGACCCAGCCGTCTTCATCGTCCAGTGATCCTTTGCGAAGTCTCAACATCTCACCTGAGTCGCCACCCAGACGTCCGTCTTCAGTGAAACCTCCGCAGAATGAGAGGCCATACTGTACCTATTGCCATAGATATGGACACACCAGGCCTCAGTGTTTTCAGTTAAACCGGCCACCCCCGAGGCAGCGGGCCGCCCCTCGGGAGGAAAGAAGAAGGGCCCAGGTGAATCTTCAGTGCCATTGTCACGCTTCGTCTCAGCCTGCCCACACATCACAATCCGGGTGAACGGCGTCCCTCTGACAGCGTTGGTGGACACTGGATCTCAGGTAACAACCCTGCGCAAGCAGGTGTTCCTTGAACATTGGGACTTAGGTGTGTTGAATAGAACACCTGACACATGGATAAATCTGTGTGCCAGCAATGGACAGCCCATACCACAGCAGGGTTATTGGGAACCCACTATCCAGATTGGGGACTTGAAACTGTCTAGACAGAGTGTAATTGTCACTGATGTAGAGGATGATAGGTTTGCAGTTGTAATATTAGGCATGAATGTTTTACGCCATTGCTTTGCAGAAGTGTTGGATGCCTTGCATGCCTCTCTCCTTACAGCTTCTCCCAGTGACCAGCAGACCATTCAGCGGGCCATTCGTGTACTCAATGCCCAGCACAAGTTCGCCAACAAACAAGGTGAAATTGGTCGAGTCCGGATCCACGATACCCGTCCAGTAACCCTACAGCCTGGAACAGAAACTATGGTGTGGTGCCGTGCCCGTCCGGGCATAGAAAATCAGGACTACGAGGCCTTGCTACAACCCATACAGGTAGATGGCCAACCACTTGTCATGGCTGCTCGCAGCCTTGTCACAGTTTCCAATGGACGTGTTCCTGTCCGCTTAGTCAACTTGGGCGATGCTCCCGTGAACCTCCACAAGTTCCACTCTGTGGCCCTGCTACACCGGTTAGCACCAGAAGACATTCTCTCTGGTGATTCTACCGCCACACAGCGTTCCACCCAAGCTGCTGAGAACATTCAGAATGGAGCCACGAAGTCCTGGTGGGATGAATTGAACGTGGGAGACGCCAATACCCCTATAGAGCACATCAATGGGGTTCGCAATGTGGCCAAGCGTTACCAACAGGCATTCAGCAAACACCCATTGGACTTTAGTAAGACCACGACCATACAACATCGCATTCTGACTGGCGACCACCATCCAATCAAGGAGCGTCACCGTCCAATACCACCAGCGATGTGCCAACCAGTGAAAAAGTTGATCCGAGAGATGCGAGATGCTGATGTCATCCGGAAGAGTAACAGCCCCTGGGCAGCCCCGCTAGTCCTCGTCAAGAAGAAAGACGGAACCCTACGATTTTGTGTGGACTATCGTAAACTCAACAACGTCACGCACAAAGACACATACCCATTGCCGCGGATTGAGGAATCTCTAACGGCTTTGGGATCAGCTACCTGTTTCTCGACCCTGGACTTAACCAGTGGATACTGGCAAGTCCCTATGGCGCCTGAAGATCGTGAAAAGACTGCGTTTACGACCCCGATGGGACTCTTTGAATTCAATAGTATGCCATTTGGGCTATGTAATGCCCCAGCCACATTCCAACGGCTTATGGAGAGGTGCCTCGGCCATGAGAATTTCCAGAATGTGCTACTGTACCTGGACGATGTTATTGTATTCTCCCGGACATACCAAGAACACCTTCGTCACCTGTCCGAGGTATTCAAGGTACTTATACAGCACGGCCTAAGGGTGAAGCCCTCCAAGTGCTACCTGTTGAAATCCCAAGTTCACTACCTTGGGCATGTCGTGAGCGCACAAGGCGTCCAACCTGATCCTGAAAAGATCACTGCAGTCCAGAACTGGCGAAGACCAACTACCATCAAAG
Source organism: Leptodactylus fallax (assembly GCA_947044405.1). NCBI lineage: Eukaryota > Metazoa > Chordata > Amphibia > Anura > Leptodactylidae > Leptodactylus > Leptodactylus fallax. The sequence goes on along the minus strand of CAMRHE010000067.1, from coordinate 1,264,028 downwards.
AAGTCCGAAGCTTCCTTGGATTCGCAGGTTACTACCGGCGTTTCATACCACACTTCGCCCAAGTAGCCGAGCCTCTGAACGAGTTGTTGAGCGGTTGTCCCAGAGAAAACTACAAACGAAAACTTCCGGTAGACTGGACAGCGCGTCAAGAGGAAGCCTTTCAAGCGCTTAAAGCACTTCTGACGCAACCACCAATTCTAGCCTATCCCGACTACAGTCAGCCATTCCGCTTGTACACAGATGCAAGTCACCAAGGTTTGGGTGCAGTGTTGTCCCAGGTTCAGGACAACAAAGAGCGAGTCATCGCCTACGCCAGCAGGAGTCTGAGAGGCGCGGAGAAGAACGACCAGAACTATAGTTCTTTCAAACTCGATCTTCTGGCGCTTGTCTGGGCCGTGACAGAGAAGTTTAAAGACTACCTGGCTGCCACACCCTTTACCGTGTACACAGATAACAATCCGTTGGCGCATCTGGACACTGCTCGACTGGGAGCCCTTGAACAACGGTGGGCCTCAAGACTCGCGAATTACAAGTTATCTGTCAAGTATCGCAGTCGCAAGTCCAACGCTAACGCTGATGCACTCTCAAGGTTGCCTGTGGGAGAAGAACCACCCCGAGAAGACATCTGGGAAGAGGTGGAGATGCCACCATTCTACAACAAGTTTGCCCAACAGGTTGCTATTGGTGTCCCTGTAGAAGGAGAATCTCTGGCGAAAACAGCTACCGAATCCCTCCAGGAGCCATCTCTGTGGAAAACATTCCAAGAAGAGAGCAGAGTTTTAGGAGAATTGTCAGATTTCCTGCTTACAGGAAGAATACCAACTCGTGTAAAGAGAGGTCTTCATGACGTGGAATTAAAACGCCTTTGGTGACAGAGGAAGCGCCTGTTTGTCCAACGAGGCCTTCTACTTAGAAACACTCTTGATCCTGTCACAGGTGAAAGGCTTCATCAGATCCTCGTACCAAGAAGGGACGCACAGATGATACTTGAGGCGTATCATGACAGATCCGGTCACTTCGGGGTACAAAGGACCGAAGCTACCATCCGTCGTCGCTTCTATTGGGTTGGGATGAGGAGTGACATTGAGAGTTGGTGCCGAGAGTGTCCCGCCTGTAGTATCACCAAGGAAGGTCGAAGAGATCAGAAGGCCCCTCTACATCCAATTAAGACTCAAAAGCCGTGTGAAATTGTTGCTCTGGACCATGTGAAGTTGGGTCCCACACGTTCCGGCTACAGCTACGCTCTGACAATGGTGGATCATTACTCCAAGTTCCTTGTCATCGTGCCTGTCAAGAGATCTTACAGCAAGAACTACGGCTGAGACCTTCTACGCAGAGTTTGTCCGCCATTACGGTTGTCCTGAGCATATCCTTACCGACCGTGGATCGGCGTTTGAATCACAATTGTTCCGTGAGCTGTGTCAGTTCCAAGACTGCAAGAAGTTGCGAACCACAGCGTATCACCCTCAAGGGAATGGTATGTGCGAGAAGGCAAATCAAGTGATCATCGGCATGCTAAGAACAGCCGCAGTTACACCTGGTGTTGAGTGGCCTGAGCGTATCAAGGACTTGGCCTATATTTACAACAACACACCCCAAACATCTACGGGATACGCACCATTTTATCTAATGTTTGGAAGACAAGGTCAACTTCCTTCAGACTTAACCCTTGGTGTGAAGGTCCCTGACACCATCAATCCACTACCCATAACAGACTGGGTTGTTGAACACCGCCGACGTATGGAGGAAGCTAAAGAGATAGTTGAAACGCGCATGGATGAGGTTCGTAGGAGACAACAGGAGGATTACAACCATCGCGCCCATGCAGCGCCCCTGAAAGTTGGCGACCGTGTATGGTTAAGGAATAACCATCGGAATGGGAAATTGGATCCATTCTGGGAGAAAGAACCATACAGTGTCATCTCCATACCATATCCTGAATCCGACGTGTATGAGATCTCTAAATCTGGGAGACAGCCCCAAGTAGTACACCGAAACCGTCTGAAGCTCTGCCTTAAAGAAGGACTACCCACAGAGGTGCCCCCAGCTGAGACAACGAGTACAGAGATCTTGTCACCTTCTGAAGCGAAAGAGAGACCCCCAACGTTAACTGAGCTTATGTGGGCGCCTAAACTACTACCATTTAGCTGCTATCCACCAATTGCTCTAGTGCAAGAGAACCCTTCGACAAATGATTTAATTGATTTCAGTGACTCTGTTCCTGATTCAAATCTTGTTCCACTTAGGTGTTCTGAGCGTACCACAAAAGGCATACCTCCAACACGCTATAGTGATGCCATGGTTGTCCTTGGGTAAAAGAGGTTAACTGTCTCTGCTCCTGTATATATGTTATTCCTGCTCTGATTACATTAATGTTTTTCCTGTGTGTATATACAGTATATATATAATATCTTGCCATGTAATATAGTATTTACATTTATATGCAACAATCCAAGCCATAGTGCCTGGCTCACCGAGCCAAGGAAATTCTGTTACCCCATTGCGGTATGGACATTCGTGCTAGAGTGCCTACTCTTCCTTACAGAAAGGAATGTTTATTATTTCTCAGAGAGACTCTCATGATAATGGACACTCACGAAATTTGTGCCAGAGAGCCTCTGGACCCATTTGCACTACTGTTGTTTCTATATGGACTGTCTGATGGTACCGCCAAAAGGTTCCATAAGTCTGAGTTTAATTATCTCTCCGTTACCCTTCAGACTTCTCATGGACATTCCAGGACTATGCCGGGAGGTCTTACCTCAAGTTTCTAGGTATTATATTTTTCTAAACTGTTAGTGACATTTGCACTTTATTCGTATTTATTAACGTTATGTTACATTTCTCACCTTCACCCCAGCCCGTCGCCGAGGTCGGCTCAGTGAAAGAGGGGGAGTATGTGGCATCCCAGAGCTGGCTATGGCTGGGCTGAGGGTGATCTCTGTGCATTGTATTATTTCCTGTTGCTTCATAGCCTGTGTGACATAGCAGGGAGTCCTGAGTCTCACACAACACAGCGCCACCTAGTGAGCCTCACACATGCATTACACCTCCCATAGGATTGAATAGTAACCAAATGTCCAATGGAAGGACATCGCCTGGGAAAAGGGGAGGAGTCAGCTGATCACTGGGTCCCCATGGTAACACCCCTGCAGGAAGGTCCTGCGTGTGGGGAGTTAGAAGTGTGGAGTGTTAGGAGGAGGAGGTGAGGAGATAAGTGTGATGTCCTGTGAAGAAAGCAGTGAGTTTAGTGCAGGAATCTCAAGTCCTAGACAGGCCCAGGAAGGTTGGAGAGCTGACATACTCCAGCTATTCAGAAGATCCTGTCTCCTGTCTGCCTAGCCATCGCCCTGAAGGAAGTCAAGCATCATTATCTTGTCAGCATGAGACTGTGGAGAGAACATTCTGGAACACGTGCTCCATAGCAAGTATCACAGGATCCAGGGGCCAAGGCCAGACCTGTGGAATATCCTGCCACCCTGACTATTGCACCCCGAAACTCTGAGCTATCAGGACCACATAACGTGAGTGGGGAATATTATGTACTAGTATCATGGTGGGCATCCTCCTATGAGCCAAATAGGAGCCCAGACGCACCTTAGGGCTGTAACACTGAAGTATAAGGGGCTAGGAACACCTTTCATCAAGTCTACCCTGCACCCCAGGACTTTGCTGTGTCACCAGGCGTACCCCGTTGTTTTGTATTGAAGAAACTGTTTAAGCATTTGTGCCTCCACACCCATGGAAGTAAAAGTTCAACTTTACAACCGTTTCTGTGTCTGACTCTGCACCGACAACATCAGGGCGCCCCAAACACCACCCGTCGGCACAGTATAGGGGAAGCGCCCCGGGGGAACAATCACCACCAACATTTGTGCAGCCCCCTCATCACCGGTACCAGTGGTGGTAACGTGGGACAGCACCAGCGCTGCGCCCTCGTGCCCAGAGACCGTGACAAGTCTGCGCTGTTTGCACCCCGCAATCCCAACTGCAGCGTTGCCTTCCATCTGGTCACCGCAATTGGGCCTCAGCGGTCACATGGGGGCGCACTGACGTCATTACGCGGCCGCGCCCCATGTGACCGCTGGGGCCTAATCACAGGCCTCAGTCATGACGGAGGAGTGCCGGAGAGGACGTTGTGCTCAGGAGAGGTGAGAATGTCTATTTATTGTTTTCAGTCACCTCCCCTGGGCTGCCATTTATTGGCTTTCCCCGACCGCTATCATAGTGATCCGGGGCCCGGCCATCTAGAGCTGGCCACGGGCACCATACCCCGCCACTGGTCAGGGGCCCGATCAGGATGGTCAGGATCCCGATCGGGCCCCCATGACATGAGGACTAATAGTCGGGGCTCGGGGCCCACCGGTGGGCCAGTCCGACTCTGCGCTCTTAGTAAAAATGACTTGTCAGTGAATGCATGAACAAGTGCAAGCCTAGTGGAATAAACCCGGACCTTTGGAGTTACTCATGGAGGAGCAAGTACAACAATGGTCGTGATTATAGAAGAAACAGGCATATCTGTAGTAGGAATGAGAAATTGCTTGAAGAAAGTCAGGTTATCTTTCTTCATAAACAGAATCCTAATTTCCAAGTAACCTTGCCTGCTATTCCCTCATTAATGGTGTCCTTCTGACGGCGGATCCTTTAATCATCCTGATTCCTGGTGTTATTTCCGACAGTCAGCAGCAGAACAGGTCAATATGGTCAGAGAATAATCATTTATCAGTAGTATCCAAATAACAAGGAAATAAGGTGCAGTGACATACATCTGCAGAGGATTTCACATTTTTCCTCTTGAGTAATGCAGATTTTTTTTGACAAATACATTTATAATGGGGCTGTGTGCTTCTGCTGCCAAATGCTCATTTACCTACCTGAATGATACAGTTATTGCCATTTTATATGTATCTATAGTTTTAGGGTTAGATACCAGAAAATACGATGGTCCTAGTGTCTCACACAATAATGGGCTCTAGAGGTCCTACAGAAGATGCAATAACTCAGTTTGCATGTGCAATGATAATAATAAAGTATATAATGTCATAACATGGCGGCACACAAGTGCTGTAGACATTGAGGGTGGGTGAATAGTGCCAAAATGATTCATGTAGCGGTACAATATTATGCGCAAAAACTTAAGACACGCAGATTTTTTTATGGATTTCAACACATTTTCTACACCGAAATCTACGCGAAAACTGCATATATTTCATCTCCCATTGCTTTCACTAAAATTTTGCTCTGTAGTTTATTTGCCTGGATATTTCTGTGTGCCAAAAGAGGGGAGAAGCACAGGAGGTGAGAGTCTGAAGAGTACAAATGAGGAAAAGTTGTGAAGGTTGCATTTGAATCGCTTTATTATAGAGTGTAGTTAAAAGGGTTCTCTAGACAAAAAAAAAATATTTTTTAAATAGGCCAAGGGAGGTGAAAAAAAAAAAAAATCATACTCACCTTTCCCTGGTGCTCCAGTGCCTCCTAGCACGGTCCGGTCCTGTCGGTCTGTTGTCTTTCGTTGGCCTCAGCAGCTTCAGTGGAAGGGATCTGGGGCATCACAGCTGGCGAAGAGTTTCACTTTAAGAAGACACTGGAGCGGCAGGACTGGACCATGCTGGGAGGACAGGTGAGAATGATTTTTTTTTTTTTTTCTACCTCCCCCAGCCTATTTAAAAAATATTTTTTTTGCCCGGACAACCTCTTTAAGATATGTTTGTCATTGTCAGGATTGGGATTTTTTTTGTCTGACCATATACTGACAGTAAAGGGAATGACAAGTAAGAGGGGCATTAGAGGAGTGGAAGAAGAGGGGAATGAGTAAAGCTATGCTTACACCTACAGTAACATAAAAGTTGGTTGAAATGGTCGATTTGGACTATATCCATCATTTGAAAATTATATATGAGTGACTGTTTGTTGTGGAAGATGGCACAATATTGTCTGCCAAAATTGTGACATGGGGGTTGGGCTTTTTGGGCTGTTGTCTGCTGAAACTACACATATATGGAATGATCAGTCAGCTGTGGCTGATAATTTGCCAATTTCCACAAGCCCACTCTGTTGAGTTACATTTCTTTAAACTATCACTCTGATCTGCTAGTTTACTTTAGTATGTCCATGGCTGTATCATTCGTAAAATCAAACCAATATGGATACAGTTTAAAGGGAACCTGGCGCATAAACAATACAGTTGTTAGGGTCTTGCCAGATGTAGCAATACCCTACACTACTGCAGGGGTCTGGGAGGAAGGACAGAGACAAGTGAGCTCTAATCTCACCCCAGCCATTGTCCCTTCCTATTGCCTCAGTTACCCTAAATGGTAAAAAGACAACCTGAAGACGAGCCCTATACTGGGTAAGAGGCAACACAGAACACAGACAGAACAAACGACAAAAAGAGAGGTCAGGAAGCCAAGGGTTCAGTAACAGATGAGCAATGCAGTACAAAATCAAAATCCAAGAGAATAGTCAAAGTCAAGGCCAGAGGTCAGGAATATGAATAGCAGTAACAAAACAGCAAAGAATAATAGCCAGAACGCACAAAGCAATAATCAGTGACCATGTGAGGGCTGACAACCTGTTTATAGAAAGTCTGGGCAAGCCCCAGGCTGGATTGGTAGACAGGCTGTCAATCACATAGGCAAGGCTGAGATTAACTATATGCGGTCCAGAGGGAAATGCTCAGAACACGGGTGTGGCTGGAAATCCATTACATTGTCTAGGAAACCTACGCAAGGAACCAAACTGAACACGCCTCCTTCGCCGCAGCGTGCGAGCGGAGGGTGGCGCATAAACCCGAACAGGCAGAGACGTTACAACAGTACAATCTGTAAGAAGAATTATAGAGCAGGAAGAGCCGAGCAGATTGATGCATAGGATTGTAGAGAAAGGTTCAGTATAACCTGTCATTTATCCATTGATATCTCTGCTCTTTCTGAGTTGAGAAGTCAAGGAGGCGGTCCTATCAGTGAATGACAACCTCCCATTTATGACTGTGCATACAGAAACAGCTGTCAATCACTCATAGGCCTGCCTCCTAGACTTCACAATATAGAAAGAGCTGATATATCAGTGGATAAATGACAAGTTATACTAAATCTCTCCCTATAAAGCTATACATCAATCTGCTCAGCTCCTCCTGCTCTGCAGATTCTGCCTGCATATTGTACAGGATTTTTGGTGCAGAATTGAGACTAGTTGGTAGAATTATTACTATTCTATTTGGTAAGATGCAGTGGGTGTTTTAGTAGTTGACCTGGGATGCTACAAGGTGTGTGTGACACAATTATATTTATTTATTTATTATATAGGGGGATTATTTTATCTTGATGATAAATGTTTAGATACGTAATGCTGTTATTGGGCTGGGCACGTATATGGCAGCATTATTCTAATCATAAGAAGTTATGTTGTGAAGCTGACAGAGACTGCTGCTAGTAAACTATTACATTACATGGAAAATGCTGTCAGCTGTAGAAAAGTACAAAGAGAAGACATTGTGGAATTCATGAAACATCAAACATTTACTCTTGACATTGGAAATGCTGTTTTATGACAATCTGTTTCTAATCGTGTGCATGTTTACATTGATATAAGGATAGCAGAGAGAACTGGTGTGGATATTTATGACATTTTGCTCATCAAGAGGATATGGTTATGAAGGATTTTTTGCATGCCATCTAGGCAGCCTATTGTACCTTTCACTGTGAAGGAATCCATATTGTTAGCTTAACCAGTTGTCGCCCTGGTACTGGCTAGGGATAAGTAACATATGACAAAAATGATCTATTAAACTTTTGAACTGATTTAATACATTCTTATGAGTCATGTGGAGCACTGTAATCGCTTCAGTTTACTGTAAACCAGACACAGATCCAGCTGTGTCTGCTTCTTGTATCTGGTTTTGCAGCTCTGTGCCATTAACTTGAATGGAGCCAAGGTACAATACCAGACATGGTGCACAGATGAGCATGGAGTTGTGTCTGGTTCCATTCATAGTTGCTGTTGCTCTCCACTAGTGACAGAGACACCATTGTTGTTGTGATTGGTGTGATCTTAGTGGTTGGACAAAAATGTATCATACAATGATCAGCCATAACATCAGAAATATCTTATTTGTACAATGCATCTGTGCAGTCCCATGTGAAGCAGGTTGTAGTCTGATCAGATGGGATAATCTTTATTCTCTATGTGCATTATTGAGTTTTGGACATCCAAAACTGCTTCTTCTGTAAACTGCTAGGTGCAAAGCACCACGTACCGGGAAGACCCCATAAGACCTTTTTGGTGATGCAATGACCCAATCGTCTAACCATCACAATTTGGGTTTTGTCAGAGTCTTATGTTTACTGCTTCCAATACATTAAAGAGGGTATCCACCATTGTAATATTGATGGCCTATCCTTAGGATCAAATCTTCCAAGGCATGTAACATTTCCATGCAGGGAACTGCGCTGCTCATTTGCCATACTGAATGTAGTGGTGGCTTGAGGTCCTATCCCATAGACTTCAGTTAGGAGCCACCATCTCCTGGAACAGCTGACCTGCAGGAGTCCTGGCTGCTCTAATATTAATAGCTATCCTAAGGATACACCATCAAAATGACAAAAGTGGATAACTCCTTTAAGAACTAACTTTTCGCTTGCTGCCGAATATATCCCACCACTAGATAAATAATAATATGCAGTTCATCTGTCAGTGATGTTAATGTTATGGCTGGTCATTGAATGTAGATGGTTTGTCCTAGCAATAAGCCACCATTGATATCTATTAGTAGGGAATCCTTTAGAATAGTGCAGTTTATGTTATATTTTGTCACTGAGTTCATCATTTATAGTCACCCAATTTTTTTAATCCATTTCAGGACTTGCATCGCTGTCTTCTTCCTCAACTTTTTCAGAAGTTCTAAAAGCTCCTCAACATCAATTAGTAGTAACTCCAAGGCCTGAAGCAGACAAGGTAGAGCAAGTATTTTACCTTTATTTATTATATTACTCTAGTCATTGAAGTGGAGATTTACTCTAGTTAAATGAGTTCCCATCAGTTCTCTTTGTGATGTACCTTATCTGCAAATTTATGGTTAATTTCCATTCGCCCCATTACAAGTTTTACTATGGACACGATGGATACTTGTCATGCCCTTTCATGATCCTATATACACGTGGACAAAATTGTTGGTACCCTTCGTTTAATGAAAGAAAAACCCACAATGGTCACAGAAATAACTTGAATCTGACAAAAGTAATAATATATAAAAATTCTATGAAAATTAACAACTGAAAGTCAGACATTGCTTTCCAACCATGCTTCAACAGAATTTTTTAAAAAAGAAAACTCATGAAACAGGCCTGGACAGAAATGATGGTTCCCTTAACTTAATATTTTGTTGCACAAGCTTTTGAGGCAATCACTGCAATCAAATGATTCCTGTAACTGTCAATGAGACTTCTGCACCTCTCAACAGGTACTTTGGCCACTCCTCATGAGCAAACTGCTCCAAATGTCTCAGGTTTGAAGGGTGTCTTTTCCAGACGGCATGTTTCAGCTCCTTCCAAAGATGCTCAATAGGATTTAGGTCAGGGCTCATAGAAGGCCACTTCAGAATAGTCCAATGTTTTCCTCTTAGCCATTCTTGGGTGTTTTAGCTGTGTGTTTTGGGTCATTATCCTGGTGCAAGGACCAAGACCTGCGACTAAGACCAAGCTTTCTGACACTGGGCAGCACATTTCTCTCTAGAATCCCTTGATAGTCTTGAGATTTCATTGTACCCTGCACAGATTCAAGACACCCTGTGCCAGATGCAGCAAAGCAGCCCCAGAACATAAGAGAGCCTCCTCCATGTTTCACAGTAGGGACAGTGTTCTTTTCAAGATATGCTTCATTTTTCCATCTGCTAACATAGAGCTGATGTGTCTTGCCAAAAATTTTGATTTTTGTCTCATCTGTCCATAGGACATTCTCCCAGAAGCTTTGTGGCTTGTCAACATGTAGTTTGGCAAATTCCAGTTTTGTCAGATTCAACTTATTTCTGTGACCATTGTGGGTTTTTCTTTCATTAAACGCGGGATACCAACAATTTTGTCCACGTCTATAGTATTAAACCATATGAACTAAGGTTCCCTTTTCACACCCACATCTAAAACATTGGGGCAAATTTATTGTACGCCTGTTTTAATAAACAGCCCAAATGGTGCAGGGAAAGAGAGATTCCCCTTACGTCCGACAGCAGCACAATATGGGGTATTTCTGCCCCTGTGTGTTGTTTAGGACAGGTGGAACCTTTAATTAGCACCAAAAAGGTGCCTCCTACTAGCCCTATAAGAGGGCACAAGAGACCTCCCTCCACTGTGTTTTTTTCTGTCCTGTGTGGAACAGGTGGACGGAGGTCTCTTGTGACCTCCCGTTGCTAGGGGTTTTATTTACTCCTGGCTTACCTTTTTGGGGTACCTTGGTCCCAAAGAAAAAACCTCCGGTCCTTCGGGACTTCGCACCGCAGCGCAGCGTTATCCGGCATCCATCTGCAGGCAGCGCGATCCCGGAAGTAAGCGGGGAACCTCCTCGGCCGGAACTTTTCTCCGGTCCCGTGTTCCAGGGGAAGGAAGCCTTTGCGCACCACCGCGCCCTACTTCCGGTTTTCTCGGAAAAAGTGCGGTAAGTTTGGAAATTTAAAATTTAAAGGCAAAATATAGAATTGATTTTTGCTGCTTGTATTTTGAGCCTCTGGCTTAGGCTTATGCTCCTCTATGTTCCATTATGGCGTTTGACTTGTTTTGGTGCTGTATAAATGTTTCTTTGTTGGCTTCCTCCCCTCGCTGCTGGATTACATTTAAAAGGTCTGAATGCAGTCCTTTATTTGTTGAGTGAGTGGTTTCTAGCTCCTCTGCTGCGGGTTGCGGTGGCTGTTTTTTTTCTGACGGTTTTTTTATGGCAGTGGTTAAACTGTCCTGCCGCACTAAGGTACCATCAGATGATGGAGCAAATCTGCACGACGCCATGGCAGGCGCTTCGACAATACCTTCAAGAAGGCTTATTCAGCTGCCTCGCCCAAGACCGCTGTGGCGGTTGCGTCCTGTGAAGTGTCAGCCAAATTATGTACTGACCTGGTCCACCTCGAAAGTGACCGACTCTGGAAGTCTCCAGAGACGAGCTGCTAGGGTTTCTAGGCTCAGTTTCCCTAGCAGCTGAATATTTAACGGAAGCCTCCCACCATCAATTAAGGCTGGCGGCCAAATCCCTGGCACTTACCAAGAACACTGCAGCAGGAAGACCTCTATGGTTAAAACCTTGGAGAGCTGTGTTCCCCTCAAAGTATAATTTGTACGCATTACCCTTTGAGCTGGGTAGAGTCTTTGGCTGTGCCCTAGACGAGATCCTAGAGGGCTTGGCCGACAAGAAGGGTAAAACTTTACCCCAGGCCTTCAGAGGTAGGTCTGGCTCTGGCCGTGGTAGAAGCTATCCGCTTCGTCGTGGAAGGCAGTCCAGAGAGGCTCTAGTTATTCCTAGAGACGCCAGCCGGAGATTCCGAAGTCTGATGATAAAAAAGTCAAGCCTAGCTTTTGACATCAGAAGCAGTTTTCCTGTGGCCGAGATTCTTGTCGGAGGTCATGTCTCCCACTTTCTCAACTGCGGGCAGGGAAAAATTCGAGACCCATGGGTCCGGTAGGTAATCCAAAGAGGTTATGCAATCAAGTTCCTCCGTCCTCCTCAGGATCGGTTTGTGTTAACTCGCAGCCTCCCTACAATGCAGCAGACTACATTGGAATGCTCCATCCGAGAGTACATTCACAAGGGAGCCCTGGTGGAAGTCCCTTCTCTAGAAGAAGGATCCAGTGTCTATTCTCCCGTCTTCCTGATGCCAAAACCGGCAGACAAGTGGAGAATGATCATAGACTTAAGGTACCTCAACCGCTTCATCAAAAAGAAGCGCTTCCGTAGGGAAACCATAAAGTCTGTCACCACCTTTCTCCTCTAAGGCGATGTTTTTTGTGACTTTGGATATAAAAGACGCCCATTTGCATATTTCTATTTACCTCCACACAGAAGGTTTTTTTCTAAGGATTGCCGTAGTAGTTTCCGGCCACAGGAAGCACTTTCAATTCACAGCACTACCCTTCGGGATCTCCTCTGCTTCCCACACCTTTACAAAGGTAGTGGCCCCCATAACGGCCGCCCTCAGTTTTCAGGGGATATTCTTGGTGCCTTATCTAGGCGACTGGTTGATAAAGGCCCAGTCAGAGTGTTCTGCTCCAGTACCTACAGACAGCCTTCAGAGTCTGTGATGGCTTATAAATTGGGAGAAGTCAAAAACGATCCCTTTAACTCGAAGGAAGTTCCTCTGAGAAAACTACTCCCTAGATTCAGTCCGCCTGCAAATCTCCTTGACACCAGCAAGGAAGGAGAAGCTGGTTGCGGCAGTCCGGCACCTCTTCAAAAAGCCGATAGCCTCCATCAGAACATTGATGAAGATCCTGGGCTTGATGTCTTTCTCAGTGGAGGCAGTCCCATGGGCCTTGTGGCACTTACGTCCCCTCCAGAAGGAGTTACTAGAGGCTTGGGATCGCTCCCTTCTTACATTCAGCAAGAAGATTCGACTCTCCCCCAGGACCCGTCTTTCCCTCATGTGGTGGTTGCACCTGAAAGACGGAAGGTCCACGGTCCAACCTTCTTGGACCCTGTTGACTACAGATGCATCCCTCTCGGGATGGGGAGCCCATTGGACGAAAACTCCATAAAGGGAGTCTGGAGCGCTCCTGAAAAAAGGACCTTGTCCAACTGGAAGGAGCTCAGAGCCGTATATCGTGCCTTACTCTATTGCTTGCCTCTTCCCAGGGGAAGAGCAGTCAAAATCCGGTCAGTTTCACATCAAGGGCTCCCTGAACATAGTAGCGGATCGGTTGAGTCGGGGTTATGCCGTATCAGGAGAATGGTCACTCAATCCAGAAGTCTTTCATCAGATTACCCTGAACAGGGGTCTTCCAGAAATAGACCTCATGGCAACCCGACTCAACGCCAAGGTGGAGAAGTTCTGTTCCCTTTACCAGGAGGACAATCCCTTGGCAGTGGATGCCCTGTCCATCCCTTGGAGGTCCAGGCTGGCATACATCTTCCCTCCAATTCCAATAATACCAAAGGTATTAATGAAAATCAGACAGGACCAAGTCTCTGTGATAGCCATCATTCCATTCTGGCCAAAAAGAGCTTGGTTTTTTCCCAACTCATAGACATGAGTCGAGGGATATATTGGAGGCTTCCCCCCATCCAGAACCTGGTTTCCCAAGGATCTCTGAAGTGCCAGGATCTCTGGAGATTCAACCTGACAGCCTGGAGGTTGAGCAGTCCCTACAGCAGGATAGAGGACTGTCAGTGGCCGTCCTGAAGACCCTTTATTCTGCAAGAGCAGAATCTACCAATAAGAACTACCAGAGGACAGCCAAGATTTTCATGGAGTGGTGCTCCAAGAAGGGTATTAATAATCTACAACCTTCAACGGCTGATATTTTCTTCAGGACGGTTTGGATAAGGGCCTTGCCCCTGCCACTTTGAAAGTGCAGATTGCGGCCCTCTCCGCTCATTTGAACAGACGTCTGTCTCAGGATCCTCTGGTTGCAAGGTTCCTTAAAGGGGCAATGAGGCTAAAGCCCTCAGTATCATCCCCAGTGGGACCTTGCGGTAGTCATTACAGGCCTGTGCGGTCCTCCATTTGGACCCTTGGAGACTACGGAGATAAAATATTTAGCCTACAAAACCACTTTTTTGTTGGCTATTATATCTGCCAAAGAGTAGGGGTGCTCCAGGCCCTCTCTTCTAGAGAACCGTACATTTTGTTTTTGCAGATAGGGTGCACCTTAGGTTTACCTGGGTTTATCCCTAAGGTCCCCTCATACTATAATAGCAATCAGCTAATTTCGTTACCTGTGTTTTTCCCCTCTCCAACCTCTGAGGAGGAAGAAAAGCTCAACACCTTAGATGTGGTAAGGTGTCTGTGGATTTACCTATTCCACACTCAACCGCTTAAGAAGGCCGAAAGCCTACTAATTGATATGCAGGGTAAAAACAGAGGCCTCAAGGCTTCCAAGCCTACTCTATCCACATGGATCAAGGAGACCATTAAGTCTTCCTTTCTTATTCAAGAGTTATTCCCTCCAGTTTTTCTACGGCCACTCGACCTGGGTTGTCGACTTCTTTGGCTGAGTATCGGTCCTTACCATTGGACCAGATTTGTGCGGCTGCATCATAGTCATCTCAGTTGACCTTTTGTTAAACATTATCATTGGACATCCGCAGTTTCCAGACAACTGCCTTTGGTCAGTCAGTCCTTGACGTTGTAAGGCGAGGAAACCCTCCCTAGGGGAATTACTTGCTATCTCCCCATATTGTGCTGCTGTCGGACGTAAGGGGAATCGTTGATTGTAATGTCAATCTGTATTCCCTTAGTCCAAGGCATTATGGGAAAGGAGCTGGGGAGCCCTCTATTGGATGTAACAGATCCTCAATTTGCTTTTGACTCACCGAGCCTTGAGACAGCAAAAGGGATCTTAGCCAAGCAGACAGCAGCACAAGGCTTCTCTCCCTAGAAGCTTGTTTCCTGTTACTTTATAATTTACACAGTGGAGGGAGGTCTCTTGTGCCCTCTTATAGGGCTAGTAGGAGGCACCTTTTTGGTGCTAATTAAAGGTTCCACCTGTCCTAAACAACACACAGGGGCAGAGATACCCCATATTGTGCTGCTGTCTGGACTAAGGGAATACAGATTGACATTACAATCAACGATTTATGCTGCGGCCTCTTCATACATCAGTTGGTACGTGTGTGTGTTCCAGAATGGAAATCTACACCAGTTAGGAACATTTTAAGAGTTATCGCTAAACCTGGCCATTGCAACAGGATGTCCAATGTAACATGTAGCTTATTCCCACTGCAGATGGGGCAACCCCTGTGCCCACGCCATCACTGCACATACATATAAGACGCTTTGAAGGAACTACCTGCCCTCTGCATTGCACAGAGGTTATAGACACAAATAACATGTTTTGTTATTTTTGCTTGAAATGATCAATTAATCCATTTTTCCATTTTGTTAAATGTAATATAAAAATGTCTGAAATGTGGCAACATTGGTAACAATTCTGTACATGCCAGCTGTATGTCGCTGTGAGACTGGACTGCTGTGAACATTGTCAAGCTCTTTGGCTGGAGAACAGATATACATAGAAATAATACACGGCTTTATACATAAACAGACAGTTAAGTTTGTGAATCTGGTATTCTCCCTGTCATTACCACATCTAACTGATAAGGAGAAAGATTTCTCAGGCTGGTGGCTGTCACCAGTCTCAGGATGGGGTAAGAATTTATTAGCACTCGCTGGGACAGATCAAGGTGATGTGAGAGATGACAGAGAAAGACTCACACTGATGCTCCAGATTACAGCGGGGAACATTTACATGTGTGACATTTCTACTACTGCGGACTGTCTAATTGAATTCATATTGGAAAAGTATTTTTAATTGTGTTTAACCCAATTTTTACAACATGTAAAATACACCAATCTAGTATCTAAAATAGAGAAAAAACTGTTCTTAAAGAAATATATAATAATGTATATCAAAAACTGTACAAAATGTATAGTATTTCTATTGTAAAAAAATTGTCCATTTCGAGATTTCACGTTTCCCTGAAATTACAATATATGCAAATGTATGCAAACTGCTGCAATGTCAACATACAAAAAGATCTGGGCAGTGGGACTGAGCTACTGGGCAATGGTGACCACCAGCATTGGGCATTCTGAGGGTTAAATAACAAGAACAGTAGTTAGGAGTATTCAAATCAATAAAATGATAAGGGTACCCAAATTTTTGCTCCGGTCAAATTTTGGTTTAATGCATATTGCACATTTTCTGTTAGTACAATAAACCTCATTTCAATCCTGAAATATTACTGTGTCCATCAGTTATTAGATATATCAAATTGAAATGGCTGTTGCAAACACCCAAATATTTAGAACTAAAAATGATTAAGATTAATAGGGGTGCCCAAACTTTTTCATATGACTGTATGTACTATACAATATATATGTACATGGCCACCACAATGCCCCCGCCATGTTGTGCATGTCTGAGAGCAGCCTTCATTGGACTACACAGTCCCCTCTATATCAAATGTAAAGCAAGTGAGCAGCCTTAGGTCTCATTCACACGTCATTTTTAGTGGACATGTGATGTCCATGATAGTCACAGACATCACAAAATCCTGCTTACCGCATGCTGTCTATGGTTCTTCAAAAACTAATGAACTTTTTTCATTTCATATACTTTTCTGTGTCTCAGGGTCTATGATCAATGGACAGCACACAGATGGCATCCATGTGCTGTCCGTGATTTTCATGGATCCATAGTCTGCATGATCCTGTTAAGATCAATGTGTGTACATGCAGTCCATGATATACATAGACATTATGTGTCCACAAAATGTGTGTGACTAAGCCCTTAGGAGCTGATGAATCTATATTATATTAACTCTTACCTGCATGTTTCCCTCTAGGTTTACCAGCCTCTATTGGAGCGCTATGCTGAATGTGAGATTGCCGTGATTCAAGCGTCCAAGATCCTGTGAAGAGTCATGAGAATTACTGCATCAAATAGAAAATGGAAAGTGCAGAGAATAAAGTTCATTCAGAGTTTAGTGTTCAGGATGGTAATGGTGGGGAATACATTAGCCATACATTATATTCAGCGATTCCTCCTCAGATTGTGTATTTATGTCGGTAGAATAAAGCTGTTCGCTCACCGCTGATGAAACCCAAAGGTAAAAGCATTAGCTGTGTGTAGATAACAGATGAAACAGAGCCACAATCAAAGCTTTCTTAATTTGGACTTAATGGTCTGTAACCTAAGAACCTGTGTCTATGTTGTCCATTCTTGCTCTCTGCTATCTTTCCAATTTACAGTAACCACGTTTCTAAAATGGGCTGCAGGGAGTATTACCCAGACCCTCCAGTTTACCTATCTACTGACATCTCAGAGATTCATCAATAGACGTGCGATAATAGTTTTCAGTAAGCAAAAGACTTTTTAACAAATTGTTGAAGCCAAGAGAAGGATGTATTACAAAGGAGCCAGGTTTTGCATTTGCTGATTATAGAGTCAGTGTTATATAAAGATGGAGATGCTCTATAATCGTAGGAAACTTCTCCTATTGGTATTCCTAGTAAACCGTGCAGCTACAGTATCCATGTGATCGGACTTAAAGGGGTTGCCTGAACTTACCAACTGATGACCTACCCTGAAGCTCAGCAGAGTCCAATACACGGGATCCCTACCGACCAGCTGTTTGGAGAGACTGCAGTATTTGGGTGAGCACTGCAGTCTCACCCCTGCCATACACATACACACTTGGACAAAATTGTTGGTATCCCCCATTTAATGAAAGAAAAACCCACAATGGTCACAGAAATAACTTGAATCTGACAAAAGTAATAATATATAAAAATTCTATGAAAATAAACAAATGAAAGTCAGACATTGCTTTTCAACCATGCTTCAACAGAATTTTTAAAAAAAGAAAACTCATGAAACAGGCCTGGACAGAAATGATGGTTCCCTTAACTTAATATTTTGTTGCACAACCTTTTGAGGCAATCACTGCAATCAAACGATTCCTGTAACTGTCAATGAGACTTCTGCACCTCTCAGCAGGTATTTTGGCCACTCCTCATGAGCAAACTGCTCCAGTTGTCTCGGGTTTGAAGGGTGCTTTTTCCAGACAGCATGTTTCAGCTCCTTTCAAAGATGCTCAATAGGATTTAGGTCAGGGCTCATAGAAGGCCACTTCAGAATAGTCCAATGTTTTCCTCTTAGCCATTCTTGGGAGTTTTTAGCTGTGTGTTTTGGGTCATTATCCTGTTGCAAAACGCATGACCTGCAACTGAGACCAAGCTTTCTGACACTGGGCAGCACATTTCTCTCTAGAATCCCTTGAGTCTTGAGATTTCATTGTACCCTGCACAGATTCAAGACACCCTGTGCCAGATGCAGCAAAGCAGCCCCAGAACATAACAGAGCCTCCTCCGTGTTTCACAGTAGGGACAGTGTTCTTTTCAAGATATGCTTCATTTTTCCATCTGTGAACATAGAGCTGATGTGACTTGCCAAAAATTTAGATTTGTGTCTCATCTGTCCATAGGGCATTCTCCCAGACGCTTTGTGGTTCTCAACATTTAGTTTGGCAAATTACTTTTGTCAGATTCAAGTTATTTCTGTGACCATTGTGGGTTTTTCTTTCTTTAAATGAGGGGTACCAACAATTTTGTCCACGTGTGTATCTGTTGATAGATATACGCTCTTGCTCTTTACGTTTTGCATTTGCAATGGATGTACAATAGTTCAATGGAGAAGCTACTGGATATAGAACTCTGCAGAGTACTGAAGACAATTTTATAGAAATTGGTGAGGGTCACGACATGTGGACTCCAAATGATAAGAACTTCTGTTTGAGCTCTGTGACGTGTCAGAAGGTTTCTATAATGGAGAAACATTCTAATATTCTATATGATTTGTTTTTTATTAGAACTTTTTATAATTATGATAATAAAGATTATATGAAGGCAATGAAGAAGGTGTTGGACACTTTTATATTTAGCTTTTCATTATTTTCATTATTTCTTCTACTTGTGTGTTACAGGATTAATAAATTGTCTCGTGATGAAGATAAGTGAAATTTAGCTAGACTGTATTACTTGTAAAGTATAGCACCTTTACCAAGCTAGACTACCAGATAAGCAGCTTTATTGCTCCAGACCACATTAAAACACATTTTTCATAGGGGTGGCCTATTCATAGCATAATAGGCACAGTGAACGGAGCCTGCAGTCCTGGTGCTGTTACAGTCCCAGCTGATTGGTGCGGGGTCCAATTGTCAGACCCCACTGATTAGATACTGATGACCTACAGTTGAAACCAGAAGTTTACATACACTATATATAGACACATATGGATGTTTTTCTCACTATCTGACATGAATTCAGAATAAACCTTTCCCATTTTAGGTCAATTAGGAGTAACAAAATTATTTATATTTGCCAAATGCCAGAATAATGAGAGAGAGAGAATTTTTTAAGGCATTTTTATTACTTTCTGTAAAGTCAAAAGTTTACCTACACTAAGATTACTATGGCTTTAAACAATTTGGGACAGCCCATTTGATGATGTCATGTCTTTGGAAGCTTCTGGTTTATTGGCAACATCTGAATTAATTAGAGACACACCTGTGGATGTATTTTAAGGCACACCTGAAACACACTGCTTTGTGTAATATGGGAAAGTCTAAAGAAATCAGTCAAGATATCAGGAAGTGAATTGTGGACTTGCACAAGTCTGGTTCATCCTTGGGTGCAATTTCAAGATACCTGAAGGTGCCTCGTTCATCTGTACAAACAATTATACGCAAGTACAAACAAGATGGGAATGTCCAGCCATCATACAGCTCAAGAAGGAGACGGGTTCTGTGTCCCAGAGATGAACGTGCTTTGGTACGAAATTTGCATCAACCCAAAAGCAAAAGACCGTGTGAAGATGCTGGCTGAAGCTGGTAAGAGTGTGTCATTATCCACAGTGAAATGAGTACTGTATCGACATGGGCTGAAAGGCCAGGAAGAAGCCATTACGCCAAAAGAAACATAAAAAGCCAGATTAATGTTTGCAAATGCACACAGGAACAAAGACCTTAATTTTTGGAGGCATATCCTGTGGTCTGACGAAACTAAAATTGAACTGTTTGGCCATAATGACCATCATTACATTTGGAGGAAAAAGGGAGAAGACATCTCAAGACATCAGCCAGGAAGTTAAACCTTGGGTGCAAATGGGTCTTCCAAATGGACAATGACCCAAATCATACTGCCAAACTGGTTACAAAGTGGTTTAAGGATAACAAAGTCAATGTTTTGGAGTGGCCATCACAAATCCCTGATCTCAATCCTATTGAAAATTTATGGGCAAAGCTGAAAAGGCAGGTGCGAGCAAGGCGGCCTACAAACATGGCTCAGTCACACCAGTTCTGTCAGGAGGAATGGGCCCAAATTCCTACCAACTAATGTGAGAAGCTTGTGGAAGGATATCCAAAATGTTTTACCCAAGTCATTCAGTTTAAGGGCAATGGTACCAAATACTAATGAAATGTATGTAAACTTTTGACTTTGCAGAAAGTAATAAAAATGCCTTAAAAAATTATCTCTCTCTCATTATTCTGGAATTTGGCAAATATAAATAATTTTGGTAATCCTAATTAACCAAAATCAGGAAAGGTTTATTCTGATTTCATGTCAGATAGTGAGAAAAACATGCATATGTGTCTTTTTATATAGTGTATATAAACTTCTGGTTTCAACTGTATATTATGTATCAGTATGAAAAACGCTTAGTCGGACAGAAAACCCCTTTAAGCCAATCCCAACCAACAGTAGTATTAAGTATAAAATTCTATGTTAAGTAATATATCCTTCTGACATGGTAACAGTTTTTCTCCCTCCTATATAACATTTGGCCCTCCAGACAAAATTTCTTCATTTATCCATGACTCCTGACTGACAGGGTGGCCGTGAATCTTGTATTGTCAGAGGTCCTACAAATTCTATTGACAGTCCTGCATGTGAGTCCCCTGCAGGAAGGAATCCATGATACTAGTGCAAGTTTTCTGCTAGTCATGTAAGAAATATTGCTGTGAGTTCTCCTGGCCTGTAGCGTATGGAGATAAACTATATGAATGAGAAATGGACAGCTAAAGAAAAGTTTACCAACAACATGAAATTGTTCCATAAGAGATACAAAAATACTAACATAAAACCAACATTAAGTCAGAGAAAATCTTGAATATTTTCCAGGAAGTAAACTGCTTGGGGATGTAATGTAGCTAATAACATGTGATTTCCAATAAGTTTGTGCTAGCCTAAGGGTGCAGAATCCTTAAGATGTTATCAGCGTCGCAATCAATCAGACAAAGGCCGGGTCACTTAGAATGGCAGAGCCGTGTGACATGTACAGAGGTTGTTTATCCTGCTAATAAGAAGCTGCAAAAAACCTGAAAGACTGTGCAAAGTATATTGATTTGAGATCCAGCTGCATTCTAAATATATATGTATTTAATCTTTATAACAACCACAGCTTTGTCTTTCTCATACAGAGCTCTAAATACCCTAAAGCATACACACTGGGGCATATTTATCAATACAGTTCTGACACTTTTCTGTCTACATTTACAACAAAATATATGACGCATGGCATTTATGACATATTTATGAACAACATGTTCCCGAAAGAACAGAAAAAATATGACTGGCTCGAAACTTTTGAAACTTGTTCGCCAAAATGGATCTGGTTTAAAAATGACGCACAGAATAGAATGAATATGGCGCAAAATTTCTTGTGCAAAGTATAACAAGTTTAAAATGGCGTAAACTTAGTTGAAGATTAAATTGAGAAAGGATTGTGATATTTGGGCAATAGATACAGTGCAAAGTTTGACAATATTGATAAATATGCCCCATAGTGTTAAAGAGGACCTTTCACGTCCTCATGTATATACTGTTTTACATACCGCTAGAAAGCCGACAGCGCGAGACTTGTTTGGGCTAAAGAACACAAGGAATGGACATTAGACCTGTGGAAATCTGTGCTTTGGTCTGATGAGTCCAAATTTGAGATCTTTGGTTCCAACCACCGTGTCTTTGTGCGACGCAGAAAAGGTGAACGAATGGACTCTACATGCCTGGTTCCCACCGTGAAGCATGGAGGAGGAGGTGTGATGGTGTGGGGGTGCTTTGCTGGTGACACTGTTGGGGATTTATTCAAAATTGAAGGAATACTGAACCAGCATGGTTACCACAGCATCTTGCAGCGGCATGCTATTCCATCCAGTTTGCGTTTAGTTGGACCATCATTTATTTTTTAACAGTACAATGACCCCAAACACACCTCCAGACTGTGTAAGGGCTATTTGACCAAGAAGGAGAGTGATGGGGTGCTACGCCAGATGACCTGGCCTCCACAGTCACCAGACCTGAACCCAATCTAGATGGTTTGGGGTGAGGTGGACCGCAGAGTGAAGGCAAAAGGGCCAACAAGTGCTAAGCATCTCTGGGAACTCCTTCAAGATTGTTGGAAGACCATTTCAGGTGACTACCTCTTGAAGCTCATCAAGTGAATGCCAAGAGTGTGCAAAGCAGTAATCAAAGCAAAAGGTAGCTACTTTGAAGAACCTAGAATATAAGACATATTTTCAGTTGTTTCACACTTTTTTGTTAAGTATATAATTCCACATGTGTTAATTCATAGTTTTGATGCCTTTAGTGTGAATCTACAATTTTTATAGTCATGAAAATACAGAAAACTCTTGGAATGAGAAGGTGTGTCCAAACTTTTGGTCTGTACTGTACATGAGGACGTGAAAGGTCCTCTTTAATGATAAAGTTTTGGTTCTTACTACATTCCACTTTATTAGTCTTCCCAAGCTCCCCCTAGTGGTAGCAACAGGCAGCAAGACGTATAGAATTGAACTTTGTATAGGTTAGATCTGTACATCATATAATGAAATTAAAGGGCAATTCAGTATAATGCACCTATGCTATCCCCTCCTTATACCCTGTGGGCCTGTCTGCATCCTGCTGTGAACCATTGCTTCTAAGATCAGGTAAATGTGACCCTTTTTCAGTAATAGGATGTATATGATGTTCTTTTCAGTGAATTACTGCACTATAGAAATAGGAATTTTCTAAATAATAAATCTCATATGTATAAAATACTATGTTTTACACATATTTACTACAATTATAATGCATAAATTAGAAAGATAAAAATCTGTAATAGTTTTTTTATTTATTTATTATGCTTACTTATATAGAGCCATCATATTCTGCAGCGCTTTACAGACATTGACAATAGTTGAAAAATAGTACAGTCCTTATTTACCCATAAAATATATCAACTATGTTACAAAAACACAAACATTTTTGGAGTCTCTGGTCACCACATAGAATTAGTCTTCAAAGGGTATAAAATAAAACAATATCCTGATCCTGGTAAAATGTTCTTGAGTATACCACAGGTGAGATTGTACGTAACAGGTTTGTGTGATGCGCTCCTCACCAACAATCATGTCAGTCCATTTGCACTACTTGTGTGATTTTTGGCGTTTTTGCACATGTGTACATAAGTTGTAGCAGTTGTAGAAATGCGCATGCTTGTGGGCTCCACTGGTAGCATTGAGCCAGAGTGTGATAAGTTCTGCCAATGGCTTTCCTGGCTATGTTACAATGTATCCTTGCAATAAATAACTTCTTATATTAACAAAAATACTATTTATTTTCTAAACTCATTTCATTGTTACTTTGTTACTTCCAATTAGCGGGAATGAACATCTCCCCATATATTATCACCTCTTATATGAAATATGTTATACCTAAACCTGAACTGTATTGCAATACTTGATATAAAAGAGAACAGAAGGCATAAACAAAGCAAACGCTCAGTACTGGCACATCTTGCCAACAAATTATACATCTATAGAAATGTACAAGTTATTTTATTTTTGCAACAATGTGGAATTATAATGATATTAAAAGAATGAGGAAGTCCATACTATAATAATCGACGTGAAGACCTTGGCTGGATTCTTGTTTGTCACTCTTATTGATTCTGGTTCTTGGTGTTCAAACAATATCGATTAATAGACGTTTATATAACTCTTTATGTCCTGAACTGTAAGTCAGATAAGTGGAGTCCACTGCTGGATAATAATGTTGTGAATATTGATGTGACATGAAGGTGGAGTCCCCCACGGACCCAACTAGCTTGTGCATAGCCTACATATTCAGAATATATCTAATCATCCATCAGGGATCCAAATATCTCAAGATTCAGACTTCTGGATTCCAATACAATAGTTCAAATAGGAGAATGTTACAAGATTCTGCCTTTGCACTTTAAGGTTTATCTGTCTCAAACTACAATCATATACTTGTTGAAGTAAAGTTTCACATATCTTGTTTATATACTGTGTCTAGAAAATACATTTCTTTTTTTAAAACCAAACTTGGACCTTGCTTAGATGAAAAAAACCCTTTAAGCAAATGAACATCTTTGAATTCTGTACACAATCCAACACCAAATTTTCGGGTGATTTTCAAAGACAAGTGGAGATGGGTCCCAAGTCGGATGAACCTCGATGATAAAAGAGATTAATACATTGTAGGCTATAGCATTGTTATAAAATCATGTAAGAGAAAAATTTATACCAGAAAGTTTTAGATGGCAGTTACCATTAAACATCATGAGAAAAATGTCCAGGACCAAGTGTTATACCAGTTTTATACAATCTCATGCTTTTCATTATAAACATGAAAACATTTTTTTTTATTTAAATGCTTACATAGAAGAGTATACATATAAGGCTGTACACATATGACCACGTTCTTCGTCAGTTTGCTAGCCCTGTTTTTTACAGCTACAACACTGACCTTTTCATCTCATTGGCCCCACATACACACCTGTGTATTATCATGCGGCAGTGAGCCCCGGGCAAAACTTAGGACAGGTCCTATACCTGTCCATTTTGCTTCCCAGGCTCACTAGATATAGTGAATATGTCTGTGGAGGTAGAGGTGCACAAGCATGCCGAGGCCGCTTCCCCACAGAGCAGCTACATGTACATGGTCATATGTATATAGCCTTAATTGAAATCGTTGAAGAGTTGTCATGAATTATAGTGAATTTGTTGGGCCGAGATGTCCCAGTCTAGGCCTGCCTTGGTCTCCATCCAAATTCATTCACTTTGTAAAAGTGGGCCGTAGAAGAAATAATGTGGTTTGTCTATGGTACAAGAAAGGGCCATGTGCGAAAGATGCACCATATATACACCCATCTACCCAGAAAACTCACATAGTTAACTTAATACACTCCTCCCAGTGAGTGTATAGATTCATTTTAGTGGAGTGTTTTCAGTCAATAAGAATCAAAAAGTAGGGACTATTTAAGGAAAAATAAAAAGGAAGCACTGGTAAATAAAATACCAGTGTGCTAGTGATCTTAATAAAGACAATTATGATAAAGAGATGTAAATTATGAAAAATTTAAAAACTAACCCCACAAATAATTATAATGAAGAATTAATTGCAGTGTTATAGAAGGCAAAAGAATAATATAATATACGTGAACAGGAATATAAATATTTAAATGGCAAACATCAGAGGATACCTTATTATTTGCCTGAGATGTATAAGAACAATAGGGCCCCCCGTCAAATATTGTGTTGGCAAATTTTGTTTACAGAGAAACTATTTTTCTTACATTGAAACCTTTTACAATCAAAAAGTGGGTACCGCGATGGGGGTGACATTCACTCCTAGTTTTCCAAACTTGCACATGCAGAACTGGGAGAAAGAATTTCTAAATGCCCCTCAAAATCCATATGCTGAGAATTTTTTGCTATATAAGCGCTATATTGATAACTTTATAATTCTGTGGAATGGAAGCCTGAAAGCATTAGATTAATGTATCCTATAATTAATGGAAGAGTGAAGAAATCAGGCGATACCTTTTAGAGGCTAACTGAGTACAGTCATATGAAAAAGTTTGGGCACCCCTATTAATCTGAATCATTTTTAGTTCTAAATATTTGGGTGTTTGCAACAGCCATTTCAATTTGATATATCTAATAACTGATGGACACAGTAATATTTCAGGATTGAAATGAGGTTTATTGTACTAACAGAAAATGTGCAATATGCATTAAACCAAAATTTGACTGGTGCAAAAGTATGGGCACCTCAACAGAAAAGTGACATTAATATTTAGTAGATCCTCCTTTTGCAAAAATAACAGCCTCTAGTCGCTTCCTGTAGCTTTTAATCAGTTCCTGGATCCTGGATGAAGGTATTTTTGACCATTCCTCTTTACAAAACAATTCCAGTTCAGTTAAGTTTGATGGTCGCCGAGCATGGACAGCCCGCTTCAAATTATCCCACAGATGTTCAATGATATTCAGGTCTGGGGACTGGGATGGCCATTCCAGAACATTGTAATTGTTCCTCTGCATGAATGCCTGAGTAGATTTGGAGCTGTGTTTTGGATCATTGTCTTGCTGAAACATCCATCCCCGGCGTAACTTCAAATTCGTCACTGATTCTTGTACATTATTCTCAAGAATCTGCTGATACTGAGTTGAATCCATGCGACCCTCAACTTTAACAAGATTCCCGGTGCCGGCATTGGCCACACAGCCCCAAAGCATGATGGAACCTCCACCAAATTTTACAGTGGGTAGCAAATGTTTTTCTTGGAATGCTGTGTTTTTTGGATGCCATGCATAACGCCTTTTTGTATGACCAAACAACTCAATCTTTGTTTCATCAGTCCACAGGACCTTCTTCCAAAATGAAGCTGGCTTGTCCAAATGTGCTTTTGCATACCTCAGGCGACTCTGTTTGTGGCGTGCTTTCAGAAACGGCTTCTTTCGCATCACTCTCCCATACAGCTTCTCCTTGTGCAAAGTGTGTTGTATTGTTGACCGATGCACAGTGACACCATCTGCAGCAAGATGATGCTGCAGCTCTTTGGAGGTGGTCTGTGGATTGTCCTTGACTGTTCTCACCATTCTTCTTCTCTGCCTTTCTGATATTTTTCTTGGCCTGCCACTTCTGGGCTTAACAAGAACTGTCCCTGTGGTCTTCCATTTCCTTACTATGTTCCCCACAGTGGAAACTGACAGGTTAAATCTCTGAGACAACTTTTTGTATCCTTCCCCTGAACAACTATGTTGAACAATCTTTGTTTTCAGATCATTTGAGAGTAGTTTTGAGGAGCCCATGATGCCACTCTTCAGAGGAGATTCAAATAGGAGAACAACTTGCAATTGGCCACCTTAAATACCTTTTCTCATGATTGGATACACCTGGCTATGAAGTTCAAAGCTCAGTGACGTTACAAAACCAATTCTGTGCTTCAGTAAGTCAGTAAAAAGTAGTTAGGAGTATTCAAATCAATAAAATGATAAGGGTACCCAAATTTTTGCACCGGACAAATTTTGGTTTAATGCATATTGCACATTTTCTGTTAGTACAATAAACCTCATTTCAATCCTGAAATATTACTGTGTCCATCAGTTATTAGATATATGAAATTGAAATGACTGTTGCAAACACACAAATATTTAGAACTAAAAATGATTAAGATTAATAGGGGTGCCCAAACTTTTTCATATGACTGTATATTTATAAGTAAGCTTTCAGGAGTACTAGCTAGCTCCCTTCATCAGACATGGTGTGATACAAGAACTGAAAATTAACAGATTTTTATACACATGGTTTTCAAAGCATTTTAGAGTCCTTAAAAAAAATTGCAATCTAAGTAGAGAAGTTATTTACAACAGGTCAAAAAAACATTATCGTCCGGAGTGCCCTGAAGGCCCCAACTGAAAATGGCACCTCACCTTGCCTACATAAAAGGTGCATGACCTGCAAGCACATCCACACCGCTGACAGTGTACCTATCCCACAGTCACAACAGGTGCACAGAATTAGGGGGACATTCTCCTGCAGGTCTTCCAATGTGGTGTACCTCATAATGTGTGTGCAATGTCCCACCACAGGCCTCTATGTGGGGGAAACAGGGCAGAGACTCAGTCAACGAATGAACTCACACAGATCCACCATTAATAACAGCAGAACAGATCTCCCAGTGGCCGCACATTTCTCCGGAGAAGACCACTCTATTGAAGATTTGCGGGTTGTGGTTTTAATGGGACATTTTAAGACACAGGAGAAAAGGAAAGAAATGGAGTACAAATTTATGCAAAAATTTCAAACTCTGCAATTTGGACTTAATATTCATGCCAGCTTCATGTCACACTATGTTTGAACCATGAACTGAACTCAATATTCATGCCGGTTTCAAATCACACTATGTGTGACCTGTGAGGGACGCAGATCACCTCCTGATAGCAAACAGATAACAGCAAGAATTACTGATCCCTCCGTCACGCACCACAAGTTTCCAGACTGTTTTTTGACCTGTTGTAAATAACTTCTCTACTTAGATTGCAATTTTTTTTTAAGGACTCTAAAATGCTTTGAAAACCATGTGTATAAAAATCTGTTAATTTTCAGTTCTTGTATCACACCATGTCTGATGAAGGGAGCGAGTACTCCTGAAAGCTTACTTATAAATATACTCAGTTAGCCTCTAAAAGGTATCGCCTGATTTCTTCACTCTTCCACTACTTTCAATGGCTAACACGGTACAACATTATACTACTATCAACTTGAAAGATACCACAATGTACCGCAAAAGAATGGAACTGAAAAACCGGCTTAAGAAACTTGCACAACTCAACAGCGACATCTTCTTCTTAACAAAATGCAAAAAGGAGAGACTCATCCCAAAAGGCTTCAATTTACGTAACCCAACCCGGAACACCTACAACAGCCGATATGCAGAACAACTATGTATTCAGACATCTGAAAGGCTGCGGAACAATATGATAAAAATTTCCTATAACAACAAAAAAAGAACACAGGAGGAGATACAGGCCCTGAAATCATCATTGGCTAATGACACAGAGGAAATGAAGGCCAAACGCCACATATACTACCAGAAACTTCAGGATATGCTTATTAACAACAAAAAGAAAAAGCTCCACAGACTGAGACAAAAAGGCCTCATTACTACAACCGCAAATACTAGCCCAGCTCAGCAAAGCTGTGTTGTGAATCTTTCCTCTTATGAGCCAAACAAACACGAAATGTCAGTTCTCTCCAAAGGTCTGTCCTTCTGCCCCTCGGCACACACTGACCATATCCAACTCTGCAATGATATGGAGGAGTTTTCAGAAAAATTAGATTAAGGGAATATTTTTATGACAAAGACCTTCCATACAGCAGCGACTCTGAAATGGAACAGCCCATAAGGAATCCTACCAAAAAATCTACCTGGACCCCACGCCCTGGAGCTAATGCAGCACTGGATAAATATATTGACTGTTTCAGAAGCAAAGTAAAATCAGAAATCCTGGAGAAACAAAAGAAACAGGTGCATAACCTAACCCTGCAGGAACAGAAGGCTATTACATCACTGAAAGAAAATCAGGATATAATAATAAAACCAGCTGACAAAGGGGGCGCAATAGTCATAATGAACACCTCAGACTATATCCAGGAAGCAAACAGGCAACTGTCAAATCCCATCCATTACTCCAAACTTGGAAGTGATCCCACAGAGGCCTATATGAAAGAACTAAAGAGTATGATCAAGGAGTTTCCAGTCCAGATCCAGAATCAGGTAAAAGGACTTATCCCCCAAGATCCCAGGCCAGGCTGCTTCTATATGCTCCCAAAGATACACAAAGATGGCAACCCTGGGAGGCCTATCATTTCTGGCGTTGGGACACTGACAGAAAACATCTCAGGTTGGGTGGAAAATCTCCTAAAACCCCTTGTCAGGGATACTCCAAGCTATATCCAGGACACCACTGACCTTCTTAACAAACTGAATGCCCTGGGCCCTCTACCTGAGGGTACCATTTTGGCCACCATGGATGTGGAATCCCTGTATACCAACATTCCCCACAAGGATGGAGTTGCAGCATGTCGGGTACACCTGGCAAAACAAAACCTCCCAACAGAACCAGTAATGCAGCTCATACAATTCATCCTTAGCCACAACCACTTTACCTTTGGAGAGGATCTATATCTACAGCGAATGGGAACTTCAATGGGGACCAGATGTGCACCCCAATATGCAAATCTCTTTATGGCAGAAATGGAAGGAACATATTTATCAACATGCGCCACCAAACCTATGATTTACCTTCGTTATATCGATGATATCCTTGTCATCTGGACTGCAGGTGAGGAGGCCCTACTTCAATTCCATAATGACTTCAATGACTTTCACCCGACCATCAACCTTAAACTTAGCTATTCAGGGAGTGAAATTCACTTTCTGGATACCACAATATACATTAAAGACCACCGGCTACTCACATCAATATACCACAAACCCACAGACAGAACGGCCTACCTGAGAAACGACAGCTTCCACCCCAAGCACACAAGACAATCTATCATCTACAGCCAGGCTATACGATACAATCGTATTTGCTCCGACAAAACAGACCTGGACAAGCACCTCCTGGATCTGAGGATGAAATTTCTCAGATTGGGATACAAACCAAAAGTGACAGACAACCAATTAAACAAAGCAGCAGCCATTAACAGAGACAGTCTGCTCACATATAGAGAGACCCAGAAAGATGCCCAAGTGCCCCTAGTTGTCACCTACAACCCACAGCTGGAGATCCTACGAAGGATTGCCAAGGAGCTCCAACCTGTGCTACATAGGGACAACAGACTCAAGGACATATTTCCAGTCCCCCCTCTCCTCTCCTTTCGACAACCACCAAACCTGAGGCGCATTATCGTCCGGAGTGCCCTGAAGGCCCCAACTGAAAATGGCACCTCACCTTGCCTACATAAAAGGTGCATGACCTGCAAGCACATCCACACCGCTGACAGTGTACCTATCCCACAGTCACAACAGGTGCACAGAATTAGGGGGACATTTACTCAGTCAACGAATGAACTCACACAGATCCACCATTAATAACAGCAGAACGGATCTCCCAGTGGCCGCACATTTCTCCGGAGAAGACCACTCTATTGAAGATTTGCGGGTTGTGGTTTTAATGGGACATTTTAAGACACAGGAGAAAAGGAAAGAAATGGAGTACAAATTTATGCAAAAATTTCAAACTCTGCAATTTGGACTTAATATTCATGCCAGCTTCATGTCACACTATGTTTGAACCATGAACTGAACTCAATATTCATGTCGGCTTCAAATCACACTATGTGTGACCTGTGAGGGACACAAATCACCTCCTGATAGCAAACAGATAACAGCAAGAATTACTGATCCCTCCGTCACGAACCACAAGTTTCCAGACTGTTTTTTTGACCTGTTGTAAATAACTTCTCTACTTAGATTGCAATTTTTTTTTAAGGACTCTAAAATGCTTTGAAAACCATGTGTATAAAAATCTGTTAATTTTCAGTTCTTGTATCACACCATGTCTGATGAAGGTAGCGAGTACTCCTGAAAGCTTACTTATAAATATACTCAGTTAGCCTCTAAAAGGTATCGCCTGATTTCTTCACTCTTCCACTACTTTCAATGGCTAACACGGTACAACATTATACTCCTATAATTAATGACAACCATATCATCTAAAATTTGCACATGAGAAAGATTGTAACAAAATATACGATTCAGATCTATAGGGCTTCAAGGAAGGGGAGAAATAAAAACCAAACATTATGTTAAAACTATAGATGTGAATAGCTTTATCAAATGTAATTTAATTCTCATCACCATACCTCAAGTCAGAATTGATCTATGAAGCCTGAGATGCATTAAACATTATTGCAAGAAAAACAGATTTTGTGGAATAGCAGAAAATCTTAGAAATAATATAGAAACAGAAAAGTCAACATTTAGTTCATTACCATGTATTTTAAAGAGTCATTGAGGACTTTCGAGGATAGTTTGTTTAGTATTGTACAGAATGATGGCTCAGTGGTTAGCACTGCAGCCTTGCAGTGCTGGAGTCCTTAGTTCGATTCCTGCCAATGACAACATCTGCAAGGAGTTTGTATGTTCTCCCCGTGTGTGCGTGGGTTTCCTCCGGGTACTCCGGTTTCCTCCCACACTCCAAAGACATACTGATAGGGAATATAGATTGTGAGCCCTATATGGGACAGCGACTGTCAATGTCTGTAAAGCGCTGCGGAATATGATGGCGCTATACAAGTAAGCATAATAAATAATAATGATCCCAAGATTGGTAAATTGGTAGGACATAAACATTGTTAAAAGAGCATCTACCGTCAAAGATTCAAAGGGGTTGAGCCATGAAAGACACAGGATAGGGGATAAGTGTCAGATTGGTGAGATCAGACTGTCAGGTCCTCCAACGATTGAGAGAAAGTGGGCCTGAAAGTTGCCCTGGGTCCTCCACATGAATGAAGTGCCAGTGCACATGTCTGACAGCTGCTCCCTTCACTTCTGTGATTCTCTTGGGACGGCAATCTCCAGAAGCTCCATAGAAGAGAGTGGAGCACCAGTTGTACATGGAGCTTTAATTTGACATTCACATATCCTATAATTTGACATCCAATTATATATATCAACTCTCTTCTTTTAGAAAAGCGCTATTCCTATACATTGTCTTTACCAGGTAATTAGCGTTTTTACAGCTCCATGCGCAATGCGCACATTAGTACTTTAGTAAATCCTATAGCGATGGTCACATCTTAGTGCGCAAGTGCGTACTTTCATTTTTTAACGTCCTCTTATTTCAGAACTATACACTATCTAGTGCACAGACTCGCACTTTCATTTTAGTGACACGTCACTTAGTCCCTAATACACATGCGTTGGCGGGGCCTGCCGCCGCTATAAAGGCTTTTCCCGCGCTTTACCGTCTTCTTTACCAAGCTGACAGACACCGGCATTTAGGTGAGATTACTCTTTGCTCTAAGAGCATAAAAAAGTTCATTCCTGCCACTAATCTATTCCATACACTAAGGGCTTATCATTATTAGCCAGAGGATATTTCTAGTAAATCTTTTGAGTAGGCACACCCGAATTATGAACAAATAAGTTTTTTATGAGGGATAACTCTTAAAAAGTGATATATGTAAGTTTTTTGTTACACCTTCCTTCTTATATTAAGACTTGGTTTTGCATTTTATTATTATTTTTTAACTAAACACATCTTGTGTGTTTTCTGATTTCCATATCCTTTTGGATTGAGCATCTGACAAAAGGTAATCTTTATATTTATGGTACTTAGGAGTTTCTTTATCTTAATTATGATATGGTAATATGAGTATTGAATTTGAAATAACTGACATAAGGTATTTTAATCTCTATGATAGTTAGAATGTCATTCATTTTTATTTTTTATTACAATATAGTAATAAAGTAAATGTTTTATTACAGTAATAGGTATATACAGTATTTTCGCCTCTTTTACAACAGCCATTTCCTATTTGTCATATAATTTTAATTATATTAGTCACATACTAATTGTTCATTTACCATGAAGCTGCTCATAATTATTATTATATTTATCATGTTTTAGTAGTAATGTATTAGAAAATATGCTATCTTATATATATATTTTTTAGATTGAGTTTTGTCAGTTTTGTGTTGGTACTGATATTAATTATAATTCTCACGCTATTAACATTTTTTTATTTTTTGTTTTTTAAAGAACCACATCTAAATGAATGTTTTTATGTTTATGTTTTTATTGTTAATATAGAGCTGCTGAAGGGGTGTGTCTTATCGCTGTAAAACCTGAAACGCGTTATCGTACTCTTTATAATAAAGCTCGAAGTGTTTGCACCAATCGGTGTATGTAATATAATTCACCTGAGGAGTGCGCTCCTTGGTCTTTTTCTGGGGGCCATTTTTTGGTTCCATCCATACAAGTTGTACATGGAAGATGCTTGGGTTCTACATTAAGGAATTTCAGGCCCCCATTCTCCCAATTGCTGGGAGTCCTGATGGATGAACCCCCAGCAATATGACACTTTTCTTCTATCCTGTGGATAGGGTATGAGTGTCTTCAATGGCACTACCCCTTTAATTAACCCAGATGAGGTATTAAAAGTTTCTATCACTGTAATAGATGCAAGGCTTATAGGGAAGGGATTACAGATAATAATAAAGACACCATTACTTTTTTGAAAAGGGGTTATCCAGGCAATAATAACTTTTAAGAACAACGAACCCAGAATACTGTAAAAAGATGAAAAACAATACTTGTCTCGCTGATTCTCTGCCACTCCCTTTCCAATGCATCTTGTGTATCCTGTCAGTCTCTTCTGCCTGCTGCTATTTTCTGTATGTCGAGATGGACCAGAAGGCAGAGACCAGCAGGGTACTAAGTATGGGAAATGGAAATAATGAGAGGAACATGATATTTGTCAATGGGGTCCAACAAGTATTATCGATGTCTGTCATGTGATGGATTCTTCAGTTCGGTCATTTTTGTTGTTCTGCCCCTATGAAGATACATAACTACAAATGTTAGTGCACATGTCAACACAGCCTCAATGATACGAGGAGAAACAACCGTCTAAGCTCACTGTACCTTGTAGACATCCAAGGAGCTGGTGAGACTGAGTTCTCATTTCAGAGTGTATGGATTTCTTTTTGGCTTGCAAAGTTAGACATAAATGAAAGTTGATTCACCCAGACAAATAAAACTTGGCTTTATATAGAATTCAAGTTAAAACATGTTGCAATGTACAAAGTTATCTAAAATGCATTGACACATTTTCCAAAATGTCGTTTAATTTTCAGTTTTTTTATATTGAAAGGTGATGATGATAAAATAAAGTTGTTACATCCCTTTATTGTAAACCGCAGGCGGCCACCACAATCCTGGATGTCAGAAGTTGTCATTCCAATCATACTATTAAAGCAATCCCCACAGAGGAAAAATCGGAGCTAGAAGAGCTTGCTATGATCATATGGTGCTTTATGAGAAATGTTAACCATAGACTAAAATGTAAGGTTATATACAAAGGGTTTTTGGCAGCTCCTAATGCAGTGATAGACAAAGGTTTCAATTTAATGTTGTCAAAGAAAATTAAAATGCACCAACAGGTTTTGGTATTTCCCACAATGACAGATTTAATGACATTAACAGGGTCTTCTGTAATACGTACATGTCCTTTATCAGTGACGCAGTATCCTAAAGGATCATTGCGGATTTGTTGCAAAATGAAGTAATACTAATATTATTCCACTATTTCTGTCCTTTAAATATGGACATCATATTGCAGTTGTAGCATGTGCCTTTATGCATAATAAAAACATATTTTCAATCTTGATGTGCCAAAGTGTCATACAATATGATACAATATAAAGTTTTTGTCAATTGTGATACTTATCATTTATGTCATACAATGCATGAAATGCAATATGATGTATAGCAAATGTAAGATATGAAAGTTTATTGGAGCCTGTGGCTGATATTAATAAAATACAGTACCTTAGACACTGAGGAATGTTATAGACAAACATGTGGGAGATCTTGATGCTTGGACTCAGCCACCAGTCTCCTCTCTGTCTGCTATAATGCTCTCCTAGGTAGCGGGAGTCCCTGCCTGTAGGATGCCTGTACTGGCCCTTTACAAAACTGTAAACTCTTCTTTCTGTTCCTAGCCACTCCCCTGTACTTGTCAACTAAAGCATATTCCCCCACAGGAAGGTGCCTAAACAATAAGGTTCCAAGTTTGCTATTTCTTTTACAGTGTATTCTGCTACTGATTGCCTGTATTTTGACCTCTGCCTGTTTATCTGACTCTGAACCTATTCTTCCTGCCCTGACCTCTGCCTGATTACAGTATTGACTCTGCCTCACCTGACCGCTTGGCTGAATATCATGGGGAATGACTACTGTCTGCCCTGACCACAGTTTGTACACTATCCCTCCAGTGCAAAGCAGTGTCATTGTAAGGGAATCACTAGAGGAGCGATTCTCCAGTAGCTGCTGGAGAACTTAGGGGGGAGGGGCACAACAAGACAGTAGACCCTAAGCTGAATCCCTACACTGTCCCTGGCTAACTTGCCCGATCTGTCCTAGGTGACAGCCAGCAACTAGTCGACAGTCCCTCCTTATAATAAGTGATAACACAGAACGCAGACAGGACGCACAAACAACAAAGGGAGGTCAGCTAGCCAAGGGGTCGGTAACAATCGAGCAATGCAGTACAAAATCACAATCCAAGAGAAAAGTCAAAGGTAAGCCAGTGGTCAGAAAATCAGAAGAGCAGGTAACAAGGAACAAGGAGTATAGCCAGTAAGTGAAATGCAATAGCAGGCGCCAATGGGAAAGTGAGCAAACAATACATAGGGAGAAAGAACCCACCCCAGACTTGATAGGAGGATAGGCTGTCAATCACAAAGGTGGGACTAAAGTTAACTCTTAGTGGAGCAGGGGGGAAAGCAAGGTGAAGGAGAAGGGCGTGGTGGAAAATCAATTAAGGAGGTGAGGGACAGTGTTCAGACAATACAAGAAAAACCCAAAGGAAGGAATCACAACTGGGCATGCCTCCTGCGCCACAGCGTGCGCCTGGAGGATGGTGCCAAAGCCTGAACAGGCAAGGATGTTACAGTCATCTTTTGATTTGTGTGGGTAAGCAGCCACTGAAGTGAGACAACTTGTAGAACTAGTAGCCTGGTGGTTCCCCATGTTGGCTTCGATGGGATCAAAGTTAATAAAGGGCGGCTATGGCCATTTTCAACCAATGTCACACAGTGTGTGTGGTTATTCTCCCTGTAAGGGCTAGTTCTCTATTCATGTAACACCAACATACAGTGCTCCAATAATTTCAACATATAGTGACCTGTACATAAAGTTAGGTAATAGGGATATTAAATGTCTAAATAAACTTACTATACAATTCATTTTAAGACTCATTCTAAGAGATGAGCGAATTTCTCAAAAGTTCGATTTGGCAGTTCGATTCGAAGTTCCAAAAAAATTTGCTTTGATCCAAATTACTTCGCAACGAATAAACAGCTATTTCCGGGCTGCAGAATGGGTGGATGGACGGCAAAATGCCAGAAGCCCTTGGATGCCGCGGTCATGTTTCTCTCTCTCTCGCTTCAGCACGGACAACTTTTATTCATGTTGAAGGATCTGCTAACAAGCAAAGACACGCCTACCCAATCACATCACTAGAGAATATCATGTGACCGTCTGATGTCACAAAGGTCCTTACTAAATATTCGTTACCACGAAGCATCAGGAAATCCGGAATCGTGGAGAATCGAAGATTACCTGAAATTCGGATCGAATTCCACTTCTGCAGAATCAATTCGCTCATCTCTACTCATTGTGGTCACAATCCAGGTTAACACACTGGTTGCATACCCTTAACACCAGCCCCTGCCCCCCATTTCTGTATAAAATTTATCTTTTGTTCTTTATTAGTTATGACATCACAGAGTTAAATTCGACATTTTACAAAGTATAGTTTTATTTTTCGAGAAATTGAAAATGTCTGACATTTAATACATCTGCCCCGTCTTTTAAATTGTGGATACTTGGCTTTTACACAGGATTACTTATTGATTGTGGCAGTGGAATTCCAGTTGTACTATCATCTTAATGAACTTTCTAAGATTTTCTAACATTATTTCTTACTTCTCAAAGTGACGGAGCCTTTTGGGATTGTAAGAAATGATCAATGTCTGCTCTCAGGCCCTGACATATCACATTGACTATATCTTTGTTCTATTTCAAGATTTTTGCTTAAAAAAGCTAGCAATAATTCAGAGGAAGATGATAATTATAAAAAGCAAAGAACATGTTGGGTGAACTCTTCAGTTATTCTGTCAAGATGACTTACAGAAATTTTTAAACATCTTCTTTCAAGGTGCACTTGGAATCCGAATCAACTTGACATCTTGCGATTCTCTTTGAAATTCTAAAATGGATTCAGTTTTGTTAAGACAGATAAGTGGAATTAGATGCGACATATTCACCAAGATATTGTAGTCTAGAATCATTACATATAAGAGTATTTCCTCTATATCTAACCTACCTTTACAGTAGAAAATAAATGTATATTTGAGAATAATAATATCCTCCTAACAAAGCAGACCATAGCTAATATTCCATATGTAATTACAAGAAGGTGTTCACACAATAAAATAAGGAGACATCTGTACTGTAGACATAAAAATAGACTCCCTGTAAACCATTGTAAAATTAATGGGCCAATTATTATTGTGTTTGTAATAATTGTGACCATTAGAAAGCATTGCGGAAAATCACATCATATACATGTATGGCTGTACTGAGATGTTTCTGTTTTTGGAAAGTGCCATGAAAAAGTGACTTGTTTAAATATTTTTTTCTTACTAACAATTTTTTTTGTAATGGTTATTTTTTTATACTTCATCTATGATAAAAACTCCACACAGGCCACTACAGCATACATAATAAGGTGACATTTCCAATTTGCTGTGGGTCAGTTGACAGCTTTGTTGTGTAGACTTGAACAAAGTCAACAGAGTCATTTCATTGTCATGAAAGGAGTTGTCCTACTTAAAGGGGTTTTTCAGGGTAATCATAGGTAATAGGTAATCAATATCAGATTGGTTAGGTGTCTAACAGCAATCACCCCCACCAATTAGGTTTTTCTCAGCAGCTGATACACAGAGAATGGAGCAGGAAGCAGAAAACACTGTTCTCTGTGTAGTGGTCTAACCAGGTTAGCAAAGCTTGGCTCCAATACCAGAGAATGGTAGATAAGCTGCAGTAACCTGACCTGGTCATTACACAGAGAACAGAGCTGCCTGCTTCCTGCTCCATTCTCTGTGTATCAGCTGCTGAGAATAACTGATCAGTGGGGGTCCTGGGTGTTGGACACCCACTGACTTGATATTGATGACCATGGTCGTCAATAATTTTATTCCAAAAAATTACTTTGAAAAAATGAAGTAAATTTAGGTAAATGGTATATTGTAATAGGAGAAGTTTT
Source organism: Leptodactylus fallax (assembly GCA_947044405.1). Classification (NCBI taxonomy): domain Eukaryota; kingdom Metazoa; phylum Chordata; class Amphibia; order Anura; family Leptodactylidae; genus Leptodactylus; species Leptodactylus fallax. The sequence goes on along the minus strand of CAMRHE010000067.1, from coordinate 1,225,420 downwards.
AACTACCTATTAATTCCCACAATGATCCAGCACTGTGGCTCTGGTGCTCTCTGCTAGTGCTTATTTACCTGACTGCACTGATACTGTAAAACTCCAAAACGTGATTATTGCAATGGCCTTAGCAGTATACTCACTAGTGCTACATTGGACATACTTGATAAGCTTTTATTCTTGTATCTAGTGGTCTCAAGAATTACAGTCCATAACTATTGTGTTTTATGTTATGGAAAACTGTCCATCTTTTGGTCTTTCACCACCTCTACCAACACATCCTCCAATAGATGCTATTCCACTGATTCTGGCATAGATGGGATTTTTTTCTCTAGTCCCAGCCATTCCCAAGGAATCATTTCTATTAGTTTCAGCACAATTATGTCTACTGTCAGATGGGCGGTTCTAGGCATTGAGCAGAAAGGTAGAAACCACCGATCTTTCAGCAAAGAGTATAATTGTATTGGAAATAACACAAATGATTGTTCATGAAATTTGGAGACTAGCAAAAAAGTTCCAGCTGGTGAAGGAGCACCTATTTAAGGATGCAAAGTGTAGAAGTTGGACGTGGTGAAAGGTCCTATTTAAATGATTTTTTTTTTTTAAACTGAACCTTTTAAAGAGTAATCAAAAAGCTTTGTTTTTTTTGTTTTTAGTTTATCAGGATAATAGGGAGTATCTCATATATTTCCCTTGTCCATGCAAAGTCATGTTCACCAGTTTCCATTCTGTTCACCCTATTCACCTGGTAATGACAACTGGTCAGCGCATGAATTTAGGATACTTAATTAATACTCCACTTTTATGTAATTTCAGCATAGAATCCCAACAGTTTTTATTGGCATTTGGCAACATTTACAACCCTCAACTGTAGTTGTAAAAGAACCCAAAGCAACAAACATCTTAATTGTTCAATTATACACATTAATATTTTTTTCTTTCTTTGTTTAGGACAAATTAATTGCAACTTCCTTGAAATAAATATTGTTCAATACAGATAAATTCTTTTTAACCTTACTTGCACTTGAAAATTGTTTGTGAAGCCATCTGTTCTGTGTGCAATGTTTTTCTCTCAGTAGACAGTATATCTATGGATATCAAGCTATTATTATTATTATTGCAGAATATTTTTAACAGATTAGTTATATAATGTGCAAATCATATGGTTTTAAGTTTTTCCAAAAGTTACAAATTCATTTAAAAATAAATTTGAATAGATAATGTACAGATAATCCGCCACCATAACATAACATCATATTCCTAATGTACCTATACAACTGTGCAAAAAAATTTGTGTTTGGCCAAACTCAAGATTTTTGGGATTTGCCACCCATAACCAAAAAACAAATCATACTTACCTTTCCTGGGCTCCGCTGATCCCTGGTGCCCCAATTGTCAACACTGGATGTATCAAAGCAAGTAGGTATAGCATCTGACCACTAGTGAATGTGCATTGCACTGGATGGAGCAGTCACATGACACCCTTGAAAACACCATTTCATGAATGAGACAAGAGTTTTTGCACTGCTTCCAGCTGCTTACAATCGGGTAGCACATCTTATGCTAAGCAAGTGTAAAATGAATATTTTATAGACTGCGGCATCTGTGGACATTCAGTGATCTACGGATCCTTACTGGGATAGTGGTGAATCTTTTTACTTTAAAGTGTTCTAAATACTCAGTGTTTATGCAAAATCTATGGTTTATCATTGGGTCATGTCCAGACTTGGGGAAAGTGTCCCTATGGTTAAGGCTACAAGTCCATGTGCTTTGTCAGTGTGCTATCCATCTTTGTAATGGATGGCACACTGACCCATTCTTTTCTATGACCCCATACACACGACCGTGTATTATCACGGGTCAAGGCAAAACTCAGGACAGTTCCTATTCCTTTTGGTTTTGCAGTCCAAGCTCATTCAATGACATGTATGGGTCCTTGGAAGACGCAGACAACATATTAATCTCATCCATGTACTGACTCTCACAGACCCGCACATATACACATTCGTGTATATGTAACTTTACCCCCCCCGCAGACTCACTATGATTGACAGTTCTCTCCCTATTTGTATAAAGATAAGACGGCAATGCTTTAGAGTTAAATATAGCTGACCATTGGACCTGTCACGTCATAATGCCTGCGGTCATGTCAGCACAATGGTGACAGGCTCTCTTTAAATAAATGTAATATTTTCCCATCTCTAAAAATATCTAGTTATAACATTCAATTTGTTCACCCAAAAGAGCCATCAGAACTAAATATTGCTATGTTAAGATTATATTTTAACCTTGTTTGCCCTTGAGATTCAGCAGGCTGGCCATCTGTTCAATGCAACATATGCAGAATAATAGCAAGCGAGCTTTTCTTATGAAGAGAAATCAAGGTATCTCAGAAATAGCATACAAATTGTTCAGTGAATGCTAGTCAGGGCTGTCAGTTATTTCCTTTGCAGGACGGATGGCTTCTTATTACATTAGTTTGCAGTTCATTGAGGGACTTTCTGAATCGATACATGCTGCAGCCCTGTATAGTTTCATATTTTTCACTCAGACATAACCATTTAAGTGGAGTAACAGTTCCGTGTGCTTTAGTTAAATACAGAAAGATAATAAATGGTTCATAGAACATCTGAACAAACAGCAATACAGCGGGCTAGGACAGCGGCATCTTCTACTGTGGAACAGAAAAATAGAGGTCAGAGTTTATTTCACTATGAGAAAGTATTCTTCTGCTTCTAGTATGTGGTTAAATAAATATTCTATACTATTGTTATATGATGATATACTGATAGTTGTTGGATGCTTTCTTTATTCATACAAGGTCTATTTGTCCTTCAGAAAAAAACATATTTATGCCTTTCATGGGATGATTATTATAATACTGTTCATTTGTAACCCATAATGCAATGTGTCAAATGAGTCCCTGTCCCTAAATGGGGTTCACAATCTAATTCCCCTATACCCACATACACACTACAGCTAAACTGATAGAACATCAGTGAATCTGTCAGTACAGATGTTTCTACCCTTACCTTAGTTTTACTTTGGTTAAAGGGGTTGTCCAGGCTAAAATTTTATTTAGTAGTTAGGCCGGAGGAGTTGAAAAAAATAAAAGAAAACCATACACACCTGTCCCTGGTGCTCCGGCACCTCCCCAATCCTGCAGCTTCGTTGTTGTCTTCCGGCGGAAGTATCCGCCGCACGTGACCGCTGAGGCCAGGTAGTGACGTCTACGATTCCCTTTCTGAGGCCGACGAGATTGGTGATTGGCCTCAATCAGTGGCCTCAGCAGAAGGGAACCAGGACGTCACAGCCGCTGAAAAATTCCACAGCAAGAAGGCAGCTGAGCTGCAGGACCCGACCGCCCTGGGAGGACACCGGAGCATCGGGGACAGGTGAGTATGTTTTTTTTTTTTTTTCACCTCCCCTGGCCTAATAAGAAAATTATATTTAGCCTGCACAACCTCTTTAACCAACGTAAAACCCACTGATCAGATATTTGTGGCCTATCTTAAGGATAGGCCATAAAATTCTAAAACCTGGACAACTCCTTTAATCAATTTCCTAATATGCAGCAGGTAACAGACAAGACCAGCATTCAGCAAGTTAACAAGCTACCTATAATCCTAACTTCTGTTTATTCGCAGAGTCTGAGATCAACCCAAGGTATTTACCAGACTCCGCTGCAAGGCAAAACTGACGGCTCAGAACCAAGGATGCAACCCCAGAAGAAAGTGCAGGAAAATAGGTGAACTGGCAGCCAAAAGACCAAACCACAAACTTTATGGTGGACAGAGAGACTAATACACAAATTAGGGTAAAAAATGAGAAGAGTATGAGAATAGCCAAAACAAGAGCAGAGGAATATTAGATCGTTGGTTAACCTCTGTGACATGTTAATGGCTGTAACAATAAGAAACGTGTCAATAACTCGATAATGAATAAAACTACATTAAAAATGAGTACACCATTGTTTTTCTTGTGCAATTCTCCATGTGTTTGATGTGTCACATGACCCCCTTCCCATGAATCCAAAATGGCGGCTTTGCAGATGGCCGCCATGTGCATCACCCGGCCTCAAATTTTTCCCCCCTCCCATGTACTAATATGCCACAAACGGTAAGGTGATATCAGCAGCCACTTCCATTTTATCTGGGTGTATCCATACTTATGGCCCATCCTGTAGATACCTTGGTAAATACTGTATTTATTGAACAACGTGGATTGTCAAAATCAATTTACTGAGTAAATGTATTAGATTTCGATTCTTTGAACTGAACACAATATGGATGGCAAGAAGATCATTTGTCTTGAGTGTTTATTTGCACTGAGATTCCCTTCCATCTTCTTTGGCTGATCTGGAGCAGCTGATAAAGTGCTGTTTTCTAACTAGAAGATATTCTTGCTCTGTAATGAGGGTTTCTGAGTATCAGTACCAAGAACCTTGTATATTCAGGACTATATATATTAGCAACTTTAGTTACAATGTAAATAGCACTGTACAATGTAAATCAGATACTGATTATAAATAACCAGGGGCTCATTGAAATCACATTTTGGAAGATTTAGAATGTACTTTTCAACATGTTTTCGGTCATATCTTTACTTAGGGGTCAAAATCGGAGGTGACAGGTTCCCTTTAAATGAAGAGTTGGACATACAAATAAGTTTGGTGTTCTCAATTCAAGCCTATAGGAGTTGCAGAAACAACTAAGCTGGCTTTGGTTTTCATAGCTCTCAGAGAGGATGCTGCCCATTGGACATTTATTGCATAAAATAGTGTGAGTTTATGCAAATTTATTGCATAAGCTCACACAACTTGATCAAAATATGCACAAGGAACCTAATTTTATACATTTCTATATACAGTAGGTATAGCAGTAATGCTCTTGGTGCTAAAAGAGTGCTGTTGGCAGTGCTGACTATATTTCTGTGTTTGTTGCATTGTGCATATGGGGGTATGGCTGACTCATTTTGGTTTGTGCACGCCACCCACCCATCATAAGGCTGATTTTAATGGAAGCATAATATGATGGATCTACTCATCCATTTGAAGGTCAATGTCCAGAGAAAGGAGACTATTTGTAGTGTATGGTAAGCATAATATGGCTGAATTACACTTCCCCAGAATTCATTTGGAGGCCAAGTAGTGTAGGGCCCCATTTGGAGAGGTTACCTTGTCACTTGCAGATAGGTGGCATTTACAAGCAATATGTGCATGAAGAACATCGCTTTCATGTATTTTTATGTGCAGTAGGTAACAGGCTCGGACTGACCCACAGATGAACAGGAAAATTCTCCGGTGGACCCGTAAGCCAGGTGGGCCCCTCACTCACCGTGGCATGGGACAGAACACTCATTGTACTTCATGCAGATACTCATCCTACAGCATTTCAACCAGTATCACATCAGTATAGCATACTTTGCAAATTATTTAAGAAAATACCCAGTTTATTTTTATACACTGTAGGCACACTTGGTGGCTGAGATGATATCCAGGTGCAGAGTCAGACGAACCAGTATCATCACTGGGCCCCATCTTTTTGATCACTCTGCAGGGTCACCAATAATAATTAGAGGGTCCTATTTCAAAGCAAGAGCCAAAAACCAGGCTACTGATAGGACCCCAGGACAGAAACAATGAGAGGCAAGGCTAGGCAGCAAGCAACTACTGTATAATAAAGTTATGTTGGTGACAGTTTAGGAATTAGTGAATGAGTGTCAGGTAATACTTACATGAAGCTGTATAGTGGACCCCTCGTAAAGAATTTTACTGGTGGTTCCTAGTCACCCCAGTCCAATACTGGCAGATAACATATTTCACAGTGTTTTCCAGGAATCCTTGTCCCCAGTCGGGGCTCACACTCTTATTTGCCTATCTACATACTAGAGCCAATTTCATAGGTAGCCAGTATGTTTTTAGAATATTCCGTGCAACTGTTGTTGGTCAGATTTGAACCCAGGGCCCCAGCGATGCTAACCACTGAGCCACCATGATGCACCCCAGTTTCCTGTCAAAATACAAATTCCACACTGTGCAGTTCATATGACTTCTACCAAACTGAATTTTCTAATTATCTAAGGATGTACCAGCCATTTTATCCACATGTTGCACTTTTGTTGGAGATTTGTCACTGAAGCCGTGTTATTTGGTTTCTCACTGTGAAGCAGAATAGACTGTAAGGCACTGCAGAACACTAATGGGCCGCACAGCAGCAAAGGAATTAAATCTCAAAAGCCTTCTTATGGATCTAATAACATCTATTATTGTTCTAGATTTTACGCCACTTGTATGATTTATGACTACTGAACATAAGAGGTACATTTTGTTGAAATGTCTGAAAAATAATATTTGAGGCAATGAAAATACGTCCTGCAATACAAAACCTTTCTAAATTCACACAAAGCTTCAATTTTTGGTAATTAACGGCATGGGTAATAAGGCGCCATTCCAAGACTTATAAGATTACTTATTGCTCAGTGCTATTGAACAGGATAATGTATCTGCCAATGGGCTCTGTGATATATTACAACCAAAAGAAAAACACCGCTGCCTATATGGCCACCACAAAAGAGTCATAGAAACTTTTGTTAAAATATAATACAAATATACGAAGTATCACAAATAATGGGAGCAGCAGATTTATTTCCTTAGTAAAATAATTTGTCAAATATACTTAGAACTTTGTTTAAAAAGTTTTCAAGGAATACACACGGAGAGCCTATTCTTAAAGGGGCTGACCATTTTTTGTACAAACCTCCAATCTGTCATAAACATTTCATGCCGTTGCTTACCCCAGCTATTCATTTCCAGATCTCTGTTCTCCACAAATAGGGCGTTTAAACATTGGACAAAATTCTCACACTTCCATAGGCACAAAAAGGATTTGTTTTACTTGATTGACTAACATGACCATTTCCAGGCTGCCCCCAACTTAGTCTACTTCTGTGTATGTGCATATGTAGAAGATTTTTGTACTTGTGTCTGCGCATGCGCTGAACTCCTTTAACATCACGGAAAAGCTAGTCTTAGGCTAGTCTCTAATTTTTTGTCTTATTTATTTATTTATTTTTTACATATTGTGCCCTCATAGGATTTTAATAGACCTTTGGGGGGGCATTTTAACATAAGATTTTTATTTTTTGCCAGTTTCCCGTGTAACTGTGGCTGATACATTAACGCAAGTTTCAGAAAGAATGCAGTCTCTTAGTATACAATGCAGAGCTGATATGGTTCTTTTAGGACCAGCACCCAGCTGATCACATGAATGTCAGGTTGGGGGGAAAGCTGTGTCATTGAGCCAATGGGTGGGCTGTAAGTGGTTAAATTGAATTTAGTTCTTCGGCAGCTTTTGGCACTCAACATTCACAACTGACCTCAGCTTGTTCGCAATGTTAAAATATTGCATGTTCTTGTGATTATTCTATATCTGTTAGTCCTTGACTTCTGAGTTTCATAAAGATAAATATTGTATCTCACCTTCTGAGGAAAGATATTACTTGGATTACAGTAGAATCGCTTCTTTCTATAGTGACAGCAGAAATGCAAGGACTTTTTTTGTTACGTATACAAACTTATATTCCCACCAGGCAATGGTGATAGGTGAAGAATAAAAGGAGACACTGGCACATCAAAGCAGGTGGTGAATATCTTAACCTTGTATTGAAATTAAAAGTAAAACCAAAATCTAAATCATATTAATATTTGGTGTGACCACACTTTAAAGGAAAGGTCCTGGAAGTGATGATATGGCCCCCACAGAGCCCTGATCTCATCATCATCCAGTCTGTCTGGGATTATATGAAGAGACAGAAGGATTGGAGCAAGCCTACATCCACTGAAGATCTGTGCTTAGTTCTCCAAGATGTTTGGAACAACCTCCCTGCCGAGTTCCTTCAACAACTGTCTGCAAGTATAGCTAGAAGAACTGATGGAAGGCAAAGGGCAAAGGTCACACCAAATATTAGATTTCTCTTTTGTTCATTCATTTAATATTCAGAAATAAACTATTAACACTTCTATTTTTGAAAACATTCTTACATTTTTGTCCAGATCTCCCTAAAACTTTAGCATATTACTGTACTGTCAAAATGTTTGCCAAATAACACTTACATACAGTACAATTGCCTAAATAAAAGTACTATACTATTATCTTCTGTACTTATGGTGCATGGCTACACAAAGCCTAGGCAAATACCAGCATTCACTGCAGTGCCCAAATAATATCAACTCACAGTGACTAAATACCAGCTGTAAGTGTTATCTAATAACAGTGCTGTATAATATTACAATTTGGAGTGGTCACATGTGCCCCTGGGTTGCTCCTGAGGTGCCCTTTTCAGCAGTATCCACATGACATACTCCTACTGCCAGCTCTGATAGTAAAGAGTCAAGAAGATAAATATCACATGCCATAGCTCAAACTCAAACCGTATAGTTTCTAGTTCGTCTGTCAAAACTGCTGTTTTCTATTCATTGTTGTCACAATTGTAGGACTTTTGCTATATGAATTTTCTGAAATTGCTTCCTGCATTATGTTTTCTCCTTTGAAAAATACCCCTTGAAAAATCTACTACTATACACTGTGTTCCAAATTATTATGCAAAAAGTGTTTAGGAGTGATAAGGTAAGAATTTTTTTGTTTGTCAGTTAAACTCTGATGGTGATGTGTGTCAGGGCTCTTTATATCACTGAAAGCAATTGCAGACACCTGTGCTAATTAGTTTGGCAGGTGTGTCCAATTAAAGGCAAGACTACTTAAGAAGGCTGTCCCACATTATTAAGCAGCCTACATTTTCAGCCAAAATGGGAAAGAAAAAGGATGTGTCGGCTGGTGAGAAGCAACAAATTGTGGAGTGTTTAGGTCAAGGCATGACTACAATCAACATTGCCAAGACACTTCATCGTGATCATCGCACAATCAAGAAGTATGTAGCTGATTCACAGCACACACGTGAAAATTGAGGACTCTTTCCAACAGGCAATTATGTCAGGTTAAAAGAGCAGCTTCAAAAATGTCAAAGCATCAGACAAAGTTTTTGAAGCTGCTGGTGCCTCCAACGTCCCCCGAACAACAAGATGCAGGGTCCTTCAGAGGTTTGCAGCTGTGCGTAAGCCATCCTGTCGACCTCCTCTATCCACTGCACACAAGCAGAAACAGCTCCAGTGAGCCAAACAATACATGAAGACTGACTTCAAAACTTTTTGTTCACGGATGAGTGCCGTGCAACACTCGATGGTCCAGATGGATGGAGTGGAGGATGGCTTGTTGATGGACACCCCATGCAAACACTGCTACGGCGCCAACAAGGAGGAGGTGGAGTAATGTTTTGGGCTGGAATCATGGGGAGAGAGATTGTCGGCCCCTTTAGGATCCCTGAAGGGGTAAAGATGAACTCCATAATGTATGTGGAGTTTCTCAAACAGCACTTCCTGCCATGGTTCAAGAAGAAGAACCATGCATTCCGCAGAAAGATCATTTTCATGCATGATAATGCACCGTCTCATGCTGCAAATAACACATCTGCATCTCTGGCTGCTATGGGCATAAAAGGGGACAAACTTATGGTGTGGCCCCCATGCTCCCCTGACCTCAACCCCATTGAGAACCTCCGGAGCATCATCAAAAGGAGTGTCTATGATGGTGGGAGGCAGTTCACATCTAAGCAACAGCTCTGGGAGGGTATTCTGTCCTCATGCAAAACAATTGAAGCAGAAACCATCCAAAAACTGACAAATTCAATGGACGAGAGAGTTCAGAAGCTTCTTTCGAACAAGGGGTCCTATGTGCAAATGTAACATCACCTCGAATAAAGTTTTGGCTTGAAAACTGTTTGATTTCAGTTTGTAATAACCTGCTAATGCTTATAATTTCACAATGACCATTTTTTTGTTCTTAATAAAAATGAAAAGGTTGCAAATTCTGCTGTGCATAATAATTTAAAACATGCATTTTGAGTGTTTATTTTTTTTTTTAAATATACTGTTATCATAGGCAGTTTGTTCAAAAACCTTTCAATTATACTCGAATAGTTGATGACTGGAAAATTACAATGACTGCAATTCATATAGGTAATTTTGGAAAATATGAGAAAATATTATTTGCATAATAATTTGGAACACAGTGTATATGCTGCAAAAAGAAAAACAGCAGAAAAACATCTACGATGGGAAAATAGGAATTCGACAACTTTCCATTTCTTAACCTCACATATACTGTTTCTATAGTAAATGCTTTGTAAATGATGCCACTACATTAGGTTCACACTAGCACCATGGTCTCCATCGTTCGGGTCCGCTGAGGTACTCAAACGACAAAGAGCTGGGCCGCTAAAACAGCGGTTACACATGGACACCACGGACCCCATTGACTATAACAGTCCCCATGGTGGGACTACTAAAGGATTATCTTGTTTTATCTAATGGAGTCCGCCGGGTGTCCGTCAGGTGTCCACCATTTCAAAACTGAAAGCAGTGGAGAGAAAAGTCCTTTGTTCTAGACTTTTCTCTCCACTGTTTCTCGGCAGTTTCTGCACAGATGTGAAACCAGCAGAAGAGTTGTTGTAGTTTCAGCAAACTTTATATAAATCAATAATACAAGTGAAGGCAGGATACCTCGCATATATCTTATTTCATAGCCACTTCTTCTCCTCCTTCTGCGCTGATCATTCCCTCAAATCATGTTCTGGATTTTTCTTATTGTAATCATCCATTTTGTTGCCGGTCAGAAATGACAGACTGTGACTGCATTGGTCAAAACTGTGGCAGTCTTTAAAGGGAGTCTTTCTCCAGAACATTCCATATTGAACTATTAGCACAATCAAATGGAAAAGGTTTGCATAAATAAAACACTCTTTTCTGTTTCCCGATCTATGTCTCCATTGCTACGATGTTACCTTTGTTCCCGGTATGCTAATGAGCTATACGGTACAACAAGGGCATCACTGTTGCTCTCATTGCACATAGCTATACTTTCCAGGGTACAGTCCCTCCATCCCTCCCTCTGCATGGCCCTGTCTATCATAGCAGAGAAGTTTGTGCACCAATGAGGCCATTGTGTGAAGAATTTCAAAACTAGCGTAAAGGGAAAAAAAAACTTAAAAAGGATCTGTCACTATGTCTAATATCTCTATTTTCTTACCTTGCCTTATACTTGCTGTTGCATAGATTCTAGAATGTTTTTGTGTTTTTTTTCTCTAGCCCCTCTGCCATGTAGATATGGACCCCTTTGATATGTGTAAGCTGTATGCAAATACAAAGTAAATTACCAGCTGGACAGCAACCTAAGTTCTTCTCCTGGGGGCGGAGTCTCCATCAGATCTCTGATCCTGCCCAATCAATGCACAGCCATTAGCGTGACCAACATTTGGGGATTCCGAGCCCCATTGAAAAATGTGGAGAGAAAAGTCCTGCAAACCACATTTTTTGGGTGGAAACCTGGTGGACCCCATTATAGTCTATGGAGTCTGCAGGTTTTCGCGGGTAACTGTTTTTTAAGTGGATTGGGTTTCTGTTTTTTGGATCCCCAAGCAGACACGGAGAATGGAAACCCCAACACAGCTGTGAACCTAGTGTAACTCTGTATTTCTATACAGCAAGTGCATATTATGATGGCCATATCCAAATAACAGAGGAGGTTAGATAAAAAAAGAAAAATGTTGTAGATTCTGTGGAGCAGCGAGAACAAGCCAAGGTAAAAAAATAGAGATGTCAGACATAGTAACAACTCTTCTAGAAGTGTGAATGTAGCCAAAAACTGCACAATGACCAACAAATGAGAAGTGTTGTCTATTCCTTAATAGAAGAAATGCAACCTAAAGAATTTACAAAGTATCATCCAATACACCTTGGATAAGATGGCAGTAAAATACCGGCACAGATCGTTTAAAGCAGGCGAGAGATTTACATTAATAGAGGATTGTCAGATGTTCAAACCGAATATAGAAAAGCAAGAAGAACAAAAGAGATTATTGCTGGATAATTTAAAAGCCAAGAAGAAAGTCAACATGTGCTTCTTTGAGTGCAGCAAAGCTTTCAACTTTGTCGACCATGTAAAATTATGCTGTTTCCTCGGGAAATTATCAACAAGCCACAGTCATGACACAAAATAAAAGAAGATTTTCTGTTTCTTATACAACCTGACAGAAGCAGAACTGAAGGGAAATTGTCAAGGGCCCAAAATGAGTGGAAAAAACATCAATAACCTTTGATCTGATGATGATAATCATACAATAGCACCTGCCTAAAATCATTATAGGGTAGGTAAAGCACAGATTTAAAGGGATGTTCCAAGTAATTTCATCCTCCTGAAGAAACCTAAAACAACTGAATATGCATACTCACCTCTCTGTTCACCTGGGAATCCACAGGAGATTCTTTGTTCGGGTTGCCAACCTTCTGTGCCAGCCGCTCTGCTCTTCCAGGTAATGGGTGCTATGGCCCAGTCCCTGCACATGGGGTGTGTGCACAGACCTTTTAAGAATCTTAAAAACTCATCTATCTGTTCCCAGCCACTCCCCAGCACCAGTGGACTATTTAAGACACCTTTGCCCAAAGAAGACGCCTCAGCAAAAGGATTCCCAGCATACTGTGCTAGTTGATTGTCAATGTTTGACCTCAGCTTCCATCTATAACTCTGAACTTGCTCTGCCTGCCCAGACTTTTGCCTGGTATAATATCTTGCACAAACTCTGCCTACCCTAACCTCGGATTGTCATTTGATTACATCTCTACTAGAGATAGGTGAGCCAATTCGTAACGAGAAGGGTTCAATCCGAATGTTCCAAATTGTTAGTTTTTTATGAAACTGAACAAATGGAGATTTGTCTTGGGTGAACCAAAATGGCCACCGCATTATATACTGGGGTCTCTCCAAGCCCAAGGGAGGTGGAAAAAAAATCATACTCACCTTCCCTTACCTCTTTTTGGCCACTTTGCTGCGTTCGACACTCACCTGGTGATGTCATGCACCCGGGGTCACAGCTGAGGCATGCTAAGTGTCATGATGTCATGTGATTGGACCTCAGTGGTGATCCCAGACACATGACCTCACCGAGGAGGCAGATAGAGAGAGTGCTAAATGCTGAGAGGAGCACCAAAAGAGGAAAGGGAAGCATGAAGGTTTTTTTTTTTTTTTTTTAGTTGTAATGCGTTTCCACCCATTACATTCTGGGGACTGAAGAGACCCCAGAGTATAATAATGACACTTTGACATAACTTTGGCTGTGTTTGCCTTAGAGATCTAGAAATTGGATAGATAGGTTCCTAGGAGCCCTAAGAGTATTCTACACTATTTTTAAAGCCAATTTAAGGCATGGTTCCTACCAAACTTGTTCGTTCTGAGACAAATCTTGGACCCGAACCACCCAAACCCAAAACTAAATGGATCCTGAGAGGTTCTCTTAGTGCAACACATTGACGTTTCTTGAACTTCCAGTCAGAGTCAGTTGTCACTAATATAAGGACTACTCCTAGAGGTAGTGACCTGGTGTTAACCTGCAGTGAAGTTCAGATCCCCATAAGTGGGTTAAAAAATGGATACCTGTGATAACTTAGACTCCAACCAGTTTTAAGGACTCTAATTTCTCATGAAACCAGTTCAATATAACATTGCAACATGTTTGACTGGCTACAACTCACAATTCAACCTCTGGGTGGTCACACATAGAAACATATAGCAAATCACTTTGTGACACAATATCAAAAAATCATACTATCTTGAAAAGCTATTCAACTCGTGGCACACAGTATTGGACATGTGCAGCCAAAAGGAAAGGTAAGGAAAGATACACCAATAGTACATAGCAAATCTTAAGGGTTTGCTATGTACTATTGGTGTACATTGCACATAGCAAATCTTAAGGGTTTCTCATAATAGCAAAAATACAGGATTACCTATGCTCAAATATAAAAAATGTATGTCAAGATTTTATAACATTCGTTTATGAAGATTATCAGAAGAACATGAAGCTTCTGGGCCCCAATGCAAAATCTGTACCAGGCCCCCCAACAACTATAATATATTGACCAAGAGCAACATCTGTATGGAGTATGTTCTCCCCGTGCTTGTGCGGATTTTCTCCCACATGCCAAAAATATACTGATAGATAAATTGGCTCTCCTGTAAAAATAGCTGGGTGTTGGGAATGAGCACCTGTACTGACTCCCCTACTACACAATGCTCTCTGTGCTTTGAGTCCCTTGTGTGAGAAAAAGCACATTACAAATATTTGTCATTGACATTGTTTAATATAATAATAATAATACATTTTATTTATATAGCGCCAACATATTCCGCAGCACTGTACAACTTTTAGGGTTCAAGTACTGACAAAAAAATATACATTACAAAGAAATAGTCAATTCACACAATGGGACTGAGGGCCCTGCTCACAAGAGCTTACAATCTATGAGGTAGAGGGGGTGACACAAGAGGTAGCAGGGGCGGCAGCAGACATAGCATTGCTTATACAATGGTCAGACAATTTTGTAATAGAGGTTACTGTCATTACACATATATAAAGCTGTATGAGCCGTCACCAGTCATGTCCTTTAACGTGCAGATGGTGCCTGGACATATAAAGCTAGTCTGATACGGCATCATATCCTGTGAGGTAATGTTGAAGCATAAACAGAGGAGGGTACGTTTTAGGGATTCTAACTACGGAAGGGTTTACATTAGGAGTTGTGATAGGCCTGTCTGAAAAGATATGTCTTTAGTTTACGCTTGAAGCTGTGGAAATTGGGGGTTAATCTAATAGTCTGGGATAGAGCATTCCAGAGAAGTGGTGCAACTCGGAAGAAGTCTTGTATATGAGCGTGGGAGGTTCTGATAATAGAGGATGCTAGTCTTAGGTCATTGAGTGACCACAGAGTACAGGTTGGGCGATAGACAGAGATGAGGGAGGAAATGTAGGGAGGTGCAGCATTATGGAGAGCCTTGTGGATGAGGGGGATAATTTTATATTGTATTCTGTATTGAATAGGCAGCCAATGTAGTGATCGGCACAGACCGGAGGCATCGCTGTAGCGTCTAGACTGATAGATGAGCCTGGCCGCCGCATTCAGAATAGATTGTAGAGGGGAGCGTTTAGTAAGGGGAAGACCAATTAGTAAGGAGTTACAATAGTCAAGGCGAGAGTGAATCAGGGCAACAATAAGTGTCTTTAGTGTATTTGTGGTAAGGAAAGGGAAGATTCTGGAGATGTTTTTGAGGTGGAGATGACAAGAGCGTGCGAGTGATTGGATATGGGGGGTGAAGGAAAGGTCTGAGTCAAACAAAACCCTGAGGCAGCGGGCATACTGCCTAGGAGTTATGGTAAGGCCGGAGACTGCAATGGAGATATCAGGGACAGATCTATTAGATGGTGGAAACAGCAGTAGTTCAGTCTTTGAGAGATTCAGTTTCAGATAGAGCGAAGATATGATATTAGAGACGGCAGAGAGACAGTCACTGGTGTTCTGTATTAGTGCAGGGGTGATGTCACGGGATGACGTGTATAATTGGGTGATATCAGCATAAAGATGGTACCGGAAGCCAAATCTAGTGATGGTTTGTCCAATGGGGACTGTGTAGAGGGAGAAGAGCAGGGGACCTAGGACCGAGCCCTGAGGAACCCCAACGGCAAGGGGAAGAAACAGAGCCCGCAAATGATACACAGAAAGTGCGGTCAGAGAGATAAGAGGAGAACCAAGAGAGCGCAGTGTCCGTAAGGCTGACAGAGCGGAGTATAGTGAGGAGAAGATGATGGTCAACAGTGTCAAATGCTGCTGAGAGATCTAGAAGAATAAGAAGAGAGAAGTCACCTTTGGATTTAGCCGTCAGGAGATCATTGGAGAGTTTTGTGAGGGCCGTTTCACTAGAGTGCATATTGCGGAAGCCAGATTGTAAGGGGTCAACAAGAGAGTTAGCAGAAAGATAGCAGATTAAACCAGAATAGACTAAGCGTTCCAAGATCTTGGAGATAAAAGGAAGGTTAGAGACAGGTCGATAGTTAGCAGTACAGGACGGGTCAAGGGAGGATTTCTTCAGTAGTGGGGTTATGACAGCATGTTTGAAAGAGGATGGGAAAATTCCAGAAGAGAGAGAGAGGTTAAATATTTTAGTAAGGTAAGTTGTGACGGCAGGCAACAGAGACTGGAGAAGGTGTGAGGGGAAAGGGTCACTACTACAGGTTGTAGGGCCAGAAGAGGAAAATAGCTGAGATACTTCCTCCTCTGTAACAGGTTCAAAAGATGAGAATGAATAGTCTGAAGTGCGGCTGGTGAGGGGGTCAATGCCACCTGGGGATTGGGCAGTTATTTCCTGACGGATCTTATCAATTTTATCATGGAAATAAGAGGCCAGGTCATCTGCGCTAAGGTCTGTGAATGGCATGTGCACCTTAGGGGTAAGTAAGGAATGAAAAGGTTCAAATAGCCTTTTAGGGTTACAGGAGAGAGAAGAGATGAGAGTGGTGAAATAGGCTTGTTTGGCTAGGTGAAGGGCAGAATTATAGGTTTTAAGCATAAATTTAAAGTGGAGGAAGTCTGCAGGTGTACGTGATTTTCTCCACAGATGTTCAGCACACCTAGAGCACCGCTGAAGAAAACGTGTCTGTGGTGTGTGTCAGGGTTGCTGCCTCCTGCGTCTAACCTTTCGAGTGGAGGGGGGAGCCGCCTCATCCAATGCACTCTTAAGTGTTTCATTATAGTGACTGGTGGCTAGATTGGGGCAGGACAGTGAAGAGATGGGGGACAGAGAGGACTGTAGAGTATCTGAGAGGTGCTGGGTGTTAACAGCACGTAAATTCCTATATGTATGATGAGTAGGAGTGTCCTGTGAAGGAGAGAAAGCACTGATGGTGAGAGACAGAAGGTTATGGTTAGAGAGTGGCAGAGAAGAGTTAGTAAATTTAGAAACTGTGAGGAGTTGATGGAAGACAAGATCAATGGTGTTGCCATCTACATGTGTGGCGGAAGAGGAAAGTTGTGAAAGACCAAAAGATTGTTTAAAATACTGGTCTCCTCCTTCTGGTAAGAAGCACTTTGGGGACCCCTTAAGATTCTTCGGCCAAGGAGTGACAGGAATTACACCCCTGATGATGGTTCCATTGACAATAAACATGATAATCATTATATTAACAGGGCTATAACATTTTCAGGAAACAATTAAAAACATATAAATTCCATAGTGCACCACTAGAGGGCAGAAGATTTCTTTAGTCCCTTAGAATTGAAACAAAGTAACAAAAAAGAAAAACAACAAAATTCCAGTTTTAGGGCGTTAAATGAAAGCAGCCTCTTCATTTACGTGAACGTGCCTTTCTTCAATAATATTTCACATGAGGACTAATTTGAATGTTTTTCCTCCGTCGTCTTGCTGTTGGATACCTTCCCTTCTGGTTTGGTTTTAATAACACTTTAGTCAAATATTGTAGAGATTGAGCTTGGGAAGGAATCATTGGTATGCTGGTCACAATGTGTTGTAAATTAAGACTTTGTATTAATTCTGTTAAATGCAATGCAGAAACTTCCCCATGAAGAGAGCTACGTTTCTCTTTTTATTCTTTTGTGCTTTTGTAATTTACCAATTAAGAAGCACAAAGGATTATGTTCCCCATAATGAGCCCAATAACAGCTTCTTGTGGTCTGAGAGATGTTCATTAAACCACTTGAACTTCACTCACACATAAATGATTTCAGTGAGACCACTAGACAGTCTTGCCGCCTTGTTACATTCTTTCTTTCCAATTAACTCTATGTTAATTTTATTACTTTTCAACTTTTGCAGGCTCTAGAAATGTAATATTCACCGGTGTCGTCTTCTCCTTTAATTTACATCATTACATCATGTATTTTTACATCCTGGAATGAGAAGAAAAAGCAGCAAGAACTGCAATAAATTTAATCAATAAAACTTGGGAAATAATAAAGATGTGCCGTTACAAACAAAAATGGCTCTAAAGAGACGTCGAGTACCTAGCAATATCAGAGAACAATCACAATATAGACGCCTTTCCTGAGGCCACTTTGGAAGCCGTATTATTTCTGTTCTGCTGTTCATGTTCTATGACTGACGGGGATTATTGCACTTGTTTAACCAATATGTCACCTGGGCTCCCAAGGAACAAAGTTGAGGGGGTATAAAACTTTTTCCAATGGCTGGATACTTTATCCTGGCAGAACCCAGCATATTAACCAGGCCCTGCAGATAGATAGGTTAGGGTCACCAGAACCAGCCTATCACCCCTGCCCATAAATAGATAGTTTAGGGTCACCTGAATCAGCATATCACCCCAGCCCCGCAGATAGATATGTTAGGGTCACCAGAACCCAGTATATCACCCCTTCTCTGCAGATAGATAGGTTAGGGTCACCAGAACCAGCATATCACCCCTGCTCTGCAGATAGATAGGTTAGGGTCACCAGAACCAGCATATAACCCCAGCCCTGCAAATAGATAGGTTAGGGTCACCAGAACCAGCATATCACCCCTGCTATGCAGATAGATAGGTTAGGGTCACCAGAACCAGCATATCACCCCAGCCCTGCAGATAGATAGGTTAGTGTCACCAGATCCAGCATATCACCCCAGCCCTGCAGATAGATAGGTTAGGGTCACCAGAACCAGCATATCACCCCAGCCTTGCAGATAGATAGGTTAGGGTCACCAGAACAAGCATATCACCCCTGCTCTGCAGATAGATAGGTTAGGGTCACCAGAACCAGCATATCACCCCAGCCCTGCATATAGATAGGTTAGGGTCACCAGAACCAGCATATCACCCCAGCCCTGCATATAGATAGGTTAGGGTCACCAGAACCAGCATATCACCCCAGCCTTGCAGATAGATAGGTTAGGGTCACCAGAACAAGCATATCACCCCAGCCCTGCAGATAGATAGGTTACGGTCACATGAATCAAACAGTGTTTTCCTTTTGTGAACTGCTGCCTCCATTGCTGAGATACTGCTATTTTTGTCCATATCCACATGAACTGCTTGGAGCAATGAGGGCATTGTTATTGCTCCAAAGACGTAAGCGACAACACCCTTGTTGCCTCAAAGAGCTCATTTGCATATTGACAAATATCTTGAAGGTACCAAATACTGATTCATAACGGGTAAGCACCATTTCATTCACTGTTTGACCCTAACCTATCAATCTACAGAGCTGGTTGTATATGTTGGGATCTGGTGATAGACTCTCTTATAAAACAGTTAACTGACCTCAGACGCTTATTTCTCTTTCCCTGGTTCCTGTGAGTGCTTTAAAAAGGAGTTTTCTGAGATAATACAAAATGTGTACAAATTAAAGGAAGTTAGATAAAATAACAAAGAAATCTATACTCACCCATTTAATCCTGCACAATTCCAGCGCTGCCACTCCACATCACTGGTCTCAATTGTATACGGTTCTAGACTACTGAGCCCAGTGAATGGCTGCAGCAGTCTTGTGTGGTGTATGGGCAAATCATCAATGTAGGCACATAAGCATAGTCTGGTGGAGAGGACTGGGGCGGTAAAATAGTATTAGCCGGGGATTAAGTGGGTGGATATAGATTTTATTCCTTTAGGTTAGGCTTCAGAAGAGTTCAGTGCAGGGAATGTTCTGGATATGTACACCTATGTGAAAAGGGTGCACAGTGCAGGATGCTGGATGCCATCTTTATGTATCTTTATAGGAGCACTCATGTAGACTGCAAAGAGATATATACTGATACAGTTACACATGGAGCTTCTATGGGTCAACGTTATGTATATGTATCTAAAGACCTTCCGTGTGCTGCTTGCTGTAAAGACAGCCACTTCTATAATTGTGTTAGAGCTTATCCATGTTCTCAAACCTTAATAAAGACAGATAGTTACTTATTCACATGTTAGATGAGGTTGAATGAAGACACAAGTCTATCAAGACCAACCTATAACCCTACAGTGTTGATCCAGAGGAAGGCAAAAACTCCATGAGGCTGATGCCAATTGCCACATGTCAGGGGAAAAAATTCCTTCCTGACTTCAAATTAGACAATCAGTAGAAAACCCTGGATCAACTTGTCTTTAATGCCCCCACCTACAGTATAAAGCTCCTTAGTGCCCCCATCCACAGTATAAAGCTCCTTAGTGCCCCCATCTACTGTATAAAGCTCCTTAGTGCCCCCATCCACTGTATAAAGCTCCTTAGTGCGCCCACCCAAAGTATAAAGCTCCTTAGTGCCCCCATCCACTGTATAAAGCTCCTTAGTGCCCCCATCTACTGTATAAAGCTCCTTAGTGCCCCCATCCACTGTATAAAGCTCCTTAGTGCGCCCACCCAAAGTATAAAGCTCCTTAGTGCCCCCATCCACTGTATAAAGCTCCTTAGTGCCCCCATCTATAGTATAAGGCTCCTTAGTGCCCCCACCCACAGTATAAAGCTCCTTAGTGCCCCCATCCACGGTATAAAGCTCCTTAGTGCCTCCACCCACAGTATAAAGCTCCTTAGTGCCCCCAGCCACTGTATAAAGCTCCTTAGTGCCCCCATCTACAGTATAAGGCTCCTTAGTGCCCCCACCCACAGTATAAAGTTCCTTAGTGCCCCCATCCACGGTATAAAGCTCCTTAGTGCCTCCACCCACAGTATAAAGCTCCTTAGTGCCCCCATCCAGTGTATAAAGCTCCTTAGTGTCCCCACCCATATATTTTTTAAGTCATTTCCTAATGTGTGCACATCCACAGCCCTCACCTCTTTGATTTTATTCACATTGACAAAGGGATTTTACATGTGTGTAATGTCTTATATAAACCCCAGGAAGACAGGTAATGGCCATATCTAACAACGGAGTTCTTGAAGATTTTGCCCAAATATGCAAATTTCTATTGCTTTTTTAAAAATATTCCACATAATAATTTTGGATTATTATATGCTTGTGCAAATATATACTATTCTTGAAATATATGGTGAGCAATTTCCTTTTAATATTCTTGAGGAACATTTGTAAATACTATTGTATATCACTGACTGCATCACATAGAATATATACTATTAAACTGTCATAGACTGTAAGATTGGCACTGCAGGCTATGCAACAAATCTCTGCTAGTAAATAAACTATTTTATGAAATGTCAGTTTCTGAGGTCCTGCTTGCTGCCTGTCTCTGCCGCTGCTTACCTTCACACATCTCTGAATGATTTCTAGGCACGGTGGGAATGCACTTATTACTTATTTATTGTGTTATTTATGTATTTGATATAAATGATAATTGTAAGTATAATATGAAATACATTAAATACACCAAACTCAAAATGGTAAATGGATTTACTCCACAAATTGAATTACTGCAGGGTATTCTGCAGGCTTGTGGTGAACACCGATTCCCCCTAAACTGCCTCTTTGTACAGGTATGGGTCTTGCCTGCTACTAAACCACAAATCTATTGTGTGTAAGAAAATAAACCCCATGGTCGCCTATTGGGAAGTGTGTCCCTGACTGTTTCATTTTTTGTGTACTATGCAGCATATTTGACTATATATAACCCCAGGTGTAGATGTGCAGATATGATATGTAGTGCAGTCTGAGATGTTGTGTGCAACCTGCAAGTTTTGGGTATTTTTCTGCTGTCTGTGCCATTTTTTTAAGGCCCTATACAGACGACCGTGTGCCATGTATAATCAGTGAAAATGGAATGGATGGTACAAGGAGTGAAAAATCACTGACCCCCTACCTCTTCCTACCATCCTCCCCAGCAAACACTGATGACCAACATGTGGGATTGGCAACCTTCGGCACTCTAGTTGTTGGAAAACTACAATTCCCAGCATGCATACTTGCTCTGCTGTTCTTGGAACTCCCATGGAAGTGAATGGATCATGTTGGGAGTTGTAGTTTCACAGTAGCTGGAGTGCCGAAGGTTGCTGACCCCTGATCTACATATACACAGGGCAGCTGTCAATCACTGGTGAGGGCTTGGAGGAGGTGGAAAGAGTTGGTGGGTGGGAGAGCTCGCTGAGAGAATACAGAACTTATTCCATTATGACATGGGTGTTTTATATCCTTGACAATATAGTTGCATGACTTCTTGTGCGACCTTCTCATTTTATTCTATTACTTTAAAGAATAGGTACTAATGCAAGCGATTGTACTAATATAAGAGAAGCGTGAAGAGAAGATACATTCATGTACATAAAGGACTGTGATAGCCACCTACCTACTGTAGGAAGACAAACGGGTGCTTGTCACACAAGAACTATTCTGAATATACTGTTTACATCTGCACTGGATTTCTGTGTTTCTATTCCATTTTAGGAACAGAAAAATGGAATTCCTGATCCATAAAATAGCGGTAACAGCTCCAGAGAAACTTCATTGACTATAATAGGGTCTGGCGGGTAAGCATTATGCTACAGAAATTAAAGTACATTTTTATTCTACTAATATACTACTGTATATTAGTAGTTTTATTTAATTCTGAGATACTTTATATACATACGAGGGTGAATAATGATTTGTATTCCGGATGTAGAATTTATATCCATCATTTTCCAACATCCCCCTGCTTTTCAATACACTTCATCTGTCAATAAGCTTTCGTATTCCCTCATTAAAATATGTTTTGACTGAGCTGCGAGCCACGAATGCACTGCTGTCTTCACCTCTTCATCAGACATGAACCTTCACCCTCATAGGGCCACATAATCCACTGTCATTCATCTACCCAACAGAATCAGGTCATGTGCACGCTCAATGTTGTCATCAGTCATAGACGTGGACGATTGTCCGGCTCCTTCTTCATGGCTAACACTTGTGCAACCTTCCTTGAACTTCTCTACCCATTCATACACACTTTTTCAGGACAAAACAGTTTCTCCATACTGTGCACAAAGTCTTTGATAAGTATCAGCACCAAACATACCCTCAGACCACAAAAAACTAATCTCTGAAAGCTACTCTTCTTTCGTGCAAATCACAAGTGGGGCATTTATTCTCACAAATGAACTGATGTAAGACATTCATACCTACACAACAGTGACTGTGGAGACAGAGACCTTGGATGGAAAGGCTTGGCCATAATGGCCATTGTTACTTTTGGAGGAAAAAGGGAGACGCTTGCATGCCTGAGAACACCATCCCAACTGTGAAACACGGAGATGGCAGCATCATGTTGTGGGGTTGCTTTGCTGCAGCAGGGACTGGTGCACTTCACAAAATAGATGGCATCATGAGGAAAGAACATTATGTGGCAATACTGAAGCAACATCTCAAGACTTCAGCCAGGAAGTTAAATCGTAGGCGCAAATGGGTCTTCCAAATGGACAATGACCCGAAGCATACTGCCAAACTGGTTACAAAGTGGCTTAAGGATAACAAAGTCAATGTTTTGGAGTGGCCATTGTTGCAGAGTGCGATTGCTGGATGTGGCAGAGTCAAAACCAGATAGACAGTTGTATATAACAGGAACAAACTTTTACTGAAACGTGAGTGCAGTAAGAGAAGATCACCCCACATGGTGAATAACAGATCTAGTTCAGCACACACACGCTAACAAAACAGGATGTGTATATCAACCTGCATCAAAACAACAAAAGTACAGAGTGTCTACAGATAAACATTCAGTAACAGCTACATCTAGTGTCACAAATGTGAACCGCAGTCAATACAGCAAACACAGAGACAAAGCTGGCCGTGGCATATCTCCAACAGCCATCACAAAGCCCTGATCTCAATCCTATTGAAAATTTATGGGCAAAGCTGAAAAGGCGGCCTACAAACATGGCTCAGTTACACCAGTTCTGTCAGGAGGAATGGGCCCAAATTCCTACCAACTATTGTGAGAAGCTTGTGGAACGATATCTAAAACATGTGACCCAAGTCATACAGTTTAAGGGCAATGGTACCAAATACTAATGAAATGTATGTAAGCTTTTGACTTTGAAGAAAGTTATAAAAATTCTCATTATTCTGGCATTTGGCAAATATTAATAATTTTGGTAATCCTAATCGACTTAAAACGGGAAAGGTTTATTCTGATTTCATGTCAGATAGTGAGAAAAACATCCATATGTGTCTTTTTATATAGTGTATGTAAACTTCTGGTTTCAACTGTATATATATATATATATATATATATATATATATATATATAAAAGAATAGCAAAGTAAAGTAATATAAAAATAATAGCAGTATGTATTTGGCTTGACATTTAGTTATTGGGGCATATTTGAGGCTTGCAAATTAGAAAACTGTCCTACTTTTCTTCTAAAATCCAAAGAATAGCATTATATATGTTCTCATGATATCTAGACGGGTGATCTAAGGACAAATGCTGGGTACCAGGTGGTTTAATGATAGTTTAATGCAACAGTGAATTACGCCTTCTACAGAGGTTGATGCCTCTGGCAGAACACTGAATGACTTCACAGCTGACATGTTTGTTCTATTCCTCTCACTGCCTTGTGCAGAAAATGCATCTTTTTCACTCAGAGAAATTGTATGTACCTAATAGGTCCCAGTTATAGTTAAGCTCAAAAATTCTGAAGATTTACAGACATGTACACAAAGCAAAATATATGAGAAAGAATTCAAAAAACATCCTGAAATAGAAGCATTGTTTCCGATAGAGATATAGAGGATAAAAATCATGCATAAAACATCAAAACAATATTATTCAGAATTAAATAAAATGTATAAGAAACTTGAGACATGTTCATTGATTCTTCAGTCTAAATGTTTCATGTACTACATGTTATTTCATCAATGGCCATAATGATCTACATCACCAGAGAAGTCACTCTAGTAAAACCCTTTACAGGGCGATATTCAAGCAATGGATTGTGCAAAAGGGAGTAGAATTTTGACTTATATATAAAGGATTGACTAAAACCGGAGGCATCAAACACTAGAACAGACCCCAAAATAAATGCATTAGAGTATTAGGGGTGGGAGGACTGCAGGTACGACTGCAACTCCTTTTTAATAGCTGTGACCAGAGACTAGATGAAAATGATATTTTCTTTTGCGACAGAGTAAGAGAGGATAACTCACAGTAAAACTAGCTGCAAACAAAACTGTTTGAAAGGAAACCATCAGCATTGCAACCAATAAAACCTGTTCTAGAAAAACAAAAGTTGGATTCTGATTGGTTGCTACACTGACATTTATTGAGAGGTAAAAAATGGTAGAACAGTTTTATTTATGAGATTAATATGGTATGGCAAGCACCTAAAAGATGCAACTAACTTGGCAGGAAACCCAATATAGTATGCATGTTACAAGATAGTTAGCATTTCAAGACAATATGGTTTCATGATATTGTATCACAAAGTGATATCTTGAGAGTATCTATTTGTGGCCACCCAGTGGTTGTGTTGTGTGTTGAAGTCTTTAAAGGATTTTGTTAGCACATTGTGACACTGTATAGAACTTTTTTTATAAAAACAAAAAACAGGAGCCCTTTACCAAATGTGAGCAAAGTTAGAGGACACATCTTTAGACATATGATCTCCACTGTTGTTATACATGTACTATGGCAAGAAACGTTTCCCTTATTTTGTCTTTCCATGTACTAAAACTGCACAAAACCCCATCATTTGTCTATAGTGACACAGTACACATAGTGGGCAGCTTTACTAAAAGTCTTAGACATTGCAAATGCAGACAAGACAGTCTTAAACGGTGCCAGATTTATTAATGTGTCTGATGCTGTTTGATTAATCTGATGTATTGTTAGACTGTCCAATCTAAAATTATACTACTTATTAGATGGCTTAGTTTTCGGTAAGAAAAATGTGTCAAAATTCTGGTGCACGGTGTCACATGTTAAACCGGGCCCCTCTTTCACAAGAGGTGAAAAAGTGTGTGAAATGTGTCTACACCACTTGATAAATGTGACATGGCATGTTAGGTTACATTCACATTTGCGTCGGAGTCTCTCCTCGATTAAAAATCCAGACTTCTGACAGACACCCGACAGCTCCGATTTCAATTAATGGGGTCCGTTGAGCTCTGTTTGTGTCCATTATAGAATGGATCAGTTTTTCTGGATCTTCTGGTCCTCCAACCTGCCAGAAGAATGGATAGCCAAACATAAATGTGAGTGTAGTGGTTTTTTTGGTATAAATTATGTCAGAATTCTGGTAAAATTTTCTTAGTAAATCTCCCCATTGTTTACTTCAGGCAAGGGGCAGCTTTGGTGCATTCCAACCAAATTGCACAAAAGTTACTATCTATTGAAGCCAATGGAAAAGGAGTGTGACTCTGGTAATTGCTTAAAAGTTTCACTACACTATACATTTGCAAGCGCTGACACCAGTATTCAAGTTGCCTTACACATACCCACATTCTAAAAACTGTGCTGATGGCATATCAAAATGAGGAAAATAATTTACAATAATGTACAAATTGTGCTATAAAAAGCACAAACCTTCATCACTTATAGTAAAATATTGTTACTCTGTTGCTGTGATAACAACGATAACACTTTTAATAAACTGTAACAAGCCATCATCAACACTATTCACAGGCAGAAATTAAAATATAATTTTAATAGTACTCAACAATTATTTTTTCAGCACATTTTATTTAGATCACACTAAAAGTAAAGTTTTAGGGAGTAAATTAGTAATTTGTATGTATTTTATAGCACAATTTGTAAATATTGAGAAGCATACATATACCTCATTTAAAGGGAGTATGTCACCAAAACACAGCATATCAAACCCAGCCCCGCAGAAAGATAGGTTAGGGTCACCTGAATCAAACAATGTTTTCCCCTTGTGAATCGCTGCCTCTGTTGCCAAGATAATGTTTTTCTCAATATGCAAATTTGAAGCAATGAGGGCATTGTCATTGCTCTAAAGAAGTAAGTATAAGTGCCCACATTGCTCCAAAGAGCTAATTGGCTGTTGGTATGGTGGGTGCTGGTGACCCTCTCTAGTAGTCAAACTCAATGGACACATAATCCTCCATTCCAGGAATTCACTATTGCCATAGTTCATGAGCAAACAGGTTTTGCCCACCATCCCATCATCCATCACCAAGCATTTCAGCATGCTAATTCCACTTCTATTTGCCACGGTTCCTACTCAACTTAGGGAGGTCAATGTGCGAGGCAAGAAATGTGGTTTCGTAAATGTCTGTGCCCAACTTCAGCACATTGGGGAAACTAGAGCTGTCAGGAAGGTTGTGTAGCACATCTTCCAGTCTCAATGTCCTGCTAACTGGACACACACATGAATCCTTCCTACTACTTTCACGGTGTGCACATGTTCACCGGTTTGTCAGGATGCAGCATGTTCTGGACTGCGGTCAACCCGCATTCTGCAAAATTACTCCATTGGTGTCCAAAAAATGAACTACTCATGGCCACAACTTCCGTACACCACTGCAGGAAGCTGAACTCTGTGATATATAGGTTTATATGATTTAATGGCAGATTTTTCAGTAAAAAACAAAGTAAATCCAGACAGGACTCCTAGGAGAGACAGCAAGAGTCCTTCTCACCCTGCCCACATACAGTGATTGACAGCCTTCTATGTACACACACTGATACTAGGAAAGCTGTCAATCACTGTGTGTGTTGGGTAAGCATGATACTTACTTTCCCATAGGAGTCATTATATAAATTTATATCTATTGTTTAATGTAAAGTAAAATGGCTGGCCCCATTATCATCTCAATAAAATTATACATTTAAAAAGTACAAAATTACAAAGTAACTTCAGTATATATTCTAGGTAGCATAAAAAGGTGACATATTCCCTTTAAACACATCTGAAGAGAGATGAGAGCTTTCTTCTTTTTTGTCTTTATTTCCTTCAGCACTTTAAAAAGAAAGTCACACGAGGAAGTGAAATTAATAAATATAACAATGTGTGTCACAAGAGTAAGTTAGACTTTCTGAATCTGTGGGATATAAAATCAAGATCAAAGCAGCATGACTTCTTCATCTCACTCATGTTCTCTGGTGACAATTTATTAAGACTGCTAGAATCAGAAGTGAATAAAATAAAAAAAAATAAAAAAAACAACCTATGTCATACTGTATAAACAACTCCTGCATGGATACCAAAAAAGAACAATATATGGGTCCCTTGTTTTAAAGGAACTCAGTTACTCATATGCACTCATGTCCCACACATAGGTTAGGGTCCCCTGAATCTATCCCTGTTATCCCTTGTGAATCAAGGCCTCCATTGTTGAGATATCACTGTTTATGTCAATATTAGCTCTGTGGGGTAACTTGGGCATTCCCGTTGCTCCAAAGTGCTCATTTGCTTATTGACAAAATAGGCGATATCTCTAAGAAAGAGGCAGCGATTCAAAAGGGGAAAACACTGTTAGATTTGGGTGATCCTAAGCTATCTACCTGTGGGGCTGGGTTGATATGTTGGGTTCTGGTGACAGGTTCCCGTTACATGACCAATTTGTTGACAGTGGGAGACTAGCCATAAACCATGTGGTTGAATGGAAATGAGTGTAGTAAAGATGTGCCCAATGTGGTTTCCAGGACAATTTGGCTGGTATGGATAGCTCCTCCCATTTCTTCTTGCACTTGTTTTTATGTTCAAGGAGTTTTCTATGATGTTTTTATATTACAGTACACTGGATGAATTATTTTACATTTTCTGAAGTTTCTGTCCTTTCTGTCTTATTTGAAAGCGGCTCTTTAATATTAGTAATATTGTGGCACTCTCTGTAATTGTACGGGGTCCTGCTGTTGTTCATGGCAGAAAGAGATTAACAGTACTCCCGACTGATTGTGCAGTTCAAAGTGATTTATGACACCAGGAAAACAATCAAAGGCAGATGCAGTTAATAAAGAAGATTCAGATATCAGTCCAAATGTTGTGGTCAGCTGAAACCCACATCAGTAAATATCTTGACACGCCAGAAATTAGGCTGGTTTTCCTGGTGTCATATATGAATAAAGTCATACCACTTTGAATTACAATAGCAATCGGGAGTCCCGTTAATTTTTTTTTCTTCTATAGCCGGGTAAGACCAGAGTACAATTTTCGGGAACTGACTTTATGATGAATTTATCCTTTTTGATATTTTTTTAATTTAATAATACTGTGTGAGGGGGTTGCTATGGGACATTATACTGAATGGAGGGCCGCTACGGGACATAATATTGTGTATAGGGGCCGCTATGAGGCCCAGTCTTTGCCAGTTACACCCCTGACCTCGACCTATCACTATGGATCCTCCTCCACTTTACAAGATCTATCAGAAACTTTTCTGACTTCTTTGATCTTAAAGGGGTACAATTTAAAAATTTTTTGTAGACTTGTTGACTGAGATGAAATCAAAAAGAACCCAGTCAGAACCAGACAAGTGGCCCATGAAAGACAGCACCAACTGCTCCAGAGGAGTTCTCAGATATGGAAAGCCTGTTTGGATGACACCTACTCTAATAAGAAATGCTGGAAGTCGCTGTAATGTGGAGGAGTTCCCGCCCAGAACATCATTCAGCCATCACCGGGGTCTTTGGATTTA
This sequence comes from Leptodactylus fallax, assembly GCA_947044405.1. NCBI lineage: Eukaryota > Metazoa > Chordata > Amphibia > Anura > Leptodactylidae > Leptodactylus > Leptodactylus fallax. The sequence continues at coordinate 1,195,975 of CAMRHE010000067.1, read as the reverse complement.
TTAATAAAGACTTCTAGCTCATCTAGATGGGCCTATTATATTAGTTTGTAATTCATTTGGCCTGTGGTGGCACTGCACCGAACTAAGCACTTGCTGGCAAGTTCGCCCACACAGGACTGGATTATAGGATGAAATGGTTTGTTCCGCGACACGGGGCTGCAAGGGGGCCCAAAGGCATTTAATCAACATTCATCAATTCAGTTGATTACTGTTGTGGTACACGGGAGTCTACAGGAGGTGAGTATTTGTTGGGCGAATCTCCTGAGATTTGTCTCAAAAATAATCTCAAGTCAAATACTTTACTCTAAACAAGATCTCTGATCTCTGCTGCTTTTACCAAGTAAAATGACCTCCAGGACTTTATTAGAGATCTGCAGGTATATAAAGAATTCCGTGCTTATAGCTTTATGAATAAATCTTCTGCAATAAACACAGATCATGAAATGTCGCCTTCAGAAGAAGAACTGTAAGAATCAGAGGGGATTCAACCTTCTTCAGAGGGGATGTACCCGGAGTAGGGTTTTTCAAAACCGGAGTAGGAGAGGAAGAAATCCCACTCACGTTACATATACATCTGCACAATCCAATTCAGGTTCTAGTTTTTTGGTGCAAGGAAAACCGCCAAACCAATATCCTTTAAGAAATCAACTACACAATCGAGCAATGTAATTGATCCAAAACAAGTCATAAATCTATGGTCACATACCTTAAGAGAAGTGGAACTAGCAGTATTGAGTAAAGGATTGTCCTTTGCACCATCTGTTTGTTTTGATCCCTTTTTATGGATGAAGGATTTTTCTTTATTTATAAGGAAATTACAGTGGCACAAATATTATATATCACAGGACAAACACACCTGCGCAGATCTTAGTCTAGAACTAGGCGATCTTGGTGCTTGGTGATCTTGGACCATAATGGACATTCTAGCTCTAGTTGGCCATTCACTAACCTACATCTTAAAAGTACCAATATACCGCCCATGTCTGAGGATCCCCATATAGAAATATTCTTTGAAATGGTTAGATAGGATATGGAAAAACTTGAAATACAAAGTTTCCCCAGGATAATCTGACCTGAGAAGAAATATAGGCTCTATGGAACCTTGAAAATAATAAATCAATAACAATAAAATCCTCAGACAAGGGAGGCAATGTTGTCATCATGAACACCACTTCATATAAAGATATGTGTCTAGACTTGTTTTCAAGTAATGACTTTTATAAGATATTGCCTGATAACCCAATCTGGCATGCACAGGCTGAATTAAAAACTATCTTGACCCAGACCTCGGAGAATAGCTTGATAAAAAAAAAATTAAATTTTCTTTTTCCTAAATTCGCCATAATGGTGAAATGTTACTCTTTCCCTAAAGTTCACAAAGGAGTGAACCCACTCAAAGGGAGACCAATAATCTTGGGGATTGGTAGTCTTAACCATAATATTGAAGTCTATGTTGATCAAATTCTTCATCCATTTGTATAAACGATATTCCGCATAAGAAGGTAACAAGGAATACCGTCCTGCTACAGCTGTATACTTAGTCATTAATCCTTTATTGGTCAGTGGACCAGTTTTCTGTCCCCCTCCAAGTGGAGTCAGAGAGTCTGCAGAAGACCATATTTGAGCCGAAAACATTTACAAGTCTCTTCTTTATACCTTATATCTCTTTGAATGTATTTGTTGCTTGAACACCGGATCGGTGATAAACAAACAAGTGATATACTACCTATTTGGAGTCTGAAGTCTCTATAACCACATTTCTGACGGGTTGGGACTCTATTACTTCACTCCTAAAGAATCTTCTGACCAAGTGCTACACCACATTCCTTCCTAACCTATCAGGTGTACGTGATACATCTGATCTTTTACTGAAGCTGGACGGGGAGCTTACTGAGGGCAATATCCTTTTGACATTGATAGATGTTGAAGCATTATACACCTCAATTCACCATACACATGGTTTGAAGACGGTGGAGTACTATTTGAACATGCGTGATATATGCCTTTGACCTCATAATAAACTGGTACTAGATCTTTTGAATTTTTGGCTGACAAAAAACTTTTATTATATTTAATGGGCAGTGCTACCAGCAGCTCAGGGGACTGTGATGGGGAATCTACCATCGTGACCTTGGATGACCTCAGTCTGTGGCAGGATCCTATCTGCCTCTGGCTGAAGGATATCGACGACATATTCATCTTGTGGAGAGGCACTCCATTCAGCTTCCTTGAATTCTTTTCACTACTCAGCACCAATCCCCTTGATTTAAGATTTACCTTTGAGTTAAATGAGAAAGTGTTTTGATGAATGAATGAAGACCCATGTCTTCTACCTCTACTCCTCTACATCCAAAAAACACTGGCAATTTTCATTCAACGCATCAAGAAAAGGAAGAAGAAGAGGATGTCTTGGGCTGTAAAGAATATCTCTCTCAGCAGATGACACATGACTACTGGAGAATGGGATTTGTGTCGCTGCTTTCAAAAATATGACTGGCACAGCTGTCAAGACCAAATGTAGTGTTGCCATCCATATTTTTATTGTTAGTACTTTCACAAGTGTTTTCTCCTCTTCTACATTTGTCTGTCTCCTGCCCTATTTATTTCCAGTCATTTTACTGCATACTGTTCAATTATAATAGTGATTGGTAACAATTATGACACTCTTTGTCTTTTGTTTTTGTTTTTTTTTTCTACAAACACAATTTCAAGAAAAATAACAAAGCACTAAAAGGGTGACCTGGTCATTGACTACTAGACTAGAACTGTGCCAGTCAGCTTGTATTTGTTGCTGTTAAAATGGCAGCAGTTTCTATGTACAGTATATTGGGTAACCCCCAAAAAATGGAGATGTTATTTTTAAGATTAGCGCAGGCTGTGAGACTGTATATTGGGTAAGCAACAAAAAAAAAAAAACAATTAAGAAAAGAATATTGGGTTGATATGCTGTGTTCTTGTAACAGACTCCTTTTAATAAGAAGTCCTCTAATAAGAGCCTTATGGGTTAGCCAGATAGCTGAGAGAGAGAGGTGTCGGGTTATTCATTCATAGAGAAATATCCTTGGAGACATTACAAGAGATGATACAATCTTCCAATGTGGTAGTGAAGAATCATTTAATTACCACTATTATCTATATGAGGTAGAAGTGGGCCCTCAAGCATTTAGGGCCCCTGCACATATGATATCTCTGCTCCTGTACATCCTTATTGTGTAAACCAATGTTCATTCTGCTTGATGTCATGAAACTTAAATGCATGAAATTCACTTTCTTCATAATGTCTCTGAATATACCTGGAAAGTAAATATATAAAGGAGTAAAAGCAGAGTTAAAAGCCCATCATAATGTAAAATAAATATACTTTTAAAAGGATACAGCTTGTAATCCACTGGCTTGAATGAGGCCCTTACTGACTATTAATACAAGAATCTTTTACGTATATTTTTAAAGCCATATCAATTATGTGAACATTTCCAGTAATTTTGATAATATACAGACATAGGTCTATAGAAGGTATTTGTGATCTTTCCAAGAACAGCTTTATGATCGTGTTTCCATTTTCTCTGTAATTTTCAATAAGTAGTTTATTTTTTGTCTTTTTTTTATATAAACCCACTAAATGAACAAGCTCTTTGAAAACAGAATTGTGCAAAGGAGAAGGTATGTTTGTTTCCTTTATGCTAGCTGTAGATACATTTTATCTACTTTCTAACATAACTATTCAGTAGATCTGTGTGTTTAATTGTGGGACCCACCAGCATACAGTATGTTATAAATAAAGTTATGTTTGTATAACTTTTTTAATCAAATTTTTTATCTATTTTTATTGAACTGCTTTAACTTTTTACAAAATGCACATTATACAAATAGAGTTTGACAATTAAAGAACCAAGTTATAAAAATTTCATGGAAATTTGTCAGCAGTTTGGACTCTTTAAATCCTCTGACAGTGCTAGATACTGTAGATGAGGTGTAAAGCAGTTGAAAAATACCTAGGTGAATGATTATACTAGTTGTATGGCTGAAATTAGAAGAGATTTAAAGAGATACTCTATTCTATTGTCTGAAAGACCACCCCCTCAATAGTGTTAGTTTCTCCTTATCCTGATTTCTCCTTCTTCAATAAGTCACATGATCACAGAAACCTCTTTTTTCAAGCATGGATTGCTGTGTGAACAAGAGGTCTCTTTCTGCCATGTTACCATGTAACCTGAGATTCATCTGTTCTTCTGCCTTACCTGTCTGAAAATGTCCTCTCTACCTCTCACATAATCTGCTCTGTATGGCCCCCCTCACACATACTAGTGCCAATAGATCCTCCCCCTCTTATAGTCAGGTCTTCATGACCCAATTATGATCCCCAGTGTTATCAGCAGCAGGTGGTGCTGTTTCCAGGACCTGTGGTGACATCATCCTCACATTGTAAGATCCTGGCAGTTATACAGTACTATGAGCACTAAAGTGTTTTTGCAGAAACAGGAAATGGCATGGGTACAGGTACAGTATTAGACATAGGTGACATCATCAGTGGTAGATTTTGATCACTATTTTGATTACTACCTTGTATGGATAAAAAAAACAAACAAATGCACGACAATTGCTATTGTCTATGTGTGTTCTGTTACTGTGAAGTGTCCTGGGCTGTCTGCACTAAATGTTCCTGAACCCTTCCCCTAGGTTCTTGAATGGTAGCTGTGATGGTCTCTTAGATGGACACTTTAACTGTCATTCAAAAACAATAGGTTCGGAAATGTTCAGTGCAAAGAGCCCAAAAGACATCACAGTAAAGGACTGTCTAGAGGACACTTATGGCAAGTTGCAAATTAAAACTCTTGTTTCTTGGTCACTATTTTGGATGGCAGTAGCAAGATCTGCCTGGGCGCATCAACAGCATGGGTCATCCTGTCTTATAGTATTATACTGTAGCAGGGCTTTATCCGTACAAGACAAAGCAACAATTTTTTTTATTTTTCAGTTCACAGAGCCATATAAGAGCTTGTTCTTATGCAAGAAATTGTACTTCCTAATTTAATATTCCATATGGTGTACTGGGAATCTGGAAAAAAAATCATACTGAGGTTCAATTGAAAAAAAAAAATGCGGTTGCACCATGTTCTTATGAGTTTTGTTTTTATGGGGTCCGCTGTCACGGTCATACCAAGTTTATATAGCTTTTATTATGTTTCTTTAACACATTTAAAACATTGGAAAATAAAAATGCATCACCATATTTTGACAGACCCTACTGCCAGGTCCCTAATGTGTATGACAGTAGGGACCTGGCACCTGCTCAGCTCCTGAATGGATGCCACACCTCTCCATGTGATCCAAGGATATACATATACATCCTGGTATACATAGAAGTTAACTGACCTGTGATTATCACCTATAGCAGATTGCAATATATTTCTTTGGCCAGTAGCATAACTAGGAATGGCTGGGCCCCAAGGCGAACATTTGACATGGGGCCCCCCATCTAAAATCAGTGGACAGAAAAGTCTTGCATGGAGGACTTTTCTATCCGCTGGTATCAGTATAAAACTGGCAGAAACCTGACGGACACCCGGCAAACCGTCTATGGGGTGTCCGCGGGTAACCGCTTTTTTAGCAGATGGCCTCTGTCTTTCTTGTCCCCATGAGGACCCAAACGATGAAGAGATGAACGCTAGTGTGAACCTAGTGTAAGAAATATGAACACATTTTCCACTATATATGCATATTAATATCCATTCAAATAAACAGTTGCAGCAAACTTTAACTTTTGACCTTTTTAAATGGCTTTTCAATGGCTTTTTTTTGGGAGTTTTCGCTCTGCAGCAAGTTACCCAATTCAAGTTAAGTTTGCTAAACCTGTACAAGATCATAAATATCCTTTCATTCAGGACAAGTCTGCTGAATCGGTCTGTCACCATCTACAATAGTAGAACTCCAGTAACCTGTGAAGCTGTCCTCATTTAATGGGTACATTTCTCTGTACAGCAGGTATTTTTGGAGTCTTTCAAGAACTACATGGCAGCATGTAAAGCTGTGAGGTAAATTATATGAGTCACACAAAGTGCAGCTGAGGTGATACATAGATTCTATTTATTATGGCAATTAAAGTAATTATTCTTCACAAAGGATGTTTACAGCACAGTGTGAATGTTGTCCTGCATGACAGATGCTCAGTTTTCCATGAATACATATGTGAGCAAATCCGAAATAACATAGTTTCAAGCACTATTATTATGCACTAGAAAAGCTATTGAAAATGATGGCATGACAATTAAGGTGGAACGATGTATCGCACCAATTAAATGGAGCTTTTCACTTTGTTATCCTGATCAGACCTGAATTCATTTGATCTTTTTTAGTTGAAAGGTAGTCTGTCACCAGAACCCAGCATATCACCCCAGCCGCACAGTTAGATAGCTTAGATTCATCTAAATCAAACAGTGTTTCCCCTTGTGATTCGGTGATTCCATTTCTAATGGTGTTGGGCGAATCTGAACAATTTGGGATTCATCTTAGACAAACTAAAATGGCAGCCATGAAATGATGTTCAGTAAATTATTATACTCTGGGGTCTCTTCAAATAGGCATAAGCCCAAGGGAGGTGTAAAAAATACAGAAACATTTATTCTCACCTTCCCTTACCTCTTTCAGGCCTCCTTGCAGTGTCTAGCCATCTATGTCTTCCTTCCTCAGGTGCTCTGGTGCTCTTCTGTGATGTCATGAGGTCTTGAGAGGGTCAGAGGTTATGTGTGAGGAGCTATCGAGAGATTAGTTCAGAGATGTATGGAAGGGACAAGTTGTGGATGGCCTTGCATGTCAGCGTTAGCATTTTCGACTGGGTAGCCAGTAAAAGGAATGGCAATGGAAGAGGCTGATGGAAAATGAGCAAAGAGGTGGATTAAAGGGTTTTTCCAGCTCCAAATACATTTTTCATACTGATGACCTATCCACTAGTGACAGGTAACTGTAATGATGGGGCTGCAAGTGGGACTGCAGGTAACAGTTACAGAAGTGGTGATGTTGACAGTGTCACCAGTGGGTCATTTAGGGCCAGTGGCATATGGTCTCCAACAGGGACTCCAGTCTCTGCCCACAGAGAGGAATCCTGATGGTGTCCGGTTTCCCAGTCCTCTGCCAAGGTGGTCACAAATAAAGCTGGTTGGATGATCCTGGGCCCTACAGCCCTTCAGGACCAGCAGCTTGGCAAATTCCACTGTATTTAAGGTAATTACCCTGGTTCAATCATCTGCTTCATGGTCATCCTCCCAAATTAACACCAAATCTTGGGCCTTGTTGAAGGTCCAATGCTTGCTGACCAAAGTGGCCTTATTGGTCTCCAGCAAAGAGAGAGCCCAATGTTGGGGGGCAATGGAGCCAGAAGTCCTACTCACCCTAGGCCGGGTAGTAATGCGGCTGCAGATTGAGATGGTTTATGCCTGTAGGTCGTCAAGAGTACCATGTTTTCCCTGGATCCATTTGGGCTCTATCTGTTGGTGCATGGCAGCTAGGTGATGTTGTGACTCTGAGGGCTTAGGAGTGGTCTCAGAGCCAGTCTGCCTTTGACTGCAGCCAATACATATCCGGGCCCGTCTGAAGTTTCTTCTGGAACATCCAAATGCTCTCTAGCAAACTTCATATGGTCCTGGATATGTACTGGCTTAAGCAGGGGGACACGTCTGGCACTGCAGGATCTGAGTCCCTGGCGGCGTAGTGTGTTACTGACGGTAGCCTTTGTTACGTTAGTCCCGTCTGAAGTTTCTTCAGGAACATCCAAATGCTCTCTAGCAAACTTCAGATGGTCCCGGATATGTACTGGCTTAAGCAGGGGGACACGTCTGGCACTGCAGGATCTGAGTCCCTGGCGGCGTAGTGTGTTACTGACGGTAGCCTTTGTTACGTTAGTCCCAGCTTTCTGCAGGTCATTCACTAGGTCCCCCGTGTGGTTCTGGAATTTTTGCTCACTGTTCTTGTGATAATTTTGACCCCACGGGGTGAGATCTTGCGTGGAGCCCTTGATCGAGGGAGATTATCTGTGGTCTTGTATGTCTTCCATTTTCTAATTATTGCTCCCACAGTTGATTTCTTCACACCAAGCTGCTTGCCTATTGCAGATTCAGTCTTCCCAGCCTGGTGCAGGTCTACAATTTTGTTTCTGGTGTCCTTCCACAGCTCTTTGGTCTTCACCATAGTGGAGTTTGGAGTGTGACTGTTTGAGGTTGTGGACAGGTGTTTTTTATACTGATAACAATGTCAAACAGGTGCCATTACTACAGGTAATGAGTGGAGGACAGAGGAGCCTCTTAAAGAAGAAGTTGCAGGTCTGTGAGAGCCAGAAATCTTGCTTGTTTGTAGGTGACCAAATACTTATTTTCCACCATAATTTGCAAATAAATTCTTAAAAAATCAGACAATGTGATTTTACTGGATTTGTTTTCTCATTTTGTCTCTCATAGTTGAGGTCTACCTATGATGACAATTACAGGCCGGCCTCATCTTTTTAAGTGGGAGAACTTGCACAATTGGTGGCTGACTAAATACTTTTTTTTCCCCACTGTAAATGTGGTCCTATACACAACACACTATAATGCACTCAACAATGAGCTTTAAATGCCTATGACCATTTCACTGGTTGTCCTTCGTTGGAACAATTTTTTATTAACCACTGCATACTTGGAACACTACACAAGATCCTTACACTTGTCCATTACAACACATAATTTGGAAAAGCTAACTATTCGCTACATACCCTAATATACTCCGTCCCTTGACACATGCCAATGTAACCAGATAATCACACAGTGTATATGTGTTTACAGTATGTTCTATTTGAAGAAGTCTCTCACTCTTACATATTGTGGATTTATGAATAGCTAATTCTAAGCCCTGTCTTTGTTCTTTGTAACAAATTACAAGCAAGTGCTCTGCGGTTGACCAGGTTAATGAGATGTGGCATCCACTGGATAAATAAGAAATTATTCATTTACAAAGACAGTCAAAATATAGTGATTATAGAGTTTTATAGAGAAAAACGTCTGAAGTGTTAACAAATAGCACAAACAACCAACAACTAAAGATCATAAAATAGAGTAGGGGAAGATGACTGTACCTGCAGCCAACTACTGATGCTTCAGATATAATACATTAATATAAAGAAAGTGTACAGAAATATGGAAGTCACATACAAATAGATACATTAAATCCATTATATTGTGGACCACGCAACACTGGATGAATAATTTATTTAAAAGTATTAGAAAACTTTCATTTATTTTTTTATGAATCATTAGTTCAGGTGATACTTTACTAAGGTGAAGTGCCCCTACTCTATACAGAAGCAGTGTTGATTTACAATGAAGTCTATGATAAGTGGAGGAGGAGAAGGAAAGAGACAAAGACTTAAAGAATTAAATGAGGCATTTCTGTCTTTCACATCCCTGTTGTGAAAGAAAACTGTCTCTCAAAAATGCAGATGTCTCTCTGCTTTGAGGTCCGGTCCTCTTCTTCCCTACTCTCTCCATAGACTTATATTGTACAGATCTGACTAGTGGTAGAAAGATGTACAGTTGTGCTAAAAAGTTTACATACCACTGCAGATTTTTTGTTTTTTTGGCCTTTTTTGAGAGAATATGAATGATAACACAAAATTTTTTTCTCCACTCATGGTTAGCGGTTTGTTGAAGCCATTTATTGTCAAACTTCTGTGTTTTTTCTCTTTTTAAATCATAATGACAACCAAAAACATCAAAATGACCCTTTTCAAAAATTCACATACCCCAGTTCTTAATACCGTGTATTGCCCCCTCTAACATCAATGACAGCTTGAAGTCTTTTTTGGTAGTTGTGGATGAGGCTCTTTATTTTCTCAGATGGTAAAACTGCCCATTCTTCTTGGCAGAAAGTCTCCAGTTCCTGTAAATTCCTGGGCTGTCTTGCATGTACTGTGCACTTGAGATCTCCCCAGAGTTGCTCAATGATATTGGGGTCAGGAGACTGAGATGGCCACTCCAGAACCTTCACTTTCTTCTGCTGTAGCCAATGACAGGTTGATTTGGCTTGTGTTTTGGATCGTTGTCTTTTTGGAACGTCCAAGTACGTCCCATGCGCAGCTTCCTGGCTGATGAGTGCAAATTTGCCTCCAGTATTTGCTGATAATGTGCTGCGTTCATCTTTCCTTCAACTTTGACCAAGTTTCCTGTGCCTTTGAAGCTCACACATGCCCACATCATCAGTGATCCATCTCCGTGCTTTATAGTAGGAATGGTGTTCCTTTCATCATAGGCCTTGTCGACACTTCTCCAAATGTAACGTTTATGGTTGTGGCCAAAAAGTTCGATTTTTGTCTCATCCCTCCAAATTACCTTGTTCCAGAAGTTTTGAGGCTTGTCTCTGTCCTGTTTGGCGTATTGAAGGCGAGATTCTTTGTGGCATTTGCGCAGTAATGGCTTTCTTCTGGCAAATCAACCATGCAGTCCATTTTTCTTCAAGTGCCTCCTTATTGTGTATCTTGAAACAGCCGCACCGATAGTTTTCAGAGAGTCCTGTATTTCAGCTGATGTTATGTGTGAGTTTTTCTTTGCATCCCAAACAATTTTCCGGGCAGTTGTGGCCGAAATTTTGGTTCGTCTACCTGACCGTGGTTTGGTTTCTGGGCATGTTATCAGGCCAAAATCACCAGGGTATGTGAACTTTTGAACAGGGTCATTTTGATGTTTTTGGTTGTCATTATGATTTAAAAAGAGAAAACACAGAAGTTTGACAATAAATGGCTTCAACCAATCACTAACCATGAGTGGAGAAAAAGTTTTTGTGTTATCATTCATATTCTCTGAAAAAAGGCCAAAAAAATCTGCCAGGGTATGTAAACTTTTTAGCACAACTGTATATACAGTGGGTACGGAAAGTATTCAGACCCCTTTAAATTTTTCACTCTTTGTTTCATTGCAGCCATTTGCTAAAAGCAAAAAAGTTTATTTTATTTCCCATTAATGTACACTCAGCACCCCATCTTGACAGAAAAAAACAGAAATGTAGATATTTTTGCAAATTTATTAAAAAAGAAAAACTGAAATATCACATGGTCATAAGTATTCAGACCCTTTGCTCAGTATTGAGTAGAAGCCCCCTTTTGAGCTAGTACAGCCATGAGTCTTCTTGGGAATGATGCAACAAGTTTTTCACATCTGGATTTGGGGATCCTCTGCCATTCTTCCTTGCAGATTCTCTCCAGTTGCGTCAGGTTGGATGGTGAACGTTGGTGGAGCCATTTTCAGGTCTCTCCAGAAATGCTCAATTGGATTGAGGTCAGGGCTCTGGCTGGGCTAGTCAAGAATGGAGTTGTTCCAAAGCCGCTCCTTTGTTATTTTACCTGTGTGCTTAGGGTCATTGTCTTGTTGGAATGTGAACCTTCGGCGCAGTCTGAGGTCCAGAGCACTCTGGAAGAGGTTTTCTTCCAGGATATCTCTGTACTTGGCCGCATTCATCTTTCCTTCAATTGCACCCAGTTGTCCTATCCCTGCAGCTGAAAAACACCCCCATAGCATGATGCTGCCACCACCATGTTTCACTCTTGGGATTGTATTGGGCAGGTGATGAGCAGTGCCTGGTTTTCTCCACACATACCGCTTAGAATTAACGCCAAAAAGTTCAATCTTCGTCTCATCAGAACAGAGAATCTTATTTCTCATAGTCTGGGAGTCCTTCATGTGTTTTTTTGGCAAACTCTATGCGGGCTTTCATATGTCTTGCACTGAGGAGAAGCTTCCTTCGGGCCACTCTGCCATAAAGCCCTGACTGGTGGAGGGCTGCAGTGATAGTTGACTTTGTGGAACTTTCTCCCATCTCCCTACTGCATCTCTGGAGCTCAGCCACAGTGAGCTTTGGGTTCTTCTTTACCTCTCTCACCAAGGCGCTTCTCCCACGATTGCTCAGTTTGGCTGGACGGCCAGGTCTAGGAAGAGTTTTGGTCGTCCCAAACTTCTTCCATTTAAGTATTATGGAGGCCACTGTGCTCTTAGGAACCTTGAGTGCTGCAGAAATTCTTTTGTAACCTTGGCTAGATCTGTGCCTTGCCACAATTCTGTCTCTGAGGTCCTTGGGCAGTTCCTTTGACCTCATGAGTCTCATTTGCTCTGACATGCACTGTGAGCTGTGAGGTCTTATATAGACAGGTGTGCGCCTTTCCTAATCAAGTCCAATCAGTTTAATTAAACACAGCTGGACTCCAATGAAGTAGTAGAACCATCTCAAGGAGGATCAGAAGGAAATGGACAGTATGTGAGTTAAATATGAGTGTCACAGTAAAGGGTCTGAATACTTATGACCATGTGATATTTCAGTTTTTCGTTTTTAATAAATTTGCAAAAATATCTACATTTCTGTTTTTTTCTGTCAAGATGGGGTGCTGAATGTACATTAATGAGAAATAAAATGAACTTTTTTGCTTTTAGCAAATGGCTGCAATGAAACAAAGAGTGAAAAATTTAAAAGGGTCTGAATACTTTCCGTACCCACTGTATATGGTGTCAACATATTCCGCGGCACTTTACAAATCCTAAGGCTCATGTACAGACAAAATGAGGCATTACAGAGTAATAAATCAACTCACACAATAGGAATGAGAGCCCTGCTCACAAAACCTTACAATCTATGAGGAAGAATGGGTTCACACAAGAGGTAAATGAGTGATCTCTTGCAGGATAGATGATACATGTTAATGGAAAAACTTTAAGTTTTGCATTTTTGCCTTTTTCATTTTTTACTTCCCACAAGGCTGTATGAGGGCTTACTTTTTGCAGGATAATTAGTATTTCTCAATGGTAACATATTATATTTCATATGATGTACTGAGAACAAAATTCGCAATGTGTTGGAATTAAAAAAAAAAAAAAACTGGATCAGGAAGGAGTTAACTTTAAATCACTCTGCAGGTACTGTAAAACTCAAAAAGCATTTTTTAGAAATGGCCAAAACGTTGTGTTTTCACGACGTGGGGTCCTGGCTTTAATGGGAATCTGTCAGGGCGATTCGGGACCTAAACCACCCACAGACCCTTATGGATCGGGGGTTTAGTGTCCCAAATCACTCTGTAATAAAGCTATCAGTGCCCATAATAAAATTAAAAAAGCTCTATACTGCCCCGGCCGCTGTACTCCTCTCGCCGAAACAGTTCTTCACTGCAGCCAGAGGAGTACACCTCGGCTTCAGTATTCATGCCTTGTGCCTACGGCACTTGCACAGTGAAGCCGGGGTGTATGTCCTCAGATTCAATTAAGAACTACGCAGGCAGACTCATCTCTAGGTAAGTATAAAGGTTTATTTTTTTAATTGTGGGTACAGATGGATTTAAAACCGGGTGATTTGAGACCCACCAGGTTCCCTCTAAGTGACAGACGTTGCAGTAGAATTACAGGCCACAGTATTAATACTGTGTAAGGCTAAGGACCCGCATAACGAACTGTAGCTAAAATACACTGCAGAATGGTAGAAAACTGTGCTGTGACTGGTTACCATGGGCAAAAAGACAGTTTTTTATTGTAGATTTGGCTGGGTTCTCACAGCCATAGTATTCCTGTAGTATATGGACTGTATTATAGCTTAAAATCACATGATAACCACAGGTGTAATGATCCAAACTTACAACATCACAGATCCCGATGTCCCTATGATGCTGCTAGTTCGTGTCATTACACTGTGGTCAGTGCAGGATATGGGACTATAATATAGTCTGTGTAATACGGACATATTATGGCTACGTGATTCCAGTCTTTTAATAAATCTACCCCAATGAATCTTGTTTAAGAAAATAGATTACAATTGCCATTGTATAATTTGTCAGGTAAAGAAATGAAGGACAACTTGCAATTGTTTCATAAATTCCTATCTACATGTAGACTATGATGAATTACCAGGTGAGAGACAATTCTAGCATCTGTAATTGTAATCTGTAATCAGCTTTTCTGCAAATTTACAAAATCCCTCACTAAAACATGTATTGCATATCATAGTAATAAAATATTAAAGGGCTTATTTGGGGGAAAAAGATGACTAGTGCATTCCCTTACTTACTAATATTATATGCAAGTCTCCTTTTGATTTGCAGAGTGCAGCAGGAGTAGAGTTGTGTCAGGGACAGAGCTGGAGAACCCTCAAAAGAAACAGAAGAGACTTCCAGTAGCCCATTGCATGCGCAAACTATATTAGTAAGTAAGCTTATACAGTGCACCACTGGGGAGATTTTTATTTCCCTGCAAAGCTTCTTTAAAGGGACCAAGCTACACATGGCTATGTGACTAATGGACCTGATGTCACTTTCTGAGAAGAAGAACGTAGCCATGTTTTCTTATCCTGGATAATACTTTTAATTTATAAAAAAATGTATAATATCATCAGGATCAGACCAGAGTCCGACTCATCAAATTAAGGCCCAAATAACATTTATACAAAACATGACTTCATATAATTTCTCTCTAAGGGTATATTCACACTGAGTTTTTTGCAGGCTGAAAAAATCTGCTTCAGGAATGAGGAAATGTTTTTTTGACATGATGCGGTTTTTGCTGTGGTGTTTGCTCCAGCACACTGTATAGACCAGAAAACTTCCCTTTAAAAAAACGTTTGTGGATTTTGATGCGGTTTTTGCAAAAATCGCTTCAAAAAACACATCAAAAACCAGGTCAAAAAATCGTGTTATGTTTTTTCCACTTCCTATTGATTTCAATGGGTTTTTCAAGGCAGAATCCGCCTGAAAATAGGTCATGTCACTTTTTTTTTCCTCTAGCTGAAAAAATCAACTAGAACAAAAAAACTGCTACTGATTCCCATTGAAATTAATGGGAGGTGTTTTTTTGAGGCAGATTTTGATTATTCTTTAATAAAGTATACCAGAAAACTGTTTCATACACAATCCTCTTCCCATTCATAAAATAAGTTGAAACTATGGAACATTGATCAGTTGGGGTCTCTCCATTACCACCCCCAGCAAGGCCAAGTACAGGCTTATTTTAGTCACCAGCAAAGCGCAGGCTGCACATTTGTGGCTTCATTTCATTGGAATAAATGGGAGTTACTGATAGTGCCAATGACTGCCACTCTTTGTAGTGGAACCCATGTGCTGGACTCCCACCAATTTCCTATCGACATGTTATAAAACACGGTGCTTGAAAAATAGACAATGCAATGTGGATATAATATGAAAATATGATTCCCTTACGTCCCACAGCAGCACAATATGGGGTATTCCTGCCCCTGTGTGCTGGTAGGACAGGCGGAACTTTTAATTAGCATAAATTATGCATGACTAAGTTACCCTATAAGAGGGCAAAGAGACCTCCCCCCTTGTGTTTTTTTCTATCCTGTGTGGTAGGACAGGTGGAGGGAGGTCTTTTTTTCCTCCCATGTTTTGTTTTTCCCCTAAAGTTTGTTAACCTCCTTTGGGGAGTCATCTTTACACTTCTCTTCTGTGGAAAAGAAGGGGAGTTTTATTTAGGCAGGTTTTTTGTGCCTAGCCAAGCTTTCAACCTTCACTCTGAAAAGGTTGATTTCAGTAGTTCATGCAGCTGTAGTTGCATGCTGCATGTTCAAAGGCCAGTATGCAGGCCGCTTGTGCAGCCTTGAAGTGGAGCATTGCGGTATCACTTACCTTTTTTTGTGCCTAGCCAAGCTTGCAACCTTTGCTTTGAAAAGGTTCATTTCAGTAGTACATGCAGAGGTAGTTGGCTGAACCTCTTTTCTGGCATCGGTCTGTATATTTTTAGCTTAATTCTCTGTACAAGGAAGGTTTTTTTTGAGCATTACTTGCTTATTCCTCCTCCCCTCCTATAGAAGCCTTCATCTCAGTGCAGGAGATGGCTTGTCTCTTAGTGAGGAAGGCCTCAGTACTCCACTTGGATTACTGTTCGTGCTGCTGCAGCTCTGGTTAGCACTACAGCCTTGCAATTCTAGAGTCCTGGGTTCAAACCCTGCAAGGAGTTTAAAAAAAAAAAGAAAAAGAGGATCTAGTTTGTATGCAGTGTCACATACTGTGAAGCTATTGAATATTTCCAGGTGATTGATTGAAACGCTTTCATCTGATGATACCTTGGAAGATGCCAGCAGACCTCTCTTTCATCCTGAGAAGATAACTAGGCTGCTGAAGTCCATCTGGTCTGGGGACCGTGATGTTGATGGGGAAGTCTCCTGTTCTGCCTCTAGGGGGCCTAGGGCCTTCCAAGTGGAACAAGTCACTGGAAAGAGCTCCCATATATTCCAGAAGATTTAGAACCTTGTTCTCTATTCCGGAGGCTCAGCGGGATCAGTGGGGCCTCCCACCTAAAGTGGACATGGCGGTGCCCAAGTTGTCCCGTCTTACGGTGGTCCCAGTGGATGATGGTTCTAACCTCCAGGACCGCATGGATAGACACATAGAGAGTACCTTTAGGAAGCTTTATTCTCTTGCCTCCGGTCAGACTTCCATGGCTATTCCCTCTAATGAAGTCTCAAGCAAATTACGTGCTGACATCGACTCTGGAGTCTCCAGAGATGATCTCCCATCCTTTTTTTAGTTCGGTTTCCTTGTCGGCAGATTATTTAGCTGAAGCCTCCCAACATCATTTAAGGCTGGCGGCCAAATCTTTGGCCCTTTCTACGGCATCTAGAAGGCCGCTATGGTTAAAACCCTGGAGAGCGGATAATGCCTCCAAATTCAGCCTTTGTTCTCTACCCTTTGAGCCAGGTTAGCTTTGGCAGAAGCCTGAATGAGTTTATGGAAGACCTTAAAGGGTAAGACTCTGCCTCGAGCCTTTAGAGGCAGGTCAAGACCTTCCGGCCGGGGTAGAGGTTACCAGCCTCAACCCAGGCCTCAGTTCCAGAGAAGTCCTAGAAAACAGCCTAGGGGTTCTGGACGAAGGGTCCCCAAGAATGTGGACAAAAGGAAGCCTAGCTTGACATCAGCTGCCTTCTTCCTGTGGCCGAGACTCCTGTCGGAGGTCAGTTTTTTCACTTTTACACTGTCTGGAAGGAAAAAATTCAGGACCCTTGGGTCTTGCAGATTGTTCAGCGAGGTTATGCGATCGAGTTTCTTCAGCCGCCTCAGGATCGATTCGTCATAACCAGCTCCCTTCCTGCGGCTCAGTAGGATATATTGGAATGCTCCATTCACGATTACATATGCAAGGGGGCTTTGGAAGAGTTCCCCCCTTGGAAGAAGGATTCGGTGTCTCCCCAATTTTCTGGTGCCAGAACCATCAGGCAGCTGGAGAATGATTATAGACTTAAGATATCGGAATCGCTTCCTAAAGAAAAAAAAAAACATTTTCCTATGGAGACCGTAAAATCCGTTACTTCCTTTTTCAACAGGTCGAAGTTTTCGTCACCTTAGATCTAAGGATGCCTATCTGCATGTCCCAATATATCCTCCGCACAGGAAGCATCTTCAGTTTGCAGCCCTGCCCTTGGCATCACTTCAGCTCCTCATACCTTCACCAAGGTTGTGGCTCCTGTAGCCGTCTCTTTCAGGCTTCAGGGCCTTTTTGTAGTGCCATACCTGGACGACTGGCTAATAAAAGCCCAGTCAGAATCTGTTTTGCTCCAGCAGTTACTGATAGCCATTCCCTTCTCCAGAGTTTGGGTTGGCTAATAAATTGGGAGAAGTCAGATGTAGTTCCCTCTACCCGCAGGAAGTTCCTGGGGTATCTGTTGGACTCAGACCGCATGGAGATTTCTCTGTGATAGCCATCATACCATGCTGGCCAAAAAGGACTTTTTATTGCCCAGCTCATGTGCATGAGTCGAGAGATATATTGGAGGCTTCCTCCCACCAAGAACCTGGTTTCCCAAGGAACTCAGAAGCACCAGGATCTGAGGAGACTCAACCTGACAGCCTGGAGGTTGACCAGTCCCTAGGGAGATTTAGTGGACTGTCAGAAGCCGTCTTGAAGACCCTTTCCTGTGCCAGAGCAGAGTCTACCAAGAAAAGCTACCATAGGATAGGTAACATCTTCAAACAGTGGTGCTCCAGAAGAGATGCTGATAGTTCAAACCCTACTACGGCAGAAATTCTGGATTTTCTTAAAAGCGGCTTGGATACAGGCCTTTCTCCTGCTACTCTGAGGGTACAGGTTTCAGCCTTATCCGCCTGTTTAGGCAGACGTTTGTCCCAAGATTCCACTATTGTTGGGTTCCTTAAGGGTGCTACCAGACTTAGACCGGTGGTCTCAGCTCCGGTTCCCCAGTGGGATCTCTCGACTGTTCTTTCAGGTCTTTGTGGTCCTCCTTTTGAACCTTTGGAGGATGTAAATCTTAAATTTCTTGCCTTTAAAACCACCTTTTCTATTAGCCATCACTTCAGCCAAAAGGGTGAGTATGCTCCAGGCTTTCTCTTCCAAGGAACCTTATATATCCTTTTTTTGTGGATAGGGTCCAACTTAGGTTTCTTCCTGGGTTTAACCCTAAGGTGCCTTCCCGCACCAATATTAATCAATTAATTTCTTTTCCTGTGTTCTTTCCTTCCCCTTCCTCTGAAGAGGAGAAAAAGCTGCACACACTAGATGTTGTGAGGTGTCTCCAGATTTACCTCTTACGCACACGGTCCTTTAGGAGAGCGAGAATTTCCTTGTCAACATGTATGGTAGAGACAAAGGTCTCAAGCCTTCCAAGCTTACCTTATCTAAGTGGATCAAGGAGGCAATCAAAGTCTCTTTTTTAGCTCAGGGGTTAGCTCCACCCGAATTTTGTACAGCCCATTCAACCAGGGCTGTATCAACCTCTTGGGCTGAGAACTGGGCCTTACCTCTGGATCAGATCTGTGCGGCTTCTTCTTGGTCATCTCACCTAACCTTTATAAAACATTATCATCTAGATGTTTGGAGTTCTGTGGCGACTGCCTTTGGTCAGTCAGTCCTAAGGGTTGTAGAGCAGGGAAACCCTCCCTAAGGGAATTACTTTTATTTATTATTATTATTATTGTTTATTTATATAGCATCATTAATTCCATGGTGCTTTACATTTGTGGATTTACATACAGTACACCAGATATACAAAACAGATAATATAAACAGTGACCAACTGGCACAGTGGGATAGAGGGCCCTGCCCACAAGGGTTTACAATCTATGAAGGAAGAGGGATAGAGATAGAAGGTGAGGGGAGAGGCTGTACAGGTGGTGGTGTGGTGACAGTAGTGTTATTGGAGGTTGTAGGCCTTCCTGAGTAGGTGAGTCTTCAGGGCCTTCTTGAAGCTCGTGATTGTGGGGGTCAGTCTTATGTGTCTTGATAGTGAGTTCCAGAGTATGGGGGATGCATGGGAGAAGTCTTGGAGATGATTGTGTGAGGAGCGGATGAGAGCAGAGCGGAGTAGGAGGTCTTTGGAGGATCGGAGGTTACGTGCGGGTAGGTAGCGGGAGATTAGGTCAGAGATATATGGAGGGGACAGATTGTGGATGGCTTTGTATGTCAGCGTTAGTAGTTTGAATTCTATTCGCTGGGCGATGGGTAGCCAGTGGAGGGATTGGCAGAGGGGGATGGCCGATGAAGAACGGGGGGAGAGGTGTATTAAGCGAGCAGCACAGTTTAAGGTGGACTGGAGGGGGGCGAGGGTGTTAGCTGGGAGGCCATAGAGAAGGGTGTTACAGTAGTCTAAGCGGGAGATTATGAGGGCGTGGACTAGCATCTTTGTAGTTTCAGGGGTGAGGAACGAGCGGATTCGGTGGATGTTCTTGAGTTGGAGGCGGCAGGAGGTGTTGAGGGTTTGAATATGAGGCTTGAAGGATAGGTCAGAGTCTAGGGTTATCCCAAGGCAGCGGGCCTGTGGGACTGGGGTGAGAGTGGTTCCATTAATTTTGATAGATGGGTCAGGTAAGGGGGTCATGCGTGGAGGGGTGAAGATTATGAACTCCGTTTTCTCCATGTTGAGTTTGAGAAAGCGGGAGGAGAGAAAGGAGGATACGGCTGCTAGACATTCTGGGACTCTGGACAACAGAGAGGTAATGTCTGGACCAGAGAGATATATTTGGGTGTCATCAGCATAGCAGTGATAATGGAAACCATGGGATTCTATGAGTTGGCCAAGGCCTAGGTTGTAGATGGAGAACAAGAGGGGTCCTAGGACGGAGCCTTGGGGGACACCTACAGAAAGAGGGCGTGGCGGGGAGGTGGTGTGCAAGTGGGAGACACTGAATGTACGGTTGGTGAGGTATGAGGAGATCCAGGAAAGTGCCAGGTCAGAGATGCCAAGGGATGAAAGCGTTTCAAGCAGGAGGGAATGGTCAACTGTGTCAAAGGCAGAGGAGAGGTCGAGGAGGAGGAGGACAGAATACAGTAGTAACGTTTGGCTTTGGCATTTAGAAGGTCATTAGTGACCTTGGTTAGGGCAGTTTCTGTGGAGTGATGGGGTCTGAAACCTGACTGTAGTCTGTCAAAGAGCACATTGGACGAGAGATAGGAGGACAGTTCAGAGTGGACGTGTTGCTCCAGCAATTTTGAGGCGTATGGGAGCAGTGAGATGGGGCGATAGTTGGCTGGAGAGGACGGGTCGAGGGAGGGTTTCTTAAGTATAGGTATGACGGTAGCATGTTTGAAGGTGGAAGGGAAGGATCCATTGGTTAGGGATAGGTTGAAGAGTTGGGTTAGGGCAGGAGTAATGACTTCAGAGAGTTTGGGGATGAGGTGTGACTGGATGGGGTCGAGCGCGCAGGAGGTGAGGTGGGATTTAGAGATTAGGGTGGAGAGCTTTTCATCAGTGATGGTGGAGAAACAGGTTAAAGATGAAGAGCACAGGACAGTTGGGTAGAGTGGTTGTTGGGGGTGTAGGGTGAGACTGTCTCTGATGGTGTCGATTTTGCTTTTGAAATAAGAGGTAAAATCGTCAGCTGTGATAAGTGATGTCGGAGGGGGCACAGGAGGACAGAGAAGGGAGTTGAAGGTAGTGAATAGCTGTTTGGGGTTGTGGGATAGGGCAGATATTAGTGCGGAGAAGTAGACCTGCTTTGCTTTGAGTGCGTTCTTGAATGTGAGAACTGCCTCTTTGTACTTAAGGAAGTCCTCCTGGGAGTGACTTTTCTTCCAGAGGCGTTCAGCAACCCGTGAGGCATGTCTCAGTTTTTTAGTCAGGTCGGTGTGCCAGGGTTGCCTATTGATCGGTCGGGATCTGGTGTTAGTGAAGGGGGCCACAGAGTCAAGGGCTGAGGTAATGGTGGTATTGTAGAAGTCAGTAGCAGGATCTACATCCTGGAGTGAGATTATGTCAGCAAGCAGTAGGAGAGAGTCTGAGAGCGTGCGGATGTCAAGGCGATGTTGGTTTAAGGGTTGGAGGGTCTGTTACAGAGGAAAGGGCTGAGAATGTCAGCAGGTTGTGATCAGAGAGCGTGGACGGAGAGTTAGAGAGATTGACTAGAGAGCAGAGGCGGGTGAATATGAGGTCCAGCGTGTGCCCCTTTGAGTGGGTGGCAAAGGAGGACCATTGAGAGAGACCAAAGGAGGTAGTGAGTGATAGGAGACTGGAAGCGGGGGAGGTGGTTTGTGTTAATGGGGATGTTGTAGTGCATTAGCCAGGTGGTGAAGTGGTCGATAAAGGCAGCAGTAGGTCCTGGTCGAGGTTGGAGGGCGAGTAAATGCGAACAGAGTGCACTTCAAAGGAGGGGAGGGTGAGAGTAGGTATCGGTTGGATTGGGGCAAAGGAGCAATTGTCAGACAGGAGTACGCCTACGCCTCCACCAGGTTTATTGTTGGGGCGGGAAGTGTGTGAGAATTGCAGACCTCCATAGGAGAGGGCAGCAGGGGAGGTGGTGTCTGAGGGTGTTGGCCACGTTTCTGTGATACCGAGAATTGATAATTTATGAGAAATTAAGAGGTCGTGGATGTAGTCAAGTTTGTTGCGTACAGAGCGAGCGTTCCATAGTGCGCCGGGGAGGGTGTGGGGAGGGGAGGGAGTGGGTGAGATAGGGGTAAGATTTAGGGGGTTTCGTGCGCTGTTGCCGGATGTGCGGAAAGATCCTACAGCAGGGGAGTGCTGGGGGGGTCCAGGATTGGGAGATATGTCGCCAGAAGTGAGGAGTAGCAGGGAGAGGGATAGCAGGTGTAAATAGGAGAGGGTGTGGGGAGGTTGTGTGTTTCTGGGGCGGAAAGCTTGTAGGTGTGTGAGTAGCTGCGCAGAGAAGGTCAGATGGTGGGGTAGGATAGAAGGAGAGATAAAGATAATCTTAGTGACATGGCTGGTTTAGGGTGGTAGGGTGGTTTTTACAAGTATGGGAAGGACAACAGTGATTATAGTGAGAAGCATTATGTGGCTAATTGTTTGGTTTGCATTTAGTAGGTTGTTACCTTCAGTTCCCTTCTGGTCCATTTCTGGCCTAATTCTGGCCTAATTCTGGTCTATACACTTAGAATCTGCACTTGGAAGCTGCAAAATGACCTCGGTCAAAATGACCAGTGCCCTTACATTTATACTAGCTAGCAGTACATTTGTTTCATTAGGATCAGTTGTGAAAAGGGGGAGTGGAAACATGCAGATCAAATCAGACACATCAGAAAGGGACAGGTGAGAAACAGCAGGGGATGGAGACAGGGGTTTCAAAGTTAATACAATTACAAAGTGGAAAGTAGCATACCAGCAGATAGATATAATAACATCAGCAAGCAGAGGTATATTAAGAATGGAGCAGTAAATGTATTCAGTATATGGGTCCAGGTGGATTACACATACCAGCAGATAGATATAATAACATCAGCAAGCAGAGGTATATTAAGAATGGAGCAGTAAATGTATTCAGTATATGGGTCCAGGTGGATTACACATACCAGCAGATAGATATAATAACATCAGCAAGCAGAGGTATATTAAGAATGGACCAGTAGATGTATTCAGTACAGGGGCGTAACTATCGGGGTAGCAGCGGTAGCAGCTGCCACAGGGCCCGGGACATTACGGGGCCCCGTGGCCCCCTATGCTTTTTTTTTATTTTAATAGGCCGTTACCTGCTGGAGTAACCCCAGCAGGTAACGGGCCCTATATACTTACAGATCCCTGGGGTCCCGCTCACGGCCGCCTGCGCTTCCGATTCTGCGGAGGCGGCTGTGAGCAGGAGCGGGGATCGGTATGTGAGGTCGCGGGCCGAACCCCACAATCTCTGCTATCATTATACTCCGGTGTCTTTTCAGACCCTGGAGTATAATAATCGGAGGCCCAGGGAAGGTGAGGGAACATAAAAAACAATGTACTTACCTCTCCTGCGCTTTTCCAGGCTTCGGGCCTGTTTGGTGACGTCCCCGACGTCGCGACGCCTTGCCCGCATCACGTGACACCGGCCTGGTCCAACATTGAAGGCGGCCGAAGCAGCAGCGACTGGACCGGAGCGAGGAACAGGTAAGCAACGTTGTTTTTTTATGTTTCTATCCTCCCCTGGGTCTCTGATCATTATACTCTGGGGTCTGAAAAGACCCCAGAGTATAATAATTGTTCATGGGTGGTCCACAATGGGACATATAATAATGTGTGCAGGGGCCACTATGGGGCAAAATACTCAGTGCAGGGGACACTATGGGGCAAAATACTCAGTGCAGGCGCCACCATGGGGAATAATAGTGTGTGCAGGGGCCACTATGGGGAATACTACTGTGTGCAGGGGCCACTATGGGGCAAAATACTCAGTGCAGGGGCCAATATGGGGAATAATAGTGTGTGCAAGGGCCACTATGGGATATAATACTGTGTGCAGGGGCCACTATGGGATATAATACTGTGTGCAGGGGCCACTGTGGGATATAATACTGTGTACAGGGGCCACTATGGGGCATGATACTGTGTGTAGGGGCCACTATGGGGCATGATACTGTGTGCAGGGGCCACTATGGGGCATAATACTGTGTGCAGGGGCCACTATGGTACATAATAGTGTGCGCAGGAATGCGTTTTTTTTGGGGGGGGGGGGGGGTTGGAGGGTGCGGTCCGGGGGGGGGGGCGATTGGGGGCAGCGGTTCGGGGGAGGGGGTGGGGGCCCCATGTCAAATGTTCACCTTGGGGCCCAGCCATTCCGAGTTACACCACTGATTCAGTATATGGGTCCAGGTGGATTACACATACCAGCAGATAGATATAATAACATCAGCAAGCAGAGGTATATTAAGAATGGAGCAGTAGATGTATTCAGTATATGGGTCCAGGTGGATTACACATACCTGTGGATTACAGATGGTATACAGGGTCAGATGACAATTAGATGCGGGATGACAGTCTATTGCATTCTATTTACATTCTGGCCTAATTCTGGTCTATACACTTAGAATCTGCACTTGGAAGCTGCCCCATATTGTGCTGCTGAGGGACGTAAGGGAATCGTTGATTATAATGTTAATCTGTTTTCTCTTAGTCCCAACAGCAGCTCCAAGCTTCCCTCCCTAAATTTGGAAATTTTTTACTTTATAACTTACACAAGGGGGGAGGTCTCTTTGCCCTCTTATAGGGTAACATAGTCATGCATAATTTATGCTAATTAAAAGTTCCGCCTGTCCTACCAGCACACAGAGGCAGGAATACCCCATATTGTGCTGCTGTTGGGACTAAGGGAAAACAGATTAACATTATAATCAACGAATATGACTGGAGTCCAATTTTTTTGCCTAGCATTGTTTCATGATCTTTTTCATCAGCTTTTATACATTACCCATATCGTGTTTGTTTAATATGTGCAGCCTCTAAGGCTTTATCACAAACCTCATGCCACAGATTTATTGCAATCTACTGAATACTTTCATGACAGCCATTTATCCCCTGCCTTTATAGAAACCAGTGATGTGTTTTCATCAATGTATTTTTTTAATCTAAAGTGTTCATATTATTCTGCATGATATACGTTAACATTCTCTATTTTACAGTAGTGTATTATTCCAAACATAAAGTATTCCTTCCAAAAACTGGAGAAGAAAAAAAATCTGAGTTTAGTTATACAGTCACTTATTCACTGTGGTAAAATTATAAGGGAGCAATGTTGGTAGGGACTGAAAGGGCAGGGACATGTTTAAGGGTATGTTCACATGGCGTAACGTGAACAGGAATTTGAGACAGACTTTCACCTCAAATACCTCTCCACTTTCCGTTCCGTTAGTGTTTAGTCAGAGAAGTGGCTCACACTATGGGATCTGTGGCGTATTCCACAGCAGAATCTGTGGCAAGATTGAGCAGGACACTTATTTTCTCAATGTCCTGCTTTGGTCTCAGTCTCCCATTGAATGCAATGGGAGTTAGACCCCTTGCAGACGACCGTGCCTGTGGTCAGTGTGCTATCTGTGTATTTCACGGAGATCACACTGACCCATTCTTTTCTGTGGGCCCATACACACGACCGTGATTTTCACAATCCTGGCCGCATCAGATAGGACAGGTTCTATTCCTGTTCTATTTTGCAGCACATGCTTCTGTGGCTCCTATTCATTTAATGAAAGGAGCCGCGTAAGCACGGCCTGTGCATGGGCAGCACATCCCCGTGTCCCCCATCTGCAGTGCGTGTTTTTAATTCACGTCAGGCCGGTTGCAGCACGGTTGTCTGCAACCGGCCTAAGATTCAGGGCTCAAGTTGGCGCTGATTTTTTTTTTTTTTTTTTTTGGGTGGGGGGGGGATCCACGTCAAAATCAGTGCCAAATTATACCATGTGAACATGCACCAAAAGTCCCAAAAAATATCACAAAACAAGTTCACAAAATATAGATTTATAATACTATAATAAATTGTCAGGCAGAGCTTGTCCCTTATACATTGTGTATTGTCAATATGTACAGATGTAGCAATTGCCAACGTGGGGGTTGTATCTCAGGTTTTATGCTATCTACAATGGTTCTGGTCTCATATGAAAGCTGAAATTGTCACATAGCCTTTTTTAAAAACAATGAGAACGAATGAATGAATGTATTCACATGTTCATTTTTTTTTACATACAAAAAAACCCGGTATATTCTATGACATATTAAATCTTTGTCCGTGTTGACGAACATGAATACAATAGAAATCAATAGGTCAATTTTTAACAGATGTAAAAATGGACTGATGTCCAAGTTCTGTCATTTAAAGAGGACCTTTCATGTCCTCATCGATATGCAGTGTTATATACCGTTAGAAAGCCAACAGTGCACTGAATTCAGCGCACTGTCGACTTTTCTGGTTTGTGCCATGGTGCTTGAGATATCAGTGATGTTAATTTTGTCACGATATCTCCCCACTGTCAGAAGGGCGGGCCTCATAGCCTAGCATCATCTCTGGGCGGTAAGGCACGCCCCCCTCTAACTGTACTCTAACATAGCCTTGTACTGTCAAAGGGGCGTTCCTAACAGCTCAGTGTCATCGTGGAGCAGTAAGGAACACCCCCTCTGACAGTACAAGGCTATGTTAGAGTACAGTAAGAGGGGGCTTTCCTTACCGCCCAGCGATAACGCTAAGCTGTGGTATATAATATCGGTATAGAGCGCTATATAATATCACACATTGAAGAGTACATGAATGGTCCTCTTTAAAAATGGATCAGTGGGCTGGGTCAAAGTAAATGACCAATGAAATTCATCCCTTTTTTAATGGTCCATTACAAATGAATGCAAAACAGTTGACACTCAAAAATGGACAAACAGATATGGAACAGATACCCAACAGTTATTAAAAATGGAGCCTAAAATTTACTTTTTAATAACTTTTTTTTCCAATTAAACAAGATAATAGAGTCAGGATATATCAGAGTTTCTCATCCCAATGCTTACCCTGGTTAACCTGGTCACATGGGTATTCAGTGAATATATTATTTTAGCACTGTTAGTGAATAGTTTTCCCTTCTATGGTTAACATATGCAGTGTTTACTGAGATCACCTTCCCCACAGTGTGAATAATGTGCTCAGCATTTCCATTGGCTTTTGACCTTAAAGGAAACATTTTAGAATTCCTAACACACAAATAATTGCCTAATGTTTTACATTCATGGCTAACAGCAGGCACCAGTCAAAATTGTGACAGAATACCAAAATGTAAGAAGGCATATAACTTGTTTGCTATTATTTTACCCTAATTTATATTAGTTTATGTCCCAACTTACAACCTTGGTTTGTTTTATTGGTTTATTACACTCATTACTGTATTAAGAAGGTTCAGGGATGACATTTACATCCTGTTGTTCAGTCTAATAAATATTAAGTGGCGAAATGTATTATTTATTATGTATTTTGTCCTTGGATTAAAACAAAGCATATAACCTAGAATTTAATACTGCATTGAAGCAAACATATCACGTTACTTTTAATACTGAGTGAGATATAGTCATAACGTGAAGCATATTCTTTTTCAAACTTTCTTACACTCTTTATATTATGATTTTTTTTTATTGTTTTTTTTTTTTTTTACATATTTATGGGTGTTATCTTGCCTAGCTCTATCGATCTACTTTACTTGGAAACCTAAAAAAAAAAAACAAAGAGAGAAAAACACTTACTGACTACTATGGGATAGTGTAGTGGGCATGCTCTGTGGCCAGTGTATAGAATTAGGATTGAGGAGTTGCTGAGCTGTCCCTATCACTGTCAATAATATAATTCTGTATCATTGTCATTAGAGGTGTTACCTTTCATTGTAATCCTGTGAAATGAGTGCTGTAACCGCTCCCACTGACTTTAAGAAAATTAACTTTAACTTTAAGAAAGAACAATATATTCTCTGCACTCATAATATGAGCCTGGTGGGGTGGGCGGAGCCTAACCGTCGATGCTGATGGACGTCTGAGCCTGCAGCTCCGTCAGACACTAAGCCACTACCTGCCTTAAAACGCTCAATTGAGGACTAGAATGGGCAAGACACTGAGAGAAAGAAGCGGGGAACTACCAGGTACCCCCACGGGCAAGAATAACGCAGCGGAGGTGCATAAATTCTTTCGCAAAAAAGTCCAGCGTTCTTCTGCAGTGGCGCGCAAGATGGCGCTGGAAGAGGCCCACTCGGGAGACGCGGCAGAGGACTCAGATCTGGACAGCGCGTCGGGTACTGACCGGACAGACGCTATCTCCGGGGTGATTACCAAGTCCTTCCTTCGCAAGGCTCTGGCACAAGCAATCTCCCCAGTGCTCGCGGAGCTCTCTGACATACGGGCCGACATACACTCCGTGGGCAAAAGAGTAGACTCCCTTGAGTCGGCGTGCTCAGGGATTACTCTTCACTCCTCTTTGCTGGCACAACGTATCGCAGATCATCATACCCACCTGAATAGAACATACGATGTTCTGGAGGATCTGGAGAATCGGAACCGCAGGAGGAACCTGCGCCTCAAGGGCCTTCCGGAAACTCCCGCTTCTAAGGATCTGAGAGAGGTGATGTCGGCCATCTTTGTATCCCTCGTGGGTGCGGAAAAGGCAGCCTCGGTCCAAATCGAAAGGGTCCACCGAGCGGTCAGACCTAAACCCTCCCCTGCTGACCCACCGAGGGATGTAATCTGCGGGCTGCTGTCCTCCGCGGACACATCTGCTATACTAGCTGCTGCAAGGGAAAAAAGGCCACTTATGCATGCCCAAACAGAGATCCACCTATACCAAGACCTGGCGCCATCTACCCTGGCAAAGCGTCGGATGTTACGTCCACTGCTGGAGGCACTACGGGAAAGAGGCCTTCAGTATGCATGGCTTTTTCCCTTCGGGTTGTCTGTTCTTAAGCAAGGCCGCAGGATAGTCATACGTTCACCAGAAGATCTCTCCAAAGCCTGGGCCTTGCTCGACATACCCCCTATGGAGATTCCCTCATGGTTGTCCCTCCCGGAGGACTTACACTCCTGGCCGTCACTGCTCAGCTTTGAACAGGAAGGCCTGCAACAGCGTCTCAGGTCGCCAAGACCTAGGAAACCCTCCTTGAAGAGACACATACAAGAATCCACTTGATGTCGGTAATCTTACCACTGAGCTGTTCCTCTGCATGGAGCTGACTTGTGTGTGAAAGGTACCTCTTGCAAATTCACTGTGGAACCATTCCCTCCCACTGAACTGGCCCAGACGTGAAGTACCTATATCCTACACTCATATCCAGGACTGCTGGCGGTTGAAGGTACCTTCTACCCTGGACCTATCCTCCCACACCCCCTCATACTTTCCACAACCTCCACTCCCTCATGACCTATCCCAGAAGCTTGCTTTGTGCCCAATGGGCCCTGCAGCACCCACATTAAGAGTGACTGGCACCCTATACCGGGAAACTGGAGGTTGGAGCTCTGACACTCTCTACCATATTCCCCTCCCCCCCCCCAGTTCACTGAGATGTCCAACTGTTTGAGTTGTTTGATATACATGTCTGTGGGTGGGTTTTCTGACTAACAATTGTATTTGTGGGGCCTTCCACCCCCCGTCCGGGATTTCGGGGCCGGTAGTGCGTTTATGGTGCTTTGGAGGAGGAGCGCAGGCACGTGGGGCCCCGTGGTCTCGGATAGCGGGGGGAGCCCAGGTTGGGGAAGAGGTTCATTACTTTAGTATGGAGTATATTCATTCAGTGAACCAAAATTTTCACGTTGCACTGTGTACACTAGGCACGTCAGGGAACTTGCTAATTACGCCTACTTGCTACTAACTACTAACTGCCAATTACTAATCATTACTCACTGTTACTAATCAGTACCTATCGCTAACTATCAGGGGTTACCACAAAAACCATTACTAACAGCTTACTATTACTAACTACTAACTACTACCAGCGGAATATCGGGGGGGGCGGGGCTCTCACACGGGTTTGTGGGCTCTCTGGATAGCAGGGTGTCGTGCTGGGATTCCCAATGCCCCGGGAAGTTATGCCGCCCTAATACATAGGGGTGTGTGCACCAACCACCCTAACCATATTGCTGGGATAGACCCCCATAAGGGATTTCGGTATAACCACATTGGAGATGTTTATGTAATCTCGGATTGTATTGATTCTGTTGTTAATGTTGTATAATATGACATGGGCTCATTTCGGCGCAATTATGGCAACTATCCCTGAGCCTACTTGCACTCTCATACTGTCAGCCTCCCCGCCCGCCCAGACATGTCCGTAGGATGTCTCCAACTCTCACATCTCTTGTATACCTCTACATCTTTTACACACTGTTGCCTGTATGTAGTCCCCATTGTTACACGCCTCTATGCGTATCCACTCCTGTAAGGTATGGTAATCGGCTGTCACGATTGGGACCATCTCCGTTTCCCCTATCCTTTTTATATTCTGTCTATTGACAGAGTAAGTGTTTCAAGCTTAGCGGCTGTCAGGCGTTGCCGCTAAATATTTGATTTATTGACGGGCGCATTATCTTGGGCCCAACCTAGCTCTTGTACTCTTTCTCTTCTCTATCTCTATCTAAGCTTTCTTCACTTCTCTCCTTTCTCCCTTTCTACCCCTCCCCTTCCCCCGACTGGTTATCTCTCTACCCAAATCTTCCCACCTAACCTCTGTTTGTTCAAATACCCCTCCTCTCCCTCTCTCCCTCACCCTTCTTACCCATTGGACTCACATTGTCTCAGAATCACCATGTCCGAATTAGTTTTTACCTCCTTTAACACCCATGGCCTAAACTCCCCGAATAAGAGATCTCAAATTTTTACCATACTCCGTAAGCTGCACACAAATATGGCGTTCCTTCAAGAAACTCATTTCAAAACGGAAAATCCCTCGCCTCCCCACAAAAAATGTTCACCACTTGTTTCCACTCCACGAATCCCACTGCTTCCTCTAGGGGTGTTTCCATTCTATTTCATTCCTCAGTGTCTTTCCAGTGTTCTCAAACTTATGAGGACTCCGAGGGCAGAATTCTGCTGCTAAAAGGCACTATCGCTACTTATAAATACACCTTTGCCAATTTCTACGCTCCCAATCAAGGCCAAGTGGCTTGGCTTGTTGAGGCTCTGCGCACACTGGAACTCTTTGCAGAAGGTTCTATAATCCTAGCTGGCGATTTTAACCTCACTCTCAACCCTGCTCTTGATGCCTCTAGAGGGACATCTTCTATTCCCCAGAAAGCACTGGGTAGACTCCTGCAAGACCTAAATGACCTACATTTGGCCAATCTTTGGCGCCTGCGCAACCCATCCGTGAAGGACTATTCCTTTTTTTCCAATCCACGGCAATCCTATCAGAGATTGGATTATATCTTTGTCACTAGAGATCTAGCCCCGTATTCTCTGCAATCCCGCATTGACTCTATATCGGTGTCCGCTCATGCACCAGTATGGGCTAGGTTAACACTGCGCCAACTGCCTCAAAAGGATTGGTGCTGGAGATTAAACGAAGCTTTGATGGATCGCCCAGATCTAGTTGGGACTGTCAGGCAGCAGATGGAGTCGTACTTTGCCATAAATGCTAATGCAGACACTTGTCCCACCATTACTTGGGAGGCACATAAGGCGGTAATTAGGGGAATTTTCATATCCCTTGCCTCCAGAGTCAAGAGGGAAACTCAGGCGGAACTAGACAAAATTCTCTCAGACATAGCGGCAATTGAACGCACACGCAAGGCAAGTAGACAGTTGAATAGAAGCACTGAACTCCAAACTTTGCGAGAAAAGCTAAAAGATGCCATTAACGTCCGAACGGCTAAACATTTTCTTCACTACCAACACAGGCTCTATGCACATGGGGACAAGGGGGGTAAGCTTATGACTTCGCTGATTAAGAAGCGAAAGGCCAAGTGCTTCATTTCGGTTATAAAAGATCAAGCAGGCAACACACACAAATCCACCAAAGACATAACCTCGGCTTTCCTCTCATTTTACACTGGGCTATACAACCTAAACACCAATGATCCTGAGACCGCTACAACAAGCAAAGTAAATAGGATAGAAGAATTCCTTAACTCCCTCTCTCTGCCATCCCTGTTGGCAGAAGACGCTGCGACACTCACGTCCTCAATTTCTTTGGAAGAAATTAAATGTGTCTTAAATAGCTTCCCTAAAGGGAAAAGCCCAGGTCCAGATGGCTTCCCCTTACAATACTATAAAGTATTCCAATCTGAATTACTACCGCATCTCTCTCGATCCTGTAATGCCCTGCTCTCTGGGAAAAAACTCCCCCGCCAAGCACAAGAAGCACATATTACGTTGCTTCCTAAAGAAGGGAAAGACCCCCTCTCCTGTGGTAGCTATAGGCCTATCTCCCTCCTTAATCTCGATCTTAAATTGTGGGCGAAAATATTGGCCACCAGAATGAAACATCTTCTACCCTCCTTACTACACCCTGATCAAGCTGGTTTTGTTCTGGGCAGAGAGGGAAAGGATAACTCCCATCGCTTACTCCACGTTATCATCCATGCTAGGAAAACACGCTCGAGCCTGGTTTTGCTGGGAGTAGACGCTGAAAAAGCGTTTGATAGAGTGGACTGGATATTTATGAAAGCTACGCTAAAAAAATTTAACTTCCCCCCTCAATATATAGAAGCGATCTTCACTCCATATGGTTCCCCTTACGCTCGCTTAAAGATTAATGACACACTTTCCCCCAGCTTCAATATTACGAATGGGACCAGACAGGGTTGCCCTCTTTCCCCCTCCCTGTTCATTTTAGTATTGGAATCCCTATTACAGGCGGTTCGTGCTCACCCAGACATATCAGGATTTAAAATAGGAACACAAACTATGCATTCCGCCGCCTTTGCAGACGATGTTCTGTTTATGGTGTCCAACCCCGAGAACTCCTCTCTCGCTATGGCTCAGTCTCCGGATATAAAGCCAATCTAGATAAATCGGAGGTATTAAATGCCCTTTAAGTGGACCTCAAAATCCATTAAATATTTAGGTGTCCAACTAACAGCGGATCCGTCTCACATCTACACAGAGAATTTTCAGCCACTACTAACGGAAATTCGCACCATGTTAGCTTCTTATCAAGGAATGCTGTTCTCTTGGTTTGGTAGACGAAATCTATTGCAGACTTATGTGCTTCCCAAGATCCTATACCGACTCCATATGTTGCCCATACGCCTCCCCCCGTATTTTTTCAAGTCATTAAGAAGTCTTTTCTCCACTTTCCTCTGGTGTGGCAAACGTCCACGGCTTTCTATAAGTCTCTTGATGAAGAAGAAGGTGGCGGGTGGCATAGGCATGCCAGATGTCTTAGGTTATTACAAAGCAATACAATTGAAGCGTTGGATTGAGCTCACTTCATCGGAACCACCCTCACTATTCCATAAACTTTCTGTCTGCACATTTGGGCCGGCCTGCCAAGTAGACCTGTGGCTGTATGGCTCCCCAAGCCGCAGGTCCCAATCAATTGATCCTGTTAGGCGCCTGTGAAACATGGCGGGAGTTGAAAGAAACACTGGCACCTTCCCCTTCGCCTCTAAGCCCTATAGGCATTGTACCGGATTGGCTGGGAAGGTCGAAGGTATCCTGTTCAGACATGTGGCATCGCCTGACTTCACACCGACTGCTGGAGGCTGTTGGTGAGAAAGCAGAGATGAATTTCGCAAAACTGGAATCGCTGGTCTCTGACAAACCGCTGTCCTTTCTACATAAACACCACCTGCACAAATATATGCGGGACTGGCTGACAGCTAACACAATACGAGTTGATCTCACTCCCTTCGAACGCAGCCTCATAGCTCGAAATAAATTTTTGTCCAAGACATCATATGTCCTGTCCACTTATGTCAGTCCAGTTCGGATACACAAACCGGCTTTCCTAACTTTCTTGGGAAATGGAGTTGGGTGTGGTCCTCTCAGAGGAGCAAGTCAAACAGGTATTACGAAATTCTCATGGCTTTTCCACCTGTGTGCGCCTACAGGAGACTCACTATAAGTTGCTAACCAGATGGTATCATACTCCACAATGGCTTCATAAAATGAATCTATCAGATTCTGACATCTGCTGGAGATGTAAGACTCAGAGTGGGTCCTTGTTGCACATATGGTGGCAGTGCCCAGTAATTAGTCCGTTTTGGAATGATATTCAATCAGTGATTAGACAACTTTCTTCTCCGACCTTTAAACTTAGCCCAACTATGGTCCTGCTCTCACTACAATCGACATACTATACCCCATCGAGAAATAACCTTATCTCACTCCTTTTATCAGCTGCCAATTCACTTATTCCTCGCAAATGGCTAAGTACTGATCCCCCATCAAAAATGGAATGGGTGGAAAAAGTTAATCAGATCTCACGCTTCGAAGAATTGTCAAGCTGGAAATCCAGGACACATGCCCATTTCCTTAAGACCTGGGCAAAGTGGAAGGAGCTGAGACTGTGAGTCCCCCCCCCCTTCCCCCTCCCTCCTCCTCCTCCCTAGTTCCTGACCTCCTTCCTCCTCTCTCCACCTATCCCCTCCTTCACCTCCGCCTCCCTCCACACATGGGTCTATACTATCTACCCTATATCATCCCGCTACCCTACTTGAAGTCATTAATGTATACCCTATTTTTCCCTCCCTTGTTACCCCCTCTCCCCCTTTCCCATCCTCTCGTTGCTCTCCCTCTCTTCTTTTCTTATCTATGTCAGTCCTCTCTGTCCCTTACCTACCACCTCTTTTCATTCAATGTTCTTCCTTTTTGTATTACAAGCCTAGGCTGCGCCCCATATGGCTCAGTAATATTTAGGATTGATTATTCCATAAATTGAGTTTATTGATATTATACAGCCTGCACTGATACAAATGTACTATGTTGGATGTACTTTATATGACTTTGTGCACTGCTGCAAAATGTTTGCATGTATTCTCATTTGTTATACAAGAATTAACAATAAAATAAAAATATTATTAAAAAAAAAAAAAAAAAATATGAGCCTGGTGGGAAGTTTTACCAGTAGTATGTATAGTCATAAAAGAGTTAATCCCACCTTGACAAATCACTACCGAGACGGGAATAACTGCTTGTAAGTCCCAACCACCAAAACAGGAACAGGTGAATAGTCCTGATCCATTGTGTTTCTTTAATTCCCATATAGGTGAATTGGAAAGAAGGAAATAGCATAGCCCATCTAGCAATGCTGTTTCCAAAACTGTGGAGCTATGGAAACAATGTGTTACTCTGTTTCAGTAGCTCCCGTCCTGCTCTGTGGTTATGTCTTTCGAGCATTTATTTACATCTTGAAGGTGATTTGCCAAGTTGGGACTACCTTTCTGATTTATTGTATAGTATTGATATTTCACATTGCTTATATAATATACAATAATACTAACATATTCTGCTTTGCTATACAGAGGTAGCGGCACTTCTCTTTAGTCCCTGTTCCCAATGGGGCCCGCAATCTAATGTCCCAGTCTCAGTCATGCACATTTGGACCAATTTCAGAAAAGTAGTTTCATGGAACATTGGTGGGATAAGTTACTTTCAAGGACAAAGTATGGACAGTTTTATGAAATTTTCAATTTCAATGGTTTTCAATTATGCCTTCTTATAGAAAATGTGATGTTACATTAAATGCAGTAAATCAGGTTTCCCAGACAGGTCAACAACTGATCGCTCTTTGCTGTGAACTACTGTTTGTATATTTTTGCTGCATGACAGGGAGTTGTCTTCTTACCCACTCATTTTTGGTGCTGCTGTAAATTCACCTATGACTTTTTTTTTCTCAGGAATCCTAGATCTGATCATCTTCTCCTTACTGTTTTTGAACTGACAGAAATACCAGACGGGGCATATCTGTAGGGAGTGCAGTGGTGGCAGTCTCTACTGGTCCCTGGACACTGAGGGGGTCCCAATGGTCTCTCTGGCACATAAAATAGACCATTATTCTAAATGGCACAAGGTAGGTAAGGGCTTCATTATAGATATTGCATTGGGGCCCAGGAACCTCTGGTTGCACCCAGTTCACGTCAGATGTATTTTAAAGACATTGCTATTGCTTAAACAAAACTTCTATACTCCAGATTTTGTCTGTTCTAGAAAATTATCTTTCCAATTTTCAATGTCCATTTTCAGTGCTGGAAAGACCAAATTCATGTCAAATACAGTATGCAGTCTACCCATGGTATGAATCACAGATATGCACTTAAAAAGAACCTTTCACCAACATCAGCTCTTAGCAACTATTAATAGCTGCTGCTCCACTGATTCCAGCACAGTTGGAATTTTTTCTCTAGCCCCTACTATTCCTGAGTAAGGCTATGTTCACACAGAGTTTTTTACAGGCTGATTTTGAAGCGGAATCCGCCTCAAAATCCACCTCAAATAATGCCTCCCATTCATTTCAATGGGAGTCAGTAGCAGTTTTTTTATCTGATTTTTTCAGCTACAGGAAAAAAAAGCAACATGACCTATCTTCAGGCGGATTCCGTCTTGAAAAACCCATTGAAATCCATACTTTTGATTCAGTCTTTGCAAAAAAAAAGTGCTAGGATTTTTTAAAGGGAAGTTTCCAGGTCCAGACCATGTGCTGGAGCAAAAAAACGCAAAGGAAAAACGACACAATAAAAACTGCATAATGTAAAAAAAAAAAGCATCAAAAAACCATTTCCTAATTCCTGAAGCAGATTTTGTCAGCCTGCAAAAAACTCTGTGTGAACACACCCTAACAAACGCAGTTAGTTTTGGTGCCTTCTCTTCGGCGAGCACCCACCGCGTCATCACTTCTTACCGCCCCTTCTGCCGTTGCGGTGACTCCCCTCTTGGTCTTCTTTCTTCTTACTTCTCGTTCTCAGCGAATTTTTGTGACTGCGCATGCGCAATCGCCCGCCATTTTCCGGTGGTCTGTCACAAGAGCGTGGTAGATCCGATTGCACATGTGCACAGCGCTGCGTACGAGGCCTTAGAAGAAAGAAGGAACAGAGAAGACCAAGAGGGGAGTCACCGCAACGGCTGAAGGGGCAATGAGAAGCGATGATGTGATGGGTGCTCGAAGAAGAGAAGGTACGCCCCGGATGCTCCGTGGTGCTCATTTACATACATGAAGAAACAAATTATCTTGGAATCGGCTGGGAGAAGAAAACAAGGAAAGGTAGGAGAAGAATGGCCTTTTTAAAGGCCATTCCAATGTGCCATTAGCTTAAAACTGTTTTTGCAAATGATAGACTCCCTTTAAGCTCTGTAATGTCAGAAGGGCAGTGTCAGGCAGGGGGCGTGATTCAGAGCTCCAATCAGAGGCAGCCAGTGTCAGAGCTCAGAATCACACCCCTTGTCTGCCCCTGCCTGACACCGCCGTCCTGAAAGTACAGAGACTAAATAGTATATCAGGCAATAAAACTAACAGCATTGATTGCTCAGGAATGGTGAGGGCTGAGAAATAATTCCAACTGATCCAGAATCAGATAATCAGCAGCTAATAAGAGATGTAAACAGCTGCACTTGTCAGAGGTGGTGAAATGTCCTCTTTAATCAATAATCTAACCTATCATAGGTAGTCCATATAAAAAGCCAACCTGGTAGTAATACGAAACACAATATTAACAATAGTAATGTTCCTACTGAGGATAAGAATAGCTCCATGCCATATAATAAGACAGTAGTATTATACATAGCACATGGTAAGGCCATTACAGACTTAGCATTGGCACTCAGGAGCTTCAAGTAAATGCCTCTGTCTGTGGTTATTTTTCAAACTAAAATAAGCAGAACATTTTTTGTACTGCTATTTCCATCCTGTGCATTTTGTATTTGGATTTCTCATGAAATTCTCTTTCAATTAATATATAAACATTTTATTTCAGTGAAACATAAAACTTTCAAGAAAATGGAACTAGGGATTTAAGCTCTGTATAAAAAAAAAAATCTCTGACCTTTGCAAAGATGTTATAAAAATTTTGAGCACAGAATCTTTTGATATTATAGAAGATAAAAACAAAGGGAACAATAGGTACAATTTATGAATTAGAATTATTTGTCTTTTATCACTAGAGTCTATTTTGCATGAAAATAACTTTAGCATGGCAATAGGAAAATTAAATCTTAAAATAAGTGCTTTAACCTCATGTCTCATTTCATTCATTTCCTTTAAATTACATATTGTATAATATCTTTCATTATAAAGACATCATCACCTTCTACATCATTGTACTGACTTTACCAATGGTTGGTTCCAGATGTACATGAGTACAAAAATATCTGAGAGTTAGGTGTTTTCAATCAGGTGTGAGCGGGTCATCTGTTTTATTTAACGAACAGAGATCTATCAAAGTCTGATCTTTACAACATATGTTTGAGGAAGTGCATAAATGGCACGGGCAAAGGAGATTTCTTAGGACCTCAGAAGAAGGGTTTCTGATGCTCAACATCAAACTACAATTAGACAGATTGAGTACAAAGGGAGAAAATCCAAAGCCATTATTAACCTCCACAAAATCACCAAGAAACCCAAGGTAGACTCTAAGCAGCTAATGCCCTTTGTTACATGAGCTAATGTTAATTTTCATGAGTTCACCATCAGGAGGACATTGAACAAAAATGGTGTACATAGCCAGATAGCCATCAGAAGTCAAAAGGCTATTTAAGCAATGTTTTATGGATGGACAAGACCAAACCAGAGCTTTGCGTTCTAGCAAAAAACATAAAAAACATTGTGCATTCCAGCATAAAAACACATAGTATCTGTTAAATATGGTCGTAGTTAAAGATGAGCAAACTGATTCATTTAAAGCACAAAACGTTTGGTGTTCGTCAGCCACAAAACACTATTATATTCTGGGGTCTTCTCAGACCCCAAAGTATAATAAGTGAAGGCCCAGGGGGGTGAAGGAAATTAACAAACACTTATACTCACCTTTCCTCACATCTTCTGCGTGATTGTTGGTCCTCTGGCATCTGTCATGATATCATGACGTTCGGCACGCCCCATCTGACCCCGGGGCACGTGACCTCAGATGGAGGCCGGATGAGGACATTAGGGACGCAATCATGCCCAGCGATGCCCTCCACTTATTATACTATGGGGTTTAATGAGACCCCAGAGTATAATAGCTCTTCCGAAATGAACTGGAGGGCTGTACCTCACGAATATTTGTGAAAAGAATCTCGTGAGGTTTGCTCATTTCTAGTGGTAATATCACGGTTTGTGCTTGTTTTTCTGCATCTGGGCCAGGGTGACTTGCCATCATTAAGGGAACAATGAATTCTGAATTATACCATCAAATTCTAAAGAAAAATATCCAGACAAGTGTATGTGAACTGAATCACAAGTGGATATGTGTCATGCAGCAAGACAATGACTCCAAGCACACACCAGACCATGCTACCACAATGGCTAAAGAAGAATAAAGTTAAAAGTTTGGAATGGCCAAATCAAAGTTTTGACCTAAATGTAAAAGAAATGTTGTGGAAGGGCCTGAAGTGAGCAGTTCATGGGCGGAAACCCACCAACATAACAGAGTGGAAGCTGATTTGTACTGAGAAATGGACTAAAATTTTATTACCGTTTAGATGCTGCCAAGCGGCACACTAAAAACCGAAAACAAAGATCCATACACTTTTGTCACTCATAGATATGTGATATTGGATCATTTTCTTCTATAAATACTTTAAATACTTATAAATTGGTTCTCCTTATCTAATTTTATAACTTTTACAAAAATATTATGTAGTTTTAGGTCAAATTTGTAAAGAAATATAGAAAATTCTGAAGAGTTCATAAAGTTTCAAGCACGACCATATATGGGCCCTTGGATGGTAGAACATAACCCTTGTATACCTTAACTTTACAAGCAAAGCATATTTTACTCCAATTCTAATGGGCCTCCCAAGATTAGCCTAAAGCTGGGGCCAACCTTGACTTGTCACCTATTGAATACATCATCTATTGCATATCTTATCTAATTTGCTTCCTTCTGATCTTCCAATACACAGAAAATTATAATATACCGAAATAAAAATCTGTAAAGAACAATTGCACATTGAATAATAAGGATTCAGAGATTGGAACTTATTGCACCTACAGGAAAATATTAATAATTATAACATTAAAGGGGTAGTACAGAAATGGAAGCATGGCCACAAAACAGCGCCATACATCTTCATGGATAATTGTCAGATTCTTCTGACAATAAGCATCTTGCATTTTATAGAGCAGGTACATTTGACCAATGAACATGATGTTACTTCTGGAGAAACGGAAAGCAGCCATGTTTTGTAATCCTGTACAACCCCTTTAAAGAAACCTGATATAAAACTATGTGTATGTTAGTGAAGCTGAGAATGAAGGACTTGCAAGTTTATATTGGCTAATACAATTCATGTGATGTGATATGGAAGAAGGCCCTTGATGTGAAAGCTAGTATTACCAGATTGTTGCTGGGTTTTATGGAAACCCGATCTACAACAATGATGGTTGGGTTCTTAAGGAACCCTTTGTGCAATCTGTGAGGCTAAAAATGAAGGACCTTCAAACTTATATTGACTGATATGGGTCATGTGATGTGATGTGATATGGAGAAAGGCCCTTGATGTGGAAACCAGTGGTGCCATATGTGCTCTGGTGACTATGTTGTTGAGTTGTTATGAACCTGTGGGAAAAAAATAAAAAAACATTCTGGAGACCTCGCCAGATGAAGGCCAATTTTCTGCTTGTGTAATGCCGGCCATGATATATATATATATACAGTATATATATCCTGTGGACACAATCCTCTGATAATGATTGATAACAGAGAACAACAGTGAGCGAGTGCTATATATATGTATATATACAATTGTCTGATAATGGCTGATAACAGAGAACAACAGTGCTGCAATCTTGTGATAATGATGCATGTCAGTGAGATGTATCAGTACGGAAGAAGTGACCTTGTACTGTAGAATGAGCATTTCCTAAAAATTTGGAGGCCATGGGCACTTTTTAAGTCTTGCTCTTAAAGTTAGTCCACTGATTTTTTCTTTATGCCTCCTTCACATCATCTAACTGCATATTTCCCTGCATAAGTAACTCTAGTTAACATTTTATATTATTTAGAAAATGCAATTTTTGAACTTTTTGGTAGATATAACTGCTATGTTTTCATTGACTCTGTACTTACTTACCGTGCTTTGTCTCCTTTTTCTTTTCTCTTCTTTTTTTTCCCCCTTTTTTAAAATGTATGTTTTACATGTGTATACATAGAGTTCTGTAGTAACGTATTATTTTTTTTAAGAACTGTAAAATATATTTTTTATGCAAAAAACTTGCATAATTGTCAGATTCTTCTTACACTAAGAGCATGTATGTTTGGTTCATATCTTTTAGAGGTTAAAGTAAAAGTCACACCAAGCTGCTTTCCTTGGGCTCTGGTGATCTTCCTTTACACCGCGCACTGTCGCTGGGAGCGCTCAGCCCAGGATTACAGCTGTTGTAAATGTCTTATAAAGCACACGTCAGACAACAATAAAACTTCAGTAGTCACGTGGCTTTTTAAAATGCAAATGAAATTGTTTCACAGCAGCATCGTAAAAATTTCATGGCACATAAACTGTGAGCATTGCAATAAATCACCTTGCACTATTAAAGTCACTCCTCTTGTTCACAGGATAAATTCTTGACCTACCTGTATAATTAATGTTGAACACAGTTTGTTGTAATAAATATTCCCGCACACATTGACTCGTACTGTAGATTCGCCCTGGAAAATCAAATAGACAACCAGCACACAATGCTACATAGTAGAATGGGAATTGTTGACTCATTATTGTTTATCTATAAAATTGATGACCGAGCTGAGATTCTGTGTGCTGTGGCTAATGTACATTCATTGACCATGTACTTATTTAAAGGGATATTCTAGTCCTCAAATGGAATGTATCAATTTTGTTTAAATATTTTTATTAAAACCAGATAATAAATAACTTTTCTTAATCTGTTTCTTATTTTCTGACAGTAGATTTTTTATTATTCTGATTTTTGTACATTATTATGGAGGCTGCCATCTTGTCTGAGCTTCTTCTCTGCTTTTTTAACAGCATTTAACGATATGTTTTACTCCAGTCTCATGTACCACAGGCAGTAATAGACTCATTGAGGTCTATGGGAGAGTTTTCTAGATATGCTCTGTTCAGGGAGTCCAGGGAGGACATAGGTTGTTATTGCTAGTTTTCTTGTATAGAGGGATGATATTATGGTGCATATTTAGGCCCTTTATTGTGCCAAATTTATTGTACACTCACCGCATTGTGCAAATGTGGGCAGGGCAGGAAGAGAGTGGGGGGTTGGGGACGCCTTGGCCTGACAACTTATTATAA
Source organism: Leptodactylus fallax (assembly GCA_947044405.1). Lineage (NCBI taxonomy): Eukaryota > Metazoa > Chordata > Amphibia > Anura > Leptodactylidae > Leptodactylus > Leptodactylus fallax. The sequence continues at coordinate 1,153,920 of CAMRHE010000067.1, read as the reverse complement.
CTCACACCAGTTTTCTGGCATGCATTATAATGTAAATCTACACCAATTCCATTGAGGGGCATGGGTGTGCCAGAGCCTCTTCATAAATCAGTTGTGCCTTGCACCAGTCTGGGCATTCATTAATAGTGGCAAATTAAACGCGAGTCCTAAAAAATCTGCCCCGTTCCCTTTAAGAAATGTATTGCAGTCATCTGAGCACAAATAACATTGTCACTTACTGATATGTTCTACAATACGGTGCAACAATATTATGCCTGAATTAATGTTAGTCTACTGTAGGTTCACATCTGCGCTGCAGAAACTGACAGACTTTTCTCTCCCCGGTTTCAGTATAAAAATTGCGGAAACCCGACAGACACCCAGCAGACCCCATTATATTCTATGGGCAGGTCAGTGGGTGGCCGCGGGTAACCGCTGTTTTAGCGGTCTGGCTCTTCGTTGTTCGGGTCTAGACGGAGATGCGAACCTAGCCTTATATGGATTTCTTTATGTTCAAAATCTAGAATTTTCAGGAGTAACCAGAATTGTAAGGGGAATTTCTGCTGGCCCCAAAACAGGGGGAACGGGGGCAATAAATTAGGTGATCCACCTACAGTTCTGTTGAACTGCTCGAAGTCCAGGTGCTGTTTGCAATAGAAGCGCAAAAAATACCCATACTGTGGTCCTATGAAAAGACTCTTATTTCTTTATGGCAACTCTTCTTTAATGGAAGATCTGAATAACTCTGAACACCTGATCAGGCCCCAACAGTCACTACACATCATATACTTATGCTCCTGAAAACTCACACAGTGTTTCCACCATTATATAAGAATAAGTACTACAGTTATTACATGTCACAAGAGATAGCTAATACACACAATGATATCCCACAGGGCTTATAAACATAACAGAGTAAAGAGATGATGAAGAATATAATGTGACAGCACATAGATAATAAACACTGTGGGGGGGATTTCTGAAGACCGGAGTTTTCCACAGAAAGTGGGAAGGGCAATGTAAAACACCATTTGCAACACTTTTTTTTGCACGTGGCATATAAAAAAATTGAGGTTTGCAACTTTTTTTTGCCAGGCATCTGGTGTAGAGAATCAGTAGATCTGCTCCTCTGTGTCATGGAATATTGTCATTGCACACAGTGATGTCACAGAATAGGAAAAAATGCACACACGGATGTCAGAGAATGCACAGAATGGGGAATGTGAACATAGCTAATGGGTTATGAACCATAGTGATGTCACTGGGGAATATGAACATGGCTAATGGGTTATGAACCATAGTGATGTCACAGCACAGGTATAATTAACACAGCCCCATCATACAAGGGTCATGCACACAGTGAAGTCACAGAATAGGAAGTGTGAATATAGCTAATGGACTATAGAACACGGTAATATCAGAGCACAGGCATAATCTACACAATACATATTATAACTTACATAAAAATGAAGACTGTGATGTCATAGCTAAAGGCTAACGGTCAAAGTGATGTCACATCACAGGAAAATTAAACAAAGCATATATAATGTGTTGTCACAACTAAAGACTTAGGAGCTTAACTGAATGTAATGCCTTTTTCTCCATGAAAATTTGTGATGAATTTTATTCCACAATATGCAAATGAGCAATCTGGAGCACTGAGGGTGGTTCCATTGCACCATATTGCTCTAATATTCTCTGCTTCCCCTTCATCCTTCTTTGAGTAACAGGGTCAGGGAGCTATATTTAAATCTCATCTGGTCCTGTGTTCTCATATTCATACCAGCGCTCCAGACTTCATTTGCATATTGTGAAATAAATGAATATCTCAGCAACAAAGGCACAAATTTTCATGTGGAAAAAGGCATGAGCCTGACCTATCTGTGTTGCTGGTTTAATATGCTTCATCCTGGTGACACTCCCTTTAACCAGTGCAGGGCTTGCACTTGCAAGCTTTATTATTTCCCCGGATAACCCCTTTAACTAAGACAACCCCTATAGGGGTGTTTTTGTGTTCACATGCCAACACTCCCTGTCCTTTTTCTTCTTTATTTGATATAGGACTATAATATTATATTATTGTTTTCTTCTTTTTAATAGGTTAATATAAGTTTTGGAAAGTGCTAATAGATATATAGTGAATATTCGCTGAATATACTGTAAGCACATTTTACAATTCTTCTGCATAAATCCTCTGTGAAAACGGTGATAGAATAAACGTTAATAAATCAAATCATCCTTTTATGGTCAAGGTCTTCTTATTATAAGTAAATTTTTTGCTTCCTTATAGGATACAAGAGCAAAATCCATATTCATTTGTTGTTCCGATGAAACATATAAATAAAGACTGTATATGGTTTAACCAATGGGGAGGAATTAATGAGGTAATGAATTTTGAAAGGCCCTTATAATGTATTACTTACTAATCTCTGCATCACTCAAGCAGGTAATGTGTGAGTTGGTGAGACCAACACTGTAAGATGAGCAGTCCTCTGTACATGGTGAATATGATTTGCCTGTCTTCACGTCTGTTGCAGAGGTCTCGCTACATTTGCCATTGCCTTAGATGAAGAATGCCTGGACATCGGGTCCTGACATTGTTTGAGCATGCAGCACCCTCCTGGAGGCCCGAAGCGGAGGTGAGCTTGGGCAGGAGTGGAGATCGGTGAACAAAATATTAATCGTTACCGTTGGAATAATCCAATAGTTAATGATCTTATAGGTCACTGTGGGCCAGTAAAGGGGACAATTTGCAGTGTGCCGGTCAATAAAGGGGGGCAGAATACTGTGTGGGGGCCAGTAAAGGGCGCAGTCATGTGTGGAATATGGAAGGGTACATCATAGGGAGCCTGGCATGTTGCACTATTTTGTCCTGATTTTTCGACATACAAACGGTGGGAAGAGGGTAAATAAAGATGTCTAAAAATTTTGATTGGGGCACCCCAGAAATAACTTTGCTTGGACCCCTGAAATCCTAGGTCCATCCCTGATTGTGCGAGTAAGGGTGGGTTTACACTTGCGCCCGAGTCCGTCCGCCGTGAATCCGCCTGAAAATGTGGGGAAACTGTATAGGGGCTGGATAGCGACAGATTAGCGATGCATTGCTTAAAAGTCCATTCATTTGAATGGGTTTTTAAAGCAATGCGCGGGTGTGCGCTTACACCCTCTGCGCCGCAAATCCAGTTTTTTTTTCGCTGGAAACAAAGTCCTGCATGTCTGACTTTCTTTTCAGCAAAAAAACTGGATTCGCGGCGCAGAGGGTGTAAGCGCACACCCGCGCATTACTTTAAAAACCCATTCAAATGAATGAGCTTTTAAGTAATGCGTTGCTAACCTGTCGCTATCCAGTCCCTATACAGTTTCCCCACATCTTCAGGCGGATTCGCATCGGACAGACTCGGGCGCAAGTGTCAACCCACCCTAATTAGCACAATGTTACAAGGTGAGTACACATTTGCTACTGAATGAGATTTCTTATCTACTTCAGAAGGTAATGCTCTTGTGTTTTGCTTTTTGTCTCATGCTTCCCAGTGCTGTAATCCGTAGGGAAACATGGCAGCAAGGGGTATATTTCTATGTAGCACGATCACAGGGGAAATGAAGCATTATGCAGTACCAACCAAGAACAAGTCCTCCAAAGGTCTCCACTCTCCATTCTGACCAAGTGATATGGATCCTCACAGGAGATTCCCTATTTAGGTGCCTTCGATATTTACATTTTATTTTGAACTTTTTTTTTGCCTCTAGATGTTTTTTTCGTGACCCTTGGGATATCCCCATGCCCTTGTTTTCTAACACAGCTGTTCTAAATATAGATGGGATCACCAGAGCTAAGCTTCGTCTCCAAGACCTCATTGCTTCTGCAGGGTACATACACTCCTAGGATAGATCTTCAAGCACTCACCATTAAGATAGTGCTGTCATTGCTCTAGAGGCCCATATAGAGGGAAACCGTGGCGTAGATCAAGTTGGTCATAGCTCCGTTCCTCATGAATGGGCTCCTTCTCTCCATATGTAATGCTATCACACCAGAGAGTAATGCTATCAATTTTCCCTCATAGGCATTGTGCTGGAATAAACTAGCATTATATGAGTTGTACACGTTCTCATTTTTGCTGTGGGCTCCATCTTCCTCCCCAGGTTAGAGCAAAACGTGAGACTTTCCCTGGCTTCAGTTACAATACAGAAGTATAGACTATTTTCATTTTCTGTCTGATACATTTTTACTGATATACACTACAAATAAATAATTTCAAGATAAAGACACACACACTGAAGCTAAAGCATAAAGTATTTGTACGAGTCATATTTCTAGGCCATTGATCAAATAAATGATTAAATCAACCTGAAAGTCCAGGAAACGTGTCATTCGGTTACAAACAACTTAATAAGCACTCCGCTCCCTGAAATACAAAAGTGATACCTTGCCTTATGTTGTGATTTACCATCACAATATGTTCTGTACAAACAGAATAATCAATACCTTTAATAGCTACTGCAGACTTGAGAGGCTGTAAAATAGGAAATATTCTCAGATGGCGGAGTTGTCTTTTTGAATGAGAGTTTCACATCGTACTTTAACAGATTCCCAATGCAGTGAAATAAGATTAAGCTATCTCTCCTATAAGATTAGAACATATTGTAATAGCCCATCATTTACATTTGTTTCTTTTTTAGTGAGTGTCCCAACTAGTGATTGGTCTTGATTTGTTTTATTTTAAGTATATTATGCCAAAAACGTCTATAAACAGGAACAGTCTTACATTGGATACTGTCAGCACAGTGGCTGAGTGCTGGAGTCCTGGGTTCAAATCTAGTGAAAGTCAACATTAGAGATGGACAAACCTCTCAAGATTTGTTTCATGTTTGGATTTGGAACCTATCTATAAAACATAGTGTAGAACACTCTTAGGGCTCCTAGAAACCTAACTATAAAACATAGTGTATAACATGTGAGGGCTCCTAGGAACCTATCTATAAAACATAGTGTATAACACTGTCAGGGCTCCTAGGAACCTATCTATAAAACATAGTGTAGAACACTGTCAGGGCTCCTAGGAACCTATCTATAAAACATAGTGTAGAACACTGTCAGGGCTCCTAGGAACCTATCTATAAAACATAGTGTAGAACACTGTCAGGGCTCCTAGGAACCTATCTATAAAACATAGTGTAGAACACTGTCAGGGCTCCTAGGAACCTATCTATAAAACATAGTGTAGAACACTGTCAGGGCTCCTAGAAACCTATCTATAAAACATAGTGTATAACACTGTCAGGGCTCCTAGAAACCTATCTATAAAACATAGTGTAGAACACTGTCAGGGATCCTAGGAACCTATCTATAAAACATAGTGTACAATACTCTTAGGGCTCCTAGGAACCTATCTATAAAACATACTGTATAACACTGTCAGGGCTCCTAGGAACCTATCTATAAAACATAGTGTAGAACACTGTCAGGGCTCCTAGGAACCTATCTATAAAACATAGTGTATAACACTGTCAGGGCTCCTAGGAACCTAACTATAAAACATAGTGTATAACACTGTCAGGACTCCTAGGAACCTATCTATAAAACATAGTGTAGAACACTCTCGGGGCTCCTAGGAACCTATCTATAAAACATAGTGTATAACACTGTCACGGCTCCTAGGAACTTATCTATAAAACATAGTGTACAACACTCTCAGGGCTCCTAGGAACCTATCTATCCATTTTCTAGCTGTTTAAGGCAAACACAGCAGAAGTTATGTCAAAGTGAAAAGTTTCATTTTTATACTCTGGGGTCTCTTCAGACCCCAGAGTACAGTAGATGGAGGCCCAGAGTAGATGTTAAAAAAAAATAATAATAAAAAAAAAATAAAGGTAAAATACTTACCTTTGTATGGTGTACTGTTACACCATACACAAATAACAATACCATAAAGTACCATACTGTACAATAGGGTGCCCAAAGAACAGTGGCATATATCAGCTAAATAATGCTTCCATATGTTTGCCAAAATAGCAATGCTATAAAGTGTTGCTATCACCACCATGCACTGTAAAAATAACATACTGTACAATGCCTAAGGAGCAGTGATATACGAGGGCAATTACCACCATACAGTGCTCAAATAAAACCAACATATAATGACAAAATAAAAGCATCTTACATAAAGTCATCTGATTGCTACATAATCTCTAAATAATACTGCAATACCATTAGCATTAAAGGAGATGTCCAGTCATATGACATTTTTTTTACCAGATTACAATGCTAGAAAATAACAAAAGAAGTAATAGACACCAAATCCCCCTCACTTCTCATACCAATGTTGTCCCCCTGTCCACTAATTTTTATTCACCCGGTTCCAGCCATGATGGGTTGATATGATATGTGTCTGCTGCAGCCACTCAGCTGACACTACTGAGGTCACTCCTGCGGTTATTTATTGGTTGCGTTGGTTACTTTATGTTAACACATCATAACCAGAACTAAATGCATAGAGACCGGCACGGAACCTGGGAAATGTCAGCACTAGCAGAGTGGCAGGTGAAAAGTAAGCTGAATACTTATTTTGTAAGTTCATATTATTGTAAGCTATATTATGGTCACAAGTCTTGGATGTCAAGTCATCTGTTTTGACTTTAACTAGGTTGGCTGATGTGTCCTCTGTTACACGCCCCACACAGCCCCAAACTATTAAATAAGGGATCATCAATATTTATAGAAACAGATAATCCCTTTACAAATATTCTCTGCCCACATTTAGTTTCTAAACAACTGTCTAGTGCCATATGTGGAGATGGTCAGTAAACAACAACAAATTCCGCTAGGGTATGCGTCCTTCCAAATATATCAAAATTATAGAAATAAAAAAAAAGGTACAATTAAGAAATGACTTTTATTATTAGAGATGAGAGAATCGATTCTGCAGAAGAGGAATTCGATCCGAATTTCAGGAAATCTTCGATTCGCCACAATTCCAGATTTCCTGATGCTTCGTGGTAACAAATATTTAGTAAGGACCTTTGTGACATCAGACGGCCACAAGATATTCTCTAGTGATGTGATTGGGTAGGCGTGTCTTTGCTTGTTAGCAGATCCTTCCACATGAATAAAACTTGTCCGTGCTGGATAGAGAGAGAGAGACATGACTGCAGCATCCAAGGGCTTCTGCCATTTTGCCGCCCACCCCGGTTCTCTGCATGCCGGAAATAGCTGTCTATTCGCCGTGAAGTAATTCAGATCGAAGCAAATTTTTTTGGAACTTCGAATTGAACTGCCGAATCGAACTTTTGAGAAATTCGCTCATCTCTACTTATTATGTATCCACTAAAAAGGCTGTTATGCCATGTATCAGTAATAAAATGAACCATGCGCACTGTTGCTAAAAAGGGGACAGAAACAGGGGACTCTCAAAGAAATGCATTTTATGTATCCACACTCTGTATAATCTTGTTCTTTGTGGATCTGCTGTGTTCTATCTCTTTATCCTCTGCTTTTGGTTGTTTGCCCTCCCAGACTATATGTATGGCATAGATACTGTACACGTCAGTGTAGATACAGGAGAGGATTTGTCCAACTAGGTATCATATTAAGCCTTTTTCAGATCCTTGCTGCAGATCAATATTGATATCTCTTGACTTATAGGGACTTTATGATTAGTAGTGCATGTTGTGTGCTGATGAATTCTTCTCTGTGGCGTCCCGGTGTGATGATATAGCTGTGATGCCTCAATTTAATATACTTACCTTTTTAACAGGCCAATGTATGAGTTACTAAGTAACTAAGGACACTAGTTGCGATATGAGGGGCTGGCTCTGTGTGGTCTAATGTAGGGGGCATGCTATGGACAATATATAGCAGAAACACGTTAGGTATTCTAGGTTTTTTCATCTATTTAGCAGGGAGCATGGCTACGAAGCTGATATAATACTGGTTTACAGCTGGATCCCTCAGTACTCCATTCTAGGCATTTGAGTAGTACAAGTACTGTACCAGTAGGTGCTTTAGGTGTTCCATTTAGGAACAAGGATTGTGATCGGGCAGCTGGTATTATTATTATTATTATTATTATTGTTTGTTTATATAGCACCATTAATTCCATTAATTTGCTTTGCAAGCAGGTCCTCCTTGGTGGAAAAGGAGAACTTCTATGAAGTAGTTCCCTATAGATCAATGCTTGGTTTTATGGAAGAGTAGTAGCATAATCTGGGAATAATGTCAGAGGCGGAATATCTCAATCCATAATGAAGAGGGACTATCTGCAGACGGCTATTTCAAAGTTATTGCATCACATCAGTGTACTGTCTGGCGGTGTGGGAGGTCATCGACGTGGGTCAGAAGGCATACTATATGTCATTAAGGAGACATTGCCTCCACGAGGGAGCTACCTTCCAAAAGGTCTCCTTGATGAGACATAGTACCTTTCCAACTTTGATGCCTTGTCTTTGCGGCAGACTAGTCGTTAGTGATAAACTACCTAATATCTGTAGGGTTTGGGAAACAGGCAGAGTTCCCTAGCATCCAGTGTGCTTGTATTATTCATGTCATCTGCGCAATCCCATGTGTTAAAGGCAATGATAAGGAAATACTCATACACCACTCTTTCTTTACCTGTATAATGTTACTGGTTTCAGTCTGTTTTCTGTACTATTGCCTTTAGCTGATAGGCCAGAGTCTCTTGCTATATAGTTCCAGTTGTGAATTAACGCATAAATTTTCAGGAGGAATAAAAGAGGAATGGCACATTGCCAAGTTCTAAGAAAACATGCATCAGTGTGTGTTATTGCAAACATCTGTTGCTCTCATCTGTCATAGACATTTTCTTCCATCAGAAAAGTAAAAAAACAAGATGGAAGAAAGCTTCTGTCATGAAGAGTGAATACAGATGGACACCAGACAGTGGGGCCCAATCTGCTTTCTACAGTTAATGTCCATTGTTCTCATCCTATCTTAAACATACACCATCAAATATTCCATCATATTTGACAGAAATAACTGAATATGAGTTGAGTATGATTTTTTTTTAATTTTTTTCACCGCCCCCGGCCTATTTAAATAATAATTTCGGTGTCAATTTTTGCCTGGACAACCCCTTTAAACCACCATGTGCACAAAAAAGCATAAAATGATGTACTGTATTTGGTAAGGGACAGTGTGTACCTGGGAGGGACTCCTAGCACATAGATAACTATACTGCTAGGAGTTCTGATCCCGGTATAAGTTACAGACCAGTAAATCCGGCCAACAAATGGACTGAGTATCACGGTTGAAATTCGGTGGTGTGAATGCGCCCTTACAGAGGCTTAAAGCTCCACAGCTCTGTTGTAGCACATTGATTCCAATAAAATCTGGAAATTCTATTTAAGCAGTTCTTATACTTAAGTATAAATTTACGCATAAATTACAGGTGAAATACTATTATATTTAAATACCATTATATTTCCCAATCTTATTGAAGCCACTCTTGACTTTGGCTCAAAAAAACGTAGCAAAATCTGCAACAAAAATAGCAGCTTTTCCACAACGAGTGGCCTAAGCCTGAAGAAGGCTTCTCACCATTCTTTACATGTAGGTTTTAGCAAATATCTGTATTCCCCATAAATAACAATTTTGGAGAATATTATCTTATAACTCTGTGTTGTGCTGTTTCTCTGTTATTCCTCTTAGAAATTTAAAATATGAATACATTGACAACTGGGCGTTGCCATTCCGCTTGTCAAAGGGATGTGTCCCATCACAATCTGGTACAGTCGGTAGATGTGTGAGGTCTGTGCTTTTCACAGACAGCACCCTGCCTTGCTCACTTGCGGTTGCTGTGCTGTCCGTGGTTGATCCGCATTTCACATATGTGAAAAGCAGATAAACCTTTTTTTTGCTTCATTTTCATGTTTGATGTTTTATATGTACAGTACAGACCAAACGTTTGGACACACCTTCTCATTCCAAGAGTTTTCTGTATTTTCATGACTATAAAAATTGTAGATTCACACGGAAGGCATAAAAAATATGAATTAACACATGTGGAATTATATACTTAACAAAAAAGTGTGAAACAACTGAAAATATGTCTTATATTCTAGGTTCTTCAAAGTAGCCACCTTTTGCTTTGATTACTGCTTTGCACACTCTTGGCATTCTCTTGATGAGCTTCAAGAGGGGAGTCACCTGAAATGGTCTTCCAACAGTCTTGAAGGAGTTCCCAGAGATGCTTAGCACTTGTTGGCCCTTTTGCCTTCACTCTGCGGTCCAGCTCACCCCAAACCATCTCGATTGGTTCAGGTCTGGTGACTGTGGAGACCAGGTCATCTGACGTAGCACCCCATCACTCTCCTTCTTGGTCAAATAGCCCTTACACAGTCTGGAGGTGTGTTTTGGGTCATTGTCCTGTTGAAAAATAAATGATGGTCCAACTAAACGCAAACCGGATGGAATAGTATGCCGCTGCAAGATGCTGTGGTAACCATGCTGGTTCAGTATTCCTTCAACTTTGAATAAATCACCAACAGTGTCACCAGCAAAGCACCTCCACACCATAACACCTCCTCCATGCTTCACGGTGGGAACCAGGCATGTAGAGTCCATTCGTTCACCTTTTCTGCGTCGCACAAAGACACGGTGGTTGGAACCAAAGATCACACATTTGGACTCATCAGACCAAAGCACAGATTTCCACAGGTCTAATGTCCATTCCTTGTGTTCTTTAGCCCAAACAAGTCTCTTCTGCTTGTTGCCTGTCCTTAGCAGTGGTTTCCTAGCAGCTATTTTACCATGAAGGCCTGCTGCACACAGTCTCCTCTTAACAGTTGTTGTAGAGATGTGTCTGCTGCTAGAACTCTGTGTGGCATTGACCTGGTCTCTAATCTGAGCTGCTGTTAACCTGCGATTTCTGAGGCTGGTGACTCGGATGAACTTATCCTCCGCAGCAGAGGTGACTCTTGGTCTTCCTTTCCTGGGGCGGTCCTCATGTGAGCCAGTTTCTTTGTAGCGCTTGATGGTTTTGGCCACTGCACTTGGGGACACTTTCAAAGTTTTCTCAATTTTTCAGACTGACTGGCCTTCTTTTCTTAAAGTAATGATGGCCACTCGTTTTTCTTTACTTAGCTGTTTTTTCTTGCTATAATACAAATTCTAACACTCCATTCAGTAGGACTATCAGCTGTGTATCCACCTGACTTCTGAACAACACAACTGATGGTCCCAACCCCATTTATAAGGCAAGAAATCCCACTTATTAAACCTGACTGAGTACACCTGCGAAGTGAAAACCATTTCAGGTGACTACCTCTTGAAGCTCATCAAGAGAATGTCAAGAGTGTGCAAAGCAGTAATCAAAGCAAAAGGTGGCTACTTTGAAGAACCTAGAATATAAGACATATTTTCAGTTGTTTCACACTTTTTTGTTAAGTATATAATTCCACATGTGTTAATTCATATTTTTGATGCCTTCAGTGTGACTCTACAATTTTTATAGTCATGAAAATACAGAAAACTCTTGGAATGAGAAGGTGTGTCCAAACTTTTGGTCTGTACTGTATGTCTCTGTGTCCATGCAAAACAGATGACACACGGATGTCACCAGTTTTTTTTTCACTGACCCTTAGACTTTCAATGGATTTATCAGCATCTTTGAAAAAAGGACACTCCACAAAAAGATACTGATGTCTGAATAAACACATTGAAATGAATGGGTATGTATAGCATCCATGAGAAAATGAGAACGCCATACGTACGTGAAATGTGAATATGGCCTCAGACTGTGCAGGGACACACCTCCAACTGGTAACACCCAAATGTCAATTTATTCATAAATATTTAGTATAACAGTAACAATAATAGAGAAATGACTTATAAAATAAGACGCTCCAGGATTGTTATTTCATGGGAAATACAGATATATGCTAAAATGGGTATGCCAGGAGCGGTGATAAGATTATGTGTAGATTTTACACATAGATTTCAATGCAGAAAATGCAAATCATAACCCATTGGCATTAAAGTCAATGAGAAATTCTGTTTCTCATGCACATGATGCAGATTTTTTCTGCATGGAAAATTGAACTAAGATGCGGAACTTAAAATCTACAGCATGCCAAAAAATGGTTTCAAAATCCGTATGTACATTTATGAAAATCCAAGCAAAACCCGCACCAGTTGCTGAAGATTTCATAAAGATTTCCATGTGTATACTTGCAGATTTCCATGCAGAGTTCTTTGCATATAAATCCTGATCATGTGCATGTACCCTATGCAGTGCATGGAGCAGGAAGCAGATGGCGTACTCTCTATAGTGGCCTGACAGTGTTACTGCAGCTCAGCTCCATTGATGTCAACAAGAGCTGAGCTGCAGTAACACTACTTGGCCACTAGACAAGGCACGGCACTATCCATCCACTGTATAGTACAGGGACCAGACGCAGTCTTGAACAGCTGATCCACGTGGGGGCCATAAAGAAAAATTCTGGACAACCCTTTTACGTCTTCCTACCCAAAAAATGTTATGTTATTTTCTTTGGCTTGTAAAAAAAAATGTCACAAATTTCTGTTTTAGGTGTTTTTTTTATTTATATCTTCTTAAACATGTGATTTTCAGTCCTATAGAGAAGCCTATGGAAAAATGCACCAAAAAAGGGCCCAAAAGGTACACCAAGAGTAAAGAAAAATGGCATAACGCACTTGTTTGCAGTGTGTTATATATTTCCATGTGAACTGCTGCAAAAAACACATTTTCCTAAAATAAAACTATAAAGTATGTGAAACCTCTAATGTATAGAAGGAGAGTAAGCTTACAAATGACTATGCTTAGACAATAACACAGTAACAATTGCTCATATATAGATGGATGGCGCCAGAAGTGTGACCTTCCTATAGACGAATTTTCACTGCAAGCCATTTCCTTGTTAGTCTACTTCTCTATATAATATAGCCATTATTATTCATTCAATATAAATCAAGAGGAACACTAAATGCAGTTTATCTATCTCTTTATGAGATTCTCAGTGTGGCTCACACCATGAGAGCGAATAAACAGCATTTTGCTCACCTCCATTCTCAGTTAGCAGAATAGATGGGATATTAGGTGAAGGATAACAGTCATAGCTGCAGAAGGTTTACAGCATTCAGATGCAGAAATGATTCCATGTGGGATACCTTGGGGAGCTCTGCTGAGAACTGGAATCTTTAATATCTTTTTAAAGTGTCATTACAAATGGTCTGTAAGGAAAATGTGTCATTTGGTAGATGACACAATGATATGCGGCAAGGTTGGCATTTCAGTGGCGGTAAACAAAATGATTAATGATATATACTGTGATAGAAATGACAACAGGAGAAACAGGAGAAATACAGCAGAAAAGATGCTTTTAAGTCATCCTTCCAAGTGGGTGCAAAACAATACATGTATGTTAGGATTACGCAGTGTCTTCAGGTTGTGATATTGTTGTGACTATTCATGCAAACCACTATTCTGTATAGCGCATTAATGTGACTGTCTCAGCACAAACATTGTAGCAACCAAGTTGCAGGGATCTACTACTGCATACTATACTGTATGCACTCTGTTGGTTCCAATTGGATTAGTTGGCCCATTATTGTCTATGGCTGACTATGCGGTCCCTGGTAAAAAGCCTGGATGAGCCTGCAGGACACAATATGGCATTTCTAGCACTTCTTTGACTTTATTCTACCGGTGGAAGTAGCAGAGGTCAGAGCACCACTGATCAAGCCTTAAAGGGGTTATCCAGGGAGTTATAAGACTTACCGATGCAGTCCCCAAGAGTCATGTTCATTACTTTCTTGGATGGCTACGGCGGAGACTTTAGTTCCCCAACAACTGCTCTGAGTCTATGACAATACCAACTCCCCACTGATTCGGGCCATAGCTCCATTGGGTAGACTAAAGTTGGTCATGTAAGGGCATAGAGGAACCGGAGTTCCAGCCTCTGCCGGTGCCCTTGACTAAATTAATGGACAGGAAACTGCGGTTTGGGGTTACTTTATATTAGTAATAAAGAATAACCAGTGCAGGGAATGCACATGTAATCTTTATTACTCCCCTGGATAACCCATTTAATGGTATATTCTAGCAATATGCCACCAGTGTTTGTCCTATAACAACCCAATTTTCAGGCTCAATAAAACTAAAAGGACTAACTAGTTTATTAAAGATTGAATACCCTATTTGGTAATTTTGACAGGGACTCCTGATCAGGTCCACAGGAGTGTAAAATGGCTACAACATCTATGGCTCTGAAGGATCTGGCATGTCTGTGCATTACATGGACAGACCATTGATGTAAATAAAACAGTGCAATGTTTCAGTTCTTATCTGGTGGTGCCGCAAAGAGACACTAAATCAAGATTTCTGTGCAAAATACAGTTAAGCGCTGTTGGTCTAGAAGTGAGACACCCAGCTTTTGTAATGAACAGACTTTTCTAAAAAAAAAAAAAAAAAAAAAAGATGACCTAAAACAGACAACTAAGGATAGACCATCCATCTTAGAAACCAGATAACCCTTTTAAACTTTGTGTTCAGCATAGCTGCAGCACCCCAGCAGGGAAAATAAAACATTACACAATTTTATCATTGGGATGACCATATGATGCATGGACATATTGGGTCCTCCAAGGGCAGAGACACTCTTTTTACCCAATCTCTACTGTAGCCAATCGATGGGGAGCAACAGATAAACGGCACAATGCAAAGTTGTTATTAAAGACACCCGGAATTGTTATTTTATGGGTAATTCATGTATTTAGAAAAATCGAAAAACATCAGTAGAGCTGAAAGATCATCTTTAGGGGTAAAACTGAGTCAGTCGTTCAGGGGTTAAGTAGGTATCTTTATGAAATTAAAACCACTGCTGTTACAGTATTTTCATTTCAGCCATTACGGTACTAACCTAAGGACAAGCTAATATGGCTTTAATATAGTATTCCTGCCAGCAAGTGATGCCTGATTTACAACGCTGTCCTGGAGAATGTCCATAGAGATAACCAGTTATCACTTCTAGACTGTCTGAAACAATGTCATAGGAAATACAGACATTACTCCTTTGATCATATTACATTGAGCTTCATGTCTGCATTCTGTCACGTTACCTAATTCTTCTATCTGTACAATTACTTACAAATGTTAGTATATACTTGTGTAAGACATGTCTATTTCTGCCTCGCAAGGCTGCACATTATTGTTACCGGTGGAGTGATTTGATTCTTTTACATCTGAACACGACACTATTTATATACTGACATATTGCTGAAAACCTGATATAAAACAAATGTTACCAGGTTTACGCAAGTTGGAATCTTCAATGACTTCTTGCATAGTATTATCTGACCAGAAACCTTACAAACCCACAAGGCAGCACTGTTTTAATATAAGTGAAGTGGTTAGATGTCACCAAGGTTTGGCGGGCTAATGGGAATATGGTATATGAATGAGTCTGAGTATTTTTGGATGAAATTAGGGGAATAGCTAAAGGTTCAGAGGCCCTGGTCAAGAGTTCAGCTTGGCCCCACTTCTCTTTTCCACACCATGACCCCCAACTTCCCCCAACGCCCACTTGCTGTACACTGCTGAATGGCAAAACAATCATTGTGTATAAGGTTTGGCCAGAACGGAGCACATAATTTGGCAATGCTATTTACAACACCTGTAATACGAATGTAGTAGCCGATTAGAATTTTTGTGGCACTACCTACTTAGGACAAGGCCACACTTGGCAGGATGCAGCTGAAGCTATGCGGCCAAGTCAGCAGACACTGATTTCTATTACATTGTGTAGAATTTATTATTTAACCACTTCAGTATCGTGCTATTTCCCCTGGTTTTGTATGAAGTGCTATGTGTTATCGTAATTTTTTCTTAGGTGACACTTATTTTGTGACACTGGGGATGGGGCTAGAACCTGCGATGGGGTGTAGTAGTAGCTGCTTTTTTTTTTTCACTTTATTTTTTTCTTTTTACACATGGTTCCCCGCCTCCATAAGGTCATAATAGATCTTTGGGGGGGATATTTTTTTTGATGACTTCTCCTGTAACTGGGGTTTATACTTACAGCCCCAATTACAGGAGGAATGCAGCCTAATATGCTGTACTCCAGAACTGATCAGAACCCAGCAGCTCTAGGAGTTCCTGTCTCCCTAGAGATCATGTGACGAGACAGAGAGGAGTCGCATCATGGCAGCCCCCATAGCTGTGCACAGTGCTCATTGAGTAGGGATAGTGATAAACCATCCCTGCTTTCTCTATGGGATGCCCGGCTGTAGTAACAGCTAGCATCCCAATCTCAAAGCTGCACAATTTTACGCAGCAGGCTAATCTTGCAAGGATGTACGAGTACGTCTTTGTAGGGTTAGAAGTGGACAACCCAGACATATATAATCTATGAGCGGCCCAGAACTGGTTAATTTCATTGTTCACTGTTATTGGCTGCATATTTCATGGGTATACATGTCCATGTGTTTTTCAACTGGTTTAACCCTACACAATGTTATCCTGACCATGAGCATTATGAGGGCGCTTGCATACGGCAGCTGATAACTCTCAACAGAGCTCCCTATGGATTAGAGAGTTAATATGCCCAGCAACTAAGCCCAGGGCATGAGCAACTGGAACAGCATTATTAAAAATATTCGGAAGCTCCACAAGACTTCCCAGTCTACGTGGATTAGGAACAGGAACATAAAGAGCTGAATCAATTGTCTCTACACTGTACTACTGGACTGTAGTTATAATTGACATCAGACATAGTGGGAGCAAACAGATGAGAAGATACTAGTCCTGGTCTTCCTCATGCTTCACTTCCACATGGAGGACATAACTGTTTATTGACTTCTTGGTGGCCCTAGCCAAGTAAACAAATGAAGAGTTGCTTTTCACAAGAGCACCCTCCTTGCCATAAACTTATCTAGTCTCAACACCAGGTTATATGAATGAGTGTGTGGGTTTCTGTGAGGGTTGACCTGTCAATGCAGCTACACTGCTTTATCATACAGTGTGTGGTGAGGAGGCTACTCTGTGGGCTCCCAGGTTTGGGTTGCTAGTTGCATTTGCGACAGCTGTGACCCCTATAGCTACATCACTGCTGCCAGAATATAAGAGTCTCCATAAAAAACTAAAACTGTCCATATACTTTTATACCCAACTCAAACAATAGCTGCACAATCCACTTTTTGCACAATCCAATTTTTGGGGAATATTGATCTTTTTTTCCCAAACAGTAGATGCTCAAGTTAAATTTCATGTTTTAGTGAGATGTCAGAAAATGTCCAGAAAACATTCACAAACTATTTTACATGTCTGTGTCACCTATTGGAATCATTGGATGGTCTTTATATACTGAATCCAGAATGTATATAGTGTATTTGAAGATATCATGGCAATTGAGATTCTGTGTCACCTTTTTAAACTACTAAAACCTTTATCCTTGTCACAAATTCAGCAATTAATAATGACATACCAAATGTCATACAGGAGGCATGGTAAAATTAGAAGTGATGTAGCTAGGATACAGTTTCTAGGAGTTGAGGTGGTCATGACACTCCTGAATCATGGTCATAGTTATAAATGGATAATACCTTTGCAATGGAAGTCTTTTATCTCTAAAGCTCCAGAGACATTGGCTTACAATATCTTTTTCCAGCACGGGCTAGAGACAAAGAGCAATGGCATCAGAAACCCCAGGGCCCTCTTGCCTTCAGCTCTCCACATTTGATAGATGAACATCTCATAGTCTGACATGGACATGGTGAGCAAGAGAGAAGCCTTAAAATGAAAAATTCTCGAGGGAGTTTGACACATGCAGAGCTATTTATCACACTTACTTTGATTGCTCAGCAAAGCAGAGAATTTTTCTTACTCTGGAAAAGGGATAAAGGTCTAAAGAATGAATAAGTACAAATTCATAAGGAACAGCATGCTCTTACCTTCCCTTATACAACAAGCATGCATTCTGCAGACTCTAAACAAAAATGGTGCATAGCGGAGAAAGATAACACTGTACATGAAATCACCGGCTACTCATCAGCATTGTCAACATCTGATTTATTCTCTACAAAAGAAATCCAAAAAACCCATGCACCTGCCAGGCAAGAGAAATATTCACGGATTAGATGCAGTACTTACACAAGCAAAATGCATTCCAAATTCCAGAAGAACAACAATAATCTCTATGCTGCAGGGATACATACACTATATGGACAAAATTACTGGGACACCTACACATTACACATATAGGATCATTTATGACACCCCAATCTAAATCCATATAATCCATAATTGAAAAAGTAACTGACGTCCAAGGCTAGGTTAAAATAAAAAAATAAATCATTACTCATCTACCCCCCGGCACCCATCCTTGGTTTGGGTAGCTCGTCTGCTGTTCAATACAGTCTTAAGACTGCTCGGATTGGTAGTGCAGGGTCTCAGGTGACCACTTTGGCCAATCTTTGTCTTCATCTTTCCCATGTTGGGCTACAGTGACGTATCACCATGTGTATAGGTGGGATCTCTCGATAGTCCTTGATGGAAGATGTTGGGTAAAGAGGACTTCAACATGCCTAGTTCTTTGTCCATGTGGGGCATTAACCACAAAGTTGTCTGACAGCAGCTTATTACCTTCTACATATGGAAACAAACAAGTAAATTTGGCAATATATACAGTTTCTCAAGTCAGTTGTATTCCAAGCATGGCCAGCTTAACCCCTTAATGCCTTTTATTTTGAGAAACAATGTGATGCTGAAGCAAAAGGGACTAACACAAAAATAATAGGGCCCATAGTAAAGCTCATGAATGATCCTCTTTACCAATGAAAGCTCCTCTAGGTAATATGCCTTTATAAAAATTTATATCCGCCATTTAATTCTTAGGTAAAAAAAAAATCTTTACTGTGTAACTCTAATACTTTCAGATGTTGTAGGTGAAGAAACAGCTTTATTTAAGAGGGTTGTATGCAGGGCTGTGGGACCATTTTCTTTTGGTGGAGTTGGACAAAAAGTTGTCGGCTACAACTCAAAATAACATGATTTTACGTTATCATGCAATTTTTGATATAGTGTAATTAATGAGATGTATAGTTTGTTGCATTTTTACTTCGTATGAATTCAATTAGTGTATTTTTTAATGAATTAGAGTAGGTTTACTGCTTCTGTCTGTCGTTGACTGTCTGTCCATGAAGGAGTCAGGGTTGGAGCAGGAGTCACAGTTGAGTTGGAATCAGTATTTTGGCTTACCGACTCCACAGCCCTGGTCATCTGGTTTAGAAACACAGTAGGACAGTCTAAGTTCATACCAACAACCCATTGATTTGAGTGGGCATCAGGCAATGCTACATTTCCTGTGTGTAGCCACTACAGGGGAACTGAATATGTCTTTGCCAATATACCCTACTGCAGAAAACATGTGGTCTGCTTATTTCTGGAGGACTTTTAACAGAAAGCGATCAGAAAACCCTTTAACTGCAGTCCTATGGGAAACCACTAATAGACTTGAAATTCATTTTCAC
The DNA here is from genome assembly GCA_947044405.1 of Leptodactylus fallax. Taxonomy (NCBI): domain Eukaryota; kingdom Metazoa; phylum Chordata; class Amphibia; order Anura; family Leptodactylidae; genus Leptodactylus; species Leptodactylus fallax. Next base: position 1,134,443 of record CAMRHE010000067.1, on the reverse strand, counting down.
ATAACAAGCAAGAACAATGACAAAATTACCATAGTTGGTACAGTACATAAATTCATTACAATATCCAGGCACAAATTGGTCCTAGTATGAACTAAACATATGTCCCTCATGAACCCTGCCTATTGCATGTATGACGCTCCTTTGTCTCCTGTCACCTCTCATCCTCCCTGAATATTAAACTGATATAAACACTTTCTTAATGACTTTCTAAATGAGTAAAATGTTGATTGCACAAAGTACTTCAAAGCGGTGATGATGAGCACTGATTGTACTGAGCATGGCTGATAGCGAGACCTTCCAATTCAGGGTACAAGAGATGTTAAACATTGCTATTATCTGGAGACTCATTTCCATGGCTTAAAAAAATAGACTGAGATTTGCAATTTTAATTACAAGCATTAAAACTATTAACATTCACCACCGTAACAACTATAAAGGTCTCTGGTATCACTTGTGATTGACTTATGTTAGAAGTTATTGCAAAATTATAACTACAGACGTTCTCTGTCTATCTACACCTATATATAGCTATATATAGTTATATACAGTATAATTATATATATATATATATATATATATACAGCACAGACCAAAAGTTTGGACACACCTTCTCATTCCAAGAGTTTTCTGTATTTTCATGACTATAAAAATTGTAGATTCACACTGAAGGCATCAAAACTATGAATTAACACATGTGGAATTATATACTTAACAAAAAAGTGTGAAACAACTGAAAATATGTCTTATATTCTAGGTTCTTCAAAGTAGCCACCTTTTCCTTTGATTACTGCTTTGCACACTCTTGGAATTCTCTTGATGAGCTTCAAGAGGTAGTCACCTGAAATGGGTTTCACTTCACAAGTGTGCCCTGTCAGGTTTAATAAGTGGGATTTCTTGCCTTATAAATGGGGTTGGGACCATCAGTTGTGTTGTTCAGAAGTCAGGTGGATACACAGCTGATAGTCCTACTGAATGGAGTGTTAGAATTTGTATTATGGCAAGAAAAAAGCAGCTAAGTAAAGAAAAACGAGTGGCCATCATTACTTTAAGAAATGAAGGTCAATCAGTCCGAAAAATTGGGAAAACTTTGAAAGTGTCCCCAAGTGCAGTGGCCAAAACCATCAAGCGCTACAAAGAAACTGGCTCACATGAGGACCGCCCCAGGAAAGGAAGACCAAGACCAAGGTTAACAGCAGCTCAGATTAGAGACCAGGTCAATGCCACACAGAGTTCTAGCAGCAGACACATCTCTACAACAACTGTTAAGAGGAGACTGTGTGCAGCAGGCCTTCATGGTAAAATAGCTGCTAGGAAACCACTGCTAAGGACAGGCAACAAGCAGAAGAGACTTGTTTGGGCTAAAGATCACAAGGAATGGACATTAGACCTGTGGAAATCTGTGCTTTGGTCTGATGAGTCCAAATTTGAGATCTTTGGTTCCAACCACCGTGTCTTTGTGCGACGCAGAAAAGATGAACGAATGGACTCTACATGCCTGGTTCCCACCGTGAAGCATGGAGGAGGAGGTGTGATGGTGTGGGGGTGCTTTGCTGATGACACTGTTGGGGATTTATTCAAAATTGAAGGAATACTGAACCAGCATGGTTACCACAGCATCTTGCACACAGCATCCAGTTTGCGTTTAGTTGGACCATCATTTATTTTTCAACAGGACAATGACCCCAAACACACCTTCAGACTGTGTAAGGGCTATTTGACCAAGAAGGAGAGTGATGGGGTGCTACGCCAGATGACCTGGCCTCCACAGTCACCAGACCTGAACCCAATCGAGATGGTTTAGGGTGAGCTGGACCGCAGAGTGAAGGCAAAAGGGCCAACAAGTACTAAGCATCTCTGGGAACTCCTTCAAGACTGTTGGAAGACCATTTCAGGTGACTACCTCTTGAAGCTCATCAAGAGAATGCCAAGAGTGTGCAAAGCAGTAATCAAAGCAAAAGGTGGCTACTTGAAGAACCTAGAATATAAGACATATTTTCAGTTGTTTCACACTTTTTTGTTAAGTATATAATTCCACATGTGTTAATTCATAGTTTTGAAGCCTTCAGTGTGAATCTACAATTTTTATAGTAATGAAAATACAGAAAACTCTTGGAATGAGAAGGTGTGTCCAAACTTTTGGTCTGTACTGTATATATATATATATATATATATATATATATATATAGTATATGTTTATCTATATATTTCATATCTTACCTATCAATCATCTATCTATCTATCTATCTATCTATCTATCTATCTATCTATCTAGCTCTTTATCTATATCCTCCCTGCAAATGTCAAGACTGGAAAACCCCAAGTTAGGCTATGTCTACATCGGCACTGAAAGTCCATGTAGCACATCGTCTGTCTGAGATCGTGGATGAAAAAGTTCTGAAAGCCCAAGCGTTACATCCGGCAATGTCATTGAGTAAATGGGACATTATACTGTATGGAGGGGTCACTATGGGACATTATACTGTGTACAGGGGCTGCTATGGGACATTATACTGTGAGGAGAGGCCACTATGTAACATTATACTGTGTACAGGGGCTGCTATGGGACATTATACTCTGTGGAGGTGCTGCTATGTGACATTATAATGTGTACAGAGACTACTATGGGAGATTATACTGTGTGCAGGGGCCACTATGGGACATTATATTGTGTACAGAGGCTACTATGGCATATCATACTGTGAGCAGGGGCCACTACGGGACATTATACTGTGTGGAGGGGCCGCTATGGGACATTATAATGTGCGGAGGGGCCACTACAGGATATTATATTGTATGTAGGCTGCTATGGGACATTATACTGTGTGGAGGGGCCACTATGGGACATTATAATGTAAAGTACTGAGCCATCCCAGCTCTTTATAGCACTGACCTGACCCCTTCAATCAATTGATCATTGTAGGTGCTGTGAGTTTATCTGATGATATATTCTTATGTTCTTTAAGGATTGCGAAAGGATTGAGACTTCAAAGTAAACCAAAAACTGAGAATGTTCGGAGTAAATAAAGAATTATCTTTGTCACTAGAAATATTTGTAATAATAATAAGTAACCACATATACAGAACTGACAGCAAAAAATGTAACAGTGCTGAGTTTGTCACTTGTTACAACTCATTGTGATACAGTTTCATGATGTACAGTGGCGAACATAGAACTGCCAGTAATCAATTAAAGGGTAACTAAACATTTACTTATTTTTCCTAAATCCATAGTGCAGGCAAATATAAACTTTGTGAAATACTTTACTACAGAAAAGTGCCTCTTTCTTCACTTATTTTCATCCTTCTGTCATTGATCAAATCAGTACAATAGAAGGGAGAGGGGAGGAAGAGGAGAACTCAAAGGAAAGAGACATCTGCACTGTAGAGAGACAGTTTTTTTTTCACAACACAGCTGGGTTATTTGGAATTACTATTCAGCCTTTTTTTGACAGAAATGTTTCATTCAATGTTGTAGACAGCCTCATATTTCTGTCTCTCCTCTCCACAAATGCTATTGTAAACTGACACTGCTTGTATACGGAGTATGGGCCAAAATCGCTCAAATATAAATAAGGATAGGAGTCCTGGCAAGTACAAGCATGGAAGACTGGCTGGGAGTCCCTGGTTCCATTGGGGATTCAATTATTAAGGAAACATACAGTATATGGACTCTGTCACAAAGACCTAAATTCTTGAATGGTGTGTTGGCTTCCTGCCTCTTGGGTTTGACATGTCATGGATCAGGTTGAGAGATTACTTGGAGGGGTTGGGGATGACGCAATGCTCATGGTGCACATTGTCACCAATGGCAAATAAAGAGTTAGGTGGAAGGTGTATGTAAAAATAATTACAGTGGCTCAAAAACTGATGTAAAGTTGGATTCACACTTGTGTTGGACTCCGCTTAAAATCGGCAGAGAGAAAAGTCCTGCAAAGACTGGATTCTGTATAAAACCAGTGGAAACGTGGCGTAAACCTGGCGGACCCCATTATAGTCTATGAGGTCTGCAGGTTTACACGTGTAACTGCTTTTTAGGTGGACTGCGTCTCCGTCTTTCAGGTCCCCATGTGGACCCGAAAGACGGAAACCCAAAGGCCAGTGTGAACCTAGCGTAAGAAGACAGGGTTTGAGTTCTTTAATAACTGAGATGACTTTGCTGTTGGCTACATACTCTATGATGGGCTACTGATAGGGCTATGATATAAGCCAACGAATATAAGGGACCCAACAGAAATCTACTACTATGGCAAATAGATGAGGCAGTAAAGCACAATGAGGTAGTTATTAGGGGGCACTTCAACTACCACAAATAAATTGGGAAACTGAAACCCATGGGTCTCATAAAGGAAGCAAATAAACAAATAGAATTGACAGAATAGCAATGGTGCTAGTTTGGAAAAACCTAGGAAATTGAGACTATAATTATAATTAATTATATATATTCAATAGGGTATATGGTTGGTATGCCACAAAAAATACTGCTCAGAAAGGTGAAGTTAGATCAGGTTAGAGATGCCGTTATCCTCATTAACTGGCCTCATTATATGTCCTCGAAAATAAGAGACAGACAATAAATGGGATACTTTTAAAAGCATCTTAAATTTCATTGTGAGAAACACATACCTTATGGGAATAAAAGGAATAGGAACAGGAGAAAACCCTTGTGGATAAAAAAAATGTAAATGAAGCAATTAATAACAAAAAGAAAGGATTTCAACTACTTAAACAGGAAGGCAGCGAAAAAGCACTAAAACTATAAGGCACAGGTGTCAAACACAAGGCCTGCCTTCTGTTATCCAGCCCGGCACTTATCTGGCCCGCAGGGCCGCGGCATTTTTTATTGTCTATGTACGTTATGTAATGTAAACCAGCCCAGGACAGGCCGCCTAAAAAAAAAAAAAAAAAAAAAGCTACGCGATACCTGTCCTGGGCTGGTTTACAAGGCCTCTGCATGTCAGCGCAGGCGGCGATACAATGACCTTATCGCGCCTCCTACGCTGACACGCAGACAAGAAGAGGAGGAGGCCGCGGCTGCATCAAGGCATCGCAGGTAGGTGAAGATAAGATTTTTTTATATATATAAATAGGTCGTTGCCTGCTGGAGCATCCCCGGCACGTAACGGCCTATTTACTTATCGATCCCCGCTGCTGGTCGTGGCCGCCCCCGCTTCCCCTTCTGCTATGGGACGTAGAAGCGGCTGTGTGCAGGAGCGGGGATGGTAAGTGAGGCCGCGCCCCGCGAACCCCATCAAATACTACTATTATTATACTCCGGGGTCTTTTCAGACCCCGGAGTATAATAATCGGAGACCCCGGGGGAGGTGATAAACATAAAAACCAGAGTTACTCACCTCTCCGGCGATCCGATGCTGCTCCCAGCCGGCTTTGGCCTTCTTTGGTGACGTCCCAGGCGTTACGTGAGCCATGCCGACGTCATTATCTCGCGACGCCGGTCTGTGCGACATTGAAGTAGGCCGAACGCAGGGAGCGCACCGGGGCCCAGGTAAGTAACACTGGTTTTTATGTTTGTCACCACCTGGGTCTCCTATCATTATACTCTGGGGTCTGAAAAGACCCCAGAGTATAATAATAGTTCATGGGTGGGGGGGGGTCACTATGGGGCATAATACCATGTGCAGGGGCCACTATGGACTATAATACCGTTTGCAGGGGCCACTATGGGGCATAATACCAATGCAGGGGCCACTAAGGAGCATAATACCGATTGCAGGGGCCACTATGGAGCATAATAACGTGTGCAGGGGCCACTATGGAGCATAATAACGTGTGCAGTGGCCACTATGGAGCATAATACTGTGTGCAGGGGCAACTATTGAGCATAATACCGTGTGCAGGGGCAACTATGGAGCATAATACCGTGTGCAGGGGCAATTATGGAGCATAATACCGTGTGCAGGGGCCGCTGTGGGGCATAATACCGTGTGCAGAGGCAACTATAGAGCATAATACCGTTTGCAGGGGTAAACAGTATTTGTATAGTGCTTAATTTTTGATATATTCAGAAAAGGATGAGGATAGTATGTAACATGCCAATGTCTTAGGTTTTAACAATACATTATGTTCTTCCTGGTTGACCTCAAAGGGCTGATTGTAACAGTAGTAATGTACAAATGTAACTACTGCTTAATAGCTCGCTTATCTGTTAAGGAGAAGTTACTTTTATACATGTGTAAAATAATCTTGGCCCTTCAAGGTACCCCGTGAGGCTGAAGTGGCCCCCGGAGAAAATGAGTTTGACACCCCTGCTATAAGGGAAACATAAATTATATAAAAACAGATAAAAGCAGCAAAGATGGCGTATCTCTGAGAAACCCTGCAAACATTTACCCACAACTATGGGCTTCCTGACCTATAGATACTAGGTTTACTTTTTGAACACTTTTTGAATGCTATCGCCACACGTGCTATGCCTTTATAGAATCCCTTCACAATTCCTCACTTTTTTAAAAGGGTTAACACTAATTTATCCCTTTATGTACCTGAAGAATTTTTGTAGTTTGTGTTATTGTTTTGGTCAATGAACCTCTCTGGGATATGGAAAACAAAATATACAACCCCATATCAGAATGGTTTTATAAGGGATTGGTCCTCAGGTTTTAGACAGAGTTGGACACAATGGAGCAGCAGGGAGCTATAGGATTCATGACGCCTGCAAGCATTGCTGTCTGTGGTGTGGCACAGGCAGATGTAATAGGCTGACATCACCGCACCTTACTCCAAGCCAGGGACAACACAAAATGGAGGTGTTGTGCAGCATGGGAACCAGGTAAGGTGAGTATTGTTTTTTTTTTATTTTTGGACACAGTTACTGTGTGGGGCACAAAAGGACTGGGAGGGAATGGGTATGGTGAAAAGTGGCATTGACGAAATTCGGTTCCACTTTGTGTCTGCTAAAAGTTGGGATTTATGTTTAAGTGGTGGTGGGGCACTCATGAAACCTTTGCACCAATGTGTTAAAAAGGCCCTGGCTTGGCATTCAGTGTGCCTCCATACAGTGACATAAGATGTACTGTATATATAAAGGAGCATGCCACAAAAAAGAACAATAAAAATGATATGAAACTATCAAATTTTTAGGGTTCATTTTCCAGCAATGTGTCACATATTTTTCATTATTTTTCTGACCATCTGTCCATTTCTACTGTCAGTGAAAAAATGGATGAACTTCTTTTTTTTCTATAACCCAACCCACTCATCCATTTTTAGCACCAGTGAAGTGGATACATTACCGAAAAAACAGACATTAAAACTGTCCCATACTGTATTGGGTCCATCAGGTTGGAAAAGAAGACAAAGCTATGACATGTCGTCAGTGACATTGACATTCACTTTACCCATTGGCTCCAATTGTTCTAAAAACGGATGTGTAACGGACATTAAAAAGAGTCTATTACACGTCCTTTTTTCACTGTTGTCTGCATGCAGTATGCCTAGATATAGAAATAGCAGTCTATGGAGGTGTTGGATGGTCCAGAGACTTCAGTAGGTCACCATGGTTGTGCCCAACTTAGAGGCATGTTTTAGCCCTAAGAGTATATTCACACATAGCAGATTTGCAAAATTTCTGTGGCTGTCTATCTCAGTTGAATGGAAAAACTCAAGATGCACAAAAGAAAGTTAAATAAATACAGCTCTGCTACATCAGTATGTAAAATAATGCAGAAAATGATTTCTTCCTGGGAGATTTCAGAAGCCATCATACACAATATATTTTGAAGTTGACATCTGAAAAGTTTCAATTTACTGGGATAACTTGGAGCATTTCCAATCAAGGCGCTCTAAACAAGACATCAAAAATGAGTATTTTCAAGCTAATTTGCTAAGCTAAGTGGCCCTGTCTACGTACATAACCCCCTGATTGGTCAATCAGAGCATCTTTGAGATGTAAGCCCCGTTCTGTATGACGACTAATAAGCCGGCAAATACTGTATGTGTATCTAGCAGATGAATGCAAGGTAATTATAATATATGTCTGTAATGTGTTTGTAGAAAGCTTTTTAGTTGCACTCCACTTAGCCATTATCACTAGTTCATATTACATGATAGATGAATGCAAATGGCGTAGTCCAGAGCACTCAACGTTTTTACTATCTACATCAGTGACAGTAAGTACATGTCTACTAGTCATTATCAACACTAGTAAATTTCCATTGCAATGCAGCATCTGCATATAAATCTATCTCTCCAAAGTAAATTCACAGCAGCACCATGTAATGTTCTTCCCCAGGAGTGGGTGCAAGCCAACTGCAACGTTTTGGTCTGATGCAAATGGAAAGTGGGACCTTGAGAAAGGTGTCATTTGCAGTGGACCGAAACGTTGTGGTTAGAATAAATCCACTTTGTTTTCTCAAATTTGGAGTGCTGCCTATTTTTGCATTCTATCTATCTATCTACAGTATCTAATCATCCAATTTAAGCAGGTCCAGCTTTTTTATGTGTATGGAGCCCTCTAGACAGATGCTGTCAAAGGAAGGAAGTATTGGGCATGGTGAATTTTCTCATGCCCCATCCTTTGTTCATCCTGTGAGAGTGAATTGCAAGTGAGACCCATCTACAAATTTAAATAGGGTTATATTTATGGAAAACCCCTTTAACTCAATGGAATCTGATAGGAAGAGGAAGACAAAATAAGGATCGGTGGTTTAATGTCCCAAATATCCATATAGCAAGTTTGTCTGCCCTGGGTTCTTTTTTCTATATATAAAAAAAGTTTATAGTTTCCTAGAGATGAGTCCAATGAGTCTTATTAGAATCATCTCTGATGCTCCCGCCACATGCATAGCTCTGTAGTGAAGTCAGCGCAGTACACCTTAACTTCATTGTATATGCACTGGAGGATGTTGCCATCCATGAGACACTGCTCATGGATGGCATGAAGTGCGCAGCCACCCAAGCACTCATTGTCAGGTAAGATTTTTTTAAATACCAGGCATGGAGAGGCTTTCTAAAGAGATATTTGGGACTGTCCCTTGGTCTATCATAGATTGTCATTAATCATAATCAACCATTTGCCATAATTTGTGAATGGTCAGTATAACCAATGCCACCCTATTCTTTCTTGAATCTTGCATTATTTTAGTCCATTGCTGCAATAATGTAATTGAGTACAAAAATGAAAAATAGGCATGCTAGTTTTCTGGCGCATTCTTGGTAGATACATTGTTGGTGCGTTCATGGCCCCTTGCTACAAAAATGCACCATTGTCTCCATTCTCTAAACTGTCCGCCACTTTATAGAAAAATGGCCAGAGCATGGCAGAGATAAAAGAGGGCTGGGGACACCTTAATCAAACAGATTTACGGAAAACTGGGGTGAGTTATTCCTGATATGCCAGTCCCTAATTTCTATGTTGGTGTATGGGTCCTCACATGATGCTCCAGAATTATTTAGAGGTCAGAGCTCTGTTGCCCCTTTATAAGTCTGTACTCTACATATGTATGTAATGTGCTTGTATCTCTGAAAAAATCCGTATGGTGTGGACAGTTATCCAGTATTTCCACGTAGGATTTGGAGGTATCTTTTATTTTGTTTTATCCTGCCGCCAGTAGTTTTGCAGAACATTTTCACTAGATGATATGCTGTCAGTATCTTTCTTTGTTCAGTTTCTGCTGACTTTTATTGGCGTTAATGGAATAGTATTAGCTGTGGTCTATATCTCTGAAAAGACAGCTACAGGCCCGTAAAGTAGAGGGACACTCAGCGGATTTTTGTCAATAGTGCTTTTCTCGAGTTGATGACAGTCTCAAAAGAACAGTTTATATCCAGAAGTGAGAGTGTAAGCAAAGTGAAACCATATAAACGAAATGTTAGATAAACAGAACACAAAAGAAGTTAAGAAGTTTTCTTTGAAACCGTGAAATCACCTTTTCATGAATGACTGTTTTGTGTCGAGAGACTCTGTGATAAATAGAGACACGGCTCTGCATAAACTGAATGACCTTTGAGTTAAATTGCCATGAAGCACTCAGTCTGAAGGTTATCTGTTGGTCAACCATCTGATGTGCTGTAAAAATGCCATTCAAAAGACGTCAATTACATGGGTACAGTTACAACTAAGTACATCTTTGCTCTGACTTCCTCGCTGTAATTAGGAAACTGAGGCTAATGCAGGTTTAGAAAGAATCACCATGGATACATTCAAATACAGGTTTAAGATGTTACATGTGAAAAGATCTCCAGAACCTAAATATATTTTAATATCTACATTGAAAGAATTTTTTTTACAACTCGAAAAACTTGGCCACAAAAGCCTCAGATACTGTAAATGTCCCTTCTGTAGTATAGGAGGTTCTCCCGTACCATCAGAGAGAGAAGGTCTCCCAGTTCTTGGCTGCCTTGGAGCTATAGCTGGAGGAGAGAGATGGATTGGTCACTATAGGCACATTGAAAGAATTTTTTTTTTACAACTTGAAAAAAACTTGGCCACAAAAGCCTCAGATATTGTAAATTTCCCTTCTGTAGTACAGGAAGTTCTCCAGTACCATCAGAGGTAGCAGGTCTCCCAGTTCTTGGCTGCCTTGGAGATATAGTCGGAGGAGAGAGATGGGCTGATCATTACTGTATAGGCACAGTAGGATGCAAAGAAGGAGGTGTCCTGCAGTGCTCCAAGTTACTAAAGGAGAGCCCAGACAGAGCAAGTTCCAAGTTTTCCTTGGAGTAGTGGGAGCCTGTGACTCGGTGCCGACATAGTGCCAGATATAGAGGGAGAGTTCCTGTGGTTGATCATGTCAGCTTGAGGATAGGCTGTGGGAGAAGATCAAGTGGGGAAGAAAGGTGCAATCTTTCCCCAACTAGGTGTGCAAGCTATGCTGCAGCAGACAACAAATGAGAGGAAAGAGACATAGTGCATAGTCCTTAAGGTAGTTCTACCACCAACTGCAATTGAAAAGTTGCTTCTTCCCCAGAGACTGTCCTATAGAGAATGAGTGCACCATTTCAAGTAGTTTACTATTATAGTTTCCAAGTGTTCAGTAGTTATCCTTTTCACGTTGTAAAGAGAAATGTTCCTGTTGTTGAGTGACATCAATTGCAAGCTGAATCTAGCACAGGATTCCATGCAGAGTAGGCCAACAATGGTAGCCAAAATGACCCATGGGAGCCCACAAGTGGAAGGAGAGGGGGTCCCCTCCCCACAGTTGTGCCGCTGAAGATTGGGGAACTATGTATGCTCATTACTTTCTGTTAATGTTAATTGTAAATTTTATACTTACTTTGAAGGCTGTGGAAGACCTTTCAGTAAAAAGATGTATAAAGTATCTGGTTGTCATCCAAGTATGTTGTCACGGTTACACACACTTACACAAGTTTGTAGTCTCTTAAATTAAGCTGTAATAGATATTAATATATGCTTTGGCAATTTATTTTTAATGTGTATGAAGTGTAGAAATGTAGGAAGTATGCTTCACAGACTAAGGGGCCTTGTATCTGCATGGTATTGAGCTCTGGTGGACAATAAGAGCACATCGATCAGCTCAGGTTTAGTACATTTAAACCAAACAACCATTGTGAGAATTGGGACAAACATCATTCATATCCTGCAGTTTGCATTTTGGCAGCAGCATGTTACCTATCTACATAGGAGGATGTGCTGCTGACAAACAGAACTTTTTTATTTCTATGACATTCCTTTTTTTGGTATCCATTTTTTTTCATAACAGAGGCATGAACTATATAGTAAAAACATGATGTGAGTCTAGCCTAAAATGTCCTGAATAGTGTTGAGCGAACACGTCGAAGTTCGGGTTCAACGCGTTCCGCCGAACTTTGTCCAAAAGTTCGGTTCGGGTACTCGAACTTGACCAGAGCCCCATTGAAATCAATGGGGACCCATACTATGTGACCCAAAAATGGCTGTAATACTTTTTTTTTTTTTTTTTTAGTGATGTTCCATTATGGTACCTGAACCAGCTATACACTGATCTCTGGTTCAGCACTATAGACTGCAATACACGTGTTTGCAGACACATAGGCCGACTTCCACAATCTCAGTCACTTGCCATACCCCAGGCTGCAGAAGACACATACAGGCAACCCCCGATCTTGCCGCGGGGGGTGCCGAGGAGGACATTTGACATGGCGGAACCCCTTGGATGCCGCAGTCATGTTTGACCGTGGCATCCAAGGGGTTAAAATCCCCGATCAGAGCTCAGCTGTCAGTTACAGCTAACACCCGCTCTCGATGCTGCCTGCGGCATTAACTTTCACTGAGAAACACCTAAGATGCCACGGTTGAAATTGACTGTGGCATCTTAAGGGTTAAACAGCAGGTCATAATATGATGGATTGAGCCGCAAAACATGTCTGGCTGAGCGCTGGCTGTGAGGAAAACTGGAAGCGGGCAGAGGCCACCTGGGTATGCGTGCGACTGGCAGTTTCAGTGGTTTCTCTAAAAGTTGCGGTAAGCTGGGTATACAGCTTATACTAATAATATTCTCATTTTTCTTCCCTTTGGAAAGCAGGGAAGAATTCCATCATTTTGTCTTTATAGTCAGGGTCTAAGAGAAGTACTATCTAGTAGTCATCCCTCTACTTGATGTTAATAATACACTTGTCACTGTGTAAGCAGTAGAGCTTACTGCCTGCCATGCTTGCTAGTGTCTGCATGGACCCAGAATAATCATCATCATCTTGAAAGAAATAAGGGTCACCCTCATCTCTGGGCTGTGACTGTGACATATCAATGGCCCCTTCTGCATCCAAGTCAGAGTGTTAGTCCTCCTCCTCCTACTCTTCCAGTCTAGTAGTCCCAGTTCTTCCAGCATAATGACCGTGACCCAGATCCTCATCTTCCTCCATCAACACATGGCGATGATAGGATGGAAACTGTTCCTCCTCTTCTGTCCCTCATTGCATGAGGAAGAGCAGTTGACCCAGTGTGCCGAGAAAGCTATGTATTGTCCATAACTACTGCTCCACGTACTGATGGTGGTGTGCTCCCTTCCCCAGACTGACATATCCAAGGAAAGGTCCATAATTTTTGATGCATGCCGATAAAAAGCAAGGACAGCTTTCCTAGGGAAATAATGGCAGCTAGGTATCCTCCATCAAGGTTAAGCGTATGCCATCAGTTGATGAAAGGCAGTGGAATCCACTAAGTTGCATGGCAGCGACTGCACTGCCAACAGCTTGGCCAGGTGCGAGTTAAGTTGCAGAACTGGTGGATGACTAGGTGCATATTGCTGTTTTCCAGACACACATTTCCTTACGTTACTATCGCCACTGCCACCACCATCTTCATCTTATGTCACTTTGTCACCCTGATCTGCTTGACAGGTCCTATCCACAAAAGAATTATCATCTTCGGCAATGTCATCATCTTCCCCACTTTTTTCTGACACATCATGGTCATGAACACCCTCATAATTTTCACCCTCAAATTTCAAGTCAAACTTCATTTGACGCTTCTATTGTTTAACCATACACCGCACTGACACTTTTTATACTTTTTCTAACATTAAAAACACTCCAGAAAAGCTCATTTAGGGGTAAGATGCCTGCCTGTTTTTTTTTTTTTATCCACATGGCAGTTATGTTGGAAAAAGTAATGATTTTCCACAAAAATTAGCTGGTCTTATGGACTTAGAAGTGTAACTTATTTGTCATTTTGAAGAAAAATTTGTGGAAGTGTGTCTGGTTGAAAAATGAAGTGGCTTAAAAAAATAAAATAAATAAAAACACACCAAAAATTATCTCTTTGTGGAGTCAGAATGCTGCACCGTCATGGTGTTAGTATTGGAAGAATCAATGTTTTTTTGTATTGTTTTATTCTGTTATTATGCCAACAGTATGGCAGTAACAAGTGGAAACTAGAGAGTTTGAAGAAAAAATTGTGGCGGGCTGTCAGTGTTTTTGGTTTAAAAGAAAACCCAAAAACTATTCCTTTTGGGAGAATATGCCACACCAACATAGCGGTTTTGGAAGAAGTAATAGATTTATGTTGTTTTTACTATGACAGCAATGGTGCAATGGAGGTGAAAAGTAGAGAATTTGAAAAAAAGAAAAAAAAAAAGGGAAGAAGTGGCTTTTTTGAAAAAAAAAAAATTAAATAAAATAAAAAATATACAGTACAGACCAAAAAATGTAGATTCACACTGAAGGCATCAAAACTATGAATTAACACATGTGGAATTATATACTTAACAAAAAAGTGTGAAACAACTGAAAATATGTCTTATATTCTAGGTTCTTCAAAGTAGCCACCTTTTGCTTTGATTACTGCTTTGCACACTCTTGGCATTCTCTTGATGAGCTTCAAGAGGTAGTCACCTGAAATGTTCTTCCAACAGTCTTGAAGGAGTTCCCAGAGATGCTTAGCACTTGTTGGCACTTTTGCCTTCACTCTGCGGTCCAGCTCACCCTAAACCATCTCGATTGGGTTCAGGTCTGGTGACTGTGGAGGCCAGGTCATCTGGCGTAGCACCCCATCACTCTCCTTCTTGGTCAAATAGCCCTTACACAGTCTGGAGGTGTGTTTGGGGTCATTGTCCTGTTGAAAAATAAATGATGGTCCAACTAAACGCAAACCGGATGGAATAGCATGCCGCTGCAAGATGCTGTGGTAACCATGCTGGTTCAGTATTCCTTCAATTTTGAATAAACCCCAACAGTGTCACAAGCAAAGCATCCCCACACCATCACACCTCCTCCTCCATGCTTCACAGGGGGAACCAGGCATGTAGAGTCCATTCGTTCACCTTTTCTGCGTCGCACAAAGACACGGTGGTTGGAGCCAAAGATCTCAAATTTGGACTCATCAGACCAAAGCACAGATTTCCACAGGTCTAATGTCCATTCCTTGTGTTCTTTAGCCCAAACAAGTCTCTTCTGCTTGTTGCCTGTCCTTAGCAGTGGTTTCCTAGCAGCTATTTTACCATGAAGGCCTGCTGCACACAGTCTCCTCTTAACAGTTGTTGTAGAGATGTGTCTGCTGCTAGAACTCTGTGTGGCATTGACCTGGTCTCTAATGTGAGCTGTTGTTAACCTGCGATTTCTGAGGCTGGTGACTCGGATGAACTTATCCTCCGCAGCAGAGGTGACTCTTGGTCTTCCTTTCCTGGGGCGGTCCTCATGTGAGCCAGTTTCTTTGTAGCACTTGATGGTTTTGGTACTGCACTTGGGGACACTTTCAAAGTTTTCCCAATTTTTCGGACTGACTGACCTTCATTTCTTAAAGTAATGATGGCCACTCGTTTTTCTTTACTTAGCTGCTTTTTTCTTGCCATAATACAAATTCTAACACTCCATTCAGTAGGACTATCAGCTGTGTATCCACCTGACTTCTGAACAACACAACTGATGGTCCCAACCCCATTTATAAGGCAAGAAATCCCACTTATTAAACCTGACAGGGCACACTTGTGAAGTGAAACCCATTTCAGGTGACTACCTCTTGAAGCTCATCAAGAGAATTCCAAGAGTGTGCAAAGCAGTAATCAAAGGAAAAGGTGGCTACTTTGAAGAACCTAGAATATAAGACATATTTTCAGTTGTTTCACACTTTTTTGTTAAGTATATAATTCCACATGTGTTAATTCATAGTTTTGATGCCTTCAGTGTGAATCTACAATTTTTATAGTCATGAAAATACAGAAAACTCTTGGAATGAGAAGGTGTGTCCAAACTTTTGGTCTGTACTGTATATAAAAAGACTGCCACCAAAAATGATGCCTTCCATGAAGCACCCAGAGACGATGCCATATCTACATGGCATTGGAGTGACATGTAACAACTACAGAATTTGAAGAACAATTTGTATCAAACTGTCATGGTACCTCTGGCCTGCCAGTTGCAATGGGTGTCAATTGAGAATGACAAGGTTCCTTCCTTTGAACCAATAAATCAATTACTAACCGGCAGCAGCCTCCTACCCCCTCCCCCATTCCCTTCCATAGTCTTCTGTGTATGAATCTGACACGGATATGGGTGCTGTTAGAGATAAGTACCTGAGCGAAGGGGAGGAAAATATCATGATAGACAGAGAAAGAAACATTTTTCTTTAATAAGATATATTACAAAGTTTCTTATATTCACCTGTTCTATTCATTTATGAAATGTCGTTTTATAATTGGAGGTATGGCTTTAAATGCCACTATAACTCATTTAAAAAGGAAAAGAACCTGACTACACAGAGCCTTGAAATTCAGCACTGTCAATCACCCATATAGCTCTATCTTGTTCTCAATTTATCCGTTGCTAATGAGGCAAGTATTGTGGATTTACCAGCAGTCTCTACCCCGTATATAATGAGCCCAGAGCAGCAGGAGGTCAGGGCATCCCTACTTCAATATTCTACTGTCTGCTGTGTAATCCATGTCATGTTCTGCTTATCAGCCTGGTTGAAGCTATTACAGCACTAGAGACTCTGCTAAGTTTCCATTATAATAGTCTAATGTGCTATGCACCACAATATAAATCACCATATCGATGGCAACCTGATAAATTTATATTAAAATTTGGTAACATCTGTGGTGCTATTCATTTTTGTCATACACTGAATATTAACTATTGCTCCGTAGACAACTGACATCACATACTGTACTCTTTCTATTTGTATATTACCTATTATTAATCTAGTAATATATGTCTGTTTGATATATGTGCTCCTCAGGCTTTTCTCAGTGGGAGAAATAAACTTGAATGGGGTGTCCTTCAGGAGTGTTGGCCAGGCACATCAGTAGGGAATGAATCTGAGGGTCCACCCTCCCTCTGTATAGTACATGTACAATTTTACGTGATGTGTACACATTGTTGTTATCATTTTATGTACACATCATCTCCCCAGACCACAGAGTACTAATAGATGGAGGTCCACTGGAGGTGTAAAAAATAAAACACAACATTCATACATTCCCTTACCTCTTTTGGGCCTCCTCACGGTGACCACTGGTGACTCAATGTCACCACTGGAGGCCCAATTAAAGGCCTCAGCGGTGACCCTGGGCACATGACGTCACCAGGAGAGCACAGGACGCCACAAGGAGACCCAAAAGAGGTAAGGAAAGGTAAGGATGAATGTTTTTTTTTCATTTTTACACATCCTCTGGGACTTCACTTATTATACTCTGGGGTCTGCTTGATTTGCTTACCTCACTATCCACAATACTGAAGAAGGGTTTCTCCTTACAGGCCAAGGTAAACCCTAAAGTGATTTATTAGCTTGTTATTCCGATATACATAAGTCTATGACACTGCTGTAATTTATATGCCGAAAGTGAACAAACCCTTTAACTCTAAAGGATCAGGTGCATGTAATGGTATGAACCCACCAATATAAAGCCCTCGTGGGATCATAGGTCCTTGCTTTGTATTTATCTTGCCTTCTCTATACACCCTCATGTCTTTGCACGGGCTACTTAAAGGTTATTTAACCAAGTCAGGGCCAGGGCATTTTTCCAGGACAAAACACATTTTCCAGTTCTCTTCATATATTGATTTTGAGGGTTATAACATTTTTTGCTTTCAGTTATTCATGCTTTTTGCATCTTTTTCAGTTCTAGTTTTATGGCCATTTTTACATAGATGACACTTATTGTTGTGTCACTGGGGGCGGTGCTAGAACCTGGACGTAGTAGTAGTGGGGGGGTTTTTATCACTTGATATTTTTTTGGATTTTTAAATTATTTTTACACATTGTTTGTGCCCATGAGGTTTGGCTGGGATCCACACTTCTGCCAGTACATCCTTGTTGGGTTCAAAATGGACCACCCATATGTATGTAGTCATCGGACGGTCTGGCAGCTGTTAATCTTTTTTTTTTTTTTTATAGCTATTCAAATCAGCATGCAAGAACATTGGATTGGGGTCTAATTTGCCAAATTTGCCCACTGATATCTCTAATGCAGGCAGAGGCTGAACATATCAATCACAGCTAAAGGGGTGACATTGGCCAGCCGTTTTAGAATTCAGAGCACTTGTAGCAATCTGTAGGCAAATTTGGCAAATCAGGCCCTGCCCCGAATGCACTTTTTCATATTCATAAAAAGATTATTTCTGCATTTCTTCAGGAGTGTGCAGCCACAAAATACAATTCTGCTCCTATTAAGGCCCCTATATGGAACTATTAATGGTATAGAAGACATTTTGGACTTGACAAACTTCCTTTAATAAGTACTTTCCATTCTAGTTTCAATAGTAGGCCTTTTAACATGTAATATTATTTGCTATTAATCAGTTTAATGAGGTGTCTTATTATCTACCATAGTTATTACTTCATATATGTATAAGAATACAGAATACTTCCCATAGGTAAGAACTTGTATCTTATTGTATTTAATTAAGAATTATTGCCTCCCGTAAATCAGTTTTGTGCCTTCCTACAGGTTTAGGAGCCTCAGACATTGATGAATATTCTTCTGCAGGCTGGCGGACTGTCGCCTGCACATCTGTACACAATTAGCAGGATGTGCATATTAATCACAGAGAGGGAATTGCTATCAATCCGGAGGAAGTTTCACAGTGTTACAGCTGAGAATTATGTCATCTGTGTGGATGAGTTATTTTAGTCTTTGAGAAACAAAAATAGGTGTATTTGTAATGGCGGTACCAAGTTTTATTGCACAACAGGTGTACGAACCACAATCGTCACTATAGAGTACTTAACAGGCGCTCATTCTCCTGGTGTGTATTGTGCTCTATGTTATTAATGGAGATGGATCTCATCTATCAAATTACTCATATTCCAGCTGTAGCTTATTACATAACAGCAGTCATTTTTGGAAGTAACTGGATAATATCTGTTGTAGCATATGATCACAGAGGAGCAATCCCTCAAAACCTGCAGATGTAGCAAAGGTAAGTGATGCTTTGTACCATATTCCTGACCTATATTTAGCAATTGGGTAGCATTTTGGCTTAGGAAGGGCCACTTAAACCTTGGGCAAACGGTGCATCTGCACTGGTGTTTGTGGTAGTGTAGACCTCCTTAGCCAACTTGGATCGAGTGGTACAACCCGGCAATTTCAACTCTATCTATGTCCTTAGGATACAGATAAAGTTGAATGCAATGGAGGAGCATGGAGCTACCAATTCTGTGCTCTATTATTCAGGCTTTGGCTGATGATATTTGCAGCAGAGAGGTGCAGAGAGGACATTAAATTATGTGGGGGTCCACTTATTAAATCTTTAAATGGGCCTTGCCAATGTGTAAAGCCCCAGAGCTGCTGATCTGCAGGGGTCCCTGATGTCAGAACCTCACAGATCTAATATTAATGGCCTTTCCAAAGGAGAATGACTTTACAAGGTAGTGGGATTAGGTTTATAATAACCAACGTGCTGCTGACAGACTCCCTTTAAACCATGGACTCCAACAGAATACCTGCTTTAGTGTAGTGTGCCTTAAAAATCAATGTAAATGTATGAGCATACAGTAGAGCAGTTTACATACTGCAGTATGCTGTAATTGGATTATACATTTGTGAATGAAAATAAATCAGTAACACTTGCTAAGTAAAAGCCACTTTTACCAGGCATAATGTCTTTTTTAAGTGATAAGAACAACAACATGTTAAAGTAAGAAGTAATTTAGCTGTTATATTGTCAATCAGCTTTGTGTTCTAGCAGAGCTACAACCTACCAGACATAAGTAACTGCTGAGGGGTTTGTGAACTATGATACCAAATGCATTAAACAAGTCTCATTACAAGGAACTGAAGTATACTTTGTTTTAATGGAAGTGAGAAAATGACGGACTCGAAATTAGATCTTACTTTAGAAGAGGAAGACAGAGACGTCGTGCGAAGAACTGCAACAACAGACTATTCTTTACAAATATTGGATGGGATCTGAGAAAGATCATGTTTCTGGACCAGTTATGCAATATCTCTATTACCATATTTTTATTTCAGTATATTTTATATTATTTTATACTATTTTCATCAAATAAATACAGAATCATGAACAGTTCAATCCCTGTCCAGTTTCCATACTCTAGTTTCAATGACATTTTGATATCATTCTAATAGTTCTCAGTTGTTGGGGTTCATGTACTGTGATTCCCGTTACTTATGGGTGTATCACTTGTTAGCTTCCATTTGCTTTTCTGAGCATCACACAGAGATTTAGGCTAGGACTACACAGCATTGTGTCATGTCTCAGACAAGTCGCACAAGCAAAGAATTTGTGTGACTTGTCCTGCAATTTGCTGTCTCATCACTGATTTGGGGCTGTTATATGGCTATAAAAAGAGCCCCATCACAGCCCAGTGGCAGATACAGTGTTGTGCAAAAGTTATAGCAAGTTGTGGAAAAAAAGCTGCAAAGTAAGAATGCTTACAAATCTAATCGAATTGAATCAATCAATCAAATAATCAAATTTTAATCAAATCAATATCTGGTGTGACGGTCCTATGGAAGACGAGTGATGGACATGTTGATACGAACCCCACAGAGCCCTGATATCATCATCATTCAGTCTGTCTGGGATTACGTGAAGAGACAGAAGCATTGGAGCAAGCCTACATCCACAGAAGATCTGTGCTTAGTTCTCCAAGATGTTTGGAACAACCTCCTTGCTGAAGAAGATACTGTTTGATGGGTCACTGGGGGTACAACTTAATATGCACAATTGGGAGGACATCCTAACGTCTGATGGGTGGAGGGGGGATCTTAATTCCTGTGATGTGTTATTGGGGAACCCCTTAATGTCTGATGGAGAACATCTTAATGTATGATGAATCACTGCAGGGGATATCTTAATGAGTGATGGGCCACTGAGAGGTCATCTTAATGTGTCTTGGGCCACTGAGAGGTCATCTTAATGTGTGATGGGCCATTGAGAGAACATTTTAATGTTTTGATGGGCCACTGAGGGGATATGTTAATGTGTTATGGGACATTATATTATATAGGACACTGTAAGGGCATTACATTGTGGGGGGCCACTTAGGGAGCATTATACTGTAGTTGCAACATCATCACTGTATCCTATAAGTTGAACAGTACTATTACTGTGTTAGGGCATAAGGGGACATTATAGGAATGGGTGGGGTCTAAGGGGACATGAATAGGATTAGGAACACAGTGTAACACAAAAACATTGCTGTGGTGCATTATGCATGCCACCATATTAGTCTGTCTTTGTGTCCTCTGGAAGTTGGGAAGCATACGCATATGGTGGTGGGGGGAAGCCTACTTATGAAAGCTTTCCATTGGGTCCACTAATATGTCTTATTTCTGCACGACCAACCTGAGCACTTCAACCACCATCAAGCTCAGAGAGACTCACAACCATTAGGACCTACCCTGGAGAAAACACAATTACCACCATTAGACACCATGCAGACCCTCTCACAACTACACCAGTCTAGGAGGAGAGCTGGAGGATCTGGTCGAGATTCTTCCCACCATGACCACAGTGATTTTTTTGTTATAGAAAGAGGAGTGCTCCTTTAAATATATGAGATGTATCATGTCTATCATACAATCCAGTTTACAATAATAAAGTGCTCATTATACCTCTCCTATCCCTGCATTATGTTATTTTTTTATGATCCATTATCAGGATGTTTGATTCGTCAAAGGTAAGTAACATGCTGAACCATAGCTCAAGCCCATCAATACCGCCTGTCTCATAGATAAGTCTGTAATTACATCCAATATCTTTGGCCTTTAATCAGATTTCTAATTCGACTGCTTTTAAATACCAAGGATAATTCAATTACATGTAATTAAAGTACAAAGTCTTCTACATCTATATTAATATGGGAAGCTGGTAGAACAGCTCTTGGAAATATATTTGGGGATTTTTCATGTTTGCTTAATATTAATTCTGTATCATTTCAAAACAGAAACCAGGACATTGAAATTGAAGGAGAAATGATTGACAGCAGAAGAAAAGCTTGTATGACAGGAAAATTATCATATGGGAACTGTAGTTATGTTTTAATGACTTGAGCGTGAGCGTTTCTGAATTTTTTATATAGCAACATATTATTATTATTATTATTATTATGATTTTGCTATACCAGTAATGGGGGAGCTGCTAGAGTCTATCCAGAAAAATTTAGGGAAATCAAGTCAAACCTGATTGATCATACTCAGTCTCTCACAATTGTAATAGGCTCCATATAATCGAGTTTCCCTTGATGTCTCTTCTGCAGTATTCTTTATTCAAGGAAAATAAAATTGTTATGAAAATGTGATGGACCCATTTTAAGTTAAAGCAACAATCCGGTGATTTTTTTCAATATGTACCTCTTCCCCCAATGTATTGCATATTACTCCGCAAGTATTACCTTATTTAGTTATTCCTTTCTATCTGAAAATTCTGAGATCTTTGTTTTCAGTTGGGTCATGTGATCTCGTGGTGTCCCCCTGAAAATAACAGGACTCTCTCTTCTGTCAAGGAGGTTGCCATTAGAGATGGGTGAACCTTGCAATATTTATTTTGCAAATATTGGTTTGTGACCAGTTTTGTTTCGGATCGAACTTGTTCAGTCCGATTTGAAAGTGCTGAAGAGACCCCAGAGTATAACAAGGGGTGGCCCAGCGGAAGTAAAATAATAAAAACTGATACTCATCTTCCCTCACCTTTCATGGGATCTCTCATGAAGTTGGATGCGCCAACATCATAAGGCTTTGATGCAAGTGTCATGACGTTGGTGCGTCCCAAACACAGGTCTCCCAGACCCTGTGACATCACTGAAGAGGCCAGAATAGGCCCAAAGAGGATTCGAAGACGATGGGAAGCACCCTGGACGTTGCGGGCCAGACCAAGAGAGGTGAGGGAATGTGGGTGTTGGTGTTTATTATTTTACCACAGTTCCACTGGCCCTCCACTTATTACACTCTGGGTCTGAAGAGACCCTGAAGTATAATAATGTCACTTTTCACTTTCACATAACTTTGACTGTGTTTGCCTCAGAAAGCTAGAAATTTAATAGATAGGTTTCTAAGAGCCCTAAGAGTATTCTACAATATGTTTTATAGATAGGTTCCTAGGAGCCCTAAGAGTATTCTACACTACGTTTTATAGTTAGGTTCCTAGGAGCCCTGACAGTGTTATACACTATGTTTTATAGCTAGGTTCCTAGGAGTCCTGACAGTGTTATACACTATGTTTTATAGATAGGTTCCTAGGAGCCCTGACGGTGTTATACACTATGTTTTATAGATAGGTTCCTAGGAGCCCTGACAGTGTTATACACTATGCTTTATAGATAGGTTCCTAGGAGTGCTGACAGTGTTATACACTATGTTTTATAGATAGGTTCCTAGGAGCCCTGACAGTGTTATACACTATGCTTTATAGATAGGTTCCTAGGAGTGCTGACAGTGTTATACACTATGTTTTATAGATAGGTTCCTAGGAGTCCTGACAGTGTTCTACACTATGTTTTATAGATAGGTTCCTAGGAGTCCTGACAGTGTTATACACTATGTTTTATAGATAGGTTCCTAGGAGCCCTGACAGTGTTATACACTATGTTTTATAGTTAGGTTCCTAGGAGCCCTGACAGTGTTATACACTATGTTTTAAGCCAGTTTAAAGTGTGGTTCGTAACAAACTTGTTTGTTCTGAAACAAACTGGAGACCCAAGTCACCGAACCTGAACACAACATGAATCTTGAGAGGTTCACCCATCTCTCTCTCTCTTGTGAGCCCTATATGGGACAGTGACTCTCAATGGCTGTAAAAGCTATGAAAAACATGTTGGAGCTACACAAGTAAGCAAAATAAATAATAGTGAATAGTAGTGAATAATAAATAATAAAAAATAATAAAACCAAACCTGAGATTTTTGGAAAATTTGTAACTAACTTGGCTTATTACAAATCTGTTCGCTCATCTCTAGTTGCCATCTCAGTCAACAGACATTACCTGATGGATTGTACCACACAGGCTCTCCACAGGAGGGACACTAACTGATACAGTGTTGATGGGAAGATGGATGGAGCTAAATACAGTACAGGGCAATCCTGGAAGAAAGGCTCTTGAAGGCAGCAAAAGACTTGAAACTGGGAAGGAGATTCACATTCCAGCAAGACAATGACCCTTAACATACAGCCAGAGCTACAGTGGAATGGTTTAGATCAAAGAATATTTATGTGTTAGAATGAAGACCTAATGACTGTACATCCTATGACATGATGTAGCATTGTGACTGCTTGTTTAAGCCTATAGTTGAGTAGACCTATAACATGACTATATCAAAATACTCTGACTCCCCAAAAATCCTACCTACACTCCACTACGTATATAGACATAGTATATACAAAGACACCGTATATACAAAGACACATGTTTATTGTAGATGTGTGCTGCAAGTCATGGGAAATTGCAAATCTCTCCTATTTCATACCCATATGCATAAATAAACCAGTAGTAACTGACCTGATAGAAGTTCTCAGCTCACTCTAATAATGGTAGTGGTAGTCGGATATCACCAGTCAACCCTGTACTTAAACAACGTCCCCGTATCTACACTACCTTGACCATAAATGTCCATATTTGTGAAGACCATGTAGTTGCTCACTGTGCTGAAACACGCCCTTTGTAGGATAAGGACTATTATTGTGCACAGTGAACACCATGAAAAGTAAATAAAACAATATCATAATCTTTAATCATTACCCCTTCCGAAAAAAACAAGTCAATCAATAAATCTTCTATACTCCAACTGGTCGTGCAAGTGCTCTGGCACAAAAGTGGCACGTTTTTGTCACATGCCAATTTACACCACTTTACAGTACCAAACACAGCATATCAGCACAGACACCTCATACCTACAGTCAAGCACAGTGACGGCAGGGTGAGGATTAGTGCTTGTTTTGTAGCCTTGAGATAAGAGCACCTTGCAGTCATTGAGTTTACCATGAACATTCTACAGCAAAATGTGAGGCCATCTGTCCAACAGCTAAATCTTGGACAAACCTGGGTCATGTAACAGGACAATGATCTCAATCACACCAGCAAATCTACAACAGAATGGCTAAAAACAAAAAAAGTCAAGGTATTGCAATCCCCTAGTCAAAGTCCAGACTCCAGACCTTAACCCTAATGAAATGATGTGGTGAAACCTTAAAGGGGTTTTCCGGGCAAATTTTTTTTTTAAAAAAAAAGGTATTTTAGTGCTATTAATGGGTTAATAATTGCACCAAAATACTTTTAGCAGTGTTTTGAGTGATTTATGGCTTTCTCTGGGACCTCTTAGCATCCTATGCATTTGTTTACATGGTTAGCTTCCTGCTTCCCTAGCCTATAACTCCCATGATCCCCCTCTCACTCCCTCTCTCACACCCCCCTCCGTTTCCCTAGCTAGCCTGCGGACTACTGCTCTATCTATACATCTACCTACCTAACTCAGCCCCAGTCACCCCCTCCCCAATCATACTTACCTGTCTTCTGTGTCCTGGAGTTCATTTTCTTTGGTCCCACTAGCATCTTCTTCTGTGGACTTCTTGTGCATGCGTGGTATGCACTCTTTGCTTCTGCCGGTGACTGTACAATAAAGCTCTAGTATGCAGGAGCAGGCAGAAGTGTAGGAAGTGACGCTTCATGGCAGAAGACTGAAGATGGGTAAGTATGAAGGGGACGGGTATGGGGGGAGTATTGGTGATGCTTCGTTTCCAGAAATGTGGAAACGGAACGTCACCGGATCATCAGAAAGTGTGCCTGGGGCGGTCACGTGACCGCCTCAGGGATATAGGTAAATATACAGTACATTTTTTTTAATGAAGTCAATTAGAAGTTAGGTGTGGGGAGGGGGATTAGTTTAGGGTTTGAGTTTCAATTTATGCCAGACAACCCCTTTAAGCAACCTGTGCATAAACAAATACCCACAAACTGGGACTTCTTTTAAGCAAGAATAGGCCGAAATTCCTCCAGAAGGATGTGAAAGATTGATAATGTCATACAAAAAAATTGATGCTAAAGTTGGTCTTACAGGCTATTGAGTCATTGGGTGGACTTAGTTTTTCACATATGGCTTTTACATTTTGGCTTAATTTTTGTTAAATAAATTATGAAACTGTGGAATCTGTATATGTTGTTCATCTGTGGTCGTACTTACCTCATTTTAAGACCTTCAAAGGACCAGATTTTTTGTACGTAAAACCATCAGAATGTGGACTTTGTTTATTTTTCATGATTTTAGGACTTTTAGAGGAAGAGATGAGCTTTGCACCCAGCTAAACTATGACAGTCCTCAGTAGAGGACACCCTTTCCTAAAAAGGTATATAAAAATGGGTTTTCTAATCTCTCATAGTGGCCTTTGCTTTTTTTTTTTTATAAACAGAAGTCATAACACTAGTGTGAACAGAGCCTTACATAGTATAACATTTTTCTGCTGTTGTGTGGTCAATCACTTTGCAAGGAACTTGCCACAAAAATCATAAATTTTTTATTTTTTTTTGCAAAAATGGATAAAGCTGTCTTGCCCTCAAAATCCATGTTCTTCTCCATTACAGTGAGTGCTGCTATCAATTTATATACAGAAATGCTATGAAAGTTCGTATTGCACCAGTCTGACCAGTGTTTCTCTACTAAAGAAAATAGGTCTAAATTTTAAGTGACAGGTTATGTGTTTTGTCCCAGCATGTGTAACTAATGCTATACAGCCTCTTTCCAGGTGCTTATTAGAAATATGACATATTTCCAGCCAGACACTTCCATTAGTAATGAATCCTTTTGTCTGCAGTTTATGTTCTGTTATTTCAGATGTGTCGCAATTTGTCCGACATATCATAATTGCACTTCTTTTCTGACATTCAAAGTCTTTGGACATTAAAGTACTTCTGACAATCCTCTTATTTCTGAAAATACAGTGGTGGATATAACCATCTGAAACGTTTTAGCACTATGGATTCAATGTTTTGTAACCTAAACTGAAACCTTTTACTGCCCAAAGCTGCTACAGATTTTTTTTATTCTAATTATTAATATTTAGTTTAGAATGCTATTGATTCCATGGAGATGTTCACATGTAAAGGGTTAACACACATACAAGTATAAAAAGAAAAACTAAACGGAGTGACTATGTGGAACAAAGAGAAAGAGAGGACCAGCCTACAAGTGCTTAAAATCCAAAAAGGAAGAGATATGGACAGTGGCTGAGAGTAGAAGCTTTCTATATGGTCTACTGGTAGCAATCTGATATGTTCATGTAATGAGTTCCTGAGTATGGTGGATGCACATCAGACATCTTAGAGATGGTTGTAAAAAGAGTATGTAGGAAAGTAAAGGGTTAACCTCCATGGGATGAATCGGACCGACCAAACCTAATGGTTGCGTATCAACAACCCTGAAAAGACAAAAAGGCCACTGCTTTTAATGGCAGTGTAACCAAAGCATTACACCATACTGAGCACAGGAAATCTCCAAGAACTCCTCCCAAGGTGCAACCAATGTTCGGCCTTCACATGTTGCACCTGAGGAAACACAATACAAATCACTTTGCAATACCAACAGTCACACAGCATATCTACAAAATGGTCACAAAACTAAAGCAATATAGAATTAACACTGTTTCTAAGATGATGCATTGCTAACCTGTTTTGGGTGGACTCTATATATAGTGATTTACAAATCCCTACCTTGGGTTGCTAACACAGGAGCAGGTACTGCGTCACAAGGAGTTGGAAGCCAAATCCATGAGTGTGGCAGGGAGTGTGACCTATGTGAACATGAGTGATCCCTACTAGCTCATGTAACTATATCTTAAATTTTTGGAGCTACTGATTTTGTGTGCCATATCCTGCGTGCTCCTATAGTTGTCTTGTATCTGCAAACAAGAAGTAAAGTGTCAATTCTTTTATAAGGCTAAGGCCCCACGTAGTGAGAGAAAAAGCGCTGTTGGAAAAACCGTGGCGTAAACGCATCACATTTTTCACAGAAAATCTGTAGAGTTTTCCTCAGTGGACTTTCTGCTTCAATTATACCTATACGGAAACCGCCAGCTTTTCCGTAGATATAATTGACAAGCTGTGATTTCCAAAAAAGTGACAGTTTTGGAAATCGCAGCGTCTCCTCTGCGGATATTTTTCTGCAATGTGTGGATGGGATTCATTAGAATCCCGTCAACTTTGCAGGGACTGTAAGAAAGAGGAAAGTGAAGAAAGAGATCTTGTGAAGATCAGGGATTACTTAGGGGTATCGGGAGATAAGGTTGGAGATGTATGGTGGGGATTGGTTGCGGATAAACTTGTATGTAATTGTCAACACTTTGAATTGAATTCATTGAGCAATAAGTAGCCAGGAAAGTGAATGGCACAGGGAAGAGGGAAAGTTATGATGTGGATTAACCAAGTGCAGGGAGCATAGGAGGGCCCAAAAGCTATAGAAGGGAGGCCACAAAGAAGTGAGTTGCAGAAGACTATGTTGGGGATGATGAGGACATTTACCAGCATCTATGTTTAGTCAAGGTTGAGGACTAAGCAGATTCAATAAATGCATTGGAGTTGGAGGTGGCAGAAGGTGCTAAGGGCTTGGATGCGGATGTTTGAAACACAGACCAGAGTCAAAGGTTACTCCAAGGCAACAGACTAGCGGGACTGAGGAACGTGTGGAGCCATGAACTGCAATTGATAGGTCAGGTAAGTGGGCTGAGTGAGATGGTAGGAAAATGATGAATTATCCTAAAATTAACTAATTCACTGCTCTAGACCCCTAGCTATCTTGATATTAACCCCTTCACTACTGTGAACAATAAATATACTGATGATAACTTTTTCACTGCCCTAGACCAACAGGTGTACTGAAGTTGGCAAATCTACTGCATTAGACCATCAGGTATTATATGACTATACCCCTTCAGGAAATGTTGTACATGCCACTAGAGGGAGGAGGGGAATTCACTATATACTGCGTTATTATTAAATTAAATTTATAACAGTGAGTTATATGCTACGTTTCCTTTAGTGGTGACTACAGGTAGCAGCATGCTATGTTGAAATCTACGCATCTGCAGGAGTTTTAGGCCACAGAGCTTGTCTTCAGTGTTGAAAGTCTAGAAGTTGCTGCAGGTCCTGCGTGGCTTTTAACCTTTGCAATGTAAAGGTTGAAAACTGGCCCAGCTACAGGGTTAAACCCATTAGGAAAACCAGCTGATTTCGGGTGTTTTTTTTTTACACAGGTGGCTTCATTTCTGGATGTCTGCTGCAACCTGAGTAGCCTTAGCCTAATATTTTTTATGGTTGGATTCTCTTGGTTACAGGACTTTCTTGTGCTTTTATCAATAAATCAATTTCTATTCTTATTTTTTACAATTTCCAAGCTTTTATATTTGTCCCTCTCTATGAATGCTGTGCTATGGGTATTCCCATCTTGAATATCTAGCCAGATACAAGAGCTGTGAATACCCTTCTAAAGAATTGCAGGGTAGTAATATAAAACTGTGTATGATACAACCCCAGCTTGAGACAGAAAAGTAAGGAAAGAGTCAAAATCGTTGTGTGCCACAGGATATCTCTAGTTGATAATACATTTCTTATATTTCTAAAGCCTGGTATTCCTTTAGAAGTGCTCTTGTGCCGCATTCTTACTACTGGGCATATTAATAAATACCGACTTGCTGTTACATTTAAACTCATGAAATAAAACTAGAAAAGGAGATTTCAAGCTCTTTTAACATTGCCCTGAGAATATATTTTTTCCATTGTCTCCCTCTCATGTTTTTATATGTTTAGCTCCAGGAGCTGACAAATGCTCACCTAAAGGCATAAGCCAGCTGCCTGGTCTGGGCAGCAGGCGAGGATTCAGACAAAGCAGATGGACCCAATAGGAGGGAAGATATACTGCCTTCCTCAAAATGAATTATAGTCAGCAACAATAGGTAGACAGTTCTCACACGAGAACTTAGTCTGATCAACCTTGCCTCCATTGTTAGGGTCTTAACAACAGCATATTAGAGCGAGCTCGTATTTTTTGGTAAGGTCAGGCAAACAGTCTTTATCAATAGCAAGTGCCCCTCCTAGCAATGGATTTTCAGGATAGGCCATAGCTTGTAGCAGAATCTGTTAGCACTTCCCATTTATCTCTGAGCCGGAACTTTCACACCGCTGAAGAGTTCAAAGAATACTTTCTCCCATTCTACATATTTTCCAGACTCCCTTTTAAACGACAATTAAGATTGATTTTACAACGAAAATAATGGGAAAAATAACTTTGACAAAATAGATTTTGTGTCTGTAACATGGCTTTATCCAAAATGAAAGGCGTCTTCTAAAAAGCAGCCATACATCTGTTTGGGAGAAATTGATTTTAAACCCAAGTGTCAGAACATTCGTCTTTAACACAATATAATTAAGTCCTGGATTCCACCAATCATTATGCTTGCCATGTACACATGTCTACTTCCCTGAATTTGTGTTATCACTTCAAAGAAGTTATGGGTAAGTGAAACACATCTCTATAGACCACTCATGAGTAATTACAAGGGCTGACAACTGAAAACTGAAGCCACGCATTCACTCGAGTCAATGGCGGGTAAATATTTTCATCATGTCTGACATGTTTTTGCTCAGTTGTCGATTGTGGGTTTTTATCTCTTTGTTCCATGAAAAATTTAGTATTCATGGCCATTCGCAATAGATCATGAGACAAAGCTTTTCTGTTTTTATTACATAAAAAGGACCTTGGGCAGGTTAATACTGAATCATTTTTGGCAGTTTTTTCTTTTATTATTGAAAAACTGGTTCATACAAGACCTCTAACAAAAACATTCATCTTTATGGGGTCACAAGGGATGTTATTCGCTCTTGTGGTCCACCACAGATTCCAGAGACTTTGTTAATTCAAATGCTAGAGAGCGAGAATGTAAAAACTGTGAACAGTGAATAAAAAGGATTAAAAAACAATACATGATTGAAATATATACAAAAAAATAAAATGGATAAAAAATTATATTGACTATTGCCATCTGTTATACATCTATTATTACTGCCATGCATTATGCACCCTTTTTTGGTCCTACTGAACCAAATGTATGGCACTATAGGTTCCTGCTTCAGAATATTTATGATCAGGGTTAATTTAACCTTTGGCAAACGGTGCAATTCTGCAGCAGGTCCTGCGGTAGTGAAAGCAACTGACTTGGATCAAGCAGTATGATGTTGTACCATGTTAGCCATTGAAAGTAGTGGAAGATTGAAGAAATCAGGCAATACCTTTTAGAGGCTGAGTATATTTGATGGTGGGCTTTCGGAAGTACTAGCTCCTTCATCAGACATGGTGTTATACAAGAAACTGAAAACTCACAGATTTTTTATACCCTAAAGACATGGGTCTTCAAAGGATCTTAGAGTCCTTAAAAAAAACAAAAAAACAAAAACAAAAATGCAATCTAAGTAGAGAAGTTATTTACAAGCGGTCAAAAAATAAACAATCTGGAAAGTTGTGGTGCGTGACAGAGGGATCACTAATTCTTGCTGTTATCTGTTTGCAATGAGGTGGTGATTTGTGACCCTCAAAGTTCATACATAGTGTGACATGAAACTGGCATGAATATTAAGTCCAAATTGCAGAGTGTGAAATTTTTGCATTAACTTGTATTCCCATTCCTTTCTCTCTTAATGTCCCATTAAAACCACAACCCGCAAATCTTCAATAAAGTGGTCTTCTCCGGAGAAATGTGCGGCCACTGGCAGATCTGTTCTGCTGCTATTAATGGTGGATCTGTGTGAGTTCATTCGCTGACTAAGTCTCTTCCCCGTTTCCCCCACATACTGTAGAGGCCTGTGGTGGGACATTGCACACACATTATGAGGTACACCACATTGGAAGACCCGCAGGAAATTGTCCTCCTAATTCTGTGCTCCTGTTGTGACTGTGGGATAGGTACACTGTCAGCAGTGTGGATGTGCTTGCAGGTCATGCACCTATTTTGTAGGCAAGGTGAGGTGCCATTTTTAGTTGGGGCCTTCAGGGCACTCCAGACAATAATATGCCGTAGGTTTGGTGGATGCCAAAAGGAAAGGAGAGGGGGGACTGGAAATATGTCCTTGAGTCTGTTGTCCTTATGTAGCACAGGTTGGAGCTCCTTGGCAATCCTTCGTAGGATCTCCAGCTGTGGGTTGTAGGTGACAACTAGGGGCACTCAGGCTTCTTTCTGGGTCTCTCTATATGTGAGCAGACTGTCTCTGTTAATGGCTGCTGCTTTGTTTAATTGGTTGTCCGTCACTTTTGGTTTGTATCCCAATCGGAGAAATTTCGTCCTCAGATCCAGGAGGTGCTTGTCCAGGTCTGCTTTGTTGGAGCAAATACGATTGTATCGTATAGCCTGGCTGTAAATAATAGTGTGCTTGGTGTGCTTGTCTTGTGTGCTTGGGGTGGAAGCTGTTGTTTCTCAGATAGGCCATTCTGTCTGTGGGTTTGTGGTATATCGATGTGAGTAGCCAGTGGTCTTTGATGTATATTGTGGTATCCAGAAAGTGGATTTCACTCTCTGAATAGCTAAGTTTAACCCCTTAACGACGCAGGGCGTAATAGTACGTCCTGAGTCGCATGACGATGTATGGAGAGCGCTCAGGAGCTGAGCGCTCTCCATACACCGCGGGTGCCGGCTGTATAATACAGCCAGGACCCGCAGCTAACAGCAGCGATTGGTGCCTGCACCGATCGCGGCTGTTAACCCTTTAGATGCTGCAGTCAAACGCGACCGCGGCGTCTAAATTGCGGAGCCGACAAGGGTGCCGCCATTTTTACCTCATCGCTGCCCTCCGGAACGTCATCGGAGGGCGGCGCTTGGTTGCCATGACAGCCGGGAGCTTATTGAAGGCTTCCAGGCCTGTCATTTCAGTATAGCTATTACACGATGCCAGAGGCATCGTCTAATAGCAGTGAAGGCATTTTGCTATTCACTGCGATACAGTAGTATCGCAGTGAATAGTATGATCGATCAGACTCCCTAGGTTTCAAGGTCCCTAGGGAGTCTGATCATACAAGTAAAAGTATAAAAAAAAAAGTTTTTAAAAGTATGTAAAAATTAAAAAAAACACAAAAGTTCAAATCACCCCCCTTTCCCTAGATCAGATATAAAAGTAAATAAACAAAAGTAAACATAAACACATTAGGTATCCCCGCGCTCCAAAATGCCCGAACTATTAAAATATTGAAATATTTATCCCATACGGTGAACGGCGTAGCGGGCAAAAAAAATCAAAATGGCCAAATAGCGTTTTTTTCAACACTTTGTCTCCTATAAAAAATTGAATAAAAAGTGATCAAACCATCAGATCTTTCCCCAAGTGGTATCAATAAAAACGTCATGTTGTCCCGCATAAAAAAGATGCCTTACCCAGCTCCATACATGTAAATATGAAAAAGTTACACGTGACACAATATGGCGATGCAAAATTTTTTTTCTATTTAGCAACGTTTTTAATTTTTTAAAAGGTATCAAAACATTACAAATACTATATAAATTTGTTATCGCCGTGTTCGTACTGACTAACAGAATACAGGTAACATGTCATTTTTACCACACAGTGAATGGTGTAAAAATTAAACCCATATGAATTTGGCGCAAATGCAGTTTTTCTCCAATTGCACCTCATTCTGAATTTTTTTCCAGATTCCCAGTACATTGCACAGAATATTGAATAGTGACATTACAAAGTACAATTTGTTTCGCAAACAATAAGCCATCATGTGACGCTGTGAACTGAAAAATGAAAAAGTTATGGCTCTTGGAATGTGGGGAGGGAAAAACGAAAATGCAAAAACAAAAAATGGCCCGGTCATTAAAGGGTTAAGGTTGATGGTAGGATGAAAGTCATTGAATTCATTATGGAATTGAAGTAGTATCTCATAATGTGTGTCCCCTTTAATTAATTGTGCCCCTCAATTAATAATGCCCCCTGTTATAATAAGAGCCCCAGATTTGTATTTCGGGCGATGAAATATAAGGAAACATGATTCTGGGGGATTTGGAAAGGAGGGTGGGGCTCCTCCTCCTGGTGACATCACTTAGGGAGGAGACCTTTTTAGTTAAAAGTTCTCAGACCAGGAAGAGGAGGGTCTTTTGTCTTTGTTGTTCCTGGATGAGATGTGAGGGCAGGTCATGGTGCAGACTCTAACCATGTGGCCTAAACATGCGGCCTAGCATTGAGGCCTGAGACTCTTTGTTATCCTGGAAGAGATGTAACAGCATGTAGGAGACACATGCTCTGTAACTTGCTTAAAGAAGAACCCTGAAGCCTACCACATGGGCTCAGAGAAACGGACTATCTACTTATTCTGGAAATTGGTCTTCTTCTGCTGAAAGCCACCCAGATAGCACTGCCCAGGGACAAGTGGGTGCTGCCACTGGAATAACATGCCCGGACGCATGCTTTTGGACTGCTTTAAGTATGCGCCCTGAGCTCAACATCCGAAGCCCAGAGAACCAATCACAGGCTGGTGTTGGTAGTATTTCCTTTTCTTCTGTTTATTCCCATTTTTATTTTGTGCACCGTGTCATGTTGCTTTCCACTTGTATTTGCTTGATAACCGCTACATGTATTTTCTGTATGTGTTTAGTGTCTAGTACCGACCCTTTTAGGGGTTAATAAATATATAAAATTTAGAAAGCTCGTTTTGTATTATCCTATGGGACCGAACACTCACTGGTGGTGGGTGTGAGGTAAATGAAGCGATCTCAGGTGTTCCGAAAGCGGTTTCAGTAGGACGAGATAATTCACACCCCCCTTTGTCCCCTAATTTATAAAGCCCCCTGAGTGCCATCCAAAATTAACACTGCCCAATTCCCTATCATTAATACCCTGCTGCACAACCCTGGGGGGAGGGGCACAACAAGACAGTGGACCCTAAGCTGAATCCCCCCAACTGTCCCTGACTACTTACCCAATCTGTCCTAGGCGACAGCCAGCAACAAGTCGACATTCCGTTCCTAATGTAGGAGACAA
Organism: Leptodactylus fallax; assembly: GCA_947044405.1. Lineage (NCBI taxonomy): Eukaryota > Metazoa > Chordata > Amphibia > Anura > Leptodactylidae > Leptodactylus > Leptodactylus fallax. The sequence continues at coordinate 1,099,586 of CAMRHE010000067.1, read as the reverse complement.
CACAGAACGCAGACAGGACAAACACAACAGAGGGAGGTCAGCTAGCCAAGGGGTAGGTAACAGTCGAGCAATGCAGTACAGAATCACAATCCAAAAGAATATTCACAGACAAAGCCAGAGGTCAGAAACAGGAATACAGGTAACAAAACAGCACGGAGTAAAGGCAGGTACGCAGAAGCAACAGCAAGCGCTAGTGTGACTGTTAGCAAAGAATAAATAAGAAGGAAAAACCCGCCCCAGACTTGATAGGAGGACAGGCTGTCAATCACGCAGGCAAGGATAAAATTAACTATTAGTGGAGCAGGGGGAAACCAAGGTGAAGGAGACGGGTGTGGCAGAAAATCAATTACATAGTTTTGGGACAGTATTCAGACTGAGCAACAAGAATCTTAAACAAGGAATCAAACTGAGCACGCCTCCTGTGCCGCCACGTGCGGGCGGAGGGTGGAGCAGAGACCTGAACAGGCAGAGACATTACAACCCTCCTATGTGTCCTTGTGTAATTTATGCCCGTAATGCCCTCTTACATAAATATTGGACCCTAATGTCCCCCCTTGTATTAATGATACCTATATATAACACCTTTGAATTAAAGGGGTTATCCTGGGACTTTACTTAATAGAGTTGGATGCCAAAGTCTTCCTCCTCTACCATACATTTTAGCTGCTTCAGTGTCTTACAGACATCGACGCGGTTGAATTTGTAGCTTGTGTTTGCGACATCCCTTGGTCAGATAGCTTTTAGTGTCCTGTTAGTAAAGGGCTGTATAACTAGTGGGGGGTTTTGGACTTTCAAGAATTTACTGTGTTATTAACCAATTCCCTTCCCAAGCTATTTCTTCTCGTCTAACACCTAGTCAGTAAAGGTACAGTGGGGAAAAAAAGTATTTAGTCAGCCAACAATTGTGCAAGTTCTCCCACTTAAAAAGATGAGAGAGGCCTGTAATTGACATCATAGGTAGACCTCAACTATGAGAGACAAAATGAGAAAAAAAAATCCAGAAAATCACATTGTCTGATTTTTAAAGAATTTACTTGCAAATTATGGTGGAAAATAAGTATTTGGTCAATAACAAAAGTTCATCTCAATACTTCGTTATATATCCTTTGTTGGCAATGACAGAGGTCAAACATTTTCTGTAAGTCTTCACAAGGTTGGCACACATTGTTGCTGGTATGTTGGCCCATTCCTCCATGCAGATCTCCTCTAGTGTAATGATGTTTTGGGGCTGTCGCTGGGCAACACGGACTTTCAACTCCCTCCAAAGGTTTTCTATGGGGTTGAGATCTGGAGACTGGCTAGGCCACTCCAGGACCTTGAAATGCTTCTTACAAATCCACTCCTTCGTTGCCCTGGTGGTGTGCTTGGGATCATTGTCATGCTGAAAGACCCAGCCACGTTTCATCTTCAATGCCCTTGCTGATGGAAGGAGGTTTGCACTCAAAAAACTCACGATACATGGCCTCATTCATTCTTTCATGTACACGGATCAGTCGTCCTGGACCCTTTGCAGAGAAATAGCCCCAAAGCATGGTGTTGCCAGCCCCATGCTTCACAGTAGGTATGGTGTTCTTTGGATGCAACTCAGCATTCACTCTCCTCCAAACACGATGAGTTGTGTTTTTACCAAACAGTTCTACTTTGGTTTCATCTGACCATATGACATTCTTCCAATACTCTTCTGGAACATCCAAATGCTCTCTAGCAAACTTCAGACGGGCCCGAATATGTACTGGCTTAAGCAGGGGGACACGTCTGGAATTGCAGGATCTGAGTCCCTGGCGGCGTAGTGTTTTACTGACGGTAGCCTTTGTTACGTTAGTCCCAGCTTTCTGCAGGTCATGAGTGAACTAGGTCCCCCCCGTGTGGTTCTGGAATTTTTTCTCACTGTTCTTGTGATCATTTTGACCCCACGGGGTGAGATCTTGCGTGGAGCCCCTGATCGAGGGAGATTATCAGTGGTCTTGTATGTCTTCAATTTTCTAATTATTGCTCCTACAGTTGATTTCATCACATCAAGCTGCTTGCCTATTGCAGATTCAGCCTTCCCAGCCTGGTGCAGGTCTACAATTTTGTTTCTGGTGACCATCCACAGATCTTTGGTCTTCACCATAGTGGAGTTTGGAGTGTGACTGTTTGAGGTTGTGGACAGGTGTCTTTTATACTGATAACAATGTCAAACAGGTGCCATTACTACAGTTAATGAGTGAAGGACAGAAGAGTCTCTTAAAGAAGAAGTTACAGGTCTGTGAGAGCCAGAAATCTTGCTTGTTTGTAGGTGACTAAATACTTATTTTCCACCATAATTTGCAAATAAATTCTTAAAAAATCAGACAATGTGATTTTCTAGATCTGTTTTCTCATTTTGTCTCTCATAGTTGAGGTCTACCTATGATGTCAATTACAGGCCGGCCTCATCTTTTTAAGTGCACAACTTAAAAGAACTTGCACAAATGGTGGCTGACTAAATACTTTTTTTCCCCACTATAAGTCTGTGCTTAGATTAAGTAATAAACCAAATTAGGTAGATAAAAAATATTCTGTAAAACTATTTTTGCATTTCTATACAATATGTCACAGATCCAGTACATACATATCCAAAGTTGATATAGGGCACTGAGAGACCTACTTAAAGGCAAATTGTTTCTAGTGTTGTGCAGTTCTACAAGGGATGATAGTTTGGTCACACATGGCTGTGCTAATCATCCTCCCTTGACAAGCCTTCATCCCTCCGGGCCTCTTGACTAATTGCTTCCATTATGTGTTGAGAGTCTTATGGGAGAAACGAGAATAATCCCCTGGCTAAAACAAAAGTAGTAAATGGAAAATCTCGGAATACTTTTTGAAAGGATACAGTTCTTTTCACCTAATAATAAAGGATTACATTAGTACAGAATATTGCTCAAGCTGTTTGATACTGGCTTTAAATGAAGAAAAATGAATAGGTTTGCTTTCGTTCCTGTAAATGAAAAGTTTTTGGAAAGAATATGCACCAATGAAATCACAATGATATTACTCTGTATGTGACTTTAAGAATACTTTAAGATTTTTGGTCTAAATGCAAAAAGTGCAGCCAAAATTTTGGTATATAGAATTTTTTTCTTAGCTTTTTAAGGCTGAAGCCCCACGTTGCAGATATGCAGTTTCAGTATGTTGTCTATGGCTAGGACCTGGTGTCCAAGAGAAGGTGGAAGAGAGGAGAGGTGAATAGTGTCTTGGCTGCATAGTGTCCGTGCTATTTATAAAAATAGAACATGCTCTGTATTTTCATCCTCAAGGACCGATTCACTGCTTGAGGTGAATGTTTTGTGGAAAAAACGGATAACAAACCGATGCATGAAACACAAGGCTGACTTGGTCATTAAATGTAGTGTTCTCTTATGAATTTATCAGTTAACAGTCAATTAAAGAAATCTAAAAATAAAAACTCAAAAAATTTAATTTTTGTTTGGAGGTCAGTGCCCTGGATTAAAATTTGTGACTGCTGATAAATAGGATAGTTATTAAAGGGGTTGTCCAAGAAATTGGAATTGACTTACCTGGTCCAAGTATTGGATGATCATGGACTTGCGGATTCTGGCCATATCACATGATCGGAAGCAGCACTCTGACCCCTGGGTCGCTCTGCCCCTCCCTCCTTCCCCTATCTCATAGGTAATTAATTACCTGTGCTATGGGGGTTGGCTACCTATACTAAAGCCAGATCCCATAGGACAGTGAGATTGGGGGAGAAGGGGGCAGAGTCACCCGGGGGGGGAGGGCTGCTTCCAATCATGTGATCTGGGGTTTGGAACCACCAGCGGGCTCAACATCATTCGATTCCCGGACCAGGTGAGTCAATTCCAACTCCTTGGACAACCCCATTAAGTATACTGACAAGGACCTCGTCAGTATAATATCATGTAAACCATGATTATTCTATGTACAGTATGAACTCTGATCACATGAAATTTTTTTCAGTAGTGACAAAGACCGCAGCTACCTGTATATACCATTTGGTGGTATAGGTCAATGACTTAATCTATAATATTCTTAATAACTTTAAAATAGTAAAAGACTTGATGCAGTATATGGAGCTAGCTCTGTTCCTTTGAAGTTCCCATATTCCTAAACAGTTTTCTCCATACCGCTAGCTTGGTCAAAAAAATGATTATACTGCAGGACTTGAAACTATAATCAATTGTCTAAATCATTGTATTAGCCAATTCTGGCAGTAAGCTGCAGCATGGACCAGCTGAAGTCTGTGCTGCAGTCTGCACTAAACTAGCAAAGGCCCATAGAGATTATATAGCACTGGCTGCTGAGCTGAAGGTGATAACCAAAGGAGAATTGCTGGACGCATTCTAGTTTAGAGAAGAGGGCAGCACAGATTTCAGCCCATCCAGGCTAATACAATAATTTAGTAAGAATTCTTGCACAATAATATTTTTCTTTTACTAAACTGTGTTAATGCTGAGCAAATTCTTAATGTATAGATTTAGATATTAACTTATAATGCATACCAGACGTCACATGAATTAGAATTGCATTAGAAACAGAGCTATTTATGCTTCAAAAATGGCCCATTATCCTACTATGCATTGTCCTGAATTAGCATGACAGTATGTTAAGAAGGATTAAAGGGGTTGTCTAGTTTAACCCAATTTTAAATACCCTATTAGGGAAATCTGAATTCATATCTGAAAACCCATTGCTTAAGATCTTTGTCTAAAAAGGAGAGTAAAGAGGGACTATAAATAGCATAGTTTGCTCCAGAGGACCGCTACATCTGTGCATTACAGACACAGACCATTAATTTCAATGAAAAGCGTGTAATTCTTCCGTTTTCCTGTGGTGTTGCTACAGGGAAGTTGAACACTTGCTTCCAGAATCCACCAAAAAACCAGAATTCAAGATTGAAGCTGTGGTCACGGTCAGTGGGATAGCCTATGATCAGCTTAGGGGACTTTCAAAACCACAAAAGGGTCCAAACTTGCAGTGCAGCGTTCCAGAGTGCTCCTGCTTCTATTGTCTTTGTGCCTCTGGGTGCGTTTTGTATGTCCTGTCTATATGCTCTATGTTACATGTATTATTGTTTTGCAGCTTTCCCCTATGTAATTCCCTGATTAGTTTCCCCACTGTCTAGTCCCCCCACACTTGGTACATCTCTGGCCTATCACAGGCCACTTGGTAGGGTCTAGGAGATGAAAATCTCCAGGAAACCATTAGGGCCTCATTCTAGTCTAGCAGTTAGGATTGGAGACAGAGTAAGTTGGCTCTGTGACTCTGAGGCCCAACAATTTCCATACAGCCCCTGAGGGAGAAGACTGAGCCCAATGCTACCACAAAACAGCCCTGAGACAGGGAGGATTGCTGTCCAGCATTCTGACACAGGGCCACGAGGAGAGAAGGAGTCCTGCATGCCAGAAGGTGTTATCTGGGACCTGCCTTAAAAGGTAACCAGGCCCCAGGAAGGACTACCTTGTATTACAGCCCCCAGTATCACCTGCTGGCTGAGGCTAAGTTTCCAAGAGAGTTTTTGGAGTGGAGTACATGGCACGTTCTGCTCCAGACCATTGTGTATATGGGTCATGATCTGTCTACAGGAGACAGGAAGTCACAAACTATTTTAGGCTTAGTGACGGGATTTGGAATTACAAGATTTTTTTTAAAATATAGATAATTACATGAAAAATTAAAAACAACATCACCAAAAATTCTTTAAAAATATGTTTAATATAAAAATTTGATTCAAATACTACGTCATTTCCTTTAAAGGGAACCTGTCAGACCTATCAGAGACGTTAAACCACCCACAGGTACTTAAGGACCAGTGTTTTAGCATCCCAAATCTCTAGATTTATACTTACCTAGAGATGAGTCCGATGAGTATTGACAGTGGTTCAGTGAATCTAGGAAGGTAGACTTCAGCTTCTCCGCACATGCTCCTAAGGTTTGGCACATGCTCAGTGAAGCTGAGGAGTACTTTTCATTGCGCAAGCACTGGGAGTACAGACACTAGGTAAAATAAAGATTTGTTTTCAATACAGGCATGGGCAGGTTTACAACAGGGCTATTTGTAACTCTAAACCACTGGTCAATAAGGACTTGAGGGTGGTTTTATTGTCTGATATCACCCTGACAGGTTCCCTTTTGAGTTGAGGAATAAAATTTGGACTGGATCAGAAGTGGATAGAAATTCTAGTTCATAGGTGTGTCTGATACTGCTGTGTGTGGTAGATCAACCCAGCCTCACAGAGAGAGACAACCACATAGCAATGCCAAAAAAAGAGAACCAGCTTAGTACCAGAGGCATTTGCAGTGGCAAGAGTCAGTTTAACTCCTGGGAATAAATAGAGGTGAAATTGAGAGTGATCCAGGTACAGTCATCCAAAAAGACAAGGGCATCTGGTGTACAGAGCAACTAATATTTGATAAATCAAATTGCCTTGTTCCCAGTGATAGGTGTGGACTATGTAGAGACTATAAGATACCATGACATATACTGACTTCTTAAAATCTTCATCTGAAACCAGTTACATGCAAATAGTGGTTGTACCTATTGCAGAGATATATTTTAGTTTGCTACAGACTATCTAGTAAATAAATAGTTAATTGCAAAAATTATTTCAGTCTAATATTCTGTTCACTTCCCCCTTATAGTAATAGCCCTTGACAAAAGACAGGTAAGTAGTGCCCTTTTTGGCCCCTGTGTGCTTAACTATGTGTGAATAGATCAAACACTGTAGCTGTGAAAGCTTTTCTCAGCTAGAAAAAACATTACATAGTCTTCCTTTTTATGATACATTTCAACACTGGAGAAAATACTGAAGTTCTCTACAAAGTTGCTTTTGTTATCTAACATTCTAATTACATAATATGTAGCAATAAAGTAAGCAGAAGTCATCTCTTAATGTTACACAAGTTATTAATGTTACATATTTTTCCAAAGAAAATATTTATTCTATAAAGCATAGAAATCCAACCATATTGAAATATGTTTTTCACTAAACATCTATACACTGAAGGAATGTTCTTGTGTACTGAATACAAAATGTATAAGAACGCCTGCGCTTTCTAGTCCAAGTACATGTCCGCATGGTTACAAGTTTAGATTAGAAATAAGCAAACTTTAGAGATGGGCAAACCAATCCATTGAGAGCTGGGTCTAGAGATGAGCAAAGTATTGAAAAATTCTATTCGCCAAATTCCGCAATATGATTCTATTCGATCCGAATGAAATCGCGGCGATTCGCATAACAAAAACAGCTATTTATTGGCTGCGGAGAGCCGGGGTGGGCGGCAAAATGGCGGAACCCCTTGGATGCCGCGGTCATGTTTGACTGCTGCATCCAAGTTGTTAAAACCCTGGATAGGTTATGTAACAGGGTGTTAGTTGTCAGTTACAGCTAACACCCTGCTGCATAACCGATCGGGGGGATTTAACACCTTGGATGCCGTGTGCACTCGCGAAGGGGTTAAAGGGATGTGACATCACAGGGCTGGCTGCTGATTGGCTGCACGCATGGGATTGTGGGTGATCCCATGTTCCCAGAGTTCCTTGCCCCATGTAGAGCAGCCACTTTGAACTAAATGCGAATCGTTACCAGGAAGCATGAGGAAATTCAGATTCAATGTGAATCGAATATTTCCTGAAATTCGGATCGAATTCCACTTCTGCAGCTTCGATTTGCTCATCTCTAGCTGGGACTGACCCAAATATTGCAAATTATTTGGTTGTTAACGAAACCAAATAAATGGCAATTCATCTTGGACAAACTAAAATGGTCATGTCACATGTATTGTGCAGTGAACATACAAAAGACACATGTGTCTGTGAGTCACTGTGGTGTTCTGGAGTCACCTGACATCACCTGACAGCTCTCAGTCAATAGTCAGTGGTAGGCGGACACCTTACAGTGCTGATGTCATTTATAGTATATAAGGTGCTGTGGGCTGAAGCTCAAGGCATTTCAATGATGGTGGGAGTAGGGAATGGATGTGTTATTCATCACATAATCCAAAGCAATGACTCTATTTTCTTAAGCAATACACAGAACTTAGAGCAACAAAGCTTGCAATACAGCTAAAGAATATCTGTGCTGTGTGAGTATGTGAGACAGACAGACAAAGGACAGTTAACCCTTTCATTGTCAATAATCTGATGTACTGCTACTCATGTTGCCACAGCTACCACTCAGCCAGACATGTCCTTGTCTACCACATTCCACTATACCACACTGTTGGTGCCACAGTGCTGGCATAAAAGTGGCTTTTTTTTTTTTTTTTGGAAAAGCCTCTTCATCACTTTTCATCTAGGCTCACAAATAACAAAAAGCCCGTAGCACTTACAAGTCATCAAACAGGGCTAAAATTTCTTTTTGCAACTATCATGTTTGTCTAAAAAAACACAGGCAAGCACCTTTCCCTAAAAAAAAGACAAATTTTTGGAACATTTTTAATGTTAAAATGTGTAAAAGCCAGTGTCAGCGCAGTGTATGGTTAAACTCAGAGTTTGCATCTTCTGCTTAGCATCCATTTTTCCATAGACATACATGTCACATTCACTTTGACATAACTTCAGCTGTGTTTGTGTAAGCCGTGACAGGGGTGGACTCCCCACAATACAGCAAAGTCACAAACGAGAAGGACGACCCAATACCAGTTCAGCAAAAACGTACTTTACTAAGACATCGGTAAAAGAACCACAAAGAATTTCACCCACACTCGAATGGATAGCCGAGACCCCTGTGCTGCATAACCTGATAGGCTGTATATGTCCAAACTACCCCACGATAGTTTGCCTACGACCACCCAAATACCTATTAATACCTCTGATAATGCGAAAAACAACTTTGTGTGCAAAGCTGGCTTACTGGTGATACAGCACGGGGGCTAACAAACTTATATGAAACTTATATCAAACTCTAAACCCAGACCTCCTTGCTCCCCCTAGTGAATAACAGAAGCCAGTCCTGAAAAAGTGGTACCAGGCAATTTGATAGACTTGGTAGTGACGTCCCCGATTCCCTTCTTGAGGTTGCTGATTGGCCTCAGCAGTCACGTGTGGTGGGTACTTCCGCTGGAAGACAACAACGGAGCTGCAGGACCGGACCGCGAGGGGAGGTGCAGGAGCACCGGGGACAGGTGAGTATGGTTTTCCTTTATTTTTTTCACCTCCCCTGACTTAATTAATAGATGAAATTTTAGGCTGGACAACCCCTTTAAGCCAAAATTCTGATGCATTAAGATGCATTAAGATTACCAATGTTTGTAAAATGTAATATACATTATTATTTAATCTGAAAATATTCCTATATTGTACATATTAATAAACTTTACTCATTTTTTTATTGACCTTTAAGATTACCATTTTTAAATTCTAAATTTTAGATAAAGGATTGAAGTTTAGAAAAATGACATTTCAAATATATGCAGAAAAAAAAATCATCTTGATGTTCGTAACACACAGTACATGATGTAATAACAGTATATGCTTTTCTCTTGGACCTTCACAAGGAAGACAATAGAGAGGAACTTTTCTGTTTTCTTTCTCCTTTGACTCCTGACTCCATTCACTTCTGTAGACTATTGTGCATGCAGTGAAAGAGGTTAAGAACACCTACAGTTCAATGTCAATCAGTGGGTGTATATCTTATGTTAGGAGAAACTGTCACATTATTTCTCAAAGATTCTCATTTTTAGTTTTATGTTGTAAGAAAATTATATACTGGATATTGAATGTATTTTCTGAGCTCGGACCCGCACTCCAATCATATTCATCTATGATGCTAGGAGTCCCTGCCTCCCTGCGGGACTACTGTCCTGTACTGTAATCATGTTTTGGAACAGTATATCTCCCTCCTGAGGGAGCAGAGGCTGCTAGCATCATAGACAACTACAGTGGCGTAACTAAAGTCTTCTGGGCCCGGGTGCAAACTTTTGTCCGAGGCCCCCTCCCTAGAGCGAATTCTTGATAGTGGCGGTTACGGGTGCTGCAGCGATATCTCAGATACTTGACAGGGATACAGCGTTAGTACCTACAACTGCAGTTATCAAGAATACGGTGAGTGAGCAGCACAGCGCCGGCATGTAAACAATACTGGGACAGTATTATATGCTCTGCAGTGGCCCCCACACAGCATTATGTGCTCCACAGCGGCCCCCCACACAGCATTATGCGCTCCACAGCAGCCCCCCACACAGCATTATGCGCTCCACAGAGGCCCCCCACACAGCATTATGTGCTCCTCAGAAGCCCCCCACACAGCATTATATGCTCCACAGCGGCCCCCCACACAGCATTATGTGCTCCTCAGAGGCCCCCCCACACAGCATTATGTGCTCCACAGCGGCCCCCCACACAGCATTATACGCTCCACAGCGGCCGACCCCACACAGCATTATGTGCTCCACAGCAGCCCCCCACACAGCATTATGCGCTCCACAGCTGCCCCCCACACAGAATTATGTGCTCCTCAGAGGCCCCCACACAGCATTATGTGCTCCACAGCGGCCCCCACACAGCATTATGCCCCAATGGGGCCCCTTTCCGTTAACATGTATAGCGGTTGGGGAAAGCCTGGTTCCCCGACCACTATCATGGTGGTCCGGGGCCCCGGGCATTTTCAGCTGGCCGCGGGCCCCATACACCTCTGGGCCCGGGCGCGGTCGCATCCCCTGCGACCACAATCGTTATGCCACTGGACAACTGTGATACTGGGAGTCTGGGTCCTGGCTCAGTGTTCAGTCTGGGAAATAAAGCCAACATCTCATCCATATCTCACAGAACTAGTCTGCCCTTAAGAAGTTTGTTCCAATGCTTTTAGAATAATAAATGTATAATAATGTAATTATCACCATAGGGTGTGATAATAACCATAATATTAAGTCTTTATTGACGCAGAAAATGTTGTCCATCAGAATTCAATGTATTTTTCTTCCTTCTGGCAAGTCATATATTTTTTTTTTTTATTTACAGATGTTGCTTTGCTAAGTTTGTGTTTTGTGTCTAATTTTTTAGCAGAATGCACAAAATGTTGCATTTTGCAACTGATTTTTTTGTATTTTAAGCTGTTCTTCAAACACCATAAAATAAGATTTAAAATTTATTGTATGGGTTATAACTGATAAGAAGGATATGCAATACTTTATGCATAATGTTAGTGTTTCATTATCATAATAAGCACTGTGACTTAATAAACTTTGCATAAATTAATAGTACAGGTGGTTATAAGTAACTTTATAATATATTATATCAGTGAGAATGCTCAATAGGATTTAGGTCAGGGCTCATAGAAGGCCACTTCAGAATAGTCCAATGTTTTCCTCTTAGGCATTCTTGGGTGTTTTTAGCTGTGTGTTTTGGGTCATTATCCTGTTGCATGACCTGCGACTGAGACCAAGCTTTCTGACACTGGGCAGCACATTTCTCTCTAGAATCCCTTGATAGTCTTGAGATTTCATTGTACCCTGCACAGATTCAAGACACCCTGTGCCAGATGCCGAAAGAACAAAACAGATCCTCCTCCATGTTTCACAGTAGGGACAGTGTTCTTTTCAAGATATGCTTCATTTTTCCGTCTGTGAACATAGAGCTGATGTGCCTTGCCAAAAATTTGGATTTTTGTCTCATCTGTCCATAGGACATTCTCCCAGAAGCTTTGTGGCTTGTCAACATGTAGTTTGGCAAATTACTTTTGTCAGATTCAAGTTATTTCTGTGACCATTGTTGGTTTTTCTTTCAATAAACGAGGGGTACCAACAATTTTGTCCACGTGTGTATGTCCTAAATGTCCTTGGGGCTGTTTCTGAAAAAGAGTGATAGCTAGAGCAGATTCCTCCTCTAATCACTGTGTGTAGCATATGGCAGCTAGTCTCCATCCACTTAGAGAGAAGTTGCTAAGTGAACGTACAATACTCATGACAGGCATAACTTAAAGGCCCTAGGCTCCAATGCAAAATCCCATGTAGGGAAGAATTGTATTGCTACATGGCTGATGAGACAGAGAAGTATGTGCCAGATGAGAATCTAAGTGTTATTTAGGCCTGAGAGTCAAGACCCTGCCTGCGCAACTACATCCTGCTAGTCTATACTCTGCAGTGGCTATCTGTAGACTTTTGAGAGAGAGAGAGTGGTACACAAATTCAATCAAGACAGCTTCAGAAAGGGAAGCAGAGACTGCAGTGGAGTACCAACTTCCAGCTCAGACCCAACTAACAGTGCTAACATTAAGTTAAAGTGTTGCACTTCCAAACTTGGATAATGTTCTACTGTGTTCTACATTGGGTAAAAGTTTCAAGTTACTCTTTTCCTGCATACCTCATGTCTCCTGAGTCTTATTCCTGCATGACCATCATGGGCACTTCAATGCTCATCATGCTCAAGAAGGCTTGCGACATATAGTATGTGCTCTGCAGGGAAACACAACCACCTTCAGAAAGGGAAACAGAAAGTGCAAACGGGTGTAACAACTTCCAGCTCAGCCCCAACTAACAGTGGTAACATTAAATGTGTTGTACTTCCAAACTTGGATACTGTTCTACTGTGTTCTACCTTGGGTAAAAGTTTCAAGTTTCTCTTTTCCTGCTTACCTCATGTCTCCTGAGTCTTATTCCTGCATGACCATCATGGACACTTCATTGGCCATCAGGCTCAGCAAGGCTTGCAACTTATAATATATTCCCAGGGGAAAAACACCACCACCACCATCAAATACCTTGCAGGTTCCCTCAGCAAGGACTAGCCCAGGAAGAGAGCTGGAGGCATTGGTAAAGTTCTGACTCAGCCTGACATATTCATTACGTTCAGTACAAGGACATTTAATGGAAATGTATAACCTGGTGAAGTCTGACCACGAGTAATGGCATTGGATAATAAGTTCTCTACTGTTGTTGTTTTTTTACATTTTTGTGGTATAAATAACATACTATCTTATTTTATGGTTCAATATTATTTTAGCAATGCAATTTTTTATTTGTATTGTACTTTTTGCCAAATAAATGCATTTAAATGAAAAAAAAAACACAGACCCTTACTTTTTCATTTTAAAATCAACATGGCAGTGCAGGAGCTTATTTTTTGTAAGACAACATTTGTTTTCACCATTATATGGGACATATAGTTTATTGTTTGACTTTTAATAATTTTAAGCTTTTTGCATTTTTTATAAACAAATAATTTTTTTCAATTAGACAAAGTTTTTTTTCTTTGGAGGGGGAAACATTTGGACATTTTCGTATTTTGTCATCTTTATTCAAATTAATATTTTGCCCCTTTAGTGGACTAGAAGTTGAAATCCTTTGACTGCTTACATAGTGGTTCAGAATACTTAGTATTTCAGAGCATTATTGCCTGTTAGTTTAAAAGAGACAGGAAAGGTATTAGGAAGATGCCTTTGCAGACCTGAGGGACTTTATCGGGCTCCATCTGCCATGGAAACCCATCGGCACCCGACAATCAAGGTGATGAGCTAAGAAGGTGGCCTCTAGCTCTGTCAAATGCCTTTAAGGCTGCACTGTAGTAGCTATTGGCCATGCCACTTAAGGGGTTAAAGGACTTGGATCAGAGGTAACTATAATTCTGACCATGACAAGGGGATAGCATCTATATATTTTTCTTCGTCATCTGCTGGACTTACTGTTACATTGTATTGTCATAAGAAAATTGAGAAAAGGATGCATTGTATGGAATGTCCATCTGTGGGAAGAGGTTAATCTTTCTCTTACTCCTTCACTCACTAACTATTCAGGCTTCTTTTGTTTTTTTTTCTGAAAATACATTTTCATTCACAGTATATGTTTTCTGAAAATATTATTGGTTTAATTTAATCATTTATAAAATGTGTTAGGAAACCTTTGGTGAGACTGAATTCACTATTTATATATTTTTATTTTATTTTAAATGTGTCTTTAAGCCAGATCTGTTCATTCTGTTTTAATGTAATTTTTTCTCTGCAGAGCCATTCTTCACCTGTTCCAACAATTTGCGTAAACACATTTATTTCTACCTCTTGTTTTGTTCATGCCTACAGTCAACCTTTTCTAAGGTTTTCTATGAAAATGCTGGGAATTGGTATGCACCACGTATATAATAAGACCTGCAAATGATTGCATTTACTAGGTGGCTTCTGCAAGACTGACAAGATCCCATAAATCAATTCTTTCCCAAGTCATGCTGCACTTTCATTAGGAGGTATAACAGCACATTACAGGCTTTGTTGAAGGTAACATTTTTGTAAGTTTGTAGTTACAAACAAACACTTTAATTTAATGATACAATTGCGAGGAGGCGTCTTATGTTGTTCTCTTTCTGCTTCATAGTAATTAGATGATAACCGCTATAAATGGTATTTTGGCAGCCTGCAATTTTAGGTGTTTTATAATAATTATTTCATTTGAATGAATTCTTTATTCTGAATTTTAAACATGATAAAAGATGAATTCTGAAAGACTGCAAAACGCAAAAGATATTAGGTTATTCCTAGTTTCATTGCACAGTACAATGAAAAAGTTATACTACTTTTTGAATCAATTCTGGTCACTTATTCAAGATCTCTGCTGTCAGTGAATGGACACATTCTTGTTTTCATCCATAGGCTGATAAATCTGTTTAGACCCATTTCAGATTCAGAACCATTCACACATCCACTGTTTTTCAGACAACACATGGACCCATTATAGTCAATGGAACCATTCACAAATCCATTGTTTTTCACAGACAACACATGGACCCGCTATAGTCAATGGAACCATTCATATATCTGCTGTTTTTCACAGACAACACATCGACCCGTTATAGTAAATGAAACCATTCACAAATACACTATTAGTCACAGATAACACATGAACCTATTATAGTCAATGGAACCATTCACAAATTCATTGTTTTTCACAGACAATACATCGACCCATTATAGTCAATGGAACCATTCACAAATCCATTGTTTTTCACAGACAATACATCGACCCATTATAGTCAATGGAACCATTCACAAATCCATTGTTTTTCACAAACAACACATGGACCCATTATACTCAATGGAACCATTCACAAATCCACTGTTTTTCAGACAACGCATGGACCCATTATAGTCAATGGAATCATTCACACATCCGCTGTTTTCCACAGACAACGCATGGACCCATTATAGTCAATGGAATCATTCACACATCCGCTGTTTTCCACAGACAACACATGGACCCATTATAGTCAATTGAACAATTCATATATATGCTGTTTTTCACAGACAACACATGAACCTATTATAGTCTATGGAACCATTTACACATCCACTGATTTTTCACAGATGAAGAGGCACTGAGAAAAAAAGTCTTGGCATGTACTATTCTTTTCTGTTTTCTCTAGTTGTCTTGGCCATTCAAGTCTACAGGGTCCATGAAAAAAAAGGACAGTACATTGACATCATCCAGGCATTTTTCACAGATACATTGCTAGGTCTTGCTGAAAAATAAGGAAGACAGCATCCGTTTTTTGTTTTTTCTTGTGGACACAAAAAAAATGGATGACATATGGATCGGACACAGAAACAACCCAGAAATATACTGGGATGTCCAAACTGTTCTCCACAAAATGGATAGTTAGTGTGAAAGCAGCCTTTGCATTCACAAAAAAAAAAAAAAAAAAAGCATGCCCTCTTCTTTATTTCTAATCAATCACCTAGCAATCTGAGTAAAACCAAAAACACACAGATGACGTCCATGTGCCGTCTGTTTTCATGGACCCATAGACTTGAATGACCAAGACAAGAGAGAAAGGAGAAAAAAAATAATACATGCCACAATTCTCTCCTCAGTGCATATAGTCTGTGAAAAACAATAGACACGTGAGCGGCTCCATTCACTATAATGAGTCCATGTGATATCTGTTTTTTTTCATGGTCAGAACAGGTATGAACAGAAAAGTAGTTAGTGTGAAAGGACTCTAAGGCATGGTATATGAAGTATAACCAGTAAAAAGAGAGAGACTCTGACCCCTTTGCATAGGGCATTAGTGAGACCACATTTGGAATAGTGTGTCCATTTCTGGAGACCTCACCTATAAAAAGTCATTGACAATACAAAGTGGGTCCAAAGGTAGGCTACAAAAATGGTGGAGGGTCTGAAGCATAAACATATTAAGATAGACTTAAAGGGGTATTCCTATGAACATAAACATTTTTAAATTTGTAGATAATTAAAAGTTAAACACTTTTGCAAGTATAAGTAAATAAACATTTTGCAAAGTTTTAAAGATTTTCTTTAAATATATTCTGGTCACAGTCTTGTTGTCTTGATTTGTTACCAATGGTTACGACCATGAATGTAGGACCTTTCTAAGGTCAAAAAATCAGCTATGATATCCTTATTGTGACCAGGATATCTTCTGATACATGTAGTGTCCCTGCCTGATAACCCAGCTAGAATTAGAAAATCATGGCTGGGTTTTTGACAAGTCCTAGATCATATAAAAATCTGCATTTGTGGTCGTTTCCATTGGCAACCGATCAAGACAACAGACTGTCACCACTAAGATAGTTAGAGAAAATCTTGAAAACGCTGCAGAATTTTTAACTACTTACATTTGCAAAAATGTTTAACTTTTAATTATCTACAAATATAGATATGATTATGTTCATGGGAATACCCCTTTAAGGAGCTTAATCTGTACAGCCTTGAGGAAAGAAAGTTAAAATGGGAGACATGAGAGAAACTTTTAAATATGTTAAATGTAAAAGTAAGGTTCAGGACAGGAGGGAAGTGTTTTGAATAAGAGGGTTGAAATGCACACCATGCCCACCACAAGGTGGCCACACATAGACACCAATAGTATGGCTAACATACCCCTTTCTGTTAACTTACTACTACATTATGTTGCTTTTAGTAATTCTGCTAAACTTGTGATACACATATCTAGACATTAAAGCCAAGAGGAAGCTAGGCAGTGACAAATCTGTATGTGACACTAAGAGGAGCTAAAGACATCTGTTTTTACAATCTGCTGGTCTCATCCGTCATAGGATGAGAGCAAGGGACTTTAACTGCGATAGTGTGACTGATGTAAAAACAATGATGGACACTTTTTTCTGTCTTGTTTCTTTACTTTTCTAACAGAAGAAAAAGTTGTACCTGCAGGTTTTTTTTCTTCTGTTTGAAAAGTAAAGAAACAAGACAGAAGAAAGCTACCGTCATGTGTTTTATAGTATGTGTACGGGAGTGAACGGGAACAAACGCAGACGGAGGGGACTCTGTCTGCATCAGTCACTATATTGGCGTTTAAGTCTGCTGCTCTCATCATATGCCAGAAGAAATCTCAAAATTTCGGCTTTCCAAGGCATTGTATACAATTGTAAGTTCCAACTTTGTGGCCCTTGTAAGCTTCCGACTTTGAAGGGCAGTGGCTCAGCGGTTTGCACTGTTGCAGGGCTGGAGTCCTGGGTTTGAATTCAGCCAAGAACAACATCTGGAATTAGTTTGTATGTTCTCCCCGTGTTTGCGTGGGGGTACTCTGGTTTTCTCCCACACTCCAAAGACATGTCACAAGACATACATGACATGCTAGGAAGTTTAGATTGTGAGTGCTATATGGGACAGTTTTGACAATATCTGTAATATATATCCTATATAAGTAAACAAAATAAAGGCCTGTCAAAGGTCGTGAAAGACTTCTGGGATGAACTAGAATAGAGATTATGAAAGCTATATGTCTACATAGTCAGAGTGCCATCTGATTGATGATAGAAGGTACTATATGTGTCCCCCATTATTTACTGTGTCCTGGCACTGCCTGTTGCATGTTCACTTCTTTCCCCCCACCTTGGGCTGTTTATTATTGCTTGTTATCCCCCCCATACACACACTCATTGAGTTCTCTCAATTGTGTGATTTAGTCATTAGCCCCCTCCCCCCCGTTCTTCCAACTGTTCCCTCCCTCCATCTCATGCACTTTCTTATCCTGGTTTATGCCCTCTTTCTGCTGTGCTGGTCCAGCAAACGTCCTGGCTTCCAACATCCAGGTGGGTGTATCTTGAAGTGAGAAGCTGGAGCTGGGAAGGCGGACTTGCCAGCTGGTAGCCAATTGGGCTTATTGCTTCCTGCTTAATTTTGTAAGTGCCTTTACAAAGTATTTTATGGTTTGATGACTGTTTGTAGGTGCCAGTCAGAATTGTGGGTCTCATCCAACATCAGTGTCTAATCTCAAAAAGGTTTTCTGGATGAATGGGAAAAAGTTGCCACAGACACACTCCAAAATTATATAGAAAGCCTTCCCAGAAGAGTGGAAGCTGTTTTAGCTGCAAAGGGGGGACCAACAGAGCGACTCCCAATTTCATTGTGAAAAAAACTACTAACTGTAACATGTGTAACTAAGTTTCATTTTAATACATTTATTAAACTACATTTATTATATTTTGGTGAGCTTGTAGTAATTTTTGACGTTCATTACTAATTAACCTATTACAACGTATTATATTATATTATATTCCTGTGTGTCTGGCCCTAGACACGAAGTAATATGTGATCTTACAAAAGCATTAAAGGGGTTTGCTGAGTTAAGAATATCCGATTAGTGGGCATCCGACACCCAGCACCTCCATCGATCTCAGCAGCTGATACATATGGAGTAAAGCAGGAATCAGACAGCCCTATTCAATGTATAGTGGCCAGACCAGGTACTGCTTATTGTGGCATCATTTGATAGAATGTGTTCACATTATAACTGTCTGGAAGAGACTTAAGTCTACAGAATCCACAGGACAAGCTTCCTGCAAAGCCTCCTGCACACAAGCAAATACAGACAGTTATCCCACAGGACACCTAACATTATAGATGATTATCATGCTTGGAGTCTGGGTCTCCGAACAGGATTCAGGCCAGTAAATGCGGTCGATATACAGATCATATTTTCTGGCTCATATTTGGTTGCATGCAGGAGGCTTTAGTGTTCAGTCTGATCGGGTGCAATTCACCTGGCCAACTGGGAGTGACCCAACAGAGATGAAATAAAAAAGCAATATCTAGGATAGGACAGACTGTGGTGATGACTGTTGCCTTTATCTCTCTAGCATTATTACTCCTGCAGTATAGACAGTATACAATGATTCAATGTGATCAGGCATCCATTTTCTTCCCACATATTTATCCTATTGTCCTATCATATCATAGCCACTTTTACCTGTTTGCAGAAGGATGCAAGGCTCTGGCTAACCAATCTCATGTTGTCCTCTAGTTAATCCCTTGCTCAGAACTCTCTAAGCAATGTCATTTGTAAAGTTTTATTTATAATTAAAGATCATTTAAAAAGAATCTATCACCAGAACCCATCATTTTAACCTACCTCACAGATTGATAGGTTAGAGTCAATGGAATCAAACAGTGTTTCTCCTTGTGAATCGGTGCCACCATTGTTGAGATAACTCTGTTTTCGTCATTAAGCAAATCATCTCTTTGGAGCAACAAGGGTGTCCTCATTACTCCAATGAGCTCATTTGTATATTGATAATGGTTTTTCAATTTGACTTTTGATATGTCAGCAAACTAGGCACCAATTCACAAGGGGGAAACAACATTTTATTCAGGTGAAACTAACCTACCTATCCATGGGGCTGAGCTGATATGCTGGGTTCTAGTGACAGACTCCCTTTAAAGTGATTGTCACACAAAGGATATTTATCATTTATCCACAGAATAGGATAAAAATGTTTGATCTCTGGGGGCCCTACCACTGATCAGTAGAATGGGCTCTTGATGCTCCAGGGCTTTCTCACTGTAGGACCACGATAAGGTGGAGTTTGAGCGGAGCAGTACTCTCCATATTCAGCTTCATTTACTGCCCTGCACTAATCATACAGAATGCTGCAAAGGAGAACCTGAGAAAACTGTACTGTTGTGATTAAAAAGCTGCACAGTTCTCACCATGATCAAGTAGAATGGTTCATAACTAGAGATGAGCAAAGTATTCAAAAATTTGATTCGGCAACTTCGCCTAATTTCGTGATACGATTCTATTTGATCCGAATTAAATAGTTGTGAATTGCATAACAAAAACAGCTATTTATTGGCTGCAGAGAGGCGGAGTGGGCGTCAAAATGGCGGAACCCCTTGGATGCCGTGGTCATGTTTGACCGCGGCATCCATTGTGTTAAAACCCCTGATCGGTTATGGAGCAGGTTATGTCAGCTAACACCCTGCTCCATAACCGATTGGGGAATTTAACACCTTGGATGCATTGGTCAAACATGCCGTGAGCGCTCGTGAAGGGGTTAAAGGGATGTGACATCACAGGGCTGGCTGCTGATTGGCTGCACGCATGGCATTGTGGGTGATCCCACGTTCCCAGAGTTCCTTGCCCCATGTCCTAATATGTACAGCAGCCATTTTGAACTAAATGCAAATTGTTAACACAAAGCGTGAGGAAATTTGGATTCGATGCAAATCGAATATTTCCTGAAATTCGGATCGAATTCCACTTCTTCAGCTTTGATTCGCTCATCTCTATTCATAACGACGCTGCCAGATTATCAGGGAGTCCAGTAAGTACACTTGAGGTTCTGCACAATGACTGGCCACTAGATTGTAGCATCTCTCGCCTACCCCTAGAAATATCCCTGTACCTTAGCGTATGGTATCAAGCCAACAATATTCTCACATCATTCTAACAACTCGTAAAATAAGTGCAGAGAATTCTGATAATGGAATATTTTCTATTGTGTCTACTCATGAGAAGCATTCAGAACCTGGCAATTTTTGTTTGACTTTTTAACAATATATTTGATATTACTTAAGAAAAAAAAGCAATAAGAGTTGTACTGAATGCATCGGGCTGACAATAAATAGCTGAACATTTTCCTTTTGTTAAAGAAAGCAGATGTCAGAATCAGAAATTCAGTTATTGTGTAAAGGTTGCCATTATCATTTGAAAGCAGATTGTTAACAGTGAAAGTGAAGGAAAAATGTAAGGTGTGAGATACCTGCATTCCCTCATATTAAAGCCTTTGTTAGACTCCATCCTTCGTAGAAAACATTTAGCGCCCCATGTCCTAGAATTTGATTAAAAACTAAATTGCATTAACGTGAAGCTCGACCCCATTTTACAGTTAAAATTTATATGTAATGTTCACTGTATTTGTAAATGGTTTATTTACTGGTAATGGGCAAAGATGAACAACTTGATTTGACAAAATTAAATTTTACAATTAAATTACACATTACAATTTTTTAATTTACTATTTGTTTTCACAATTTAAAAAGACAACTTACAAATTTGCTCCATCATTGATCTGACAAATTTTTTGTTTGATTTTTGTTAAAGCTTCATATACTAAAAGAGTTTGTTTTCAGAATGCTCAATGGTGGTTTCATAGAAAACCATATTCTCCACTCTTCAAACCCTCACTGCTCCTGTTCAGATGTTGCCCTGAATCCCTATCACATTTTATTTATTGTTATCTATCAAAACTTAAAAAATGACCCAACTTAGCCAGGGTTTGACTAAGCAGGCATCTCCAGACATCCTCTTTGTGTGGAAGTAAACTCCACTAACAATGTTGAGGGATAAAAAATATGGGAGTATTGTTATTTTTGAAAGCCGTTAAACATTTTTAACCAGTTCCGGAGTGCCCTTTTAATATTTTAAAATTTTTTGTAATAGCTCTTTGTGCTATTAAGAAAAACATGAAAACTGTGCTGACACATTTCCCCATTTTTTTTACATCTCAGATGTTAAAATAAAGTGAGCACACGCAAAAATAAAACCAAAAACATAAAAAGAAAGCCATTTTTATTCTTGAAAAAAGACGCAAAAATTATTTGAATAACCCGAACTACAAAATTGTTTTAACCCTCTAAATCACATGTGCGAAAAATCCCCAAAATGTGTCCGGTCTTGAACTAGGGAAAATGGCCTGGAAAACCACATTTAAACAACCAAAAAAAATACATGAAAAAATATATAAAACCTTACGTCATCTCCTTATTTCTCCTGCTCTTTTTCCTGCACCTTTTCTATCCAATAAAATATGAGAAATAAAATAGCAAAGTAGTGTATTCAACCAGTGTATTCCCCCCTCCCCTTGTATGAGATAAGCAAGGGGTTGGTTTGTTTGTTTTTTCGAAACAGTCCCGACCTTGTCTATTGCTTGTGTCTTATATTGCAGCTGAGATACATTCTGGTGAAAACTAAGCTCATTCAACCCATGTACGCTGTCTTCATCTGAAAATAACATCAGACTGGGGTTTCTTGGACTTTATAGAGGAAATGACAACAAAGACCCGACATTCATCCAGAAAGAACATATGCACATTGACTTCTTAATTATTTGTATTGTACACAAAGGACACATGACTAAAGTTAAATACATTGTAAATTAAACACTTAATAGAAAGAGAGTCTAGTGAAAATTGCTTGGCTCCAAAGTCAGCTCCAATTGAGGTTGCTTTATGCTGGACCTTCGTGCCCCACTAATGTGTCAGAGATTGATCTTCTGGTTCAGTCCGACCTTGTCAGTAACTTCTTAGATACAACTAAAAGCTGCCTATGGTCTACAATTAACTTAGCCCTTTAACTAAAATGCCCCCCACCCAAAAAAAATAAATAAAATGAAGGAAGGAAGGAAGGAAGGAAGGAAGGAAGGAAGGAAGGAAGGAAGGAAGGAAGGAAGGAAGGAAGAAAACCTTCACTTATCCTTTAAAGGGGTTGCCTGGGCTTAAGCTATTAAAGACTTATCCTCAGGACAAAATCAGTGGGATACCAAGAGTTGTAAAAGCAGTAAAAGTCCTATAGTTCACTAAAAGGTCAGATATTGAGTTAATATGAAAGTAAATATGTTACAAATGATACATCTAATTAATTATACAATATTAATTATAATATTAATTATTGTATAATATAAATAAAGGTTTTTTTCCGGCTCCATATTGTTTATTTCATACTGTTAACCTATCCACAGGATGGGTCATCAGTATGTGATCTGTGGTGGTCTGATACCCACCAACTCTGGCTTTAAAATAAGATAGTGGAAAGCTCTGCCTGGTATTTTGTGCTGCAGTGTGATATTTGGTGTTATTACGGGTATTACGTGTATTATTGGTGCTGTATTTGGTTGCCACTGATGAGGGTATTATGTGTACAGTACAGTGGCATCTGTTTTGCGCTGCATATTAGTATTTCTTTGCTGGTTAGGGATCAGCATCACAACAGATTAACAACAAAGCTTAAGAAGCCCTGGTTGAATGGATAATAGTAAACATAGCTAATACAGTGCATGGGTTGTAAACTAATATCAAAAAGAATTACTATATTTACCACATTTACTATAGAGTTGTAAAAAGTTCTGTTGTCAACAGTGAGTCAGTATTAACAGAGCTCCCCCATGTTTGAAAAACAGGGCTTCGATCCCTCAAAGATCTGAAATTATAGTGAACATTAACATTTATAAAAGAAGTAAGTTGTAAGCACTCTCAGTGGAGGAGGGAATCCATATTATTTTGTGCTATGGCATTCTATGATTTCTGTGCAGGTCTTTTGGGTGTACTATACAGATGTGTCCTTCCTCACCTTTCCTCTTGGCCAGACTTGTCTAGATATATGTGTCATGTGATTAATGATGAGCCAATTTCTCAAAAGTTCGATTTGGCAGTTCGATTCGAAGTTCCAAAAAATTTGCTTAGATCCGAATTACTTTGCGGCGAATAAACAGCTATTTCTGGGCTGCAGAGAGTCTGGGAGGGCAGCAAAATGGCGGAAGCCCTTGGATGCCACAGTCATGTCTCTCTCTCTCTCCAGCATGGACAACTTTTATTCATGTGGAAGGATCTGCTAACAAGCAAAGACACGCCTACCCAATAATATCAGTAGAGAAT
The DNA here is from genome assembly GCA_947044405.1 of Leptodactylus fallax. Lineage (NCBI taxonomy): Eukaryota > Metazoa > Chordata > Amphibia > Anura > Leptodactylidae > Leptodactylus > Leptodactylus fallax. Next base: position 1,075,751 of record CAMRHE010000067.1, on the reverse strand, counting down.
ATCTTGTGACCGTCTGATGTCACAAAGGTCCTTAATAAATATTCGTTACCGCGAAGCATCAGGAAATCCGGAATTGTGGCGAATCGACGATTTCCTCAAATTCGGATAGAATTCCACTTCTGCAGAATCGATTCGCGCATCTCTACATGTGATAATTAGCTTATCAAGGCAATACTGTTTTGTGATATTGTGTCACATAGAGGTATGCTATATGTTTCTATGTGTGGCTACCCATTACTTGTAGTGTGAATTGCAGCCTTTCAAAGGCTGTGTTAGCATCTCATGATTTTATTTATTATTGGTTTCATATCAAGTTAAGGGTGGACACATCTATATGTGAAATGTAAGCTTTTTATATAAGAAAAACGTGCATATTTGTTATGTTGAATACATTTGATATGGATCTGTAAAATACATTATATTGGGATTGTTTGATTGTTTCTATTCTATTCTATGTACAGATGATAAGGGTTGAAAGGCACTAGGAGTTTTAACGTAAGGGAAAGGGAAAGAAAATCAACACTTTCACTTATCTATGACCATCCAGACTATGGGTTCTTATCATTCATGAGTCTCAACTGGTCTCACGTTCATTCATTTTTTACAGAGACACATTGATTGTATGTAGTATGCCCCATAGGCTAAACAATTCTTTTTGATTAGCAGAACAGATCTCAATCCCTTCAAGGCTTTAACTATTGTGATTCATTCTTTAGGATGTAAAAATAATTACCTGCTTATTGTTGCAAATTCTCTACCCATTTGGGAACAATTGCTGTTAGCATGGCATCGAACCTACCTGCTGTTTTCTCTGCTTTTAGGCATTTGACCATGAGCGCATTAGCTCTGAAAATAGATATTTCCAGCAACACTTTCTGTGACTTCTTAATAAGCAGATAATGCTATACATACAGTACCTGCTTCAGTCAATGCATAGGATCTGATATATAGCACAATTACTATATAATTCAATATAACCAAATGGGATATTGTTATTGTAAATATATTTAATATTAGCACTTCTTTGTATACATAGCCCTACAAAAAAATTACTGTAGATAGAAACAAACAGAAAAAAAAGAGTTCGGACGTATTAAAATAAAATTAAAATAAAGGAATATTAAACTTATCGGAACTAAAATAATAAAGCTAATATATATATATATATATATATATATATATATTAAATAAAAAATAATAAATAAAATCATGTTAATAACATTAATTAACAAATGAGGAAGAATAGATTTGTTTTAGCAAAAAATATAAGCAAAGAAGCTAAAAGAAGATGATATACACTCCTGGGCTCTAAGATCCGAAAGAAATAATGATTACACTTCATAAAATAATCCACGACAATATGTAAATGATATTTAGTATGTACTGTAGTTACAATGATACCTGTATAGGGGTGGGATATATTACGCAGCAAGTGAACACTTAGTTCTTAAAGTTTACATGCTAAAAACGTCAAATATGGTCAAGCTTTAAGGATCTGAGTGAACCTGACAAGGGTCAAATTGAGATAGTTACAGTAGATGACTGGATTAGCACATCTCTAAACTGGCAGGTCTTGTGGGATATTCCTGGTATGCTATGGTTAGTATAACTATCAAAAGTTGTCCAATCTCACTGAAGAGTTGGTGTAGGAGAAATGTCTGAAAAATCTTGTGCTGGTTAAATGGCTGAACAAAGTGCATTCCCACTATTGGATATTCACATAGCTGACTGTCAAACTGTTCATGTAAGTGTCAGGATATTAGCACACCACACATGACCACTGAGGCTCAATGGCATCAGCAGTGACCCCGTGGCCCATGAAATCCCCTTAAGAGAGCCCAGAGTATAATAATAGCACTTCTGGTTCAGGAAGCAAAACTAAACTGGCGGTGAACTTTGCGAATGTTAGCAAAACGAATCTTGTGAGGGATGCCCATCTCTAGTGTTCACCTATTGAGGAGAGGGCATCAGTACACACTATGGTGAAGATACCAATTTGGTGAAGGCAATGTGATTCTGGCAGTCTTGTGGATATTTTTTACATGTTTACCACTTCATGATATTGGTATTACCTAAGTCCATTGGCCTCTTTCAGCACAAAATTTTTTCCACAAAAATCATTCATAAACAGTTTGAGGGACGTGATAGAGAAGAAATGCTTTAATTTTGTCTCCACAGATCTCAACCTTATCAAGCATCTGTGTATTATGCTTGAAATACAAGTCTGTTCCATGGAGCACCCACATCACAAGTTACATAGTCCAAAAGGATATGCTGCTATAGTCTTGGTGCCACTACAGAGACCACTACTGGAGACTACAGTACACCTTCAGACGTCTTGCTGAAATCATGGCATAAGGTCAGATATATGACATGAAAGGTTGTTTTGCCAGTATGAAGGGGACCTACACAGGTGGTGAGTGTATATAATGGCTCATTTCTATGGCTGATACTACAAAACATTTTATTGCAGATCTTATTCAAAATAATATCAAGGAAGGGGAAAATTTTAGTCAGATTCTGGGCTGCTACTTTTCCAATTCAGGCTGTCAAAGTGGCAAGGTAGGACCCCTACTTACCTTGTGACATTTAGAATAGTGGTATATGTTATGTGGCAGAGGGACCTTTGTCTCTTCCTCAGGGTCCAATGCACCTGTGCTTAACCTACATGTCATAAGTGGGAAACAATTTACAAAAGATTGTGAAATTATGGTGTGAAAGAAACTGACCTAAATATCTATACTTAATAGAAACACTTTACTGTTATGTATTAAAGAGGACCTGTCACCAAGTAGAAAATTCTGCTGTGCTACTTAACAATTTGGAGCTTTTTATTAAATTTATTAACCAAAGATATTGCCCCTGGAAACAGCCAAACCCCTTGAGGTGCACCCTGCTCCCATTCTCTTCACTGGGAGTGCCAAGGATAGCTGAAGTACAGCGCTTGGCTATCTCTGGTTCTCCCATTGAAGTAGAAGTAGGGATGCATCTGCTTCCACCAGGGGTGCGGGAGAACCGATCCTATAGGTAGAGGATGAATATTGTTTGGGGCATAACCCCTAAACTCTGTGCACTTTATTAAAAAAAAATTATATCTATGCAGTACAATAATCCAACCCTCATGTTCTGAGATTGAGTATTTGCTTTTCAGAAAAGAAAATACTAGTCTTTTTAATAACTATACAATACATATGAACAAGATGGAATATATTAAAAAGTCTTCATTTATTATTTTCCGTTATGATAGATTTCCTTTAATTAACTCGGCTCAGTTCATTAATTTCTATAGAACAAGTCCTTGAGGAACAAGAGTGCCTTTTCCATAATTTCTAAAATTAATAGAATCTAATCAGTGCAGCTACAATGCATGCACAACCATCATTATTTACATTGCTTACATACATTGAAGTTTCATTGTTCACATACAGGTAATTTCTATTGTTTCAAAAATATCCCTCATTTGACCATTCTGTTCAATGCACTGTATATCACACATTAATAGATATAGCGTATATATTAAGTGCACTTAAATAAAGTATGAAACTATTAAAGCATAATTGTGGTGCAATGGATTTTCTTTTGCTAGCAAACTATAAACAATCGAAATAGTGCTTACAATTGCCCATTGTTCTGTCCATTCATACTGTATGCCTCTATTGTGTATTTTATACAGTCTTTCATCATTTCGGATCACCAGGTGGGCTACCCAGAAAACTTTGGAATATGTAAATAAGACCTCATTGGTGGAAAAGAGGAATTTGCTCCTAGCCCAACCTTTTGGAAGGTAGCTGCCTATAGATTAATGCATGGTTTTACATAAAACCAAACTATATAATCTCGGAATAATAGCCAACCAAAAATAATTTGTCCAAAAGTAAGACAAACATTTGAGTCAGAAAGGATTCTATGTCTGGTTAGGGAGAGATGGTGCGGGGACTTATTAGACAATGCGTGCCTTGCAAAGAAATATGGGTAAGGAATATGCAAATAAGAACTCATTGGTGGAGAAGAGAAACTTGCTCCTAGCACCACCTTTTGCAAGGTAGCTCCTTATAGTTTAATGCAATGAGAAAAAAAAAATTGTAATACAGTCATGTGCACAAAACCTAAGTCTTTTGGCTAAAACTGCTTCTAGTCTTCAAACTGAGGACACAGAGAAGAGACTTCTTTATTTTTTCATACTCTTGCAGGACTGTTTAGAGTTATTTACTAATGCAATTCTGTACCGGGACTGGATATCCAATAAAGGCTTAGGATACATGCACATGAACATTGTAAAAAACAGCCGTTAAAAGCAGATATAACAGTCCGTTTTTAATGGCCGTTTTCCATATATTTTTTTATCCATTTTCTGGTTATTTGACCATTTTTAACATTTGTTTTTCATCTGTCGTCTGTTTTTAACTGCCCATTCAAAAAAAAACTTTCTTGGTCTTTTTTTATTTTTGACCCAGGCCACTGATTTCAATGCCCATCACGCAAATCTGATTTGACGGAAGTTAAAAATGGATCCATTGACTTATACTGGGTCCATCCAGCTGTGAATATGGTCTAAATAGGACGTCAATGTAGTTAAATGTCAAATTAATCTTTGCTACATCTGTACCTTTTGTTTAGTAGTATATACTGCATTCTATATACTTTGTTACAGATAATTCATGTCCAATTATTCTGTCAGTGGTATAATTTTGTACTGTGTTAGCCATAGAAAGTAGTGGAAGAGAGAAGAAATCAGGCCATACCTTTTAGAGGCTAACTCAGCCTCTAAAAGGTATCGCCTGATTTCTTCACTCTTCCACCAATTATTCTGTCATAATACACTAATATTCTGTGGGATTATATACTCAGTTTTCTTCATAATGATTGAATCCATATTTATGATTTTGTATTTTACCAGGATGACTTTATTTTTCAGTACGGCATACTCTATATGTATCATACATAGTGATCAACAAATAGGGAACAAGCTTTACTGATATAGCCTTTATTAGAGCTCAGGATATGCCTTTGCATTACTAGAACTTTATCTTGAATCAAAAGCTGTCTCTCTGTATTTGACAGATATTTATCTAAATATATATTTATTTTGGACAAAACAAATAGTTTTACTTTCATTGTAAGAATTTCATTTTTCAAATTTGTTTTAATTTATTTTTTTTAAATCAATGTTTAACCTCCAGAAATTTCCAAGATAATCCATCAGTGACACTCTGGCATTTGAGCTCTGTGAAAGTATGTATTTCTTCCTAATGAAATCTAATGTCAGGCAGGTTAGATGTAAGAAAATAAGGCAGATTTATTGTAATGTAATTGAAATAAAAAAACAAGGAGGAAAACGCTTGAAATAATCTATAATGACAAGTATATGGGGGAAATGGTGTTATTTAGCAGCCTTTAACACATTGATGAGATCATAAAACCCAATTGTTCTTATAGTGATGTCCATTTCTGAAGAAGAATGTAACCTTCAGGCGCTAAGCTGAATCATATTTCACTTCATTATCGATTTTCTGCATGAACATAAATATAATCTACTGAGTTATTGGCAGTCGGAGAACTGCTTTATACACAACATAAATGATACACTAAATTGAAAAAAATAGGTTGGGCTGTAAACAATTTAAAGGAATTTCATACTTCTTTTCCCCGTATATAATAGAGGCCCGGTATAATTCATTTCAATTATCCCTTGAAGTCTATTTCTGCTGTAAACTAGTTATTCCATTTGAGAAATAATGAGCTAAATTTGTAGGAGAGCGATTTTAGGCTGCATTTTAGTAACAATTAAAATGGGAATTCACGCTTAGGCTGAGGCCACACATTGTTGCAGATTTAGCTGTTTTTTTTTTTTTTAAACCAAAGCCAGCTCTTGCTCTCCCACTCAGCCTCTGGTAGTCCCTCACTGTCCTCTTCAGATTTTTTCCGACCTCCTGGCTAACATCACATCCCCCAGGGTCACAGCTTAAACTGCCATTGCACTCCACGTGACTTCTGACAACCAATCACAGGTCTCAGTGGTAACTCTGGGGTGCGTGATATCAGCCAGGAGGCCAGAATAGGCAGGATCAATTCTAACTTTTCTGCGCACCACTGAAACCGCCTGACTGAGATATGTCACTGATCCAATGGCGCATGCGCCGTTATGCATAGCTGCCACTGCCCTTCCCGGAGTTTGTTCAATTCCTGTACAACCCCTTTATGAATAATGTCCTATAGTGCAGACGTAGTAATGCCCCATAGCAGCCCCTTCACACAGTATAATGTCCTATAGTGACCTCCATACAGTATAATGTCTCACCTTCCACATAGCATAATGTCCCATAGTAGTCCCTCCACACAGTATAATGTCTTACAGTATTCCATAGTGGCGACACGGTATAATGTCCAATAGTGGTACTCACGAGCCATTACTGCACTCTAGGGTCTCTTCAGACCCTAGAGTATAATGAGCGGAGGCCCAGGAGAGATGATTAAACCTCCCCTCGGCTCCGGCACCAGTCTTTGAACCTCTTCCAATCTCAGAGATGTCATGAATGATGCCAGTGACTGCTTATTATTTTTAATCACATCCCCTGGGCCTCCGCTTATTGTTCTCTGGGGTCTAAAGAGACTTCAGAGTATAATAATAGCAGTTTCTTTTCGGACATGGTTGTCTTGCGAGGTTTGCCCATCAGATACTCTTAGTGTCACCCTATCAGGGACTCGGCAATCTGCTGTCTAAAGTGAGATACTCATCTCACCTCCTTGCAGATGCAGCCCTGAGAAGAAGACACTGAAGAACCTCCGGATGTCACAAGAGAGCTCAGGAGAGCTGAGGAAAGGTCAGTTTTAACTGTTTATTTTGTGAACGCACCTCGCCTGGATCTCCACATTATACACTAGGGTCTAAAGAAACCCTTTTGGATAATAATATTTTCTGGGTGAAGAACCTCAAAAATTTTGGGTTTGGGTTGAGCATGAAATTTTTGGAAAATTCAGGTCAAATTCAGTTTGATCCAATCTGATTCACTCATCTCTAGCAGATATATTGGAGACTTTTCCTAATTGATTTTAAAGAGGAGAAAAAAAATCAATTGATCCTTAGCAAGTCCAATGACTTGTTTCATTTTCCGTTTCTACAGAGAAATCTCCAGAGACAAATTTGCAGTGTAGCCAACAGTCCCGTCTTAGAGATCTTTTCAGTTTCTTTCATCCCTTCACTATAGGCCGATCTGTACCGTACTGCACTGCTAGAAACTCAACTAATTCTTCTATGTACTGAGTCCATTGGACTACCGTATGAGCTTTAGAAGATTCATTAAAATTATACAGATGGCATAGAAGTTAGATTTTATTGCTTTTCCCAATAAATGTTGTATTGGTAGATGGCACAGTTGTTTGTAGTCAAGTGACTTTTATATAATCCTTCAATCTTCCCTCCCTCCAGCACTTTTTCAAATTTGTGTTGTCTTCTTGAGTTATGCCAAACTGGCTTCCTATATTTATACTGGCGTTCCACCATACTGAGAGACCACAGTAATTTGTGGGTTTTACTCTGTTATTACAAGTACTGCCTGTAAACTAATGACTTAGTAATTGTAGGAAGATATTTTAATGCAAAGTATGCATCTTCTCCCTGTAAAACCAGCACTTTCATGTGGAAATTAATGTGTGCTCACCCTTTTGTTGATGTACTGATGAGTGGGAAGAAAGGGGCATTTTATTAATTTGCCCAGGATTTTCGCTGGCATTCATTGAGGCATTTTATCAGTCAATTTCACGAGACATTAATTAATGGGATACTTTAATTAGATGATCCATCTGACAGTGAATGAATTATTCTCTGTAGACAAAATTACATCATCTTAATTAGTCTTTCTCCAAGTAATTTGCTTCTTTTCAAGCCATTAAGAAGGACACGTTAATTGCAGGTAATTAATATTCAAATGAATTGATTGTTCCTGTGTTCCTCACTAGTTAAATAGCCACATACTCTTTCTTTGCTTCACATATGGCCATGGTCTTTTGCAAGAAATCAACACATTAGTATTGCAAATCAGCAACAATGTTTCATTCTTGCATGAATGATACACTATAGTTTTTGAATAATGCACGAGAGCCAATTATTATTTCCCAGCCTCTGGGAGATGAGGGATTCCTTTCAGAAATAATCCAAGAGATTCACGTTTAAGAAAGAGTTAGAAGAATTACATTTTCCACCAAACTGAACTCAACTGATAGTATTCAATATGGTCAAGACACTTATCAATTTATCAACTCTATAAGTAATCAGCTTGTAATACATTACTGTAATAAATATTTATAGAGGTGGATCACAGAGTTATATATAAATAGTTAATGGAGACACGATGACTAGTTAACACTTTATGTTATACTGTAAAATATTGTAAAAAGGGGAAATGCATTTTAGCCCGTGTAGATTTGGACAGTCAGGGCTAGATGCAGTTTGTCTGGGGCCACACAAGATGAACATGTTGTAGAATTGCCGTCAGGGAAAATTTGCAGCATGTTCCTCTGCAAGTCACCGATTATGTGTATTTTTTCCTGCAAGTCCCCCACATCTTTCCAAACGCCATGGCCAAAACGCCATGGCCAAACTGCGGTGGAAACGCTGCGGAAATAACACAGCGTTTTACAGTCACTGCAATGTGGATGGGATTCTATCAAAAGATGTAAGGAGTAAAAGCATGTGAACCTTTGCTTTCAGTGTCTGATGTAGACATATAGAAAATTCTGAAGGGTTCACAAACTTTCAAACATCACTGTAACTGTTCAATACCTGTATCATGGAAATGACAATATAAGCTTCAAACTCGACTGTCTTTCAGTATTTAGACATGGGAATGACAAGACTATGTTACAGAGTTAGACAATCTTTGTGCATTGGAATCAGACACCTACATAAAAAAAATATGAACTAAATATTGTTACAACTGTGAAATAAATAGGGGCACGTGCCCATTGAAATATAAGTAATGTCATGCTGAATTAATCACCCAAAAAATGTAACTGGGCCAAACAATCTATTGTTTTACTAACCAAACAACCCATAATATTAGTACGTTTTTCCCATTATCATGAGCGAGGTTGTCTCCTGATTGCTTTGTTTATGGCAATGCTTTTATTATCGAGTCATTATATGAATAGATTTAGTAAGTGGTTCGGAGAATTCCACAATGGTTTCAATAGATCAAACACTGTTCACCTGACAGTAAAAGAAGAGTGCCATCGCTCAGATATTTCTTCATTTCAACAATGGTTGCTTGGTGGTCAATTAGGCAAATCTAATTACTGAACAATGGGGAGAAGGAAGGTTTGTGAAGTGGAACACATTTTAATCTGGGCTTGTATTTTTAGCACTACCTTTCTCAATTTAATGTTTGTAGCTTTAATTGTGGTACATGAAGTGGATAATTAGGTAACAATTTTCACCTCCAGTTTTTTGGTTTTAGTAAATACTTTTGTTTCCCTCGGAGAGTTGAGGTTTAATGTGTTGTTAAAGTACCTTGTCATTTCAAGCCTTTAAAATATACTATGAGAAAGGAAGTGCATTGTTATGAGTGCAAGGCTATGAACACCTTTAGATAAAATTTTCTTTCATTTAAGAGCAGGTATTTTCTGCTAATAAAAATTTTGTAATATTTTTTTAATTTAGACCAATTGGCTTGCATGCATTTTAGTACATATCAAGCTGTAGAATGCCATTCAGAAGCAAATCTGTCTGCTTGTCTGTTGGCTTAGTCTCCAGACCCTCTTTCTCCTTTCCTGAACAATCTTGTAATCTGATTTATGACCAATTCATAGTTGAGACTAAAGATTGGGGCTGGAAGCTGCTGACAGACAGTTTGAAGGATTTTCCTAGGGAACAACACTTTGCGGTTTTCTATATAGCGTACATATAGTATACCCAGCATCACAACTGCATAAGTCTAACAGTTCAAAATTTTTATTAAAAACCTATTCTGAAAATGATTTGCAGCCCAAAATAAACCAGATTTGTTTTTTTTAGCAATAATAAAATTACATGTTAACATGTTAACATCAACAAAAACATACAGTAGTAACTCTTTATTCAACATTCCCAGTCTCTTAGTTATCTATAATGTGGGACCTTAGGGCATGGCCTCCTACATGGTAGATTGACACCAGTCCAGCATTCGTCTACATGTTCTTATTGGTAAGATCCTCTGCTATAATTGACTAGAGGTTAGAGATTCAATTTGGTAAAAATCAAATTTGGTTTGAAATTTCCAAAAATTTCGGAGTTGAAACTTTTGGGACTTGTTTTAAGAAAAATGCTCAAAAATGGTGGCCACCATTTTACACGTCCCACAGTGCCTTGCATGTATCCTTTAGCCAATCATATGGAGCTACAGGCATGTGAGTACACCGATGATGGTGTTGTGAGTCATAGCTATTATAAAAAGCATAGCCGTTAATGCTGCGATTTTGTGGGGATAGAGATGGCAGAAAGAGGGACAGTAAGAAAACACAGATTATACATAGTGAGGATTAGTGTATTTCAGTGATAAAAAGAGATAAATTAGATTTAAAAGGGTTGTGGGGCTGTTGATGATGGACTTGGGGGATTTGGCCTCATCCTGAACCTTGGGTTATGGGATCGGAAGCAGCACCCCCTCCCACCTTCCCTAATCTTACAGGTAATTATCTGTACTATGGGGGCTGGAAACTGTCTTAGCATTTAAAAAGAATATATTGTCAGAACCCAATGTAGGGAACTGCCATTTCTACTAGTATATAATGTATCTGGCTTCTTTGCCCCTGCAGTTTGGCTTCAGAGACCCCAGGCATTTTTTTTAATTTTTTTTTTTTTATAAAAAAAAAAAAAAAAAAAAAAAACAAAAACAACCCGGGGGGGGGAGAGAAGAAAACAGACCAAAAAAAACAAATATTTTTTGTGGGGTTTAAAAAACACCCCTTCCCCTTCTCTACAACAAAAAATATTTTATTTTTTTTTCCCCCCCTCCCCACCCCCACCCCCCCACTAAACAACCTTTAGAGATCCCCATATATATAGTTCAGGGCGGTGATAGGTTAGGCTTCCGAAGGCCAGCTAGCTAGTTAGAGGCCCGGTTGCACTAGTAGTTTAGCTGGCAGGTTAAGGTCTCAGTGTTAGGGTAGTCAGGCCTGCATCTACTGCCGTCACCGTCGCCCTGTTTGCTGCCTGTGAAGAATCTCACCATCATCATCTCCTGATCGGCTGTCTGTCATCTCCTGGAAGAATCCAAGGATCCACAGTCATCCACAGGGGCCCCTGCATCTCTTCTGTTGCCTGGAGGTATTGTGCACTGGACTCTTGCTATATATCTATATATATATACCCGGGTATATAACCTAAGACGGTTGAGGACTTGCTGGTTGTTGTAGTATTGCTGTGTTCTGAGTATATTTTATGTATGTATTATTACCCTGTTGATTCTTATAAAGCTACTGTTATAACCTTATGTGGTATCTGTATGTATTCTTCAGACTGTGAGATTAGTACAGTGATCCTTGTTAAGGCTACTAACTGTACTTCATGGGTAAGTCCCAGGAAGAGATCCTCCCTGTAATACAGAGGCTCTATCCTGGGTGGAGGCACTGATATATTTCATATATGTTCCCACTCTTCCCTTCAGCGAAGGCTTCAGGTCCCATTATACACACAGGTCAGCGCCAGAGTCTGTTGCGGGAGGGATAATACTCATACCCCCCCAAATAGGGCTACATTTGGAGGCACTGCTGAGATTTAGAAGTGGGAATAGTCATTGATATGGAGAAGCGATATAGCTCAGAGGGGAACCTCCCACTAGCTACTACATGGGATTACCGACCTCCTGTTCCTCCCCTGGTTCAGGTAAAGGAAGAACCCCGCTCAGCCAGTCACCCCCCCCAGTATGGCCGTCGCTAGCAGTTCCTCTAGTGACAGTGCTATTAGCACTTTAGCCAGGCTGACTGAAATGTTAGCTCAGGGCCTGCAGGCCACTCACTACAAGAAACTAAAAGTATTCTCTGGTAATGTCCCAGTACCACAAGGGGAGGAAAACTTTGAGATATGGAAAGAACATACTCTCCAATGCCTGAAGGAATGGTCTTGCTCTGAAGAAGGCAAGCGGCAGCGTATCAGTGAAAGTTTGCGGTCTCCTGCTGCAGAATTGATCCGCTTGTACAGAGACTCTCATGAAGGAGTGAGTGCATTGGACTATATACAAGTACTGTCTGATCACTTTGAGCCATACTATGACCTTGCCCAGATGGTTGCTGATTACCGAATGGTTCGTCAAAAAGAAGGGGAAAATGTCTCTACTTTTATTAACCGTTTACAGCTACTTCTTTCACGTCTGGTGTACCACGCAGCTATATCTACTTCAGAGGTAGACGCTATGAGAACCAGTCAGTTGGTGAGAGGGTTACAACCTCATCATCCTCTTGCTCAAGTACTCAAGGTCTTACTATCTGATAGAGTCCTTCCATTTCCTGACTTAATGAAGTTAGTGAAGAAACAAGAAGCTGACATTAGTTTTAGTACCCCTAAGAAAGCGAAAAGCATTTCTAAAGAAGATGTTGTTCCTAATTCAAACAAGGACAAACCAGCGGAGCGGTCAGAACTTAGACAGTCCGCCACTCCACCCACTGCCACTCAATGGAGGAAGGATGCTACAACCTGTTATAAATGTGGTCAAACGGGCCATACTACCAGACAGTGTACGGAGGACAGTGAGGGATTGGGACACAGTGCTGTCTTCTCTATTCAGAATCAAAGACACCGAAGGAAGGCGGGCCGAGTAAATACCAGAGGCGCTATCGCGGGCTCCAGGTCCGTTGTCAAAGTCACTGTCAATGGTCATGCCGCTCCTGCCCTGTTTGATACAGGATCTCAAGTGACCCTGATTTATCGCTCGTTCTACCAAAGGTATCTGAGGGATATACCTCTTCAGTCTACAGGACAAATGAAATTGTGGGGGCTTAATTCAGGATCATATCCTGTAGATGGCAGCCTACAAGTAGTTATAGCTGTCCCTGAATTAGAAGATCAGAGTGTCGCTCCCATGAAGATTACGGCTCTTGTCTGTCCTGATACAGGGGATTCTTGTGCAGCTCCTGTGATACTTGGCACTAATTGTCCCGCAGTGCATTATGCTTTTCAGAAGTTTCTTGGAAGAGATTGGAACCCTGCAGCTCAGCCGGTGAATATATCTTCTGATCTTAGAGAACTCTGTGATGCCCTGTCTACTGGCTATCGACATGGAATGGTATATCATATCGGTGAGAGAACCGTGGAAGTTCCTGCCGGCGGGGAGAGAATTCTGAGAGTAGCCTCCAGCATTGCTCCCGATTTGCTTGAAGGGGGGAGTTATGTCCTTATGGAAACCCCTGAAGAAATGATTAACCAGAATGGCTGGATGGTGATCCCAGAGAGAAAGGACTGGAGGAATAAAGTGGAGTTATCTACCTGTGTGACAGTGAGGAACTGTTCACCGCATCCGATTGTAATTGGACCATACCAGAATGTGGCCCACTGCTACCCTGTGCTTGGAGTAAATCCATACGCTGAAGTGTGCAGGATTCAAATCCGAGATGCAATCCCTAATCTCAATCTTGACTTGAGTGATCCACATTTACCAGAGGCCTGGAATCAGCGACTGACACAGAAGTTGTCTGAATTATCGGAAGTGTTCTCCATGGATGATATGGATGTAGGTTGTGCTAAAAGTGCTCAACACACTTTCCGATTGACCGATTCTACTCCCTTCCGGGAGCGACCACGGAGAGTTGCTCCAAAGGATGTTGATGAGCTAAGACAGACTCTACAGCAAATGAAAGGTCAGGGGATCATTGTGGACAGTAAGAGCCCCTATGCCTCACCTAGTGTGGTGGTAAGAAAAAAATCTGGAGCAATTCGCCTATGTGTGGATTACAGAACTCTGAACCGGAGAACCTTACCTGATCAGTATACACTGCCGAGAATTGAAGAAGCTCTGGAAGCTCTGAATGGAAACTGTTGGTTCACAGTGCTGGACCTAAGATCGGGATACTATCAAGTCCCAATGGCACCTGAGGATCAGGAAAAGACAGCCTTCATATGCCCCTTGGGTTTCTTTCAGTTCACTCGTATGCCGCAAGGTACAAAAGGTGCGCCAGCAACGTTCCAAAGGTTGATGGAAAGAGTGTTAGGTGATTTAGTGCCCCGGGAATGCCTTGTATATCTTGATGACATTATTGTGTTTGGAAAGACGCTGGAAGAACATGAAGAACGACTCATGAGAGTACTCCATCGCTTAAAAGAAGAGGGGCTGAAGTTGTCGGCTGACAAATGCAAATTTTGTAGATCTTCGGTCACTTATGTAGGTCATATTGTTTCTGCTGAAGGAGTTGCTACCGATCCTGGTAAGATTGAAGCTGTGGTGAATTGGCCCCGACCGCAAAATATTACGGAGTTGCAATCTTTCTTGGGGTTTTGTGGATTCTATCGACGATTTGTGGAAGGATATTCAAAAATTGCTCGAGCCCTCCTCGACCTGTTGAAGAGTGATGCAGGAGATCCGGGAAAGAAGAAAGGGTCTTCCAAAAGCCTTTTTGGCGATAGGTGGACTGCGGATTGTGAAGAAGCATTTAAGTTGTTGAAGAAGAAATTGACAGAAGCTCCCGTTCTGGCTTATGCTGATGCACATAAGCCATATGTGCTACATGTAGATGCCAGCTTTGAAGGATTAGGTGGCGTGCTGCACCAAGAATACCCGGCCGGGTTACAGCCCATAGCTTTCATAAGTCGAAGTCTTTCTCCCAGCGAGAAAAATTATCCAGTACATAAATTGGAGTTTTTGGCGCTCAAGTGGGCCATTGTTGATAAATTACATGACTATTTATACGGAGCCACGTTTGAAGTAAGAACAGACAACAATCCACTGACATACGTTTTGTCAACCGCTAAACTCGATGCTACAGGACATCGCTGGTTGGCAGCTTTATCCAACTACCAATTCACACTCAAGTATAAATCGGGGCCTAAGAACATTGGGGCAGATGCTCTATCAAGACGGCCTGGATTACCTAGTCCGAAAGTAGTGGATGAATGGGAAGAAGTGCCAAGTCCTGGAGTAGGAGCTTTGTGTGCCATGGCTGCTGTAGTTGAAGACCGAGTAGCCTTTTCTGAAACTCGGCTTACTGACTCTATTGGGGGAGGTCCCGAAGCTGTACCAGACATGTTTGCCTACCCTGCCGCTTTAGGATCCTTTGAGAGTTGTTCTATATCTTCAAAGCGAATGATCTGGAGTCAAAAGACTGATCCTTTAATTGGACCTCTTTATCAAGCAGTGAGTTCTCAAGACAGAGAAATGTTAAAGACATCCCTACCCTCTGAATGCAGTCAACGTCTACGAGATTGGGAGAAGTTTGAAATAGACAATGGCCTACTTTATCGTGTGGTGCTGTATCATGATCACCCTGGAAGGCGCCAACTAGTTATTCCAAGCTGCTTTCAGAAGATGATTTTCCGAAGTCTGCATGATTATCATGGTCATTTGGGACCTGAGAAGACTTATGGCCTAATACAAGACCGATTCTACTGGCCCAAAATGAGAGATACCGTGACTCGTCTGTGTAGGTGCTGTCGCAGATGTTTGCAGAGGAAGACTGTCCCGGTTCGAGCGGCCTTCATGGGACACTTGAAGAGTTCGGGCCCCATGGATCTTGTCTGCATAGACTTCCTTTGTATTGACAACGACTCCAGAGGATTTGGAAATGTATTGGTGGTGACTGATCACTTCACACGATATGCTCAAGCCTTTCCGACTAAGGATCAAAAAGCAGTCACTGTTGCAAGAGTGCTTTGGGAAAAGTATTTTATCCATTATGGCTTACCACACCGGTTGCATTCTGATCAAGGCCGGGATTTTGAGAGTAACCTGATCAAAGAGTTACTTCAGTTGTTGAACATCCGCAAAAGTCGGACGACGCCTTACCATCCAGAGGGAGATGCCCTTCCTGAAAGATTTAACAGGACTTTACTTGATATGCTTGGTACCTTACGAATTGAGGATAAGCGATCCTGGAGTCGAAAAGTGGAGGCTATGGTGCATGCCTATAATAGTACAAGGCACGAGAGCACAGGATATTCACCATACTTTCTGATGTTTGGAAGAGAGCCTAGGCTACCTATTGACATCTTGTTGGGAGTCTCTACCGATGGTATCAGTCATCGAGATCATTACCGATACGTGGCACGTTTGAAAGAAACGCTTAAGAGTGCTTATCAGCTGGCTGAGGAAAATGCGGCCAAAGTGAATGAAGGAAATAAAAGGAGATTTGATCTTCGAGTAAGATACCGAGAATTGAACCCTGGGGACCATGTTCTGCTACGGAATTTGGGAGCATCTGCAAAACATAAGCTGGCTGATTGATGGCGGAGTGAACTCTTTACAGTGGTAGATCGGTTGCCTGGAATACCAGTCTACAAGATAAAAGGACGGGACGGGAGGATCAGGACTTGGCATAGAAATCATTTGTTGCCTGTACCTCAGATTGATGGTATGGATATCTCCAATGATGGCTCGGCCTGCGATTCTCCACAGTCCTTAGCCGATATTCCACCTGACCTTCCTGAAACTCCTGAGAGTGATTGGACTGTGGCTCCTGAAGTTCCTAGATCACCAGTATCTTCTCCTTCAGGGAGACCTATGAACCCTCAAACTCCAGAATTCGTACCTAGATCTGTGTCTACAGATGAGCAGGGATCTAGCTCTCCTACGCCACCAGCACCATCCCCTCCCATGGCAGACAACCCTAGTTTAGGGCCTGGACATGCTAGTTTACCTCAGAGAGAGGTACGGAGAGGAGAGAGAATTAGACACCCTCCACCTATGCTGACATATGATAGTTTGGGGGACCCCAGATTTACTACTCAGCCTCATTTATACCATGCTTGGGTGGGTGCAGTGTCCACTTTGGTCAATATGTTACCAATTTTCGCTCCTGCTGGCATGTATACCTATTAACCTGTTGTGACTCTGTAAATGCAAAAGCAACCATATTGATATTGTCATTGGTAATGTTGACTGTATACTATGACTTTGTATGTCTTTGACGTGACGTAAAGATTTCACCAGAGGGAGAGTGTAGGGAACTGCCATTTCTACTAGTATATAATGTATCTGGCTTCTTTGCCCCTGCAGTTTGGCTTCAGAGACCCCAGGCATTTAGTGCAAGTTTTGTTTTGTAAATACAGTGAGTCAGACACATGTGAGGCAGAGCTGCTGGGGGGAGAGATGTGAGCAGAGCTGCTGAGACAGACATGTTATGTCTGGGGGAGTCTAAGAGCCACTTGTTCCTCTTTACTTCACAGTATATAGTTAGGTATGTGTTACCCCCTATATACTCACAGGACCTAGCTAGTAACCGTAGTTAGGGATCCATATATATATAGTTCAGGGCAGTGATAGGTTAGGCTTCCGAAGGCCAGCTAGCTAGTTAGAGGCCCGGTTGCACTAGTAGTTTAGCTGGCAGGTTAAGGTCTCAGTGTTAGGGTAGTCAGGCCTGCATCTACTGCCGTCACCGTCGCCCTGTTTGCTGCCTGTGAAGAATCTCACCATCATCATCATCTCCTGATCGGCTGTCTGTCATCTCCTGGAAGAATCCGAGGATCCACAGTCATCCACAGGGGCCCCTGCATCTCTTCTGTTGCCTGGAGGTATTGTGCACTGGACTCTTGCTATATATCTATATATATATACCCGGGTATATAACCTAAGACGGTTGAGGACTTGCTGGTTGTTGTAGTATTGCTGTGTTCTGAGTATATTTTATGTATGTATTATTACCCTGTTGATTCTTATAAAGCTACTGTTATAACCTTATGTGGTATCTGTATGTATTCTTCAGACTGTGAGATTAGTACAGTGATCCTTGTTAAGGCTACTAACTGTACTTCATGGGTAAGTCCCAGGAAGAGATCCTCCCTGTAATACAGAGGCTCTATCCTGGGTGGAGGCACTGATATATTTCATATATGTTCCCACTCTTCCCTTCAGCGAAGGCTTCAGGTCCCATTATACACACAGGTCAGCGCCAGAGTCTGTTGCGGGAGGGATAATACTCATACCCCCCCAAATAGGGCTACACCAACATATCAACCCAGCCCAGCTGATAAATAGGTTAAGGTTTCCTAAATCAAACTATGCTTTCCCCTTATGAAAGATTTCCTCCAAAAAAAAAGATACTGTCTTTTTTGTCAATATGCGATTGAGCTCTTTGGAGCAACAAGGAAGTTACAGCTTACTTCTTTGGAGGTTACTTAAAATAGCTAATTTGCATAGCAACAAAAAAGGTGGTATCTTGGCAATGGAGGTGTTCATTCACAAGGGGGAAACACTGTTCTCTTTAAGAGCTTGAAACTAGGTAGATTCAGTCATTGGAGATCTCAGAGTGTCATATACAACTTTTCAGGGCAATTGGAGCACCTTGGAATGAATGAAAGATCTAGAATTAATTTATTCAGACCCAAGAAAATCTTGGGTCTGAACTGTGTGAATCTGACAACAAATTTTGAAAAGTTTGCTCATCTCTATAATTGACCAACAATATTCATTGTTCATATTCATAGACTGCCAGCACTGGGATGACGGACTGTCGGAGTAGGTGGACGATTGTGCTTTACTGAACAGCGGAAGCAAGTTATATATTTATTTGCAAGGAATATATTGTAGCATTTACATTAATACATGAAACCAATTTCATGCTTTGTTTTCTGAAATGTCGTGATCTCATATATACAGCTGTCACTACACAAACTTTATTAGTAGGAGGAAGATCAAAGGTTATCCTTTTGGATAATCGAACGGCTAACATAATGAATTCTGAAAATAGATCTCACTTACGTCAGTCCTGCTGTATACATAACTGTAATGCAGATTAATATATACAGCATATACATAAGATTTACTAGTGACTCAGACAACTTAGCTTACTTCATATAAAAAGTCCAACTTACATAGGCAGAAAGACTTCAATACTGATTAGTGGATTGTAATGCTAATAAAGACACAGCCTCATCATTTCCTATAGTACAAAGTCACATTTTTAATATGTACCAATTATACAATTAAAATGATTACTTTTATTGCATAGTATATTCATTTGTAGCCTCTTTTTTACTCTAGTTACAGTTTTTTTTACTCTAGTTACAGGTGTAGCTTTCATGAGAATGACTACTGGTGCTCTACATTAATTGAATAGTGCACCCCATCTGCAGTAGCTAGCATCATGCTCTATACATCTCTAACATGTAGTATCAAGATGAATAATATGTCTTTTAATGAAATAATAAAGGTAAACAATCCTACCTTAGACAGCTGTAGAGGTATGTTAGATGCAGATCTCCCACTTTTCTGGCATAGATGGGTGATAATGTGGCACATCTTTGCTGCAAGATCCTTTGTTGCACCAAAGATACACCACATTTTCTGTTTTGCACCATACTGTTAAAGTAGGCAGAGCAGGGCAGAGAGCATGTCAGGCCAGGGTGGGGAATAGGTGCTGGATGTTTTGCAAAGATTTAGTTTCGTTCCAAACTGAAAGTGTTTTTTTAATACTCCAGGATATAATAAGTGGAGGTCCAGTAGAGGTATGGTAAAATAATAAACACTGATATTCAACTTCCCTCACCTCTCCGGGGTCCCTTCATCCGTTGTGCATTGCCCATCATCTTCATGCCTCTTCTGTGACATCACTGCCCTGAAGGACCACTTGGTCCTGTGATTTGGCCTCAGCAGTCATGTGAGGCACAATAGTGCCATGATGCAAGTTTCTTGAAGCCAACATGCCCCAAATGACTGCTGAGGCAAAATCACAGGCCTCAGTGGTCTCCCAGGGGAGTGTTGTCACAGACATCATAGAAGAGGCCGGAAGATGGCTGAGGATGCTGGGGAGCCCAGGAAGGGTGAGGGAAAGTGAATATCAGTGTGTAACATTTTGCTGCACCTCCCCTGGTCCTTGTCTTATTATACTCCAGATTCGTCAGTGGTGAACCCCCAAAAATTCTGGCCAAACCTGAGACTTTTGAAAAACCTGTGACAAACCTGGTCATCTCTAGTATTGGGTAACATGTCAAGGACCACCAAGAAGCCACTTGACAATGGCCAGGTAATTATGGCACACATCTGTTTTGCTTTTTTTTTATTATCTTTCTTAACTGTCACTACTTTTCCCTCCAAAAAACCAGATGCTTGCAGGAGAGGTCAGGGCAAACTGTGATCCAGCAAACAGTTTATGTTCATCTGCAGTAACCCAATAAAGGAAAGCAGGAGCTTTGTAGTAGTAGTTGGTTATGGTTGGTCTCATGTTGCCTGTGGTCGGCTTGACCAACAATCTAGCACTCCTCAGGGCTGGTGCACTTAAGAGGGGTCCTGCAGTGTGAAAGATGGTGGTAGTAGAATCCTCAGGGCTCTTTCCTATAGAAAGCCTCCCTGAGCATGATGGCTGTTGGAGTGCACTTTATGGTGAATGCAGGATAGAGGAAAAAAAGTGCAGAATGAGGCAATAACTCATGAATTATTTGAAGGCAAGCAGGTAAAAGCAACAACATATCCTCCATATAATAGAGGAATAGTTCTTAGAAACACCACAAGGCTGGTGCTGAAGTTGAGTAATGGTATTCCCTGGGGTCAGTCAATATCTCCCTCCCTGGGGCAGTCTTCATTTAAAAAAACCCCCACAAAAGTGCCAACAATTCCCAGTCTGCAGGGTGAAGGTGTGAAGAATATCGCTTCGCCCAGCCGCCTGGCATGCCTGCGATCAAACTTCTTTCTTAACCTCCCACTCACACACCGTGAGTAGACCGGGTCATAGGATAAAAACGAAACGAGCGATATAAATTTTATATATTTAATAACCCAAGTGGGTCGGTATGGATTAATAGCATATACAGAAATATACAATATTAATATGATCAAGCATAAACATACAAGCAAAAGACGATGATACAATACAAAACAAAATAAAAGGGAAATAAAAGTTTAGAAAAGATACCTGAGCACACAGCTTTGTCCTAGCTGTCTCTCTTCCATGCTCAGCACAATAGACTTGTAGTCCGTTTCTCTAGGCCACAGCAGAGTTTTGGGCCTAGGGCGCAAGCTTAAGCAAGTTGCATAAAACAATCCTTCTACATGCTGTCCAGAACTAGGCCCTCAAAGCATTCCTCAGTAGGGCAGGCCCTCTCATCTTCTCCCAGATCAGAGCTCCTTACTGCCTCTTTGCTGAATGACCCCAGAATCCAGGTCTGCCCACAGCATATGGCTAGTGCTCCACCCACCCCTTGCACCCAGGCAGCCCCCCTTCTCCCACCTTTGCAGAACCCTCAGAGAGAAGGGTGAAGTTAAGGCTTGCTATCCCCCATCCCATCTGGCCAGGGATAATAAAAGTGCCTGGCTATAGCAAGCCATCTCCAATGAACACACATAAAACCAGTGAAGCGTATCGTCCAGCAATGTGGACTCAACTAAAGCACCGCATTCCAAGTGGGGGAAGGACTGACCTAAGCAAGTAAAACACACTTCCAAGAAATATATAAAACTGAGGGTCGGTTCATCACAGAAGGTCTCAAAAAGGTGTCCAACCTGGCTTGTGGCTTATAGGTTGGATCATAGCTGTGAGGTCCACCCAAAGATACCCTCACAGTCATTGTCGCAAACACAAAGTTGCATAAATTAAGCAGGGTGATGGCCGAACTCCTGACTGCAAAATGTCACATAAGCTGACTTTTAGCTAACAGGTAGTCAGCTCAACAAGGAACTCTAATATATATTTCCTTCTTGTCTCTGACTGCAGAAAAAGAAAGCTAACTATCTCCTCCCTACCAGAATGTCTTAAGTCAAGGGCAATAACATCTCCTCAGCTCATCCAAAATATTTGTCCTACTTAAAGCAATATAGTTTCATTACATGCAAGACAGTGCAAGTTCTCTTAATAAATAAGTTTACTGGGATGCCACAAATGTACCAAATTTATAAAGAGACACTCACCTCTTACATTTCTTACATCTTACTCTGGCAAGCTTTTCCTGTGTGTTGGGAAAAGCTTTAAGAATACTTTTTAGACGTCTAGTTCTAAATGACTTTGAACATCTGAATGCTTGGTGTAACTCAGACAGCGTAAAAGAAAAATAGACATTGTCATAAAGAAAAGAAACTTTATAGAAAATAGAAAACCTATAAACTAATTATACTTAAGAAAACTGAGACCTTTACACCAGACAACACAAGGATATGTTTTGTATCTGCTGCCATTCCTGCCAATGGTGTGTTAATATGTAACCTTGTCTGGTTTTCTTTATGCTTTAGTTTCATGAAATAGATTTTTTTCTAATGTATGTACTATGGTATTGAACCTTGGAGTATCACAAGGCAATTTATCTAATTTTAACATTTACCCTTCTTCGTTGTTTCATGTCATATTGCAAACCTTTTTTTCTACAGGAGTTAATTCTTAAGGTTATAGCTGCTCATAGAAAGAAATCAGAGATTTGTATAGAAAATATACAAAACGCAAGTGATAACTGTACAGTATGTCTTACTGCACACTATTCTCTCATCAGAACATTACTTCAATAGGTCATCACATCCCATTCAAGCAATAACAAAGTGTTTAAAGTGGTTTGAGGCATCGTCATGGGCTACAAGATAATATTTTTTTATCTATACAGCGCCAACATATTCCACATTACTTTATCACTTATACATCCACATGTGCAAGCAGATGAAACATTATAGAACTTGAAAAAGTTCAGAATGCCCTCCTTGTAACAATTTACAAGCCAAGATGTGGCAATGCTATCTAACGTTATGAACCATTTTGCTCATCTGCAGTAAAGGACTTATCTGTAACTCATTTATTGTGGGCAACTGACAGATGTGATGCAGATGGAAAGGCATGAGACCAAGATGGACTTGGAAGATTGTTGATAGAAGGCTGTTCCAGAAGACTATTAGTGGGTTGACTCAAGCTAAACTGAGGTGCAGAGGGTAAATCTTTCTGTTCTTTATCTTTAACCCCCTAACAAGGAGTGTCTTTATTGGACAGAAACCTAAGGCATGGTCCCTAAGATGGTCTCCAATAAATGGTACAAATGCAAACAGTGGACTGATGTAAGAGAATTGCTAGTTGTGCAATTCCCTAGTGCTGATGCTGAAACAAGGGAAGAAGGGAAAGACAGAGACAGTGAGTCCTAAACTCCACCCAGCCCCTGTCCCTACCTAATTGCCACAACTGTCCTAATGACAGGGACAACTGGGGGGCAGTCCCTTCTCTGAATAAGTGTAACACAGAACAAGACAATACAAACAACACAGAAGCGGAGTCAGCACGCCAAGGGGTTGGTAACAGTCGAGCAACACAGTACAGAATCGAAATCTGAGAGAATAGTCAAAGGGTAAGCAGAGGTCAGAAGTCAGTGATACAATAATAGCAGAAAGAAGAGATTAGCCAGGACAAGTCTCAATAGCCAGCAACCATGTGTGAGCTGATGACCTGTTTATAGAAAGTTCAGAATCTGCTCCAGACTTGATTGTTAGATAGGCTGTCAATCACACAGGTAAGGCTAAGATTAACTATTTAAGGAGCGCAGGAAACTAAAGGAACAGGAGATGGGTGTGGTAGGAAATCAATTACAGAGAACAGGCAGAGACGTTACAGCTGAGTAGAGAATTTAGTCAATACAGATTTGGGTTAGTAACTATCGGCCAATAGTCCAAAATTGGTATTGGAAGCCAAAGTGAAAAGGTCAGGCCAGAGTCGGTATGCAAAAAGGTTAGTACAAGCAAACTCAGGCAAGTCAGAACAAATACACAGGAATACAAACAAGAAAAAGCCAGGACCATGCAGAGACACTGGAGGGTTCCCTTTTTAGTGTAAGTGCTCATGGAGGAATTTTTGTTGTGGAGTGTCCTGTTTATTTCAATGGAAGGTGAACATTTCATTTTCTGCTATCTGAAAAATTCAGCTAGCATACAAAAAGTGTTCTGCCCAATCTTCAGGCAGATTCTGCTCGAACCTCCCATTGACGTGAATGGGAGTAGGAAATCTTTCTACCAACAGCAGGAAGATTTCCACAACATATTTGTGAACTTACTCTTAAAGTCATACAAGCCACACCAGATCCTGCATCTGGAGCTGAAAGCCATGCAGCCTGTCACCATGATGACATCACAATTCCAGAGGGCTGTTACATCACCTACCAAAAGAAAGGAATATTTTGTGTCAAGTTTATTGTTAACTTCTAGTTGTGTATTGGCCTGATGTTATACTAGTGCAATATGTGTAGAAATTATGCCATATATATGCCATTTAAGTGTAATGAATAAAGACATGAGCAGACCCCCTGTTCAGATGTTGACATGTCTGATTTAATAAATTTTTGTATTCTATATATATATATAAAAAAAAAAAATAAGAATGATAAATATCTTTTCTTAGAACTCATCCCTCTTTTCTTTCTTCTTGGAAAGACAGCACGGTGTTAACACTCACATTATTTAAAGAGCATGTTCCTATATATATATATAGGAATAAGTGTGGCATTGTCAACACTGATTGGTCAGTATCAAAGTGCATAGAACCACCCCATTGAAAAAGGCAATGGTAACACTTAATTATTGGAGGAGGAATAAGGCTAGGTTCACACCTGTGCCTGGTCTCCGCCCGGGGATTCCGTTCCCCATTCCGCTTTAAAAATGCAGAGAGAAAAGTCCTGCAAGCAGCGGAAACCTGGCGGAAACCTGGCGAATCCCATTATAGTCCGCGGGTTTCCAAAGGTGAACACTTTTGTAAGTGGATTAGGTTTCCGTTTGGGGGATCCCCAAGCGGACCCCACGAACAGAAACCCGAACGCAGGTGTGAATCTAGCGTAAGAGAGGAACAGTAAAACAAAGAGTTATATGAACACAGTGTTATTATTTTATGAGGAATCCAAGAGTTTGCTAAAATATACTGTATTTATCAGGAGAGTAGGTCTGTCCTCTTTAAGAAGCAGGGCTAATACATATGGAAGTTATCTGCAAAATAAAAAAGTGAATGTCAATGTTCTACAGATGTCTAATGTCGTGAATGTTGTTACAATTCTTAAATGCTCTTATGTGATGTGATGTGATGTGGAGAAAACAAAGAACAGCGCCCTATAAAAAGTGATAAAGAGTTTACCTCTGATGTGCATTGAAGGCATTCACAAACAGTGAAATAAAGCATTATATTTCTAAGAGTCTGTAGACTGAATGGCTTCATTACATAATTCAGAGCAAATTGAAGATTTATAAAATTAATATTTTTAATTAATGTTATTTTGTATGATCTGCTGTAATTGCTGCGACCTTTTTTGTTCCTGAATTTGCAGGCGCACAAATGTTAAGTGTTTATATGTAAGCACTTACGGCAACAAAGGATGGAAAGTACATAAAAGAGCTCAGAAATGTTTTAGCAGTGAGTAGTACTTATATGCAGAACATTATGCAAAACTATACTTCTTTCTTTTGTAAACTGGTTGCAGTTTTTGGATTCAGATTAAAGGAGTTCTCTGAGACTGAAGGGTATACAAGTGTAACTAAACTTTTGGACAACTTTTGATTTTCTGGCAGTATTTGTGTCATTAATAAATTTTGTAATATACTTTATTAACAAATTTTGGATCATTTCTGTGGAATCCCACATTTTTTCACTCTTTCCCTTGTTTTTGTATTGAGAGCTGTCCCTGCCTCTCACTGAATGTTACTGTGTATGGAGTAGGGGCTGTGTAACATGCAGAGAATATGAGGGCAGGGGAGGTTCACTTCAAACAGTTATATCTCGGACATTATAAAATGTATAAACTTTCTTTTTGTGTCATATGTAAGAGGAGATTCGGATTTTAATATCATATATACTATACAGCTGCATATAAATATGCAATATAATAATCCTGACTGTGTTTTTAATCAGTGTTATCTCTGGAAATCAGTGGCATAGCAGAGGGGGGTGGCTGCCCCGGGCCCATTGACTCTGTGGGGCCCACCCCGGGTTTGCCATTAATATATGCTTTACTTTTAACTAGTTTGGTGTCTGCAGACACCGATCTAGTTAAAACGCATCTTGTAACTAACTGCGGTTTACAAGACACTGCGACCACAGACAGAACACGTCTGCTTCTTGGCACAGGCAGGCTTGATGACTTTACAACATTGCGCCTGGGGTTCCCTGGGGGTGGAAACATATTATAAGGGTGCCCTAAAATATAAGTGGGTGGACAGAAGTACTTCTTCCACACGGTTAGGTGCACACCTTTGAGATCCTTCCACCCTTGGTTCTTCCACATCAATCAATCAGTAAATCAATCAATCATTATATTAGAAACAGCATGTTAGGATATGTTTATTGATTTCTTTCACCGCCACAGGTAAGCTGATTCAGTATCCTGCATCAGAGCCAACCAAGCAATTGTGTACCAAGAATACCTAACCACCCATGGAGTGAGATGGGACTCAGTCCCAGTATGTGAAGTAGTGCAAGGTCCCAGCGATGCATAGTATTTTATGGGTTCCCTCATAGTAATATGATTGATAATCTGTGGGTTACATATTTATTGCCTTATACAGTAGATTGTCATGACTATGCATCTTTCCCCCTTTTCACCACCATTTTTCCTCATCTTCATTGTTTCCTTTTTCCATTCACTAACTGGAAATAAATGCTTGAAATAAACGCTTGCCACTTTTTTTCATTATTGACTTATTTTCAATAAATCAATAATCTATTGTATCTTAGACAACTAATTCTAGACAAGACATACCGTATGTATCCAATAGAAAAACTGTTCCATATTTAGATGCCCATCAATAACATCAGACCAGATGAAGCTGGCAATTTTAGTGGGTCTGGCGAACCATATTATGTGTATAGGGATATCTTGACACTCCCTTGAGAGTTGATGTTGAGGGATAGGAGGATCAGGCTGTTGTGTGACATGCCCAATCATTTTGCTTCCAGGGGAGATAAGCTCCCGTGCTCCAAAGTTGTCCAGCAGCAGTCTACTCCCCTCTTCCTATTCAGAACACATCTATACTCACCTGAACTAAGTGTGCATGTGTATGGAGGAGTCATAAAGAGTAGCTATCAGCTAAATGAGTGTTTGGTCACTTTTACTTTCATTGCTTGGTCTCAACTTCCTATCTCCTCTTTGTGAGCAGTTCATGGTACTTTAATTGTATTACCTAGTTTTATAAACAGATGGCTGGACCATTAAACCAAGCACTTGTATCTGTTGTGTCACCCCTGTGTACTTACAGCCAGACACCTACTCTTAAGATCTAGGATTGGAAAAACTTTGATCCTAAGGGTTTTAGTGAATAGTGACTGCAGAATTGTAGCTTTGTCAGGCACCGGCATTCCTGGAAACGCCTAAACCTAGTGATTGTCAGATAAGCATAATAGGTTGCACTACATATGTAGTGTAATATATTATGTAAGAATCAAACATCACAATTTCAAGTTCTCTAGGGATGCTTAAAAATAGAGTCAAAAAGGAAATCAAATACATTTTAATATAAAAAAGCAAGGAAAAAAAACTTCCCCATCTTAAAAAAAAATTTAAAAAAAGTTTTTTTTTTTTTTAAGAAATTAAAAAAAAAAATATGCACAGATTGGTGATATGGCAGCATCCACATAAAAAATGTCTTAATTGCGGATTTATACCTGCCACTAAAGAATGTGATAAGAAACAAAGAGTCCTATGTTCCTCAAAATCGAACCGATAAAACAGTCTTCGCACAATTTGGTATCACAGTAATCATATTGATCTAGAGAATAGATCACATAAAAAGATAATGTTGGAATTGCTGCTTTTTTCATTCCCCCCCAGAAAGAGTTAAGAAAAATGAATCAATAAGATATATGTACCCCAAAATGGTGCCAATAAACACAACAAGTTGTGTGAGTCAATTAAAGTTATTAAAGGGAGTTTGTCACCACGGTGGGCCATACATATATATATATATATATATATATATATATATATATATATATGAGTTTGATAAGTCGAGCTCTCCTGAACGTAACCCCATTTCCCCCATGAAAATTTATGCCTCTGTTGTTGATATTCATTTACTTCATAATATGCAAATAAGCAGTCTGGAGCACCAAGGGCAGCTCCATTGCTCCAAACCGCTATGCCCCACACTCGTCTAATATGTCCGCTTGAAAAAAACACTGGGCCAGGACGAGATTTTATCATTTATGTGACTTTCTTACAGACTTTCTTACCTGTATTCCATGTGTTGGAACAATTTTGACGATACCGAATGTATTAAGTTTTATTATGTTTTTTTTATGTTTTAAATCCCCCCCCAAAAATAAATAAATAAATAAATTCTTGGAGTTGCCATATTCTGACACACATAACTTTTTTTTATATTTCTGTGTACGGAGATGCATAAGGTACCTTTTTTGTGGGGAAAGATGTACTTTTTAGTTATACCATTTTGGAGAATGTCTATTGCTTTGACCCCAGGGGGTCTGATCACTAATACAATACATTACAATGTTAATGCATTGCAAAATGGCAACAGTCCTATTACAAGCTGCATAGAGAAGACTGTAATAGAACATAATGCCAGACAAGCCTGGAAACCTTCATTAGGCTGGTTCTGGGGGCCGGCGATCTACGACAAAATGGCCGCGTTCATGCGCCTCCACTAAAATAGCGCCCCAGGCACCTTTGACCTAGGTGCCAGAGGCCTTTAAGCCCGTAATCAGTGTGGGCACTGATCGTGGGTATTAGCGCTGGTCTCTGCTGCATAATACTCCTGAGCTGCCACTATATTTAAATACCCAACATCCGCCGTTCTATTACGGTTGATGTCAAGAATGTGTTAATATGATTCACTGCGGTAACAGACTCACTTTAATGTCTGATTTTCTTTGTGCATACCCTCTCAATTGTATAGTGCTGACGAATCTGTTGGTGCTCTATAAATATTGTTATTATTATTATTCCTTTTCTTACCTTTCCGTGTCCTTTGGATTACTTTTGTTTCCAAAAAAGTATTATAATTGTCATATTTCACAACGTATTTATCTCACGCTGGAAGACTGACATGTGCAATACATCTTTATATGAAAAAGGTTCCACATCCGAGTTTAATGATGAATATCTTCATTTTAAATGAGACTAAAGAGGCAAAGGTCATCATTATTGTTACATAAAGAATAAGTAATGTGACATAATAAAACCCAATGTGCCTAGCTTGTTTCCTAAATACGAAGAGCTTTGTTGGTGTCGGAATAAACTCAGTGATGAAAATAATGATCTCTATCAGGCTGATATGCATTGATACAGTGGTAATGATGCACCCAGTGTATATGACAGAGAAGATTCCGTCTGCTGCAGTTATTACAAATTTCCTGGGTAATTAAATGAAATCACAGACGAGGATTTTACTGTAGAAAGGCAGTAAGATATGTATTCAGGGCAGTCTGAGTGCTTGCTTTTCTGCTGACTACATACTTGGTGTTTATCAGTAATGTATAGATTTAGTTAATTAATCTATATAACATAAACCTTGTTATGTATTTGTTATGTGTCAGCACTTAATGGAATAGATCAGGTTATGTTGATTCAGTCCTTTTCTGATAATGGCACCTTTTAGGTTATACATCAAATCTGTTAATGCGTGTGTGGATTTTTACCTTGTAAATTTTTTTCTTTCCTTCCTCTAGTGTTAGGGTCGTGACCGACCCGTTTTAGGTTTTAAATGCATACAAATTCTACATACATTTGTTTATTGCATCAAGACTTTTTGACTTTTTCAGGAACTTATTTTTAAACAAAATACAATAAAATAAAACTATTTTACTAAATTGTAAAATGCTCTTATTAAAATTATAACATTTGTGTTGTTGGAGTCAATTTCGACCCAGGTCTAATATAAGAGTAAAAAAACAATAATAAGTCTCAAAACTGAACTCATAAACACAATATAAACCAACAGCCCACAGCCAGCTCTACCTCCAACAACTTGAGTTAGGGACATGTCCAGGCATGTATGGCCAAATCAGCTTACAGTTGGTACTTTGCAGAGTATACATCTTCAGTTTACACCATGCAACAATGAGGAGAAGATTAGATGCAAGCCAAATTCTGGATTATATCTTGGATGATAATGAATCAGAGGACACACAGCAGCAAACTGATACAGATGAACAGGTTTCTGAGGAGGAAGATGATGTGGAGTATCAACCGGAAGACACAGACAGTTCTGATCAGTCTGATGAGGAGGTCACCGGTGCTGAAGCTGCTCCCGCTGAAAGATTCAAATCCAAAAGTGGCAAGATCATTTGGAGCTCAGTACCTCCAGATGTACATGGCAGGGCAGATGCCGCAAATGTCATAAAAATGACCCCTGGGATCACAAGGTTTGCTGTGACAAGAGTAAGTGACATCAAGACATGTTTTGATCTGTTTATGCCATTGTCAATAAAAAAAAGTCATTATTGCTATGACAAACCTTGAAGGAAAAAAAAGTCCACGGCAACATGTGGAATGACCTTCATGATGATGACCTGGATGCCTACATTGGTGTTCTTCTCCTTGCTGGAGTGTACAAATCCTGCAATGAGGCCACTGATAGTCTCTGGGACGCATCGACAGGCAGGAATATTTTCCGGGCAACAATGTCACTTCAAAAGTTTCAAGTGATATCAAGAGTCCTCAGATTTGACAACAGAGACACCAGAACAAAATCTGACAAACTTGCTCCCATCAGGGATGTTTGGGAGAAATGGGTGCAGCTCCTTCCACTGATGTTCAACCCAGGGCCAGAGGTGACAGTAGACGAACGTTTTCTCCCTTTCCGCGGAAAATGCCCCTTCCGGCAATACATGCCAAGTAAGCCAGGCAAATACGGCATAAAAATCTGGGCAGCCTGTGATGCAAAAACTACCTATGCATGGAATCTACAGATTTACACAGGCAAGTCTGCAAGCGGCATCCCTGAAAAAAAACAAGGAAAACGTGTAGTCCTCGATATGACTACTGGACTGCAGGGTCACAACATTACTTGTGACAATTTTTTTACCAGCTATGACCTTGGACAAGAACTTCTCAGGAGGAAAATCACCATGGTGGGCACAGTGAAAAAAAACAAACCTGAGCTGCCCGCTGAATTGTTGCAGATGAAGGACAGGGCTCCACTTTCCTCAAAGTTTGTTTTTACAGACACCACCACTGCTGTTTCATACTGCCCCAAAAAACGACGGAATGTGGTACTGATGTCCACACTTCACAAAGATGCAGCTGTGTCATCAGGAAGTGACAAAAAGCCCAGAATCATCCTGGACTATAACAAAAACAAAGGAAGAGTGGACAACCTGGACAAGCTGACTGCCACCTACACTTGCCAGCGAATGACTAGGAGATGGCCAATGGTTGTATTTTCCAACATCCTTGATGTGTCAGCATACAATGCATTTGTGTTGTGGACCCACATTCACCAAGGATGGAATTCAAAGAAAAAAAAACAAGCGGAGGATGTTTCTTGAGGAACTAGGAAGATCCCTTGTCAAGGCCCACATTGACCAAAGGGAACGGGTACCCCGAGACCCAGCCGCTGCAGCCTTGGTCCGACAACTCCAGAGCTCAACAAGCGCTTTGCCCACACCCACAGCAACACAAAGAGCATCATCACCAGCATCCTCCTCAACCAGCCCTGCCTCAACATCAACCACAACAGCCACAACCCCAGTGAGACCACCTGATTCTAAAAGAAAGAGGTGTCAGGTCTGCCCTAGCAATAAGGACAGAAAGACAAACACATCGTGCTTCGCCTGCAAAAAATACCTCTGCAAAGAACACACAAAAAGTGTCACTTTTTGCCACACATGCATCTAAATACTAATGCATCTAAAAACTAGTACTTGATTTCTGTTGATTTGATTTGCTTGATTGATTGTTGTTTGTTTGACCTAGAAAAGCTACTTTTTATTATTATTGCTATTAATGTTAATATAATTTTCATCTTTTATTTGTATTAAAGTTCTATAAAAAAAAAAAATCTGTTGTTTGCCTTTTTCATAAAGTAGTTAGATATGGGTCAAAATTGACCCGTAACACCATAGATGTTACTAGAGTTAATAATATAAAATATATATATGTATATTTTTTTTACATTTAAGAAATGTGTTCTAAAACCCTTCAGTAATAGTCAGGTAATATAACAAACTTTATTAAGTTTATATTATTCTCTTGAGGTTCATTTGACAATATTTTTATATTGAAAATGAAGGGTACGCTCTCAAATGAAAGGCCCAGGGGGCCACAACAAAAATATTAAAATCAATCCTTCCATGGATGAGAAACCCTAACAAGGTAACTAAGAGGTAAGAAACAAATTGGATCATAAATAACTGTTTTTAGGGTATCCTAGGGGTGATTTAAGACACGGGTCAAAACCGACCCGGTAACATAAAGAGTAACAGAAAGCTAACACTAGAGGAAGGTTAAAATCAGAAAAGCAATTGTATCTGAGACTTACAAAGAAGGCGCAGTAGTTGCATAAAAAATAACAAAATTCAGTACGTCAATGAATGTGATAAAGACATGAAGATGTATAGAAATGGAATATTTAGCTCACTATTCAAAGATATTCAGCTGTACACACAAAATAAATGATATTAAGGACATTTATCTTTGCAGGATCAAATGGGAACCTGTTCCTATAGGAAACTGTGAGATTCTGATACAGTGATACACTTTTATTATTGACAAAGCTACATTTATGAGAAGTAGCATGCCGCCAGCTCATTGACTATAAAAAGAGAAGGCTGACTATCCCTGCTTTCCTGATTGCTGTACACACAGCCAAAGGTGTAACTTGAAGTTCCTGGGTCCTAGTGCAAAATCTATAATATGGCCCCTTTCTTCCTTGTTCCTTTTATAATAGTGGTATATTTTATGTATCCCCCTCAGTGTCCATGTGCCAGTATCAACTGCTACTGCTGTAACCCCTATAGCTACACCCCTGCACCCTGCACGGAACGAGAACTGTGTATACAACTATGGAAGTCCGCATGATGTGACTTCCATCTTGATCTCTGAGTGCTGGGGAGTTGCAGGAGCTCCTGGGTCCTAGAGGACCCAGATCAGTTCTGCAGTGTATAGTAGGTGGCTGTATTCCTCCTGTAATTGGGGCCAAGGCCGCTTTAACCATAGGACCAACGGTAGCAGGGGCCCCCTCAGCCGCCACGAATCAAGCGGGACAGTCCCACATTTCGTGAGCTGTCCCACTGTTCCAGGTGGCAGGCAGCAATTTCAACTCTATCTGTGTCCTTAATCTATTAAAACGGCCCTGATTGTGATTAATGTATCAGCCCCAGGGACAGGGGAAATCAGCAATGAAAAAAAAAAATTGTAAGGTTGAAACACTATAGTATTATAATCTTATGGTGGCACTATGTGTAAAAAAAATTTAAACTAAAAAAGGAAAAAAAAAGTCAAAAATAAAAAAGAACACTGTTATCATGCCACCAGCATGAACAATCTTTAACGTTGTTTTTTGTAGCACTGTGATATTAAAAACATGCGAAAGGCTGTGGCCCCACATGGCGTAAATGCTGAGATTTGGTGAATCCCATCCACACACTGCAAAAAAAATACGTGCAACTGCGTTTTTGGAAATCGCAGCATTTCAATTACACCTATGGAAACGCCGGCGGTTTCCCTATAGTTACAATTGAGGTAGAAAGTCCGCAGAGGAAAACTCTGTGAAAAGCACTGCAGGAAAAACCGCAATGCATTTCCGGCGCAGTTTTTTCTGCAGTGTTTTTTCGCTGTGACCCGCTACGTGGGCCCTTAGACAAAAACAAACATGGATTTCTCTCTTTTTTACGTTTTCCAAGATATTTTTTAAAATGCAAAAATAAAAATGGCATAAAAATAACGCTGTGTATCACTTAAAAAGGAATGTTATAGCTTTAATAAGAGCATGAACTAAAAAAAAAATGGATCCAGTCAAGGAAAATGGCTCAGTCATGAACTAGTTAACATTATTAAGGGACCAAAACCAGCAACAGATGAAGAAATGTTACAATCCCGATAGATATCAGTTCATTACTATATTGCTTGGCATTTCTTTCAATGGCTGGTGACGTATGTGCCCTGAGTGCCAAGAATGATGCCAACAAGCCTCTTTGGTTTGACCAGGGACTTTAGACAGATGGCTGGAGCAAGAAACTAGGTTTTTACCCCAAGTAAAGGAAACCCTAATTACAATATGTTCCTCAGTTTTCCTCCTAATACCAGAAGGTTATACAGGACCCTCTGACAATTCTAGTGGTCTGCTTTTGGCTCAGCAGACATAGGTTATCTAGGACTGCTGGCAATTTACTATAGCAATGCAATAGAACTATATTATGTACATTATGTGTATTTAATTTCCTTATATAAAAGATCATACAGTATATTTTTTGTACAAAAAATGTAACAAATCCTATAAACACAGTATATATACATGAATAGGGCAGCACAATGGCTAATTGGTTAGCTTTGTTGCCTTGACTTGAGGTCCTGGGTTTAAATCTGTATGGAGTTTGTATGTTCTCCCCCTGTTTGCATAGGATTCCTTCCAAATGCCAAAAATATATCGATAGGTAAATTGGCTTCAGGTGAAATCAACTGACCATTGTGGGTGTTGGGTATAAGAGCCTTTACAGCAGCCACTGAGGCTAGTTTCACGCCGGAGCTCGACCGTTCAAGGTTTCCATCCCCCATTCTGCTTGAAAAATGCGGAGAGAAAAGTCCTGCGGACTCCATGATAGTTTATGAAGTCCACGGGTAACCGCTTTTTAGTTTCAATAATTTTTATTCAAAATTTTCAGAGAATAAAAGAGAGAACAGCATTGATATACAGTGCAGTATACATTTGACATATAATAGAGTATATTTCTTATCAATTCACATTCTGTAAACCGTATATCACTGAAACAAATAAGAAAGATTACTTATAGAGTAAACAGTAACACTAACATTTTGGCACATTCATAGGGCTATCAGGAATTATTCAGGGGAAATCTCACTGTATGGGACCTTTATTTATTCACGGGTTGTATGTTCATGCACATGGTATTCGACACACCCCTGCCGCGCCTTGCACTCCTTCCCTACTCCGTCTCTTGACGGGGGTTAGCAAGTTTGATATCCATCCCCATACCCACTGCTCCCCCGCGATTGCCCTTCTTGTGACAGTTTAGGTTCTCTACATGGCGAATCGAGAGTGGGTCCACGCATCCCACATTTTTTCAAAGCCATGAAAAGAGTTATTTCCTATTGCGATCACCCTTTCATAGGAGTATGTGTTGTTCATGGCTGAGACCAGAGCCGACAGTGTCGGAGGAGCCACCGTCCGCCATCTTTGCACCAACATTAATTTGGCTATAGTCAAGATTTTACAGATAAGCTGTTTATATCTGTTCAGCTCACAGGGAATCCCAAACAACAGGATAGCCATAGGTATGGCATAGGGGAGCTGAAGGCCAAACAGCTCCGAGAGCAACTCAAAGACTTGATTCCAGTAGCTGCGAATCTTGGGGCAGTTTCCCAGAATGTGGAGAAGTGTCCCTCTACTTCCACATCCTCTCCAACAATTCCCAGACACAGAAGGATATGCTAATTGTAATGTAGACGGGGTCCTATACCATCTTAAGATGATTTTCATGGCCGTCTCTATGTGGGTGCTGCATTTCAAAGACAAATGGATCAATCTAATTGTTTGTTGCCATTCGTCTGGGGTAATGGCTATCCCCAAGTCTCTCTCCCAACAGCGAAACGGGGTAGATCTAGTGAAGGTCGATATTTCATCCATTTTTTCATATAAAAATCGCAGTCCCCTCAGGTTGGTCGACAGCCAGGTAAAAAGTGAGTTATTATGGGGTATTGACGTCGTAGAGTGTTTGGACACAAAGTGCCAGATTCGAAAGTATTTAAGGAAATCGCCAATATGAATCCCGTACTTTCGTCTTAGTTCCTCAAACGGTACAAGCTGGTTAGAGTCAGAATATAATTGAGAAATCTGCGTGATCCCCCTCGATTCCCAATCCGAGACCTCTAAGTCACCAATAACCCAGGCCATCAATGATAAAGGCATTTCTATAATATGAAAATACTTCGTAGGGTTTGCTTTCCCATGAAGCAGCTTCCATGCCGATAACGAGGCACACATGACCGGAGAGAAGGATCCAGGGGCCGAGATGTTCCAAAAGGGCAACCATAGCGCATCTTCTAATTTTAGGGGGGATATAAATGCCTGCTCTATGTGCAGCCATGGAACCAAAGTACCCATTGATTTCCATCTTGCGCATTGAGTGACCAGCGATGCTATATAATAGTTCCTCACTACTGGTACCCCTAGTCCTCCTGCCTCCCGCTGTTTGAATAGAAAGCTTTTATTAATTCTAGGTCTGTTTCCATTTCATATAAATTTCGAGATCACCCTTTGTGTTGTTTCAAAGAAGGAAACAGGAATGAATATTGGGAGCGTGCGGAAGAGGTATAAGAGTCCAGGCAATAGCAACATCTTAAAAGCGGCTACCCGTCCTATCCAGGAGACATCTATTTTAGACATTCTCTCAGTTTCTTCTTGCAGTATTTTTAACATTGGGGTATAGTTACTTTTATAGAGGGACCCTGGGGACACTGTCATCTGTATCCCCAAATATTGAACGCTGTCCTCCCTCCAGTCAAAATTATAATTAGATTGCAAGTGTCGGAGCATGTGTTGGGGAACATTCAGAGGCAGTGCCTGTGATTTGGCCATGTTTAATTTATAATACGATAATCGCCCGAAGTCGTTAATAATATCCATTAGGCGAGGAATAGATGTTTGCGGTTTAGACAGAGTGAGAATAATATCATCAGCGTAGAGTGATATAAGGTGAGTTTTGTCTCTTATGTCAATACCTCCCACTCCCGGATCTAATCTAAGTACTTGAGCTAATGGTTCTATAGAAAGAACAAATATCAGGGGCGACGGGGCATCCCTGTCTGGTCCCGTTCGTTATCAGGAAAGAGTCTGATACTACTCCGTTGGTGAACACTCTCGCAGAAGGTGCAGAATATAACGCCCCAATAGCTCCAGAGAACCCCATATTTCTAAGCACCAAGGAGGCATACGACCATCAAATGCGATCGAACGCCTTCTCTGCGTCCAATGCGACGATCACCGTTCCCTCCTTCTTAGAGTCAATGTGATGTATGCGGTTTAAGATGCGTCTAGTGTTATCGTATGACTGTCTCCCCTTAACAAACCCCACCTGATCAGAATTTATTAAACTTGGAAGACAGGCTGCCAATCTATTCGCTATTAATTTGGCATAAATCTTTAAATCTGAGTTCAATAGCGATATGGGTCGGAAATTTTGGGGGTTGGTGGCGGGTTTGCCAGGCTTCGGCAGCGTAACTACCAGGGCTTCCTGATTCTCTTTTGGAATAGTGCCAGAATCAACCACAGCCGTCAAAAATGCCAGCAGTGGGTTCATCAGGACTGGGAAGAAACATTTATAATAGTCATTAGTAAGGCCGTCAGGGCCTGGAGACTTGCGAGATGGCAGTGACTTAACAATGGCCGACAACTCCGCCGAGGTGATAGGTGCATTCAAGGAGTCCAGCTGTGACTCAGTGAGTGTTGGTAGCTGAGCAGCTCTAAGGAATTGCTCAATGTCATAGTTTGTTGGGGGGACCACAGAGGAGTCGTCTGCCAAGTTATATAGGCTTTTGTAGAAAGTTCTAAAGGCGTTAGCGATGCCCCTCGGGTCATAAATTTTGTATGTACCGTCCTGACTGTGAATAAATGGGATTCTAGATTTCGCATGTTTTTGTTTCAGCTTAGATGCCAGGAGTTTGCCTGCCTTGTTAGATTGAGAATAGTACATAGCTCTAACCCTCTTCAGGTTTTTCTCATATTTATGCAGTAAGCAAGCGGTCAACTGATGACGTAATGCCATTAATTTCGCTGCATTTGAGGAAGAGGGAGATTGTTTGTTGCTAGTGTCAATAGTTCTTATCTGATGAAGCAATCGGTCTATTTCTGCCATTCTATTTTTCTTTTCGATATGTCCCAGTCGGATAAACGTTCCTCTAATAAAAGCTTTATGAGAGTTCCACAGTATATCAGGGCCAGAGGCAGAGGGGGCATTAATTTGAAAGAATTCCTTCAAATCATTCTCTAACGTTGCTTTTAATTTTGGCTGTGACATTAAAAATTCATTACACCTCCATACATACGCTCTTGCGCATTCGTATTTTTCTGCTATAGATATGGTTATTGCTGCATGGTCCGACCACGTTATTT
Organism: Leptodactylus fallax; assembly: GCA_947044405.1. Taxonomy (NCBI): domain Eukaryota; kingdom Metazoa; phylum Chordata; class Amphibia; order Anura; family Leptodactylidae; genus Leptodactylus; species Leptodactylus fallax. The sequence continues at coordinate 1,037,403 of CAMRHE010000067.1, read as the reverse complement.
GTGAAATCTCAGATTTCTTAACAAGGGGAATGCTAGACTGCTCTATTAGGAATAAGTCTATTCGTGAGTAGCTATTATGCACAGTAGAATAATACGTATAATCTTTTTCGGTATTATGGAGAATACGCCAGACATCAAATAATTTGTGGCTCCATATAGCTTGCGAGAAAGAGGGGTGACGTGTCACCCTGCCAGAAGTGGTATCTACTAGCGGGTCTGGAGCCATATTAAAGTCTCCCATTAATATCAAACATCCCTGTTTCCTCTTTTCTACCACCCTTACAAGTCTCCCCAGGAATGCCACTTGTTTCTTATTTGGGGCATAAACTGATACCAATGTGTAGGTGACATTGTTAAGAATGCATACTAGTTTTATAAATTGCCCCCTGGGTCGGCATATTGCGACAATAATTGGAACGCTACTGAGTCTCTAATCCCAATCAATGTACCTCTACTCTTTGAGGAATAGTGAGCATGGAACACATGTGGATACGCTGGGTGTTGAACACGATTAGCATCTGCCTTTAAAAGGTGTGTCTCTTGTATTGCAAGAATGTCACAGCTTTGAGCTCGGGCCTCACGCCATAAATTGGCTCTTTTCTGAGGGGAGTTCAAACCCCTGACATTCATGGATACAATTTTAAGTACCATAACATACGTTTATAAATGCTATAAAAGTCTTACCACAACCAATTCTACCAGGGGGAGTCAAAGTTCGTATGAAGTGAAGTTGTCTCCACCCTTTGTATTCACTTCGCCCTATGTGCCGAAACCAAAAAAGAAACAAACCATGCAAGTTACATAACCTATGGATAAACCATCTGAGCAAAATCGAGAAAAAAACAGAAAGGAACGTGGTACAGCGGACCAGCAGCTGTCATAATCCTGGGGGGATAAGTTCACCAACAGTGGACATACGGAATCTAAGAAAAGGTGAGTCTCTAGCTGTGTAGCTCTTTAGGTGGACGTTTTCGGGTCTTCGCTTGGCGCCAACCATCAGACACTGGACCAGGTGTTTGTTTAGGAGGTGGATCGACAATCGAAATGTTCCATGTGGCTAGCAAGCTTTTTCCTTCCTCTAGAGTTTTGATGATGTGTACTATATCGTCCCTAGAGATGATCACGCGGACCGGGAATCCCCATTTGTACAAGATATGGTGTTGGCGTAGAGCTGCGGTAATAGGGATGAATTGTCACCTTAATTGTAGCATCGTGGCTGATAGGTCCGAGTAGATGGCTATTTTATGGTATGGTTCAGGTAAGCGACCCGCCTTCCTGGAAGTCGACAGAACCAGATCTTTAGTGCGATAGAAATGAATCTTTGCTAGAACATCTCTAGGTATTGCTTCGTCTAAATGGGATGGTCTGGGAACTCTATGAGCTCTATCAATAGTTAAGTCCATCTCCGTGAGGTTCGGTAATAACGCTCGTATCAGATCCTGAAGGAATGCAGTTAAATTACTCGTAGATACTGACTCTGGAATCCCTCTAAACTTTAGATTATTTCTTCTAGAACAGTCTTCTAAATCGGCTATTTTGGTTTTCAGAAAAGACACATCTCTCTCCACCTCATAGTGAGCATCTATAAGCGCATTGTGTGATGTCGCAAATTCCGCCATTTTGGATTCGACATGAACCGTACGGCTTTTCAGCTCTTTAATATCTCTATCTAGCGGTTTAACCATGAGAGACATATCTGTTGTTAGTGATTTACAGAAGGCCATAAGCATATTTTTCATGGAGGCCTCAGTAAGTAAATTCTCTGTTGCAGGGATATCTGCAAAAAAATCAATAGATAGAGAAGTAGGCTGTATCTTGCTGCTCACCTCCTCCTCCTGAGAGTCGATTTCCTGGAGCCTGGGTCTCTGCTTGACCGGACTAGCTGTAGGTGAGTAATTTGTCTCCAGGCTGGATTCAGCTATAGGCCCTGCAGCGTCTTTTTGCGGAGGCCCGTGGTTTATGTAGGCCCCGGCCCGCCGGGGAGAAGGCCCAGGCATCTCCTTGTCCACACCGTCCAGCAGCTGTGGTATAGAAGGGGCCGACAGCGCTCTCCTTTGAGTGGAGAGCGCGAGCGTCTCCTCCGGAGGATCTTTAGAGGGAGTCGAGGCTCTAGAAGCCGCGTCCATGAGCGGGCCTTTGCCATTTTGTTCTTCTCCTCCCCCGTGGGGGGGGGGGTAAAAGTCAGAAATCTTCAGCGGTTTCACCGCCGATTTCCGTTTTCGTGGCATCCCTGAAGGTAGGATACTTCTATGTGTCTAAATTGGATGCGGTTAGCCCCCGAGTATGTCGCTAAACCTGTCGCTTGTAGAGACTCAGGCCGAGAGCTCTGCAGCTAAGCGGCCATTCCGTTCCATGCCTAGGCTCCGCCTCCCCGGGTAACCGCTTTTTAAGCGGATTGGGTTTCTGTTTTTTGGGTCCCCAAGCAGATCCAAAGAACGGAAACCCCAATGTATGCGTGAACCTAGTGTAAGTACCTTGTATGAAAAAAGTGTTACTGACATTGTTATAGACTTGACAGCGTAGATAAAGGAGTTGTTTCCTAGTAGCCCCAAAAATATTCTACTTGCTACCACATTTCTAAACAGTAATAGCTTATGTATCACATGCAAAGTGAATCCAGGCAATGGTTATAAAATAGTATATGTATATACTATTTAACCCTTTCCTGCTCAGCACCATACTAACACTGCACTGAGCATATACAGTAGTTAAAGTTCAGAGCTGTTCTGCAACAGAAGTATTGCAGTATATGGTACAAGGGATCAAGCAATCCCAAGTCTGAGTACCCTTGTGGTACAGTAAAAAAAATAAAAGTGAATAAAGTTTTTTAAAAAGTATAAACAGTAAATAAAATAAAAAGTTTATAACAATCCCTTTCCCATTTCAAAAGTGAATAATGTAAAAAAATATATGCGTACAAATCCGGATTATCCAAAAATAACATTATAGATCCAATACAGTGAACATTGTGAAAAAAAAAAAAAAAAATACCACACAAAAGAATGTGTTTTTGTCATCTCCCCTTCTCCAAGAAAAGCAATAATCAATGATCAGAAAAAGGTACCAATAAAAACTACAAGTCCCACAACAAATAAAACCCTGCATAATTCCATCAACAAAAAAATTAAAATGTTATCGAAGTCAAAATACGGTGACGTCTAGCAAATCGTTTTTTCCAACAAAATGTTGATTTATTCAGTAATAGTGATAAAACCAATATAAATGTGGTATCGCAGTAACAAACTGTTACAAACTTGTAACAAACTGCTGGACAAAGTTACCATGTCATTTTCAATGTAGAGTGAGGGCTATAAAAACAAAACGCATAAACTAATGACAGAACTGTATATCTTGTTCCTACGGGGCCCCAATGTTAATAAAAGCTAATCAAAGCATTATATGTAAACCAAAATGGTGGCAACTAAAAATACAACTCAATGCACAAAGATTAAGCTTTTACATGGCTATGTCAACAGGAAATAAACAAGTTAGTAATTTTGGAAGATGGACATGGAAAATACCTTAAGGCCGGGGCCCCACATGCAGCGGAAATGCTGTGATTTCCAAAACCATTGTGTTTTTGGAAATTGCAGCATGTCAATTATACATACGGTTTTTGCGGTTTCCCTATAGGTATTGAAGCAAGTTTTCCTCTGTGGACTTTCTATAAAAAGCATTTCCGTCGTGGTTTTTCACACGGCGTTTTTTCGCTGTGGCCCGCTATATGGAGCCTTAGCCTAATACTTTAATGACCAAAATACCCCGCATCCTTAAGGGATTAAAGAAGCTTTCTTTTGTTCTCCGTTCCCATGTGTGTCAGTACAGACAGCAACCCCTGTAGATTGCGCACTGGTCTTCGTACATTTTAGTGCAGATCACAGAGAAATTATAGGAACTGTAGAAATTCAAGGGTGGTGTGATGAGGTTCCAGGACCCAAGAAGTAACCTTTCTATGAACATGGCTGTCAAACAAGAAACTGAATAGAATGTGTTAGGGTGTGTTCACATGGTGGAAAATTTTCCGCCCCCGGAGTTTTCGCCGCAGTCTGCCGCGGTCTGCAGTGCATCAGCATTCCGTCGCGGCATCCTGCTCCTGATTAGGCCCAAGCCGCGGACACCGCGGGTGGAATCCGTGGCAAGATAGGTCATGTTGCTTTTTTTTTCCGCTAGCGTAAAAAAGCCGCTAGAGATAAAAAAACGCTACTGACTCCCATTGAAATGAATGGGAGGAGTTTTTTAGGTGGATTTTGAGCCGGATTCCACGTCAAAATCCGCTGCCAAAAAACTCCATGTGAACATAGCCTTAGTGGTAAGGAACAAAGGAATCAATAATAAAAAAAAAAAATCCTGAGTGCATCCTGCAAAAGCAGGACTATGCTTGGTATTGCAGATTAAATCCATTTATTTGAATGGGAGAGAGCTGCAGCAAGGCTATGAAACCAGTGAATGTGACCTCACTTACCTGAGAATAGGTAGCAGATCTTGGATCTTCACCGATCTGATATTGGTGACCTATAATTAATATCAATGCCCAGAATACTCCTTAAACTAATCTCGGTAAACTTAACGGGTGATGAAACAAAGACTTCTTGAAGAAGCAGTTCTATAAAGAACCTTGGCATTGAAGTTGACCCAATATTCATGACCATATTTTTCTCCGTTATGTCTAGAAAACCACAAATGAGATCTTTTTCATTGCCATAGACCTTTTGTTTTTTTGACAATGTATAACTGTATAATTTATTAATATACATGCAAGAGGTCATCTTATGTTCTGGTTTATACTGAATAGCATTGTGTGATTATCAGTATGAGACATTATAAACAATACCTATAGGAGGCAATAGAGATATAGAACACTGTTATCAGGGGTCAACTGTCTTCGTAAGTATGCAGAAGATAAAGAATGCACATGGGTCTAAAGGTGACATCCACTGCAATATTATCCCAATAGGTACAGTATTGTGTATAAGTTTTAGGTAGGTGTAGAAAAAAATGCTGCAAACTAAGAATGCTTTCAAAAATAGAAGGGTTAATAGTTTAGTTTTGTCAATTAACAAATTGAAGTGAATGAACAAAAGAGAAATTTAAATCCCATCAATATTCAGTTTGACCACCTTTTAGAGCAGGAGTCCTGGAAGTGATGCTATGGCCCCCACAGAGCCCTGATCTCATCATTATCCAGTCTGTCTGGGTTTGCGTGAAGAGACAGAAGGATTGGAGAAAGTCTACATCCACAGAAGATCTGTGCTTAGTTCTCCAAGATGGCAGGAACAACCTCCCTGCTGAGGTCCTTCTAAGACTGTCTGCAAGTGTAACGAGAAGACTTGGTGCAGTTTTGAAGGCAAAGATCACACCAAATATTGATGGGATTTAGATTTTTGTTTGTTCATTCATTTTGCATTTTGTTAATTAACAATAATAAGCATTTTGACTTTGCAGCATTTTCCCATGCCTGCCTAAAGTTTTGCACAGGATTATATATGCAACACAATTATCTCATGAAATGGCTTTGTTGGTCTACTAATAGGAACAGTAAAATCACTATTAAGCCGGGGCCCCACGTGGCGTAAACGCGGCAGTTTGGTCACGGCAGAAATGCGGCGAAAACCGTGGCATTTTACAGTCCCTGCAAAGTAGATGGGATTCTAAACCGTTGTGTATTTGGAAATCACAGCATGTCAATTAAACCTATGGAGACACCGGCGGTTTCCCTATACACACGTGGACAAAATTGTTGGTACCCCTCGTTTAATGAAAGAAAAACCCACAATGGTCACAGAAATAACTTGAATCCACAAAGCTTCTAAGAGAATGTCCTATGGACAGATGAGACAAAAATTTAAATTTTTGGCAAGGCACATCAGCTCTATATTCACAGACGGAAAAATGAAGCATATCTTGAAAAGAACACTGTCCCTACTGTGAAACATGGAGGAGGCTCTGTTATGTTCTGGGGCTGCTTTGCTGCATCTGGCACAGGGTGTCTTGAATCTGTGCAGGGTACAATGTAATCTCAAGGTTATAAAGGGATTCTAGAGAGAAAGGTGCTGCCCAGTGTCAGAAAGCTTGGTCTCAGTCGCAGGTCATGGGTCTTGCAACAGGATAATGACCCAAAACACACAGCTAAAAACACCCAAGAATGGCTAAGAGGAAAACATTGGACTATTCTCAAGTGGCCTTCTATGAGCCCTGACCTAAATCCTATTGAGCATCTTTGGAAGGAGCTGAAACATGCCGTCTGGAAAAGGCACCCTTCAAACCCGAGACAACTGGAGCAGTTTGCTCATGAGGAGTGGGCCAAAATACCTGCTGAGAGGTGCAGAAGTCTCATTGACAGTTACAGGAATCGTTGGATTGCAGTGATTGCCTTAAAAGGTTGTGCAACAAAATATTAAGTTAAGGGAACCATCATTTCTGTCCAGGCCTGTTTCATGAGTTTTCTTTTTTTTTAAATTCTGTTGAAGCATGGTTGAAAAGCAATGTCTGACTTTCATTTGTTCATTTTCATAGAATTTTTATATATTATTACTTTTGTCAGATTCAAGTTATTTCTGTGACCATTGTGGGTTTTTCTTTCATTAAACGAGGGGTACCAACAATTTTGTCCATGTGTGTAGGTATAATTGAAGAAGAAAGTCCACAGAGGAAAACTCTGTGGACTTTCTGTGAAAAGCACTGTGGGATAAACCGGCATGCATTTCTGCTGTGTTTTTTCCCGCAACGCTTTTTCACTGCAGACCGCTATGTGGGGCATTCCTTAGCCTTAAAAAATATTTATTTGCCCTCCTCTATTGTTGCAATAATTTAAAGCAACTTTTTACCTATAGCAATACCTGTAGACCTTATCTATAGGTCCTATCAGGGTTTAAAGAAGACCTATATATGATCTTTCAGTATTCCCATGATATAACAATTCACATATCTCTCGGTTGGGTTGTTCCTCTGTTGTACCTCCTGAATATTTATGAATAAATTGAGATCTGGGCGCTACTATTACACTGTTCAGAAGGATGTCTCTACACAGCCTAACACCATGAGCACTGATTGGACAAAACCCCAGAAGAAGCCTAATAGGTCGGGCATGAGAAACTTGGTATGAATTTTGTGAATTTATAATAAAAAGCTTTTCTTTTTACTTGGATTTTATGAATCAGTCTGAACTATAGATTGTCTAAATCTTTGAACCGGACCTTTTTTGAAATTTCCAGATATTCTTGTCTAGTTGATTTTAATGCAGTATTTGTACAGAATTATTATTGTATTATATCAGTACATATTTATTATAAATGATCCTGTCCTTTAGGGCTACCTTGTCTTTGTGGAAGCCAAACTTTACAAGGTTTCAAAAATGAATGGCAAATTTACACAGTTTAAGAATTCATGTATTAACATTTATTTCAATTAAAAGCAAGAAAAGGCAGTGCTCAACATTTCAAGGACTCGTTCATATTGTATAAAAAAAATTCCACAGTTTGTTCAGTTACAATGCTTATCATAATTCAGACCAAGCGGTTATCATATAAAGGATTTTGAGAAAATTCAGTCATATTGTGTAGACATAGACATTTAGATACCGATTAGCACATTAGACCTGTGATTGACTCTATTGTAACTAGTAAAGTGTACTGCAGTACAATTAAAATACATAAAGGACAAAGAAAAAGTACTGTACAGTGTATTATGCAATAACCTTAACCCCTTCCAGCCGCAAGCAATTTTCAATTTTCGTTTTTGACTGGCCGTCTTCCAAACCCCATAACTTTTTAATTTTTTTGTTCTCAGAGCCATATGAGGGTTTATTGTTTGTGAAACAAATTGTTCTTCATGATGGTAACATTTAATCTCATCACTTTTTATTCAAATTCTAGGGAAAGGGAGGAAATTCGAATTTTTAATTCTTTTTAATTTTTTTTTACTTTTTTTTTCTTTTATACTGTATTTATTAGACCCCCCTAGGGGTCTTGAACCACAGGGGATCTGATCACTAATTCAGTGCACTGTAAATATAATGTATTGCAATGCTTTGCAAAATACCGGCACTTTTATTACAGGCTGCATTACAATTCTCCTGCTATGAAGTCTGTTGACTCAACAGTCACAAGTGATAATTGTGACGGTGACATCAGCACTGCAGAGTTTCCAGCTTATTAACTGTGTTATTATATAAGTATCTATCTATCTATCTATCTATCTATCTATCTCCACTGTAACACAGTTAATGTGGACACACTCTGCTGATGAACTTCAGGTTACTTTTGAGGGTCTTGTCTTTTTTGTGTCAATAGTTTTTTTTGAATTTGTACATGAATGCAATACAGAAAATCAAAACAAAAAAGGAAACACGAGATACATTCATGGCTTCACAATCTACATATACAAAGTGTTAAATCCCCCCCCTCCTCTGCTACTTCCTATCTGTCTGTCTGCTATCAATGTAATGCCTCTTACCTTGGAACATTCCTGTACATGTTGTATTTGTATTTGTATCTGCTTATCTTATCTTTGCTGCTGTAACACACTGAATTTCCCCATTGTGGGACTATTAAAGTACTATTATTATTATTATTATTTTTATTACAGAATACTCAGGATAAGTACATCATGAGCAAGGATACATATGAGAATGCATACTAATAATATGTATTGAGTCCAGTCAAATTTATTAGCCATATATGGTAGAGCGTTGTTAAAAAGCATTATTCAAATGGTAGCCACATTGGGGGGGGGGGGGAGATCAGAACAAGTGTGAAAATAAACAAACAAACGAACGGACAGGCCTATGGAGCTAAATACAACTAAATAAAATGGATGAATAAAATGAATGAATCGAATCACTCGAGAATGACCCATACGGCTGGTGGTCTGCCACAGAGGCCCGTGCGCAGACTGACCTGCTACCAGTTATTGACATTTGAGATAGTTTAAAGGTTATTCTAAGAATATGTCAATGAGCATTCGGTGGAGGAAATGATGTCGCCCATATCTCCCAGTTCCTCTTAAACTTAGCCAAGTTACCACCATTGCATGCATAGATTCGTTCAAACTGGCAATTCAACGACACTACAGAAATTAGCTCCGTCAATGTCGGACAGGAGGTAGACTTCCATCTACGTGCAATAAGTAGGCGAGCAGCCCCAAGTATCTGGCACACGTCCTGTGTCTGCTCGGTGTCGCGTGAATACCCAGCAGGAGCAGCGCCATCTCAGGTGTAGATCCCACCCCATCGCCACACATTTTATTAATTAGTGAAAAAACAGATACCCAAAAGGGCTGGATGAGGGGGCAGTGCCAGAACACGTGGAACAATGAACCGATCCCTCCGCAGCCTCTTCAACAGCAAGAGGGAAAATTAGGATAGAACTTGGCTAGACGAAGGGGAGGGTAATACCAGCGTAAAAGCAATTTGCTATATTGCTCCCAGTGTGAGGCACATACCATGGATTTCTTAGCCCATCTAAGCACCTCCTGCCAGCAGCTGGACTCAAATCTGCGGCCCAAATCATCTTCTCAAACACACATGTGTTTGGTCTTCCGAAAGGTACCCTCCATGTTCAAAGTACGATACAGAATTTTAGTGTTGTAAGCAGCTAAAGAGGTCTGTGGGTGTAAGAGGTCAGAGGCCGGCTGCGGCAAGCACAGCTGAGCCGAGGGAGCATCAGACAGATATGAAACTAATCTAGCATATGTAAAGATCTCCCTGGCAGGTAGATTATGCTTCTCCTCCAAAGCGGAGAAGGGCAAAATGGTATGGCCTCTGTAGAGGTCGGAAATATACCTTATCCCACAGCTGCACCTTGTATCTAGGGATAAATGAGGGATTTTGTGAGTGAGCGTTGTAAGAGGCAAATTCAACGTGACCCCAGGGATATCACTGTCTGAAACAGCATAGAAGGCACGCCACGCCCCAACCGTAGCCTGTACAGCCGGTGGAGCAGAGAGGGGTGTCTGTTTGCCGGATCCTGCCGCTAACAAGAAACCCTCCCAGTCAGTGACCTGAGCCATTTGAGCCTCCATATCTGGCCATAATTTGTCATGGTTCGATGTAAGCCAGAATTTAAGTTGATCCAAAGTTATGGCTAAGTGGTAGTGGTACAGATTCGGTATTCCCATACCTCCCTTGTCTCTTGCCTTAAAAAGTGTTTGCAAAGCCACCCTGGGTTTACAGCCATTCCAAATAAAGACCATCATCTGTTTTTGGAAGCCCTGGAAAACAGACTTGGGAATCGGGATCACCAAAGTCCTTAAATAATAAAGCAGTCTAGGAAGAATCAACATTTTATACAGTACAATTCTCCCCATCCAGCTGTGCTCGAATTTAGTCAGAACATCAAGCTCTTTCTGAAGGGTAGCCAATAAACCTGGAAAATTGGCCTTGACCAAATCTTTTGGGTTGGAGGTCAGCTGAATTCCCAGATAGGGTAGAGAATGTGGGCACCATTGGTAGAGTGATGAGTCTTTTATATGACGTATGCTTTGTGCTGTTAGGCTGAACCCCCTAGACAGGACAGGAGCAGAGAAGGCGTCCGCCGGATCCGGGCCGCCGCAACCAGCGCGATCACGCGTCTTGTACCGTCCGCGGCCTGTCTCCCTTTGGTGAATCCCACCTGGTCACGGCCCATCAATGTAGGCATAAAGTCGAGGAGTCGATTTGCAAGTACCTTGGCAAATAACTTGACATCAGCATTTAATAATGATATGGGCCTGTAGCTAGAAGGAAGAGATGAATCCTTGCCTGGTTTAGGTAACGTCACAATCGTTGCAGATAACATCTCTAGGGAATACTGTATTTACCTGTTGACCTAGCTAGGTTAAACACCTCTGTAAGGTGGATAAGGATAAGCGACTTAAATAGTTTGTAATATTCCCCAGAAAACCCATCTGAACCAGGGGATTTATTAAGTTTCAAGCCATCTATCGCCTTAGTCACTTCCTGAGTAGATATAACGGCATTTAGTGACTGAAGCTGAGTATAGGTGACGGAAGGAAGGTGCAAGGAATTTAGGAACTGATTAATATCTGACTTAGAAGGTCTTCCCTCAGATTATACAGGTCCTGATAGTATTTACTGAATTCGTCAGCAATATGCTGAGGATGGAGAAGTTTTGTATTGGTTGATTTAGAGAAAATAAATGGAATTTTGGATTTGATTCTCGCCGCCTTAACTCGCTGTGCCATTAATCTGCTCGCTTTGTTATACGACCGATAGTAAGAGGCTTTCAAGCATTTGGAATGTTTTTCAAAATCCACCAGTAGGAGAACTCTCAAGTCATCTCTAGCTTTCTGCAGAGCAGTCAATAGGGTGGGGCTAGGGGCAGTCTTATGTTATTGTTCAAGAGTTGCAATAGAAGTGAGTAGCTCCTTCATTGTTTGCAATCTCATGCTCTTAAAGCGTGAAGTATGCTGTATCAAAACGGGGTGTGGGAGGTCTGGGAGTACCGAATATTTATGACTACTATATGGCCTCTCACCTATCCACACTTAAGGACTGGTGGCACAACAACGCCCACAAATCCTGGATTTGTATTGAGTCCCATATGATACCACATCACTACCTCAAATCCTGGCTCTTCTATTCCCTCTGGACTGATGTGATACCTCCGCTCAGGTCCTCAATTTTACAACATCTTATAAATAGTTGCGACATATCCACCACTCTACAGGCAAGAAGCAAACGCTAAACATCACGCGGGCTCCGATTGAATTTCTAGAATTAGCTATCCTGGATCTCAACCTATCCGTCTGGAAAGCAGCAGGGATTACCTCGGTGTCACAGGTGTGGAGTGGAGACTCGTTGACCTCATTCCAGTCTCTACAATCCACTTTCTCCCTACCTTCTAATGGTCTCTTTACGTACCTAAGAATCAAACATTTTCTCTCCTCTAACCACAACAAACAAGTTACGTACAATAAATCCCTGTTGGACATTCTCAAAATTCCCAATCCGGCCACCAAAATCCTCAGCTCCATCTATAATACTATAGGCTCCAAAGATCGTCTGGTTAAATCTACTCCTCTACTCAGTTGGGAGACGGAACTTCATCAACAATACACTGTCATACAATGGCAGAAAGCCATGGCCTTCACAAAGAAGACCTTTCGGTGCACAACCCACTACGAAACCACTGTCAAAATTCTCCTTCACTGGTACTATACTCCAGAGCGACTCCACCGAATGTTCCCGCAGACCTCGCACTCCTGTTGGAGGGGATGTGGAGAGGGAGGATCCCTATTCCACCTACTGTGGACTTGTCCGCGAGTGGTACCGTACTGGCAAGACGTCTTTCGATTGATTTCCTCTCTGGTGGGATTCCTCATAACCCCCTCACCAGCTTTGGAGCTACTATTCTTGCAGATCGAGTCTTTTCCAGCACATCACAGAGTGATGATCGGCCATGTGTTATTATCTGCATCACTGGCTATTCTACGCAATTGGAAATTAGCTACTATCCCGTCCAGGGGAGACCTAGTGAAAATGGTGGAACTGACTTACCAATATGAGAAGATCCTATCCCATGGAGTTTTTGGAGATACTCAATTCCATAAAAACTGGCTCCCATGGACACTAAATGCCCATAAACACCTGCCTTGAACTCGGTTGTGTCACAAGTGGAAGATCATACATAGTATTACTGTCTTCTTTTGTTGTTTGATATATGCCTGAACCTCGCTCTCTAATCCTGAAACTTTCTAACTCTTAGAAATCTATAGATATTGCTATATTCATTATATGTTGTTATTTGACTATTCTGAAAAATCTTAATAAAACTGTTTGAAATGAAGTATGCTGTATCAACAGGTCCCTGACAAAGGCCTTGTGGGCATTCCAAAGACAAAGCTTGTCTTCTACCGAGGGGGAATTGATATTAAAAAATTAAGTAATGTCAGCAGTCAATTTCTCAGAGACCGATGTCAGGGACATAACATAGGTGTTATTGCGCCATGACACAGAAGGGATTGTCGTAGCACCAGAGTGGATTGTAAGAGAAATAGGTGCGTGGTCAGACCACGTAATATTACCTATCTCGCAACTTTGCACTCTAAGGAGCATGTTAATCTGGACTAGGAACATGTCTATCCTGGAGTAGGAGTGGTGCCTGGCAGAATAATAGGTAAAGTCTTTCTCGGAGGTGTGTAAGCACCTCCAGACATCATGAAGCTCCTCTTGCTGGAGCCAGGATCCCAATTGCTGGGGCATATATTTGCTGCGATAGGTAGAATCTACAGCAACATCATGCACGATATTAAAATCGCCGCATAAGAGAACCTGGCCCTGTGCGTGCTTCCTAACCTTCCTCAATACCGAATTTAAAAAGGATATTTGAGATGAGTTAGGACAGTACAAGTTCAAGATAGTAAAAGGACAATTATCAATCAAACATATAAGAGCTACGTAACGGCCCTTAGGATCTGCAAGGACCTGTATCAGTTGAAAGGAAACCATATTTTTAATTGCTATGAGAACACCCGTAACCTTCCTAGTAGAATTGGAGCAATAAATGTGAGGGAACAATTTATGAGAGAACCTCGGTGGACGAGGTCACAGAAATGTGTTTCCTGTATGCAAAGTACATCCGCTGCAGATGAGCGGAGAGAGCCTTAAAGGGACTGTTCAAGCCCCTTACATTAAGCGATAAGATTTTCACTCCCATTGATACATTCAAGGATTAATAACACATACCGGCAGTGGCAGAACTTAAGTGTTAGAGTGATTCCTAAAATAAAACCATAAGGCCTAAGGGGGAGAAACTGGTTAAGAACATTGTTCAACATACAACTTTTCAGCAAAATAGGAAAAAAGGTCGTACAGGACCGGGCAGAATAATACTGCACAAACTTGGGGGAAAGTTTGCCATAGGGTAGGGACACATACCACACCACGAGTGACTCGCAGTGTGTCCATTATGGGCAGTGGCGTAACTAGGAATGGCTGGGCCCCAAGGCGAACATTTGACATGGGGCCCCCCCCCGGACCGCACCCTCCAACCCCCCGACCCCTCCCCCCGGACCGCCCCCCTCCACCCCCCCCCCCCAAAAAAAAACGCATTCCTGCGCACACTATTATGTGCCATAGTGGCCTCTGCACACAGTATCATGCCCCATAGTGGCTCCTGCACACAGTATCATATCCCATAGTGACCTCTGCACACAGTATCATACCCCATAGTGGCCCCTGCACACAGTATCATGCCCCATAGTGGCCCCTACACACAGTATCATGCCCCATAGTGGCCCCTGCACACAGTATCATGCCCCATAGTGGCCCCTGCACACAGTATCATGTCCCATAGGGGCCCCTGCACACAGTATCATGTCCCATAGTGGCCCCTGCACACAGTATTCTGCCCCATAGTGGCCCCTGTACACAGTATCATGTCACATAGGGGCCCCTGCACACAGTATCATGTCCCATAGTGGCCCCTGCACACAGTATCATGCCCCATAGTGGCCCCTGCACACAGTATCATGCCCCATAGTGGCGCCTGCACACAGTATCATGCCCCATAGTGGCCCCTGCACACAGTATCATGTCCCATAGGGGCCCCTGCACACAGTATTTTGCCCCATAGTGGCCCCTGCACACAGTATCATGTCCCATAGGGGCCCCTGCACACAGTATTTCCCCCATTGTCGCCCCTGCACACAGTATCATTCCCCATAGTGGCCCCTGCACACAGTATCATTCCCCATAGTGGCCCCTGCACACACTATTATTCCCCATAGTGGCCCCTGCACTGAGTATTTTGCCCCATAGTGGCCCCTGCACACACTATTATATGTCCCATTGTGGACCACCCATGAACAATTATTATACTATGGGGTCTTTTCAGACCCCAGAGTATAATGATCGGAGACCCAGGGGAGGATAGAAACATAAAAAAACAACGTTTCTTACCTGTTCCTCGCTCCGGTGCATGCCCGTGCGCTACTCCGGCCTTCTTCAATGTTGGACCAGGCCGGCGTCACGTGACGCGGGCCTGCGTCGCGACGCAAAATGACGTCGGCTGACGTCTGGGACGTCACCAAACAGGCCCGAAGCCTGGAGAAGCGTAGGACAGGTAAGTACATTGTTTTTTATGTTCCCTCACCGACTCTGGGCCTCCGATTATTATACTCCGGGGTCTGAAAAGACCCCAAAGTATAATGATAGCTGATAGTGTGGTGTTCGGGCCGCAGCCTCACATACCGATCCCCGCTCCTGCTCACAGCAGCCTCCGCAGAATCGGAAGCGCAGGCGGCCGTGAGCGGGACCTCGTGGAACGGTAAGTATATAGGGCCCGTTACCTGCTGGGGTTACTCCAGCAGATAACGGACTATAAAAAAAAAAATTTAAAAAAAAAAACGCATCGGGGGCCCGCCAGGCCCCGTAATGTCCCGGGCCCTGTGGCAGCTGCTACCGCTGCTACCGCGGTAGTTACGCCCCTGATTATGGGCAATTCACTCGGCTGAGACAGTAGATTTCCACAGAGGATCCAATTTGGAGGATTGAGGCCTTGAAGCTTTCTGGACATCAGGGGCAGGCGGTGGCAGGTTCCATTTTAGCAACAGACTTTTCCCAGTTTCGAAGGAATTAAACGAGTGGGTCACCCCATTTTTGATGACAAGAACTTTAGTAGGAAATACCCATTTGTAGGGAACATTGTGGTGACATAGGACTGCCGTTATAGGAGCAAGCTTCCTTCTGGCAGTGATGGTTGCCTGAGAAAGGTCCGCAAATAGTTGAATCGCCTTGAACGGTTCAGGCAAAGAAGATCTTTTTCTTGATTCAAACATGAAACGGTCTTTGACATGGTAAAAGTGTATGCGGGCGAGAGTGTCCCTAGGAATATGGTCAGGCATACTTTTCGGCCTAGGTAGGCGGTGAGCCCCATCTATAATCAGGTCCGCATCCGAGCTATGTGGCAGGGTTGCTTTCATTAAACATTGCAAGAAAGGAATCAAGTCCTGGCAGCAATTGACTCCGGTATGCCACAGAACTTAACATTGTTCCGTCTGCTTCTGTCCTCCATGTTGGCAAGCTTAAGTTTGACTGCTGCCAATTCCTCCTCAAGATCATTATAGGCGTCCACTATGGTATTATGTGCTGAGGCAAATTCGCCCATTTTATTCTCAACATGGTTAAGTCTGTCGCCAAGGGAGTCGACCGTGGAAGAGATAGACGTAATCGCCTTAGTGATATCTTTCTGAATAGATCTATGCAAGGCTAGCATGATATCTTTCAAGAAGGACTCAGAAGCAGATTGAGTACCTGCAGGGATAGCCTGTAGCACATCAGAGTCGCTTAGTTGGGGCTCCTCTGTAGATGGACGGGAATCAAAGCAAAATGTAGTGTTCCACCTCATATTTTGCTTAACAGGGCTCTGCGTAGGAGTAATGACACCTGCTTGGAAGGAGGTCATCGCAGCGGAAATGTCAGGCCTGCAGGCAGGAACAGAGGTGGGAGCTGATGGGGGTCGCAGTCCCCTCTTGTAGGATGATGCTGGCCCTCGTTGACACTTTTCTGACTCCCTTGGGAGTCATTGCTGTCCCCAGGTGATCCCAGATGTAGTGAGGTATGTTGCTGCGATCCCTCACCTGAAGCGCTGCTTGTCTCCGCGCTGAGGCGGTCATCAGCGTGCTGGAGCGGGAGAAGAGAAGACGGGACGTCGCCATCTTGGATTGCGGCTGGCGCCGCAAAAAAATCAGTTAGCCGCTTTGGGGGGCCTTTTTTTTCCCCTTTTCGCCATCACCTTTAGTCCCAGGAGGATAGAGAGTCTCCGCAAGGCTGTGTGCCAGCAATTGCCGGCACCGAGTGCCGCTGTGAGCCGCTTCTAGCGAGTGAAGCTGCGTCGCTCTCTCACTCTGCAACCATCACACACGGCGTCAAGCCACGCCCTCTCTGAGGGTCTTGTCTTAGTGGTTCCCTGGTCTTTGCTGCAGGGAACCACCAGGATATTACATCTAGGGGTAGTCTTAGTTCATTGGCAACTAGAAATGGGTGAATTAGTTCATACCAAGCTGGGTTCAACCCGAATATTCCAAACTGTTCAGGGGCCCGAGCCGTCCAAATCCGAAACTAAACAAATCTTCTATTGGCAACTGATCCAGGCTGGTACCTGGCATCAAGAGGAAAGGTAGAGATGTGGTAATTGACAGCACGAGGGCAGGGCAGACAGTGTTCATTTGTAACAGTGTTCAGATTTGATGGACCTAAGTCTTCATCCAACCTCATCTACTATGTAACTATGTAAACATCAGGGCAAGTGGCAATAAAGTTAACTGGTAGAGGTCAGAGCAGATATAACAGGTTCATAGTAGGGTAAAAAGGCAGAAGTCAAGACACAAGTGATCAGAATATCCAATAGAAATAACACCTTCACAGGATACTAGCGAACTTCAAATTTATTGGATTAGGCAGCTTCCTGTATGGAAAAGTGCCTTATATAACCTAGAAGCAGAAGAGATTGAATGGTGACACTAAACAAGGTGCATGTGCGGGCTCTTTACGAGGCAGTCGGGGAGTATGCATGTTGCTTATGGGAGCACACAGGAGGTAGGAAGTGACTGTGGCCATGGCTGGAAGAAGATGGAGGAAAGCTAAACAAATTGGATATTGATTTAATACATTTTCCACACCATGCTGCCTTCCTACCCATGGCTGCTGTGCATGAGTCAAAGCATAATAATCAACACTTGTCCATGAAGATGGAATTGAATTAGCCTCTGAATTGTCTATGATCTTCTTAGCTGTTTGTTGCATGACTTATGACATGATTTATGTCATCTATACTACTAGTAATGGAAATGACCACTTGCAAAATTGCCAAGGCAATGACCCTTTAGGCACAGAGTAACTAAACTAATTCCTAGCTCTACAAATAATTCAACTACAGATCAGCCTGCTATCACATAAGTTCAGTCTGACTCCTGATGAAATTATTTTATATTATTTAATTTAATACTAAGCATTGAAGTAAATGAAAAATCATTACGTCAAATGTATTGGTAATGTTACTGAATATGTCTTTAATAACCAATGCAAAATATCAAGGTGAAATGAACTTTACTGATAATTGTTATGTAATTCTTCTGCCAGGGTTTCAATGCATTCAACATGTAATTGCCTTATACAATATATAATCCTTTATATCAACAGGAACACATGAAAAGGCATTAAAATGCACGCCAATATTAGACTTATCTGAAAGAATTACTCTTTTCTCGAGAGGAAGCAAAAAAAAAAGGGCTAATCATTGGTCTCTGTGTTATTCTATGGAATATTTACCCATAGGAATAGTTTGAAGGAAACTAGAATGTAAAAGTTAATTATTCTCCAACCTACTCTGCCGACAGTATGGGGCCTCCGATGTTAATTAACAAACATCCAGCATGATGACCATCTGTTTAAGAAGGGCCCCAGATACTGTTCCAGCTATTGTAGACCTAATTGAATGAGCTGAAGTATTAATCAAGCTTTAACTATAGGAAGTTAATATTGTATATTTCTGACCCTAAACCAAATAAAGTTTTCTTTATGTGAGAAAATACGGAATAATGAAGTGGCCGTTTTAGCTGCTTAATTAAAGGGACAATCCACCCAAAACGAAATGTTCCCATGTGCTCCATAATGGTATTCCCTGTGTCAGTGTCTCATCTGTTCTCTTTCTTGATGCTTCTATCCGGCTCTATTAGACTGGGGCTGTTGCCTAGGAACACTAAGAATCAGGATCTGATGACACGTTGTTCTACTTGAGTCCATGGAAAACTATTTGTCATCCATAACAAGCTTCAGCAGCTCCTGTATGTAACGGCAGATTTGAGGTCCCAAGCAAAATTAATTCTGGGTGTCCCCCAATACTGTTCCCTTAGTGCCGTCACACACTGTATACAGCCTCCTTAATGCCTGCACATTCAGTATAATTTACTCTCAGTATAATGCACACTTAGTGCCTCCATACACAGTATACTGCCCCCACACAGTATATTGTCCTCTTAGCAGTCCCCACACTTGCTGCTCACTCAAGCTATAAGGCCATATCATTGCCATCATGTAATGGCTTCAAGAACTGCTGCATGTTACCTCCAGACACTGACATTGTCAGGGCGTCATGTGAGGCAGTCACTAGGAGCTGGGAGTGAGGAGTGGTGACTGTTTATTAATATCAGCCATTACCTATTGAAATAATCCAATAGCTTTTTTTTTAAAGTCAATTGGAATATGGTTAACCACTGGGGCCCCATGCAATTGTGCAATTACTTGGGTTTCTTAGTGGGTAACACGACTCTGTCTGTGTAACATAATTGCATGGATTGCAAGTGAATAGCTATGGTTTCTTAGCTTATTTTGGAGAATATTGGGAGAGATTAATCACAGTGTCCTCCCAGAGATGGTACTGTTTCTAGCTGTGTATGTGTACAGAAGAAGTGCAAAGTGTGATATACAGTCAGGTAGAGGGATGTAAGGAAGGAAATTTGCTCACATGGGGCAGAGTTATGAGGTATGGGGCTCCAGTGTAGAAGTCATTCCATCAGAGACTGCGAAGCAAATGAACTTTCAGATCTAAGAAGCTGAGAACCATGGGCAGTGGTGGAATTTTTAATGATTCTGTACCCAAGAACCAGGAAATTGGCAGGAAGGATGTGGCTAACCCTGAAGGAGCAAAGTAAATCGATAAAGGATTTTGTTGTCAAAATTGAATGTTTTTAGACAAATTCTGGCCTTGAGCAAAATGAAAAGTGGAACAAAATTGTATTAACAATATAGTCACACTTTTTCAATTTAAAAGGTTGTGTGCAGTTCTCTAGAGCTTTCAGGGGGTTGCTAGAGTCAGGAATACATTTCTTTAATTTATATACTTGTATTTGTATTTCCCCTCTTACACAAAAAAGTAATGTACTGTATATGTGTACAGTACAGTAAGTGCAATATGATCCCAACAGGTACAGTTCTGTGCATAAGTTTTAGGTAGGTGTGGAAAAAATGCTGCAAAATAAGAATGCTTTCAAAAATAGAAGGGTTAATAGTTTAGTTTTGTCAATTAACAAATTGAAGTGAATAAACAAAAGAGAAATCTAAATCCAATCAATATTTGGAGTGACCGCACTTTGGAGGAGGAGACCTGGAAGTGATGATATGTCCCCCATCCAAGCCTGCCTCCACAGAAGATTTGTGCTTAGTTCTCCAAGATGTTTGGAAAAACCTAACTGCCAAGATCCTTCAAAGACTGTGTACAAGTCTACCTTACCTCATCTCCTGGGCTTCCTCTAGGCCCTCTTCAGCTGTCTGAAGAGACCCCAGAGTATATAGTGGTTTGTGGGTGGCAAACCCCCAAAATCTCGGATTTAAACAAACCCCTCTGATATGACATATATCCTTCACAATCCTTTTAAGCTTAAAAATTTTAAAATATAATTGATAACAAGCTTACTTTAAGAATATTGAATAGCTTGTCTAATATACTCTGAAGAACAGGGCCGATTCTAGGTTATCTGCTGCCTGAGGCAAAAGCTAAAATGTTGCACGAGACCCCCCACCCCCCCCCACCCCGACCTTTCCTGTTAGAATGTTTCCTTCATTGGGCAAAAAATAAGCTTCCTACTCGATTATACGGTGTATGCCGCTAATCAGCCACAGAACTCACAGCACAAGCCGTTCCACTGATTTTCCCCACTCATTTGAGACTAATCAGTGAGTGAAAGAAGGGGTGGCAGAGGGCAAGAAAATGGGGAGGAATCTGAGGTGGAAGTCTGCTTTAATTCCTCTTCATATTCCACCATCTGAACAGGCCCTAATAGTTCCCCTACAAGTAATAGGCCCCCATACAGATAATAGGAGCACTCTATCCAATGTGGGGGAAGTATTATCTGTGTGGGGGCATGTGAAAGATCCTCAGTGCGCCAACACCGCGCTGGCCCACACCTGAAACTTCTTTCATAAAAAACCACACTCACCGCCAGTGAGTGCTGGGTTCACAAGATAAATACAAGACAAGCTTTCTAAATTTTATATATTTATTAACCCCTAAATGGGTCGGTATTAACATCTAACGCATGCAGTTCAGAACAGATATGCAGATATATACAAGCATTAACAGTTACTAGTTACAAGATACAGTGCAATAAAATAAAGGGGCATAAAAGTGAAATAATTACTTTACCACACATATCCTGGATGTGGCTCTATAATCCAACCCTCACACATGGCATGTGGGGCTAACCAGTGGAGGCAGCATCAACACAGCATTCCAACCTGCATGCTCTCATCACAGTCTCCCAGTAATAATCTCTTGTAGTCTCATCATAGTATCCTCTCAGTGGTAGTCTCAGCCCAATCTCCTCCCACTGACCTCTTACCTCATCTTTTATACCCTTGATTATACCACCCAGAATGAGGTCACCGGCAACGGCAAGTCTGATTGATTAATGCACTCAAGTCCTGATCCTTTGTAAGGAGCTGAGACCAAGTGAAATGATACAATGTTATCAACCATGTCTGATCTACCAGCCCAGACTGCACAATGCATGTTTATTTGATCACTCAGGGCTGTGTATGAATTCAATGGAGCAATTCTGGGATGGATACAAAGCCCTATTGTTATATTGGTGCCACTACTGACCATATACCTAGGATTAGGGCTGCGCACATTATGAGTACATGGAACTTACAGGGAGATACGATACCCAGAGATCAAAATACGTCTTTGAGTTATAGCCCTATTTAAGCGGAATCATCACAGGGCACTATAACTGTACAAGTACCCTAATAGCATCCCCCCACATAAGTAAAATTATTAAAATTATTAAATGTGAGCACCCCTCATAGATAATTGTTCCCCCACAGATAATAGTCCTCCCCCCCCCCACATAAGTAATGCTGTTACTTGTGGGGAGGCACGATTAGTGTAATTGTGCTCTAATAGCGCTCCCCATAGGTAATAGTTCCCCACACAGGTCATAGCCCTCCCACATAAGTAATGCTATTTCCTGTGGGGGGCACTATTACTGTATTACTGCCCTAATAGCAGTATCCCACAGGTAATCTAATAATCTAATAATAAGCAGTGTTATTAACTGTGAGGGGGCACTAATACAATAATAGTGCCCCCCACATAAGTAATGCTGCTACCTGTGGGGGAAGCAATATTACAGTAATAATGCCTCCCACAGGTAATACTCCCCCCTCTTCTCAAATGCTGTTTTGTGTTGCTTTGAACTATAATTATATCCTACTTACTGTTCACTAATGTACCGCCCGGGACCTTTTCTGGCACACAACTTCAGCTGTATGGTACCACACATCCTGTCTTCTACAGATAGGATATAATTATAGTGGAGAGGGAGGGCATCTCTAACACTGTGGGTACAGTGTGGGGAAGGGGGCATCCAGAGAAATGTGCAGGTCATGGCTCAGGTGCAGACAGTGGTGCAGCTTGGCACTCACTGTCTGCATTTGACATGCTCTCTGCCGCCCCCTCAGGGACTCTGTCATCTGCCACTGAGGCGAGATACTCATCTCGCCTCATGGCAGATGCGGCCCTGCTGAAAAGACCTCAGAGTATAATAATTGCAGTGTTGGTTTGGAACAAACAAGTTCGGTCTGAAACAAGGCTGGTGGATAAACCTCGCAAATACAGTATTAACAAAACAAATCTCGCGAGGTTAGTCATTCTCTAGTTCTGACTGCCGAGGCTTCCACAGATCTCTATAACAGAGATCTTGTAGCACTCTGCTTGAATGAAACAACAGACACTCATGTCTTTTGTGCTCTATTCGTCTATGGGACTGCCAGAGATAGCTGAAAGCTATTAGTCATCTCTGGCATGAGGGGATAAGTGTCTATAGTCGAGCAATCCCTTTAATTAAAAACCTGTGATAACGTTCACAAAACTTTATAATGTTGGTATAAAACTTTTTTGTCTGAAACAAAATTATATTTATGTATTCAAACTCATCTTCACACTTACATGAATATATTAGCAGGTTTAGTTTTTTGTTTTTTTTTTAAATAGTATTTTAAAATATTTTATTATTCCATATATTAAATAGATTACTAACAATTTTGAAGATAGTCAAGCATTTCCATATCAGATATAACAGATTTGAGAAATGAAATGTTGTATCACAGGTTCTTGTAAATAAAAATGTTTCACGCAGAACATATGTTTAGATTAATCTTATGCAACAATGTCATTCAGTAAAATACATAAGCAAAATGTTCACTGCAAATATAAATATTTCAAGAAAGCAAAGCGGGAACAGATTTGTGAAAAAAAGATGATTTGTAAAGTTTAATTTATAATACATCTATCTAAAAGGGAACCAACATGGTTATTTCTATTTTAACTTTGCTTTGTACATAATGTAATCAATCAACCTACAGCTAACCTTAAAGGGGTTGTCCAAGACTACATATTGAAGGCTTACCCCATGTCTACATT
Organism: Leptodactylus fallax; assembly: GCA_947044405.1. Taxonomy (NCBI): domain Eukaryota; kingdom Metazoa; phylum Chordata; class Amphibia; order Anura; family Leptodactylidae; genus Leptodactylus; species Leptodactylus fallax. Next base: position 1,013,986 of record CAMRHE010000067.1, on the reverse strand, counting down.
GTGTAAAGAACAGATGATTCCATACATTGTGTATCGGCCATGCTGCTCTATTACAACTCAGTTCACATGGCCAGAATCTCAGAATAACCCTTGTAATGCTGTAATAAATATTGACTGTGGCATAACAAGGGAGTCAAATTCATTAAAATTCATAAAAAAAATAAAGATAAAAAATAAAAATCTTCTTGTGAGACAGAGAAGAAAATATAATAACTGCAAAATAAAGGAAATAGAGGAAATGCAATTAATTATTTTGGCTCCTTTCTGTGAAATCCAGCATTTCTTTATTCTTTCAATTGGTTTCTTAGTACCCAGCTTCTCGCTATGTACGGTGTACAGGCTTGTGTATGTAATGAAGAGCAAATAAGGATGGGGAGGGTCAATTAAGACAGTTATATCTTGGACATTATAAAACATCAAAGCCCATCTGTTGTATGTATGTGGAGATTCTCATCTTACAGATGACACTAAGGTTGCTGTTATACCTGTAGTATTTGCATAGATATCACAGGTTGAAAATACAGTCGGATTAGGATATTTATATCTTAGTAGAAATGTTTGTAAACATTCCAGCACTCGATCTTCTTGTCAATAAAAAATAGCTTTTATTATCCATTAAAAAAGGTCCAAACAAACATCCCATATTAAAATTGAAACACCAGTTCACGCGTTTCAGAGCAAAACATGCTCCTTACTCATAGTAAGGAGCATGTTTTGCTCTGAAACGCAAAAGCTGGAATTTTTACAAATATTTCTACTAACCTATTGCATCACTCCATGGGGTCTGAGGAGTTTTTCCATGCATCATCTCTGCATGACATTATGGAGGATTAACTGTTGAGCGGTGAGAAATCTTTTTGTCTGTTTTCATTGTTAGGATATTTATATGCATCTGCATGGTTACAAGGCGGTGGGAGTTTCTTCTTTCGCTCCCACTGTGGTGAGGTTGCGGGGTGCCAAGAGGTTGCCATGGCAGCTAGGACAATCAACGGCATCCTAGCTGCCTTAGTCTAATATGCATAGACAGTAATATACCATGTATTGCAATATTGAAGCATTGCAGTGTATTGTACGAGTAATCAAGAGATCCCAGGTTCAAGTCCTAGTTCAAGTTATAGGACAGTAAAATAAAGTGAAAAAAATGTTTGAAAAAAAGTATAATAAATAATAGAAATAATAAAATGTTAAAAAAAAAAGTTTACCATAATAAAAATAATGTAAACAATAAATTAACAAACATATTAGGTATCACCATGTATCGAAAAATACTCATGGTAAATTCTATAAATAAATAAATACCACAGTATGCAAATGAATATGTTTTGGTCACCTTGCTTCCCCCCATAAAAACAATAAAAAGTGATTAAAAAGTTGTACATACCGAAAATTGGTAGCAATAAAAACTATAACATGTCCCACAAAAACACAGATCTCACAAAAAATGACAGAAATTATTTTTTTCAGACGGACTTCCCAAAAACATTAATAAAAGTTAACCAAAACATTATATGTAACCTAAAATTGTAGCAACTAAAAATACAACTCATTGCACAAAAGCAAGTACTGGTATATCTATTCTGATTAAATTATTAAAAAGTTGTGAATTTTGGAAGGTGGGGATGGAAAATATGAAAAAAATCCTGGAGTCTAAATGCCCGAGCTACCCTGTAACCTTAAAGGGTTAAAGCTTCTTTTCTTATTTTATAACATTTTCTGCCTTTAATTAATTTGGAGGGGGGGTTCTTGAATAACCCCCTTTAAAATTTTAAGCAGAACCAGCAGTTGCTGATATTGCTTATACTGCTTTATAGGGGTGTAATTGTTCATTTTGATGTACAACATAGAAATATTATGATGTGTTGTAATAACAGCCCAAGGGACAGAGACTCTGAAAACCTCTGAATCCAATACATTTAGCCCCCTGAAAATTTCATATTTAGTTGAATATTACTGTCTCATATGGCAACTTTCACCTCTTTAAAGGTCACAAAGTAAAATGCTTGTTTTGTGCTTTTTTTAATATAAAATTGCCTTTTAAATGCCACGAGATTGTGTGTAATAGTCAGCCTTTGAACTACATATAACCTACAAAACATACAAATTAAATTAAACATACATAAACTGTACATACTTTATATCCTAAAATGCCCTTTAAGGAACTATTTTTGGAACAAATCATTAGCTCTTGTTAGCATTACTAATCTTTAGAAATTAGAACATTTATAATTAGGCTTTATATAAACATTTCTTATACGTTATGTCCACATTTTAATTAACCATCTTATTACATGCAGATGTAGCGAGGACTGCTCTGCCATCCATGACTGCTCTTATCTATAGATTATGTGTTGCTATATTTCGAGCCACTGTGAGTCAGTGATGCAGTGATCTACAGTAAAGGTGTTAGTTGTCACCTTGTAATTACTGTGTTTGCCGTCAGCAGACTGGCACGTTGATGGTGCACATTATTGGTGTAAATGAATCATCCTACATGTGTACTAGGTGAAGGTTAAGAATATGAAATAAAGAACATTTGCGCTATTAATGCAAATTGCAATAGAAAAGCTGAATATACATTTTAGAGCAAGTTTGTAAAATATTGTTATTAAGAAAAAGTGTTCTTGAACAAATATCCTAATTATCTACTTGTAAAAGCATCCCCTTGTTTTCAATATGTACTGCATAGGTCTGTTTATGTCATTCTAGTGGGGCTCTGTTAGGCTACAATAACACTAGCATTGCTTAGTTGTTGTTCTGATACATCATGTAATCATGCATACCCATTAGAATACAGTATAGATTCTGCTGTATCCTCTGCTTATTCCCTGTGAAAGAATAACTCACACTGGGCATAGACTATCTCCTGCTTCCTAGAGAGAAAGTACAGCATTGGCAGCAGCACCTATAAGGGTGTGTTCATTTTCTGCCACCGGATTTTTCGCCGTAGTCTGCCATGACGGGATGCCGATGTAGTGCATCCCGCTCCTGATTAGGCCCGGATGAATGTCTCGAGCCGCAGACACCGCGGGCGGAATCTGTGGCAAGATAGAGCAGGACGCTTCTTTTCTCCACATCCTGCTGCTATCTCCGCCTCCCATTGAAAACAATGGAAAGTGCATTCGGGAGGAATCTGCTCTGGATTCGGGGGCGGAATCTGCGGCAAATTACTCCGTGTGAACATACCCTAAAACAGTAACAGTTAGATGTCCTGATACAGACTGCAAGCATTGAAGAGAAAGCCTTTAGATAAACACCCCTCCATTCCATGTTGATTTGTCCTAAATGTTATTTCTGTCCCTAATAGGAGAAGAGCAGCAGGGAGTGGTGACATGCTTATCTAATGGCTTTTCCATGCCTGCTTGTAGTCTGTATCATGATGTGTACATTTTACTATTATGAAAAGCTTCTGTCCATGCTGGACTTTCTGAGAGGAGCAGAAATAAAGCTGATACAGGAAAAATGCCCAGACGAAATGATATCTTTGCTTCTTTCACTGGGGATTCAGCAGCAACTATACTGTATTCTACTGGGCAGACATGGACTAGTGTAGACTTCACGTATAACTCATAACAATTTACTTGTGTGAATTATAGTAAATTAGTAAGGTCAAGGTGTACATGCCACAGCCCCCCTTTATCCCTGCCCTGCTCCATGTCCCATTGTCTCGTGGCAAACAGGTTGGAAAATTAACAAAGTGTCACATTTTTGGTGCAAAAAGTCATGTGCCAAAAATGTGCCACTTTTGCACCATAAAACTGGCATGATCTGTTAGTGGTCTGCTGCCCTATGCCCACTATTCCTGGTTACAGGTGTGTAATTAGAAGAGTAGTAGGCATGGCAGCAGCAATGACACCCAAAAACTAGGTGGGGCTATCAAAACGTCAACAAATTTGTTGCAAGTGACATTTAACCCAAGGTTTACAACTTTTTTTACGCCACAAAAATGGTGCTACAGGTGCCTAGGTTATTGAATGGATAGTTTTGTTCAGGTAACTGGCTGGCAGTATTATTTCACAGTCTGATTGCATTATTTGGGCACTACATGGAAGACACTGAATGGGGGTGTCAATAGAAGATCAGTGGTGTAACTAGGAATGGCTGGGCCCCAAGGTGAACATTTGACATGGGCCCCCCCCCGAACTGCACCCGCCAACCCCCCCTGGACCGCCCCCCTCCAACCCCCCCCCCCAAAAAAAAAAACGCATTCCTGCGCACACTATTATGTGCCATAGTGGCTCCTGCACACAGTATTATGCCCCATAGTGGCCCCTGCACACAGGATCATGCCCCATATTGGCCCCTGCACACAGTATCATGCCCCATAGTGGCCCCTGCACACAGTATCATGTCCCATAGTGGCCCCTGCACACAGTATCATGTCCCATAGTGTCCCCTGCACACAGTATCATGCTCCATAGTGGCCCCTGCACAAAGTATTATTCCCCATAGTGGCCCCTGTACACAGTATCATGCCCCATAGTGGCCCCTGCACACAGTATCATGTCCCATAGTGGCCCCTGCACACAGTATCATGCCCCTTAGTGGCCCCTGCACACAGTATTATATCCCATAGTGGCCCCTGCACACACTATTATTCCCCATAGTGGCCCCTGCACTGAGTATTTTGCCCCATAGTGGCCTCTGCACACAGTATTATATGTCCCATTGTGGACCACCCATGAACAATTATTATACTCTGGAGTCTTTTCAGACCCCAGAGTATAATGATCGGAGACCCAGGGGAGGATAGAAACATAAAAAAACAACGTTGCTTACCTGTTCCTCGCTTCGGTCCTCTCCCTGCTCCTTCGGCCGCCTTCAATGTTGGGCCAGGCTGGCGTCGGGGACGTCACCAAACAGGCCAGAAGCCTGGAGAAGCGTAGGAGAGGTAAGTACATTGTTTTTTATGTTCCCTCACCAACTCTGGGCCTCCGATTATTATACTCTGGGGTCTGAAAAGACCCCAGAGTATAATGATAGCAGAGATTGTGAGGATCAGGCCGCGGCCTCACATACCGATCCCCGCTCCTGCTTACAGCCGCCTCCGCAGAATCGGAAGCGCAGGCGGCCGTGAGCGGGACCCCGGGGAACGGTAAGTATATAGGGCCCGTTACCTGCTGTGGTTACTTCAGCAGGTAACGCCCTATTAAAAAAAAAAAAAAAAAAAAAAGCATTGGGCCCGTAATGTCCCGGGCCCTGTGGCAGCTGCTACCGCTGCTACCCTGGTAGTTACGCCCCTGTAGAAGATACTGTAAAGTGTAATCTAAGGCTAAGCCTGCAAAGATCCTTAGTAAACAGTGGGGCCAATTTCTCACGGGGGGATTTTTATTCTACTTTTCTGACTTAGCTTATTTTTTACTAGTGTGATTTTTGCGGCAAATTTATCAAAATGTCTCACACTGGTTGTAAAATTTGTTGCAATGGTCTAGGTGGAGGGTGCTCACGTTTGTTAAAGTCAAGTTAGAAGTGTGCTTGTGTAAAAATCTTGAGACTTCTTAAAAAGTGACAAGTACAAAACTAGGCTTAAACATATGCACCATGTAAACCATGCCCATATTGTAAGACCTTTTTGAAAAAAAAGTACATTAGGCACAAAGCACTATAAAATGGAGCACTGCCATAATAAATGTAGTGCAATGAAGCAAATAAACACAAAACCCCTAAAATACATCACAATTTAGGCTCAAATGGTTTAATAATATGGTCCTAGTGTATTTTACCAGGGGCAGTTGCAGCCACCTGCAGCCCATTTCCTTGAGAGACAGATTTGATCCTAGATTATTATAAGAAGTCACTGAGGACCATCTTACTACCTAGTAAAGCTGGTAACATAGTTATTATTTTTGGCAAATTCTGAGTCATTTCTATTAACACGGCAAATGGAAAAGCTGTTACTATGGAATAATTACAGAACGAGCATTATGAATCTCATGAATGTAAAAGAGGACCTCGGCTACCCCATGAGCAAATTAACAAAATCAGAGAGAATAATATATTTCAGGTGCAATTACCTTTTAGGCCACTTTCTCACCTATGAAATAATGAAATAAAAGATGACATTAAAAATGCAGCAAAAAAAAAAAAAAAAAGTTCTTACAATAATACAAAGAATATGTTTAGATATTAAAATTTCACCTTCGGGAGTTGATTTCTGTGAATTACAGTACAGTTTCTCCAGAATTAAACTTGCAGTATCCCATCAATAGGTTAAGTACTGTACAATGCTAACAGAATTCTACAGAGGGAAGGAAGTCAGAGGTCAAACATCTCAGTGTGTGAAGCAGCAAAACTCTCAAGAATTCAACGGGAGAACATTGCACAATGATAAATCCAGAAATTACAGCCGTAATGAAATTTCTAGTCTATTTGTATTATTCTAAAATAACACCTCTTTTATCTACCTAGTTATGTATAGCATTTATGGGGAAAATAACTCTTATTTCCAATTTAAAATGGAATGTTAGACTCATTCAGGTATATTCCTTTAATAGTATTTTCCTTGAGGAGTACACAATAAAATTCCTAGCTGTCGCTTGTACTTGTAAAACATTTAGATAATACTTTTCAAACCATATCGATCTGCACTGTCAGTCTAGATATGCTCTACTTCTACTCATGGGATACTCTACTCATCTACCTGCTAACATTTCCCCCGAATGGAAGCCTAATCTGCTTAAAAAAGCGGTTACCTTTGGAAACCCACAGACCCCATAGACTATAAAGGGGTCTGCCGAGTTTTCGCCCGAAAAAGGGCAGAAAATGCAGAGAGAAAAGCGCTGCTTGCATAGCGGTGTACATTGTATAGTGGCTGTGCTTGCAGCTCACCCTCATTCATGTAAATGTAATCTAGCTGTAGCATGGCCAAGTGACCAATAGACGTGATGTCAATTGCCTGACAAGAAGAAGCAGAGCCAGAGGTGTAACTTGAATCTGCTTAGCCCCAACGCAAAATCTGTAATGGTGGCCCTTTCTACCTTCTGCCATTTAGAATAGTGGCATATTTTATGTGGCAGAGGAACCTTTGGTGCTCCATCAAGGTCCAGGGCCTGGTAGCGACTGCTGCCTCTGCACCTCTTAGGTGAGTGGAGATCACCCAAGTGTCAAAAGCTCTTCAAACAACTGATTGATGGAGTTCCTGGGTGCCGAACTTTACCAATCTAATATTGATGTTCTATCCTAAAGATAGGTCAATATCATAGTCCTGGAAAAACCCTTTAAGGTATGTGCCAGATTGTTATTTTACACTGTTCTGAGCATTTGGACAAAGATTATAAATGGCTGGATAACGTAGGAATTGGTAAGTGAATAGCAGCCATTAACTGATGGAATAATCCTGCCGGTAAAGGCCTTTTATTAAAAAAAAAAAAACCCACTGGGGGCCTTCCTAAAGTCGCAGGCCTCATATCAGCAGCTACGGCTGATATAGTGGTAGTTTTGCTTGCCACACACACTAGAGTAATGTTGGCTATATCCACTGTTTATGTAAGGGACTGGCTGGCTATTTAATGTATATACATAGCCTCCCAATTTTCCCCTGGTGGCAGATTTCAGGGAAGAGAAGGATTGGATCATACAATTTCAACATATCGGATCCCTTTTTTTTTTTTTTTTTTTTTTTTTAGGTGTCTAGCAGTAACTTTGTTCCCTCTCCCTATTGAGAAAACATGCACACTCAGCCTAGCTAAGTCTGTATGGGGTGGGTGAGGAGAAACAGCTGCTGACCATACAAATGTTTTGCCAACATTTATTTAATGTGTATGGTCAGCCTTAGGGTATAGAAAGAGTTTTTACTGGATGCAGTTGTTTGTAGTTGTAGATTTTAAGTGTCTTAAAAGAATTGGCGCAACTAATAAGCACTGATAAAAATCTTGCAATTTGACATATCCTTAAGTCCATTTAAAGGGATTTTCCAGCCCCAAAAGGAGGTCACATACTGATGACAGGAAAGGTCATCAGTATGTGATCTATGGGTTCTGACACCCAAACCCCACAAAGATCAGCTGTTCTGGCACCAGCTTCACCAACATAGAGTCGACCAGAACAGCTGATCTGTGTGGGGTTAGGATGTCCGACACCCCACAGAACACATAGAGATGACCTATTCTGTGGATAGGTCATCAGTATGAAAACTCCATCTAGGGACAGAAAACTCCTTTCAATGAATAGGTCCATTTAAATGAATAGGACCAAACTGCAGTAACCCAGCACAGCCACTACACAATGGAGGGACCTGCACTTCTTCCTCCATTCTCTGTGTTAGTTCCAGTGGCAATGGCTGATCGGAGAGGTCATCACCATCCATAACCCAGCAAACCCCTTTAATGATCGACCCCCAAGAGTGCTATATTTTGTTCAAAATTATCACATCGTGTATTTAATGTTTTCTACTTTAGAAAGTACAAGATGCAGTACTTTCAGCCTCAGATATAACATTGACATGGCTGAACCCTTCTTCAAGTAATTCACGTATACGTTCTCTATAGTACACTGCCTGTTTGTCCTTTTCTTTGTTTACAGTAGAAGCGTATCATACAGAGATACAGCATTTGTATAATAAACGGAAGGCTTGATCCATAGACGATCCCATAGACAATTCCCACGTGTTTCATGTACAATAATGCTATTCATTATGCTGTCAAGGACATGGGTGAGAAGTGCCTTTTAGCTATTCTATAGCTCAGTAAGTGTAAAAGGCCTTGAAAAGAGACAATCTAATAATGTTCTGGCCTGCTACTTATAGCGGTATTTCTGAGTAGCCATTGACTGTGAAAGCTATCACTATAGAAAAGAGATTTCTAATTGTCCACTAACTTTCTATAAAGTATTTACTAGCCTCGACCTTCAACTTGAAGAAAAATGCCAATATTGGAGAAAGCTGTCAAAAACACAAAGATAGCAACATGCGAAAAATAAAAAGCGCAAACATTGATTAAAAAAAAAGCTATCACTCTTTCACTTCTGTTGCCATTTGTCAAAAATATGGACAATTACCAATTATTGGCATAGTGCATTTTTCTTTATTGCTTATAATATCAGCTTAGAGAATTTTTCCTACATTTCTAAATATAACACCTATATCCATCATAAATCCTATGAATCCAACTTCAAAGGCCATTGTGAGCTGGTTTCAGGTTATGTTATTGCCAAGACATGGAGTCAACAAAAACTAGTCTTGTACAAAAAGACACATTTTTCACGCCCGTTTCGCACCTGAGCGTCACCCGTTTTCATGGATACCTCCCACATTTGAGTGTATTGATCCTTGAAAATGGACAAAAATAGAACATTAAAATCGGTCATGAAAAAGTCGATCATGTGAATAGCCCGCATTCACATAAATGGATTTTAATGCAGCCATGTCACAGACAATGATGTTAACGTGAATGGAGCCTAAGATTTTTATTCACAGAACCTCATCAATATAAGTCCCCAATATCAAACTACATTCACAGAAAAGAAAATCTAATGGGAGACACTGATTGTCAATTAAATATAAAACTTCACTTTTATTATAATCCAATAAAATTTATATATTAATTTAGGGCACAATATAAAATCATTCAAAACCGCAAAAACACAGCAGTCTGCTGTAAACCGCCTAAAATTGGCAGTAAATCCTAAACCTAATATTGTTCTTAACAAGAAAAACTTGCAATACTATATGGATAGGCAGCGTATCAGTGGATAGAGCTATAATCTCACCCTATATCTCTCCACTAACTGAACTCCCTCATCCAACTATATCAGAACATAACCTGAAATGGCTTCATGAAATAATTGAGCTAGTCACAAATTCCAGCAGGTGTATCCCCTTTTAACCCAGAGGCTACTGGCCTAATGCCACACCAACAGGGCTTGGAAGGGAAAACATCCTGTGCACTAAAACTCAGAAGCCAATCCAGCAATGTTTTAAACATATAACTGATATCACTGCAACCTCAAAAATAGCCCTACGTACACGTTTCCTCAGAAATGATTCATCAGGGGCTGAGTTCCAAATTCATCAGAGCAGTTAAAACTGCTGTTAAAGGGGTATTCCCATGAACATAATCATATCTATATTTGTAGATAATTAAAAGTTAAACATTTTTGCAAATACAAGTAGTTAAAAATTCTGCAGAGTTTTAAAGAATTTCTCTATTCATCTTAGTGGTGACAGACTGTTGTCTTGATCGGTTGCCAATGGATATGACCACGAATGCAGAAACTTTCTATGGTTTGGGACATATCAGGAAACCAGCCATAATGTCCTTATTGTAGCTGTGTTATCAGGCAGGGACACTACATGTATGAGAAGATATCCCGGCCACAATAAGGACATCATGACTGATTTTCTGACCTTAGAAAGTTCCTGCATTCATGGTTGTATCCACTGGCAACCGATCAAGACAACAACTTGTGACCACAAGATATTTCGAGAAAATCTTTAACACTCTGCAAAATGTTTTATTACTTATATATGCAAAAATGTTTAACTTTTAATTGTCTACAAATTTAAAAAAGGTTATGATCATGGGAATACCCCTTTAAATATAGTAACAGAACGGTAATGTTAGTCTGACCACCAGCATGACCGTTCTAATGTCGGCGGTGAAGTTTTATATTTAATTGACAATCAGTGTGTCCCATTAGTTTTTCTTTTCTGTGAATGTAGCCTAAGAAGATGTTTTGGGGAGCTGTTTATTTAAAGGTTAGTTCGGGATTATGATGTCTATTGCTGTGGTCTCTTCACTGGTTGCAAAGAACAGCGCCAAACATTGTATAGTGCTTGGCATTGCAGCTCAATCCGATTTATTCGAATAAGGCTGAGCTGCGGTATGGCTATGTGACCAATGGAAGTGATGTCATAGTCTGAAAATAGGAAGTGGAGTTCACCCATAAACCATCCGCAAGCTCTTCAAACAGCTCATCGGGCGAGGTCCCGAGTGTCAGACTTTACTAATACAAAATAGAAAAAACATAGCAAAATAGGAAAAATTGCCCGAAAAAGGAAAAAAAAACGTTACAGTACAGTATTTTTCTTAATACTAGTACAATATTTTCTATTCTACTTGTTAAAGGGGACGTCTGATATTGAAAAAACACAATATGGGCAGGAAACCTTGCAAAATAATGAAATATGACATATTTACCTTTTAAATGTACTTTCAATCCAGGGTTGCTGATCCAATCCCTGTCTTTTCCACATCCAAGACCAGAGAGATGATGACAGCCTGTTCTTCATGTGACAGCTGCAGCCAGTCATTGGCCTCATCAGTTATGTTTGCATGAACAACACCTGTCCATTGAGGCCAGTTATAGGCTGCAGGTAATACTGATGAATGGGACATCAACATTTCCAGAAAGCAGGGACATTTGGGGAAATGGTGGGACCTGCATTGGATCGGTGGGGCATTTAAAAGCTGATCATGGCATATTTCATTATTTTAAATGGTTTCCTGTCAACAGTTTTTTTTTGTTTTTTTTTTAATATATATATCGTTAACTTTTTTTAGACAATACCTTTAATTGCTTAAAAACGGAAAGTTATTACAATGATATATTATTAAGATATTTTTTTTCAAACAGGGATTGAGTTATTATTTCCATTTCTGTTCTTCCTTCTTAAGTACTGCTACCATTAAATCCGTGTAATGACCCTGACAGCACCACATTTTTCTTAAAGGTAACTTTAGAATGGGTTTTGAGGAGATCATTAACCAGTGTTAATTAAGTGACATCTGTTTTGTTTTTTTTCAGATTTTAAGGTGATTAAGGTGTTAATATTCTTTAGTTTTACATACATTTGCATGTGTCAATTTGAAGTGATAATGAACAAAAAACATTTTGACATTTTAAAGAAAATGTTACTTTTTGTTCTAACGGTATCTACTATACTTTGTCTAAAATCTGCAAGGTATGTATCTGGAATTAAATTCCAAAATAAAGAAGGCTTATTTTGCATGGTTGTCATGACAACCTGAATTAGGGGAAATGAACAATCCAAATTTAGAAAATACCAGATCAATCATCCTAAACCGGTGATGTTATTATGGGAAGAACAATGCAAGATGTCAGGACTACAAACCTTCTGTCAGTGGGCAGGAAATGCCCTTAAGGAAATAAGTTTAAATAATGTTTAAGTCGATGAAGAATAATGAGGCAGAACTTTTCAGGTTTTTGTCTGTCTGACATTTCTAGAACATGTGGTATATTATAAATTTGCATTATGTGTGATTTTTGAAAGGTTTAGGGATAATTAAGTAAAGATGATTCGGTACAATGTATGACATTACCACTCTGTGTAGTGTTTGACATGTGCTGCAAAATTCATATATTTTCAAAGGGCACGTCTTAGGGTTGATAAAATTATGATTAAGTTATTCTTTACAGGTTAAAAGTTGATGTACCAGACCTGCAGAATAATAAAGTTAGTGGAACAATGTTCTGAGTATGAGATCTGCAACACTGTAGAATACTATAGAATAAAACTTTCAAAGCTCCCTAATAAGCAAAGAGAAAGGAAAAGCGCAGAAAACTTCTGAGAGCTCCATTATATGAAAGGGAATTGTAGTTCTTTCCACTTCTGCTAGTTATTCTGCTAAGATGTGCCTGAGTCTCAGCTTCCTTTTATAGGACACTAGTAGAATTACCCGGCTTCACACAAGTCTATTTCGTTTGTTTGTGTGTGCAGCTAGAAATTTTGTTTGCTATTAATATAAAGCCGACAATGGCTAGGTTTTTATGGAAGCCTGTAGAACAAAATTCCGGCACTCATATATTGCTTCACAATAATCCAAATTTTTATTTCATCCAAACAAACCCCAGAGTATAATAATCGGAGACCCAGGGGAGGTGAGGGAACATAAAAACCAATGCTACTTACCTCTCCTGCGATCCGATGTTACTCTGAGCAGGCTTGGATCCTCTGGTGACATCATCAGGTCGTGTCGCCGGCTTGACGTGTGCACGTAATTAAACAGGGCTGAAAGCTGCAGGGAGTGCACCGGTGTCCAGGATAGGTAAGTAACACTGGTTTTTATGTTTGTCACCTCCCCTGGGTCTCCGATCATTATAATAATAGTTCATGGGTGGGCCACTATGGGGCATAATACCGTGTGCAGGGGCTACTGTGGATCATAATACCAGTGCAGGGGTCACTATGGAGCATAATACCGAGTGCAGGGACCACTATGGAGCATAATACCATGCGCAGGGGCCGCTGTGGAGCATAATACCAGTGCAGGGGCCACTATGGAGAAAAATACCATATGCAGGGGCCACTATGGAGCATAATACTGAGTGCAGAGGCCACTATAGAGCATAATACCGTGTGCAGGGGCCGCTATGGAGCATAATACCGTGTGCAGGGGCCACTGTGGAGCATAATACCCTGTGCAGGGGCCACTATGGAGCATAATACCAGTACAGGGGCCACTATGGAGCATAATACCGTGTGCAGGGGCCACTATGGAGCATAATACCGTGTGCAGGGGCCCATATGGAGCATAATACCGTGTGCAGGGGCCAATATGGAGCATAATACCATGTGCAGGGGCCACTAGGGAGCATAATACAGTGTGCAGGGGTTGCTGTGGAACATAATACCATGTGCAGGGACCACTGCGGGGCATAATACCTTGTGCAGGGGCCACTATGGAGCATAATACCGTGTGCAGGGGCTGCTGCGAGGCATAATACATTGTGCAGGGGCCGCTGCGGGCTGTAATACTGTGTGCAGGGGCTGCTGTGGAACATTATAGTGTGTGTAAATGGGGCGCTATAAACAGGGGCTATGGCGCCTGTTTATATCATACACTGTCTGTTTATAGTGACTGTGTGATGTAATTCCAGCCTTGTCACATGGACCTGTATAGGACGTGGCTATAGTTACATTACATGGCCGCTATGAGATGAATGACACCATGTAAACAGAGAAGCAGTCATGGCTCTTACACAGGTACCATTCAAACAGCTGATCAATGGGTGTCCTGGGTTTTTGAGCCCCACTGATTAGTTTATTAATTACCTGGAAAACCTTTTAATTAGTTAACACCTGGGGCATTATTAATAAGGAGCACTATTTATACGGGGTACACACGGACATTATTAATATAAAGATGTACTTGGGAGTATTTTTCATTATGGGGGGTTATATCATATATTTTATAATTGGGGGAAGCAGCAGGATGGGTGTGCAGGTGAGGACAATGTGGGTTGGATACCTGGAAAAGTGAGGAACCAAAGATGTATGTGTTAAAAACTTTACAGAGACAAGTCACAGCTGGAAGAAGTGATCATGGTGGTCCAAAGGGAAGAGACGGGAAATGTGAAGGATTAGTCAGAAACGTCACCTGTAAGTCACAAAATGTTACTACACTGTATTCATCTAAATGATAGAGGATAAATACCTGATTGATGGGGGTCTGTTTGCTGAGACCCCCGCTGAGCCGGAGAATTGGGTTTTTTCCCCCACTGGGTGGGAATTCAGCCTGACCGCAGCCATATATATAGGTGTGTCGCTTGGTGGATGGACGAACCTGCGTGGCTCTCATTCACTTCAATGGGAGTGCCAAAGATATCCGAAGTCCAGTACTCAGTTATCTGCGGCGCTCCTATTATAGAGAATGGGGGCCACGTGGGCTCGTCCATCCACCAAGCAGAAGATATGTGAAGTTACTTTCATTGTTAATACCGCATTGTTGATCTGATACTGAAGTAATATAGGAAGAATTCTTAAAAACGGTTTTATAACTTTGTGTATTGTGTATATTGTGCGACGATAACAGCGTGTGAAGCTAGTAGCATGGAAACACAATTTTTTTTTTTGGGGGGGGGGGTGGGCTTTTTTCTATAGTCCGCCTCAGGCAGCAAAGAGGCTAGATTCACCACTGCCAATTGTCTTCACTTTTTGGAAGCAGTGGAAGCAGAAATACGCAGAATCAGCTTCCCCTCTATCTGTATCACACCAGACTTACTAGTATTTGTTAGACCTCTCCCCTCCTTGCCAAAAACCTCACAATACCTCATCTACCAACTACTTGCAGCTGCGAGACACTGATCCCGCCACTATGGTTACAACAAACTGCACTGTCTCTAGAGCAGTGGAAAAATAAAGTCAACTAAAAAGCTAGATTTGAAGAGTTCACCAGCTGGATAAAATGCATTCACATCCACTATCTCAAAACCTGGGACCCCTGGCTCAGCTCCAGATGACTGCACCGGAACGAGCCTTTATTTGGAACGTTAATGGAAACATCTGCCTATATCTGATTGCAACCTCTGTCCTATGGATAATTGGAAAACTTATCTCTGTACCCTTTTATTCACCCTTCCTTCCTTTATACCAATCTCTTCCTCATACCCCCCCCTTTTTCCCCATACTAACACACCCTTCTCACCACTCTACCCCCTCCCTTCATTCTCCTTTTCTTCTTCCTCTTTCTTTTTCTCCCCACCCCTCCTCACAGGTTTACATGTGCATGTAGTGCTCAGTTTGGATGTTTTTTATATTCTCTGATACTTTACTAGATGCAATGTATGTGCCTTCTTGTTCAATAAACTTTGAATGAAAAAAAAAGAAGAATGTGGACACCCAGTAGTTGTGTTGTTTCAGCCTGTAAAGGGTTTTTCTCCCAATATTGTTTTAAACTGGTTGCTAGAAAAAATGGATTCACCATAAACCAAATTCAAGCAAAGCTTTATAACATACAAGTACGTTTCTTGATCTTTTGATGCTAACAAATTCCTCTTTCTACAGGTTAGTATGAGAGAATATGCAACACAAACACCAAGGTGAGCTTTGCGCCCTTTTGTCCTTTTGATGCTCACCTTGATGTTTGTGTTACGTTTCATACAGTACAATATGTCTCATGTCAATGTAAGGATGAAGCAATTGTTAGCTGAAACATTCACTGACTATTCTTGCTATAAAATCTTAGTGTGTCAATAGATTAGTACAGAAAGTGCAAAAAAATATCTGCTCCGATAACCACCAGTTATTTTAACCTCTAGTACTAAGCAACTTTGTACCATCTGAAGTACCAGAACTTCCTATAGAGCTGCTTACATTTCTAAGAGAAAATTTAATACACCATCGTGTCATCATTGAATAATGGGAGTAAAATTGACCTCTCTGTGAAAATGTAGAAAATGTTAGTAGTCCCCATAAAAGCCTGGTATACATTGAACATTCCAAAGTATTATGCTAGAAGTCATCAATAAGATGGGAGGACTTTATTAAAACTGCTAATTCCTACACAACTGGGACAAGACATGCCAAATTCTTAAAGGATTTGTCTGGGAAAAAATGTTTTGTTTTTTTTCTCTGTAGGCCCAAAGGTGAAAAAGACAAAATAATATACTCACCTGCCCAGATGCCATGGGGCATGTTCCAGCAGAAGCCCCTGCTGCACGTGACCGCTGAGGCCAATCAGCAGCCTAAGGAAAGGACATGGGACGTCATTCCCTCAATGGTCACATGCGGCGGAGACTTCTGCCAGAACAAGCCCCAGGGCGCCACAGGACCGGACAGCAGCTTCGGACATCAGAGCACTATGTTTTTTGTTTTTTTTACCTTCCCGAGACTCTTAATGAATCAGACACCATGCCATGTACCAGAATTATAATCTACGACAGCCAGGAACTGGCGTGGATATGAGTTTTCTGGCATGAGTTATAATAACTTTTAGACCGAAGTATCCCCGGCTCTTCTTGCCCTCCACCCTACTCTGTCCATTTTCGCAAAAAGTGGCAAGCGAGGCGAGACACAGAACTAAAATGTGGCGCATCTTTGGTGCAAGAAAGGGCTGTATTCTGAAGATGTGCCACATTAATACTCCTCTATGTCAAAAAGGTTTACTAATTTCCCCTTACTGTGTAAGGGTTAACACCTAGGATCTCATCTAGTAATCTGTGGTGAGATCCGCAATTACAGGGTCAAAAGTACGTAGGCTGGGCCTCCTGTTCAGTTTGCTATCCCTGTCTCATGTACTGTTTATTCTTTTGTTTTGTTTCCTTTCCCTTTGTTTGGGTACGTGCTTGTTAGCAATGGTTATGGTCAACCTCCACCCTTCTTTTAGGGGAAAATAATTGTGGTGTATTAGTTTTTGGCAGGGATTTTGCTCCCTGCAGTTCACTTACATATCATGCATAGGGTCCCAGTGTATTGGATTGTATTAGTTACAGATTAGTTACAATTGTTGTCAGTGACATAATTAAACTCTTGTGGGCTTTGATGCAAAATTCCACAGTGGCCCCACACAATATAATATTCTCCACAGTGGCCCTCACACAGTATAATATGCTCCACAGTGGCCCCCACACAGTGCAGTATGCTCCACATTAGCCCACCACATAGTATAATATGCTCCACAGTGGCCCCACACAGTATAATATGTTCCCCATAGTGGTCTCAAACAGTATAAAATGCTCCCAAGAGTCACTCTTGAGCTGCTTCAGGTGAATCTCACGAAATTTGACGAATATTTGTGAGGTTCGGCACTCCGGTTAGTTTCGGTGCTATTATCATACACTGGGATCGACTCAGAACCTAGGTTATAATAATCAGAGGCCCAGGGGAGGTGATGGAAAATAACAAACACTTATACTCACCTTACCTCACCTCTCCTAGGCATCCTCGCTTCAACCAGTTCTCTGCAGTATCCTCCTCGGGCCTCTTCTGTCTGCGACTGTAGTGACGCGCCCCAGAGGTCACCACTGGGGCCTATGATTGGGCCTCAGTAGCACGTGAGGCATGCTGACATCATTACAGAGGCCAGAAGAGCCCTTAGTAGGATGCTGGGAGCTGTCGTAGTCCCAGGAGAGGTTAGTATAAGTATTTCTTATTTTTAATCACCTCCCCTGGGCAGGATTCTATTACCGGGCCCCTTTACATTAACAATATTTATAGCGGTCGGAGAACCAGGCTTTCTCTGATTGCTATCATGGTGCTGTGGGGCCCTGGCCATCTCCAGCTGGCCGGGGACCATCTCCAGACCCCTCTGGGCCTGGTCATGGTCGCACCCCCTGCATCGACGATCGTTATGCTCCTGGTCGTTGTTTTGGATTAGATTTGTGAAATGATACTCAGTTGATAATAAAGCTGTTCATGGACTTTTATAAACTTTTTACTGAACTGTCATAAAGACTTTAATATTGAACACTACTATCTTACTTATGAGATTCACGTCTAGCATAAATTATTGCTGACATTAAGAATTAATGATTATATGTCATTAACGAAATGCTAAAATTGTGTATTTTCTCTGCAATCTCAAATATCATTAAAATGGAAAATCAACCAAATCCAACAGTCGATATGGAAGCAGAACACGTATATTGTCTTTACACCTGACATTATTGATAGCCAATGAGCCGATACATTGAGTTCTGTTTTCAGATCATTAGGAATAGCTTGTTGGAAAGTTTCTGGCAACTTCATTACAAAGTTTATTCAATGTCTCTTGTATCTCAGTGGTTGCACAATGTATTTATGTTACCTAACATTGTTATATAATATTTGCCAATATTCAAAGGGGTTGTCGCATCAGAAACAACACCTTTAAGAGTGCAACCATTGTGGCACTGCCTGCAAGAGTTTGTCAGGGTGGAAGCTACTCTTGCAAAAGCCGTTTGCCATTCTGGTTTATAGAAGGTGCCTCAAGTGAGAGTCCCTCAATTACAAATAAAGCATTGACCTAAGACAATTCCTTCAATATAATAATTTTCCTCATGATACACCTTACTTATAGGGTTTAATGGGTTTTTTGTAAATAATGGTCACAGAGGTTGTCTCATAGGGACAATAACTTTTTCAGTGGAAGCTGGCATGGTGATCAGGTGATCAGCTGATCAGCGCTAATTCGGCTGACTGTTGGGAAGTTTCATCTGCAGTGGTTTAACATTAAAATGCATATTATGGAGCAACTATGAGTTCTTGCTCATACAAAGGAGTCCCAAGCCCTATAGGGCACATGGACCAGAAATTGTTGTTTTGACCGTTTATTTATTGTATATTATATTGTAACTTTTTGTTATGAATTATTCACATTTTTAAGAGCTCTGATTGTTGTCAGGTTTCAATCTTATCTATTTCAGAGGCTAAAAATCCATAAAAAGCTTTTATATATAAGCTAAATATATATATATATATCTATATATATACATCTATATATATATATATATAGATATATATATATTGCTTTTTCTAGCAGTTTTCCCCATTGCAGGTCTCTAGTTTTCAGTTGTCCCAGAGCTGGTGGGTGGAGACTAGTTGGTATGATGTCTCACATAGAAAATACATGGGCAGTTGTTTTCACGAATCCCCCCATACATTACAGTGTATGGAGGAATCTGTGAAAATGGACAAAAATAGGACATGACCTATATTTTGACGGTCCACTACAATGGACATTTAAAATAGCGGTCATGTAAATAGCCCCCATTCACTGACATTGAATTTAGTTCTGCCATGTGACGTCCGCTTTTTTAACATCACAAGGCCATTGTGTGGCCATTTTGCATAGGATTTCCATTTTAATGGATCCCTCATAGACTTGAGTCTATTGAAGGATCTGTGAAGATGGACAAAAATAGGACATGTCCTTTTTTTGATGATCTTAAAAAGTACCGCCATAAAGACAGACTTGTGAATAACCCCATTGAAATCAACTGGGGGAATTTATTATTCCATATATGACAATTTTTTTTGGTGAAGATGGGTGCTAATGGTGCATCTTTGGTTCAAAGCTCTTCCTTTTGCCAAAAATGCACCACATTCCCTGCTCTGCACCTTGCTCACCATATTTATTATAACTCATGCTAGAAAACTGGTGTTCCTGACTGGCGTAGATTTCCATTCTGGCACATGGTCTTGTGTCTGAATGACGGCCTTTTTTAAGACTGGAGTAAGGAATACCAGTTTTAATATATTACCTCCCTAAAAAACAGCCATTTTTCATGTTTATGTACATGAGGCCTGATTCTTTTGATAATTATTCTTCATTATTATTTATTGCCCCCCCTCCCCTTTGTATTAAAATGTAATACTATTTGCACTGTATGTTGGTGGGTATTACTGGGCACCTCCAGTGCATCCCAGTTTTGTCTGTTTAAATTTCTTATTTTACTTCTCAAAAATATTTATATAAAAAGCTAATACAGCTAATAAAAAAGAAACATATGTTATTATACAATGCATAAAATATTTATGTCCACATGGAGAATCCCAGGTTCTGTTTCCAACTAAAGTATTACTTTTAACATGTCTTGTCTGTGTAGTCATTTAGATATTTTCCCAGCTGGTTATACTATACGTATCCAGTTTAACACTTACTTTATTCTGCTTTGTGTTGAATACCTTATAGCTCCATTAATCAAGTTGCTATAAGTCACCACGGCTTCATTGAAGAAAAGAACTGGCTCTAAGAGACATATTTGCATTTCACAGGACTGTAAAGAACAATGGAACTTACCAGTTTGCATCTTTCAAGTCCCAACAAAATTCAACCACATACGCTTGGGAGCTGGAAATGCAGAGGTGACCCACATATAGTACCTGTTAAATGAAATCTGTCAAGATAACTACACTGAGTACTGACTGTAAATTGATCTGCTGCTGTGTACTACCATTTTGCCTGCTGCTTACTGGCTGCAAGTATATGATGTGGAACTAATTTAGAAGTAATTTGTTTCTAAAGGAAGTGAAGGGGAAACGCTACGGTATAAAAAGCAAGAGTAAAAGTCACCTAATATATGGACCTATAAATGTCACAATGGATAAGAATTATGTTCTGGAGAAAGAGAGAACAAAAAGAATTAAGGAATTGTGAAACATTTTGAATAATTGCTTTTTGAACCCACAAATCTTGCATTCTACCTCATCGAATCTAAAAGTTCACATTCAAAATTTAATGGACCCTTCTTATTCGGATAAGTGAATACCATTACATTACTACAGGTTTCTGAAATAGCTTTTGCAGGGGAGAAGACTTTTGGAACCCTTAAACTTAAAGGGGTTAGCTAGCCTTATAACAAACCCTTAGGATAGGCCAGCTTTATTAAATCCAATTTGTGGCCTCACTACTGAGTAGCTATTGGAAGAAGCCATGGCACTTGTGCAAACACTATAGTCTAATAATTCACTAAAACGAGAGGACATTATTGTTAGCCAAGATGGCACAATTCAATACAAATACAATAAAATGACAAGTGGTATATAAGAACATAACCATAAAAACTAGAGGACTGAGCAATACTACAAAAGATATCCCGGACTACAGTCAGGGCCTAAAACCCGTTTGTTATTATTCTAAACTCAAGTAGGGGTACAAGAAAGTGGGTTACAACAAATGTGTGTTAGACACATGAAGTCAGAGAGTGGTTCACTGTCCCTCTTCCTTTGCTAGCCTAGTATTCGTAACAACACAGGTCACTCAGGGTTGCTGTAAAGGGGCCAGGTAAAGCTTTGGATGAGAATCCACCCCAGTAGCAGTAGTGCTTCTATATCCATACCATGTCCCGACCCTACTTATGCTGAGGATGACAGTATATAACACCAACCCTCAATATTCTTCCTAGCTTCCTGAAGCTAAAACCACTGCCGCAGCTGTCCTGAAAAGAACAATGTATTCCCGAAACATGCCTAATTGTTGTCCCTGACTGTTCTTAAAAAGACACTAAGAAGGCCAGTGACCTAACAGTCCCTTTGTCTACCCGACGCGTTTTCTCAGGGGATATAATTGCCAGATGCCCAGCATGTGGGCTGGAAGTCTGACCAAAGGTGCCGCACACTGTAGTCTCTTCAATGTTCTCATAATAATTGCCAACTCTCCTGAAAGGGGTAAACGTCTAGCGTACCGCAAGAGGTGGCAGACCATCCTGGCCCCTGATGTACAAGTAAAATCACAAAAAAGGGGGATGACCAGCATATTTCATGTCCACATTACAAAAAATGGGTGTGGCACATATCAAGAAAAGTTTATTGCAAACTCTGATTGGGGTTGGGCTTTACTGAATTGTGATGTGAGCACTGGTTCATCTAGATGTCAACTAATGTCAATCTGCTTGCAGGCTAATTCATACTTATAATACATACTTTTCATAGCAGCAATTCTGAATATTGCAGCTGTGTGCTATTCACACTAGGGCCTGTATAAGACTGGTGTCACTACAGGGATCACAGCTATCCAGGAGGCCCACAAGCCAGAGGACCCCACAGGTCACCCTCAACACACTAGGGCTGGATAAACTTCTTTGATCTCCTTTCTGATTTCCTTAATGGCTGACAGTCTGTGCTCATAAATGCATTACCCCTGCCTTCTGGTGAGCTGGGGTACTTCCAAAAAATTAGCTGTTGGTGGGCAGTATATAGTCAAGGACAGATTCTGTAGGGGAGGATTCGGCACAAAAAGGGGGCATGCTGGAAGGTGATGGTGAGGCACACAATTTTACTATCAGATCCATCTCTGCCTCCCTCCATGTGGGCCATACACTGGATATGAGGTATTTATATCCCATGAGGTATGGTGCACTTTCTAATACCCCAAGGATTTCCTGCGATTCAGATGGTACCTATTCTGCCATATAAAAGCAGCCGGGGCGCGTTAGCATTCTCAGTCAGCACAAATGCATCGTGACGAGTTGGTGTTCAGCGGGTATAGAAGTCTTTGTCATGGCAAACGCGCTATCACCTACAGAGATTAACCCTGAGATGCTGAATAAATTGTTGAAAAAAGTGGGCGTCATGCCAACCTTCAAGTTTGTGGATGTTTTGGGATTTGAGAACTATTATCTGAAGTCCTTTTCCCATGAAGTTTGTGCAGTGCTGCTGCTCTTCCCAATCACTTCACAGCATGAATCATTCAGGAAGAAGCAAGATGACGAACAAAAAGGACAAGGAGCCTTATGCTAAAGTATATTGCATGAAGCAGACACTTGAAAACTCGTGTGGAATGGTGGGGCTCATCCCTGCTGCATCCAGTAATTAAGAAAAGCTAAGTTTCGATCAGGATTCTGCCTTGAAGGGCTGTCTAGATAAATCTGCTGATGACTCTCCTGATGACCGGGCCAAACTTCTGGAGGAAAATGAGGTCCTGCAGTCTGCCCACAATGCTATTGCAGCTGAAGCACACTGTAGGCTTAATTTCCTCTTTGTAGTCTTCACAGCTGTGAATGGACATCTCTATGAGCTTGATGGGTTAACTGGAAAACCTACAGACCATGGGACTACTTCTGATGGAAAGTTACTGCAGGATGTTGGCAAGGTCTGCAAGCAGTTTACAGAGCGGGAGCAGGGTAATGTTTGTTTTTCATCTGTGGCTCTTGTGAAGTCTTCATAACTTGTTTCTGTTCCAGATGAAGCTTCTTGTAGTTTGGTTACCAGTTACTGCCTTGTTTACCCCTTAAATGTTTCACCAACCTACTGCTCCAGCAAGATATGGTCTAAAAGTGCTTTCAACACGTGATCTTGGCTTTGTAGATATTTCTTGCTGTGATTCTGTGCTTTACAAAGTCTTTCACCTCTTTGCAAACATACAGCACTTACTGCAACACTTGCACTGAATTAAAATTAGAGATGAGAGAATCGATTCTGCAGAAGTGGAATTCGATCTGAATTTCAGGAAGTCTTCGATTCGCATGGAATCCGGATTTCCTGATGCTTCACGGTAACGAATATTTAGTAAGGACCTTTGTGACATCAGATGGTCACATGATGTTCTCTAGTGATGTGATTGGGTAGGCGTGTCTTTGCTTGTTAGCAGATCCTTCCACATGAAAAAAAGTTGTCCGTGCTGGAGAGAGAGAGAGACATGACCGCGGCATCCAAGGGCTTCCGCCATTTTGCCGCCCACCCCGGCTCTTTACAGACAGGAAATAGCTGTTTATTTGCCACAAATTAATTCGGATCGAAGAGAATCGTATTGGAAAATTTGGCGAAGTTGCCGAATCGAATTTAAAATGTTTGTTTTGGAGAAAAAAAAAAGTGGGGGCATGCTTATTATATGGAGGGCACCGACAGGGGTTGGAAATTATAGGAAGTTCAGTCTTCACAGTGGTCTTGGCCCAAGTAGAGAAGGAAAGGGGAATGTAAATGCTGCTGAAATATACACTTAGGATGTGGCTGAAGGTTGTGAAGAGAAGTTGCACAGGGGAGACTTAAGTTACACCCCTTCTATATAAACCGCTGATCTTAGTGGTAGCCAAGAGTCAGACACCATCAATCTAATATTAATGGTCTATCCTAAGTTTTGAAAGGCCTCATAACACTTTTAATAGAAGACTCTTTGACTTTGTAAACAGGTAACTAATACTATCTGAGTTAAGCATAGACATGAAGTACAAATG
Source organism: Leptodactylus fallax (assembly GCA_947044405.1). NCBI lineage: Eukaryota > Metazoa > Chordata > Amphibia > Anura > Leptodactylidae > Leptodactylus > Leptodactylus fallax. Next base: position 989,662 of record CAMRHE010000067.1, on the reverse strand, counting down.
CTAAGCCATAATATATTTTCTATTCAAGGATGCAGACATCACAGAGGCAACTCCGGGGGCCTTGGAGAGAGGATGTCTAGCCTTCGCTGACACCATCCCCGCTATTGCGCTGCAGTGCATGTAATGGGAGGTTTGTTAGCTTTAGTCTATTAGAGAACATCTATGTTCCGTAGGGCACATTTATCATCTGCTCCATTTTTTTATGTTTGTGCCTATTGCACATGCACATATTGTAATTTGTGACAAATTTACTAAAATATTGCAAGATGTTTGATCAAATTGTCATGAATTATGCATGGAGCATACATCGTTGATCAGCATTCAGGCAATTCTCACCATCCTGTTATTAACGTGAAAACTATTTTTTTTAAATTAGAAGTTATACATTAAAAGCAAGTTGCAAATGTTTCCTATAAGTTAAAATATTTTTGCAGAAGTACAAAAAAGCAAAGTAAAACCACCAAGGTTTAAATTATTGTAATCATCATAATCTTAGGATTAGCAATGTAATGGTTGTATTTTTGAAATGTAAAACATTTGGAACATAAAATTTTATCGAAATATATTTCTGATTTGAGTACACAGCCAGGCACCTGCTTCAGACTGGCAGGAGACATACTTCTATTCCAAAACAACTTAGGTAGAGAGTCATCGGAGGAAGGCCTGTTAGAGACTGATGTAGCAATTCCATGAGTCGGTCATTAACGGCTTAACAGAGTGAACTGCAGTGACCAGATGGGGGGTAGCGCTACAGTTGGGATTGCGGGGTGCAGACAGCGCAGACTTTCACGGTCTCTGGGCACAGCACTGGTGCTGTCCCACTCTACCACCACTGGTACTGGTGATGAGGGGGCTGCACAAATGTTGGTGGTGATTGTTCCTCCGGGGAGCTTCCCCAATACTGTGCCGACTGGTGGTGTTTGGGCACCCTGATGTTGTCGGTGCAGAGTCAGACACCGAAACAGTTGTAAAGTTGAAACAGAATTGAACTTTTACTGAAAACTTTTCCATGGGTGTGGAGGCACAAATGCTTAAACAGTTTCTTCAATACACAATAACGAGGTACGGCTGGTGACACAGCAAAGTCCTGGGGTGCAGGGTAGACTTAATGAAAGGTGTTCCTAGTCCTTTAGACTTCAGTGTTACAGCCCTAAGGTGCATCTGGGTTCCTATTTGGCTCATAGGAGGATGCCCGCCACGATGCTAGCACACAATATTCCCCACTCACATTATGTGGTCCTGATAGTTCAGAGTTTCAGGGTGCAATAGTCAGGGTGGTGGGATGTTCCACAGGTCTTGCCTTGGCCTCTGGATCCTGTGATACCATGGGACCAGTGATCAGCTGACTCCTCCCCTTTACCCAGGTTGTGTCTTCCCATTCGACATTTGGTTGCTAGTCAATCCTATGGGAAGTGTAATGCAAGTTTGAGACTCACTAGGTGGCGCTGTGTTGTGAGACTCACGATCCCCTGTTATGTCACACAGGAAATAATGCAATACAATTATAACAGAGATCACCCTCAGCCAGGGCCAGCGTCAGCACCCGGCATACCCGGGCAAGTGCCGGGGCCCCATGCTCCTGAAGGGGCCCACTCGGCTGCCAGGTGCTGACTGTTACAGTGTAACGATCGCAGTCGCAGGGAGTGCGACCGCGACCGGACCTGGCGGGGTATGGGGCCCGTGGCCAGCTGGAGATGGCCAGCTGGAGACCACTATAATAGCGGTCGGGGAAAGCCTGTTTCCCCGACCGCTATACATGCATGTCGCCAGGTCCCTCTCCAATAGATGCTAGCCCAAAGGAGGTGACTTAAAATAATAAATACTTATACTCACCTCTCCTGGGCTCGGCATCCTTTCCAAGGCCACGCGGAGGCCTGTGAGGCCCCAGCAGTGACATGGGGCGCAGTGGTGTAATGACGTCAGTGCGCCCCCAATCACAGGCTTCAGCAGGGACGTCTGAAGATGGCCAAAGATGCTGAAGACAGCAGGACAGACAGAGGATGCCAAAGAAAGGTAATGCAAGGTGAGTATCAGTGTTTGTTATTTTTATTCACCTTCCCTGGGCCTCCGATTATTATACTCTGGGGTCTCAGGAGGCCCCAGAGTATAATAATAGCACCAGAGCAGGGGACAGAGGATGTCAAGGAAAGGTAATGCAAGGTGAGTATCAGTGTTTGTTATTTTTATTCACCTCTCCTGGGCCTCCGATTATTATACTCTAGGGTCTGAGGAGAGGGGGGGCTGCTGTGAGCATATAATACTGTGTGGGGGACATTGCTGGGCATATAATACTGTGTGGGAGCCACTGTGCAGTATATAATACTGTGTGGGGGCCACTGCTGGGCATATAATACTGTGTGGGAGCCACTGTGAAGCATATAATACTGTGAGGGGCCCACTGTGAATCATATAATACTGTATGGGGGCCACTGTGGAGCATATAATACCTTGTGGGGGCCACTGTGGAGCATATAATACTGCATGGGGGCTACTGTGGAGCATATAATACTGTGTGGGGGCCACTGTGGAGCATATAATACTGTGTGGGGCCACTGTGGAGCATATAATGCTGTGTGGGGGCCACTGTGGAGCATATAATACTGAGTGGGGGCCACTGTGGATCATATAATACTGTGTGGGGGTCACTGTGGAGCATATGATACTGTTTGGGGACCTCTGTGGAGTGACACTATTAACAGTATCAGGCCCTGTTCATACGGTCGAATCTGGCACTGATTTTGCAGCAGATTCCTCCCTCATTCTGCCTCCTATTGAAACTAATTGGAACAGGAAGCTGGAAAAAAAAGTGTCCTACTGGACCTTGCCACAGATTCTGAAGCTGATTCGGAGGCTGCAGCTTGAGACTCCGCACTGGTTAGACTCATTCATTTGGGCCTAATCAGCGGAAAACCGCAAGGGCATGGTGATGTTCTGCACCGTGAGCTGGGGCAGAATATGAAGAAGAATCCAAGTCAGATGTCCTCCTCAGATTCCTCTTTACTTTTCGATGTCTGAACAGGTTGTATCTACTTGTATGGAATGGACTGTATTACAGTCCACTCCAGTAGGTATACCTCAGCAAAAACCACCCAATTTTGATTGTTTTTTTGCTGCATCGTGCATGAGTTACTCCAAAAGGGGCCCACTGGGGCTCTGACACCCAAGGGCCCACACAAACCTGGAGTCGGCCCTGCCCTCAGTCCAGCCACAGCCAGCTCTGGTATGCCACAGAACTGTGTCTCAACAGTGCACTTTTCAGGTCATTCTACTGGTACCCTCACTCACATTCTCCTCATTTGAGGTCCAAGCCATCAGACTTTTTCGCCCACTCTCCTTACGTGTAGCCGTGATCTACCGTCCACCTGGCTCACCCTACCAATTTCTGGATCACTTCGCTTCTTGACTTCCACTCATTTTATCTAGTGAAACTCCTGCCCTCATCATGGGTGACTTTAACATCCCCATTAATACCCCTGTCTCCCCAGCTGCTTCACAGTTTCTCTCAAAAACTACTTCTTTTGGTCTTTCACAACTTTCTTCTTCCACCACACATGTAGATGGCAACACGATTGATCTTGTCTTCCATCGACTCTTCACAGTTTCTAAATTTACTACCTCTTTTCTGCCCCTCTCTGATCATAACCTTCTGTCTCTCACCATCAGTGCTTCCTCTCCTTCACAGGACACACCTACTCATCATACATATAGACACTTACGTGCTATTAACACCCAGGACTTCTCAGATACTCTAGAGTCCTCTCTGTCCCCCATCTCTTCACTCCGCCTCAATCGGGCCACAAGTCATTATAATGAAACCCTTAAAAGTGCATTGGATGAGGCGGCTGCCCCCTCCACTCGAAAAAAATCAACGCAGGAGGCAGCAACCCTGGTACACGCCACAGACGTGTTTTCTTCTGCGGTGCTCTAGGTGTGCTGAACGCCTGTGGAGTAAATCACGTACACCTGCAGATTTTCTCTACTTCAAATTTATGCTTAAAACCTATAGCTCTGCCCTTCACTCTAATCTCTTCTCACTCCTGTAACCCTAAAAGGCTCTTTGAAACTTTTCACTCCTTACTCACTCCCAAGGTGCAGGCGTCATTCACAGACCTTAATGCAGAAGACCTGGCCACTTTTTTCCATGACAAAATTGATAAAATCCATCAGGAAATAACTGCCATATCCCCAAGCAGCATTGATCCCCTCAACTACCGGACTTCAGACTGTCCATTCTCATCTTTTGAACCTGTTACAGAAGAGGAAGTCTCTCAGCTACTTTCTTCTTCTAGCCTTACGACCTGCAGTAGTGACCCTTTCCCCTCAAACCTTCTCCAGTCTGACGCTTGCTGTCACGACTTACCTTACTAAAATATTTAACCTCTATCTCTCTCCTGGAATTTTTCCATCCTCTTTCAAACAGGCTGTCATAACCCCGCTATTGAAGAAATCTTCCCTTGACCCGTCCTGTGCTGCTAACTATAGACCAGTCTCTAATCTTCCCTTCATTTCCAAAATCTTGGAACGCTTGTTCTAGTCTCATTTAATCCACTATCTTTCTGCTAACTCTCTTCTTGACCCCTTACAATCTGGCTTCCGCACTTTGCACTCTACTGAAACAGCCCTCACAAAAGTCTCGAACGATCTCCTGACAGCTAAATCCAATGGTGACTACTCTCTTCTTATTCTTCTGGATCTCTCAGCAGCATTTGATACTGTTGACCATCAACTCCTCCTCAATATGCTCCAATCAGTCGGCCTCACAGACACCACGCCATCCTGGTTCTCCTCTTATCTCTCAGACCACACTTTCAGTGTATCATTTGCGGGCTCTGTTTCTTCCCCTCTTTCCCTTGCCATTGGGGTTCCTCAGGGCTCAGTCCTAGGCCCCCTGCTCTTCTCTCTCTACACAGCCCCATTGGACAAACCATCACCAGATTTGGCTTCCGGTATCATGTTTATGCTGATGATACCCAACTATACACATCATCCCGTGACATCACCCCTGCACTAATACAGAACACCAGTGACTGTATCTCTGCTGTCTCAAATGTCATGTCTTCGCTCTATCTGAAACAATCTCTCAAGGACTGAACTACTGCTGTTTCTACCATCTGTCCCTGATATCTCCATTGCAGTCTCTAGCCTTACTATAACTCCTAGGCAGCATGCCCACTGCCTTGGGGTTATGTTTGACTCAGACCTTTCCTTCACCCCCCATATCCAATCACTCACACGCTCATGTCATCTCCACCACAAAAACATCTCCAGAATCTGCCCTTTCCTTACCAGAGATACATTAAAGACACTTATTGTCGCCTGATTCACTCTCGCCTTGACTACTATAACTCCTTACTAATCGGTCTTCTCCTTACTAAACTCTCCCCTCTACAATCTATTCTGAATGTGGCGGCCAGGCTAATCTACCAGTTTAGACGCTACAGTGATGCCTCCGGTCTGTGTCAGTCACTACTTTGGCTGCATATTCAATACAGAATACAATATAAACTTATAGCCCTCATCCACAAGGCTCTCCATAATGTTGCACCTCCCTACATTTACTCCCTCATCTCTGTCTATCACCCAACCCATACTCTCCGTTCACTCAATGACCTAAGACTAGCATCCTCTATTATCAGAACCTCCCACACTCGTATACAAGACTTCTCCCGAGTTGCACCACTTCTCTGGAATGCTCTACCCTGGACAATCAGATTAACTCCTAATTTCTACAGCTTCAAGCGCAAACTAAAGACATATCTTTTCAGACAGGCCTTTCACAATTCCTAATGTAAACCCTTCCGCAGTTAGAATCCCTAAAACAAACCCTCGTCTGATCACACTCCCGCATACACCCACAGGATATGATGCTGTTTCAGACTAACTTTATATGTCCAGGCACCATCTGCATGTTAAAGGACATGACTGGTGACGGCTCATACAGCTTTATATATGTGTAATGACAGTAACCTCTATTACAAAATTGTCTGTACCACTGTATAAGCAATGCTACCTCCGATGTTATTCCCTGCTATGCTGCCCCTGCTACCTCTTGTGTCACCCCCTCTACCTCATAGATTGTAAGCTCTTGCGAGCAGGGCCATTTTTGTCTGTACTTGAACCCTATAAATTGTACAGTGCTGCGGAATATGTTGGCGCTATATAAATAAAATGTATTATTATTATTAACTGTGCTGCATCTGCTTTACAGTCTGTTGTTCTGATCAGAACAATGGACTAAAATAAGGCAGTATAAAGGTAGCCTAATAGTTAAATTATAAATTGTGAAGAATCAAATAATACACAAATAACTTCATAGTAATTGACTTTTTAAGCAGAAAAATATATCACTGTTAGCTTGCTACGTATAGCGTGACCAGCCTTATTTCTTTCACAGGTATTGCCTTGGTAATTGATGTGCTCTCGTAAATCATCTGCCATATAAATTGGTATATTGTGTTTATTTGCCATATTGTTCAGCATGATGTTATGTTTTAAAAACAACAGTTTTATAGAAATTCTTCTGATGTGCTGAAAGCTCATCAGTTTACAGCAGTCTAACAAAGATTCAATCATACCCCAAGTTTTTTATACTTTATATAATTATTTTTCATTACACTGCTGATTAAGGAAATAGAAAGGTACCAGGTCGTGAGGCTATGGTTATTCCAAAAATGTTCTAAAAATTATTTTTTAACACTTCCTGACATGGGCAGTTTTAGTCTTAAAGAGGACCTCTCACCATCAACTCCAACTCATTGCATCTTTCAATGGGCGCCACTCCACTGATTCTGGCACAATTGGAATTTTTTTCTGTAGCCCAGTCCATTCCTGAGCAATCTGTTAGTTTCAGCATAATTATGATCTCTCCTGTCAGATGGATAGTCCTTGGCTGGAGTAGAAAGACAGGGACCATCCACATAACAGGAGAGTGTAATTGTGCTAAAACTAAAAGGAGTGATTGCTTGGGAATAGTGGGGTCTAATTGTGCCAGAATCAGTGGAATGGAACCTATTGATGGATGCAAAGAGTTGGAGTTGGTGGAGGTGGTGAAAGGTCCTCTTTAAGAACACATTTTTTAAATTTTTTGTTGTCACATTTTACAAGTTAACACTTTACTTCTCCATCTTTTAGCTGTATGACAAATGACAAACATTTGTAATGTGAATTTCTCACTAAGGGACTCAAATTGCAGAGAGTATTGTTGAGTTGGGGAGTTAGTGGCTGCCAGACAGGCGCTCATCCCCAACAGCAACAAGGGTCAGTCATTTTGTTGTATGTGGGCTTGATTTTTGTGGGATAAGTTTCATATTTAATGGCGCCATTTTGGGATTCCTATAAGTTTTAAATTATTTTGATTAAATTCTATTAACACTTTCTGGAGAGGATCTTTGGATAAACAGATCTTTAGATGTTCCTACACTAGGAATCCTCATGTGAAAAACCTGAACAAGCTATGTCAAAATGCAAACTTCTACTGTGCTTATAATGATTTTATGGTGTAGGCTTGCACAAAAATTTAGCAACTTTTTATAAAGTTGCATATACTAGACATGCCAAGCTTCAACATGACAGTCAAGCCATGCCTCCTTTTTACGACAAAAATTATGGCATAAATGTGCTGGGAAAATCTCATATAAATGAGTTACACAAATAAAAAGGTAATTATTTGTCAAATTTCACCCCAGAAATATAACACAGATATGTTAATATACGTGTTTCAATTACTTTATCTTAGCTTCTGTTTCAATTATATTTATTCTATATTATCAGTTTATAGAACATGTACACCAGTGCAGGGAGAAAAAGAAAATAACACTAATGCAATCTAATTGAAAGGTTACAGGTCACTAAAGACGTAGAGCTACATGTAGATAATTTACAGCTTTATTCTGCATATTACCGTATTCATATCCATAGAAACCCTGACTCAATATATCTTTAGTTTCCATATAAAGTAAACCCAGAACTGGCTTTGCTAAGACTAGGCATTAACCATATGATACTGTACCATATCCTTTTTCATTGATTGCACAAAAAATAGCGTACCCCAGAAATTTCCCTGCTACTAGAAATAATCAACAAATAATAATTACATTTGTAAATAGGATATGTTTGGAAACACCCGGAAAAAAAAACAGATTGGCTACTCTTTTGGCGTATAGCCAAATATTTGCTCTAAATCTGTAACATCTCTTTAATTTTCAGTAACAATATGAATACCATAGGTTTTATTGCTTTATTGTGTGTTTCCCTATAAATCTGAATTCCAGATTTCCAGTAGAAGGGATGCATTTGTATACGATATTCTCATATTGTGGAAAGCCAGTTAAACAAAATATTAGGGCAGATTAAAAAGACATTGAAAAATTTTCTGTCAGAACACAATACTTTCCCTACCAAAATATTTAACTTCTTTCATTCTTCTGTAACCTTTCCCTCCTCTTTAAAACATGCCGTTATAACTCCACTACTGAAGAAATCCTCCCTTGAGCCACCCTATGCTACTAACTACTGACCCATCTCTAACCTCCCATTCATCTCCAAAATTTTGGAATGCATGGCCTATACTTGTTAAATCTGCTATTTTTCTGTTAACTTTCTTCTTGACCCCTTACAATTTACTGAAACAGCCCTTACAAAAGTCTCTAATGATCTCCTGACAGCTAAATCTAATGTTGATCTCTCAGGAGCATGTGACACTGTAGACCACCAACTCCTCCTCAGTATGCTGCTCTCTGTCGGACTCATGGACACTGCTCTCTCTTGGTTCTCCTCTCACCTGCTAGACTGCACTGTGAATCTTTTGCATGCCTTGTCTCTTCCCCTTGATGTTGGGGTTCCTCAGGACTCTGTCTTTGGTCCCCTCCTATTTTCACTTTACACAGCCTCTGTTGGACAAACCATCAACAGATTTGTTTTTCATTACCATCTTTGTGCTGATAACCAACTATATACATCTTCACCTAACATCACCCCTGCACTACTACAGAACACCAGTGACTGTCTCTTTGCTGTCTCTATTATCATGTATTCCCTCGGTCTGAAACTGAAACTTTCAAAGACTGAACTACGTCTGTTTCCACCATCTACTAACTGACCTAACTCTGATATTTCCATTTCAGTCTGCGGACTTAACCCCCGAGGCAGTATGCCCTCTACCATGGGGTTATGTTTGACTCAGACCTTTCCTTCACCCCCCATATCCAATCACTCGCACGCTCATGTCATCTCCACCTCAAAAACATCTCCAGAATCTGCCCTTTTTTTACCAAGCAAACATCAAGGTCCCTTATTGTCACCCCAATTCACACTCGACTACTTTAACTTCCTACTAATTCTTCTTACCCTCAGTAAACTCTACCCTTTACAATCCATTCTGAATGCGGCGGCCATGCTCATCTATCAGTCTAGACACTACAGCGATGCCTCCGGTCTGTGTCAGTCACTGCATTGACTGCATATTCAATACAGATTACTATCTAAACTTATCACCCTCCTCCACAAGGCTCTCCATAATGTTGCACCTCCCTAGATTTCCTCCCTCATCTCTATCTATCGCCCAACCCGTGCTCTCCTCTCACTCAATGACCTAAGACTAACATCCTCTATTATTAGAACCTCCCACGCTCGTATACAAGACTTATCCCGAGTTGCACCACTTCTCTGAAATGTTCTACCCTGGACAAAGAGATTAACTCACAACTTCTACAGCTTCAAGCGCATCCTAAAGACACATCTATTCAGACAGACCTATCACAATTCCTAATCTAAATCCTTTTCCTATTAGTCTCCTTAAGACTAACCCTCCTTTGTTCACACCCCCCTCATTATCCCACAGGACATGATGCCTTATTGGACTGTAACCTTGTATGCCCAGGCACTTTGGATCTGTTCATAAAAGGACACTGGCTGGTTATGACTCATACAGCTTTATTTATTTGTGTAAAAATAACCTGTATCATAAAAATGGCTGGTTCACTGTATAAGCAATGCTAACTCTGATGCCACCCCTGCTACCTCCTATGTCACCCCATGCTACCTCCTATGTCACCCCATGCTACCTCCTATGCCGCCCCTGCTACCTCCTATGTTAACCCATGCTACCTCCTATGCCGCCCTTGTTACATCCTTTGTCACCCCATGCTACCTCCTATGACACCCCATGCTACCTCCTATGCCGCCCCTGCTACCTCCTATGCCACCCCTGCTACCTCCTTTTTCACACCATGCTACCTCCTATGCCGCCCCTGTTACGTCCTTTGTCACCCCATGCTACCTCCTATGTCACCCCATGCTACCTCCTATGCCGCCCCTGTTACATCCTGTCACCCCATGCTACCTCCTATGTCTCCCCATGCTACCTCCTATGCCGCCCCTGTTACATCCTTTGTCACCCCATGCTACCTCCTATGCCGCCCCTGTTACATCCTTTGTCACCCCATGCTACCTCCTTTGTCACCCCATGCTACCTCCTATGCCGCCCTTGTTACATCCTTTGTCACCCCATGCTACCTCCTATGTCACCCCATGCTACCTCCTATGCCGCCCCTGTTACATCCTTTGTCACCCCATGCTACCTCCTATGCCGCCCCTGTTACATCCTTTGTCACCCCATGCTACCTCCTTTGTCACCCCATGCTACCTCCTATGCCGCCCGTTACATCCTTTGTCACCCCATGCTACCTCCTATGCCGCCCCTGTTACATCCTTTGTCACCCCATGCTACCTCCTATGTCACCCCATGCTACCTCCTATGCCGCCCCTGCTACCTCCTATGTCACCCCATGCTACCTCCTTTGTCACCCCATGCTACCTCCTATGCCGCCCGTTACATCCTTTGTCACCCCATGCTACCTCCTATGCCGCCCCTGTTACATCCTTTGTCACCCCATGCTACCTCCTATGTCACCCCATGCTACCTCCTATGCCGCCCCTGCTACCTCCTATGTCACCCCATGCTACTTCTTGTGTGACAGCCTCTACTTCATAGATTGTAAGCTTTTGCAAGAAGGGCCCTCAGTCCCATTGTGTGAATTGATTTATTACTTTGTAATGTCTCATTTTGACTGTAATTTAACCCTACGATTTGTAAACTGCTGCGGTATATCTTGGCACTATATAAATAAAATGTGTTATTTTATGAAGCGGCTGCACTAATTTTTTTCATCTAAAAAGTGTTGTAAACAGCATCAGACTATATGTGTGTCCTTTGTTATCTTTTCTCTTGGCTCATCATACCTCAGATGTGTGGAGCAAAAAAATGAATTTTGAGGTACCTTGTCATAAGATGTCTATTCTATTTGTGGCTATGTATGACCACCCATTTGTGTTTAGTTTGCCCCTTGTCAAGGTTTCTACTAGCATATTACAATTTATTAACCCCCTAACAGTCACATTAAAATTGCAAAAACCCTCCTGAAATTGTCTCCTTTTTTATTGTAGATTTTGAATTATGGCTTAAATAAATATTACTGACACATAACTCCGGTGGTTGGTTGCATTTTAGCGTTCTAACATTTTAGTCTTAAACCAGTAACATTTTATCCCTCTATGTATTCCATTCATAACTGTTTACATTTTATTTCAATGTAGCTTTACCAGATCTTGTATTTTGTAGGTACATAAGACTTTTTGACCCTTTTCTATTAATTTTTGTTTTTTGAGATGATCAGAAAACATCAATTCTGGCATCTGAATTTTAATGTTATGGCGTTTATCATGTAGAATAAATGACATACTAATTTTATTTTATGGGTTGTTATGGATGTGGTGCTAGAAATTGTGTTTTCTATTTTTTTTCATTAACAAGAGGAAAAAGTCTATTTTTACTTTCTTTCTGTACAATGACTTATGTGCTGCAGTTAGCATTGACTGGAACATATAAGAGGTTAAATGGTAAGTAAGCCTCTAATTGATAATGGGGGTGATATCATGAACAATAGTCCATGTTACCCCCACCCCAGGTTATCTGAAGGGACAGAATAACAAACTTTTATCCTCCCCCTACACTGCAGCTGCTCATGTTCTCCTGTACACTGATTAAACTGAAAGTGCGAATAGATTCGCCTCCGCTTTAACCAGTGTTATCTCTAAATCTATGGGGGCTACAGACATGATCTTGGTTTTATTTTAAAGTCAAGATTCTCCGAGTTACAGTCATTTAAAGTTACAGTGTCTTTGAACGTGCTCCATTCAGGGTGATCAATATTGCACTTAGCTCAAGACCCAAGTTCTGCTCGTTCAAAACTGTATGGGAGTTAAGGCTAAGACCCTATGTTGCAGAAACACAGCTTTTTTGTTGCAAATTTTGCTGAGGTTCTTTGAGCCAAAGCCAAAAATGGCTGCAAAAGGAATTGTAAACATAAAGGAAGCTTTTATACGTCTACCTTCTGCTCAATCCACTCCTGGCTTTGGTTTAAAAAAAAATGTACCAAAATCTGCAACATTCCACAACATGGGGCCTCAAACTTAAGGCTAAGGCCCCACATAGTGTCCTGCAGCAAAAAAGCACTGTGGGAAAAAACGCTTCTGTAATACATCATGATTTTTACCGTAGCGCTCTTCACAGAAAGTCTGCAGAGGTTTCCTCTGCGGACTTTCTGCTTCAATTATACCTATAGGGAAACCGCTGGTGTTTCCGTAGTTATAATTGACATGCTGTGATTTCCAAAACCGCAACGGTTTTGGAATAGCAATGTGTCAGCTGTGTGTATTTTTCCACAAAGTGGGGATGGGATTCGCTAGATTTTTGCTGTGACTGTAAAACGTCACGTGGAGCCCTGTGCTAAAAGGGCTTTACCAAGAACAAATTTATATTTGTAGACAATAAAAGTTAAACATTTTTCCAAACATTTTTCCAAACAAGTTTTGCAAAGTTATAAAGATTTTCTCTAATTATCTTAGTGATAACAGTCTATTGTCTTGTAAGGTTGTCAATGTAAATGACAATGAATACAGGAATTTTCTATAGCTTGGCACTTGTCAGAAACCCTACCATGATTCGGTTATCTTCTCATACATGTAGCGTCCCTGCATGATAATCTGCTAAATTTTGAATTTATATTTGCAAAAATATTCAACTTTCAATTGTCTACAAATTTAAATATATATATATATATATATATATATATATATATATATATATATATATATATATCTTATGTTCATGGAAAATCCCCTTTAACCAAATTCAAGCCAAGGAAAGGCTTTCCACATCTGCACTCCAGATATCAACAGGTCGTGTTCACTGAAAAGAAATCTGGGGCACGTTGTACTGGGGGAGAGAAAATTAATAAATATCCCTTATTGTCTGCTGTAGTTTTGTATACTGTTGTACATGCTATAAATACAGTACAGACCAAAAGTTTGGACACACCTTCTCATTCCAAGAGTTTTCTGTATTTTCATGACTATAAAAATTGTAGATTCACACTGAAGGCATCAAAACTATGAATTAACACATGTGGAATTATATACTTAACAAAAAAGTGTGAAACAACTGAAAATATGTCTTATATTCTAGGTTCTTCAAAGTAGCCACCTTTTCCTTTGATTACTGCTTTGCATACTCTTGGCATTCTCTTGATGAGCTTCAAGAGGTAGTCACCTGAAATGGTTTTCACTTCACCGGTGTGCCCTGTCAGGATTAATAAGTGGGATTTCTTGCCTTATAAATGGGGTTGGGACCATCAGTTGTGTTGTTCAGAAGTCAGGTGGATACACAGCTGATAGTCCTACTGAATGGAGTGTTAGAATTTGTATTATGGCAAGAAAAAAAGCAGCTAAGTAAAGAAAAACGAGTGGCCATCATTACTTTAAGAAATGAAGGTCAGTCAGTCACCTCTGCTGCGGAGGATAAGTTCATCCGAGTCACCAGCCTCAGAAATCGCAGGTTAACAGCAGCTCAGATTAGAGACCAGGTCAATGCCACACAGAGTTCTAGCAGCAGACATCTCTACAACAACTGTTAAGAGGAGACTGTGTGCAGCAGGCCTTCATGGTAAAATAACTGCTAGGAAACCACTGCTAAGGACAGGCAACCAGCAGAAGAGACTTGTTTGGGCTAAAGAACACAAGGAATGGACATTAGACCTGTGGAAATCTGTGCTTTGGTCTGATGAGTCCAAATTTGAGCTCTTTGGTTCCAACCACCGTGTCTTTGTGCGACGCAGAAAAGGTGAACGAATGGACTCTACATGCCTGGTTCCCACCGTGAAGCACGGAGGAGGAGGTGTGATGGTGTGGGGGTGCTTTGCTGGTTACACTGTTGGGGATTTATTCAAAATTGAAGGAATACTGAACCAGCATGGTTACCACAGCATCTTGCAGCGGCATGCTATTCCATTCCGGTTTGCGTTTAGTTGGACCATCATTTATTTTTCAACAGGACAATGACCCCAAACACACCTCCAGACTGTGTAAGGGCTATTTGACCAAGAAGGAGAGTGATGGGGTGCTACGCCAGATGACCTGGCCTCCACAGTCACCAGACCTGAACCCAATCGAGATGGTTTGGGGTGAGCTGGACCGCAGAGTGAAGGCAAAAGGGCCAACAAGTGCTAAGCATCTCTGGGAACTCCTTCAAGACTGCTGGAAGACCATTTCAGGTGACTAGCTCTTGAAGCTCATCAAGAGAATGCCAAGAGTGTGCAAAGCAGTAATCAAAGCAAAAGGTGGCTACATTGAAGAACCTAGAATATAAGACATATTTTCAGTTGTTTCACACTTTTTTGTTAAGTATATAATTCCACATGTGTTAATTCATAGTTTTGATGCCTTCAGTGTGAATCTACAATTTGTATAGTCATGAAAATACAGAAAACTCTTGGAATGAGAAGGTGTGTCCAAACTTTTGGTCTGTACTGTATATATGACCAATTTTAGAAACACCATTGTAGACTTTTCTGCAAATGGCAATGTCAAGGCCAGTACATGGCAGCACAGATATACAATAGTTTAAATTTCTTACAATGAATAACACAAAATTCTAATATTCTAATGTACCTGTAGAGTTATCAGGGATAAAATAAACCCTATTTCGAGCACAGGACGCACTGGAAAGTAAAATGCACTACAGTGCACACAAATGGCTCTTTGGTTCAGAGAGACATATAAAACATGCTATTAGCTTCTGCTAGCCTTGAGTTTTCATTCACAATTATTACTATAAAGTAGTCCAGTTCATGGCAAGCATTGTTGCTTGTATCTAAACGTTGCTTATCACATAATTGGTGTATATATTGTCTTGGCACTCTGCAATGGATTGGTAGCTCATGAATCTTAGTAATGTGCGTTTATGGACATTAATTGTCTCCTATCAAGTGGAAATATCAGGTGAAGCTAGTGGAGTGAACAAAAATAAATGTAACAAAATAGCATAATAAATAAAATAACTCTATTAACATAAAATCTCTTGATGATAAGAAATGGCAAAAGCTATGTGTGTGATTGATTGTACTGCATTATCCGCAAAGTAATGTATGTGCCAGATACTTAACTATTTCACTATTATATGCAATCTGAAATATAGTGCTAAGAATTAGGCTAAGCAATGTAATAATATAGGAAATGTGTCAGTAATAAGTGTGTGAGTATTGCTGGCATAAACTGACTTTCTACAAGTTTAGTGATCCCACCTTAAAATGTGTTGACTACATACCTCCTAATATTTGCATAGTCAGAGAGGGGAGCTTAAAGGGAGCTTAAGATGTTTAACATATTAGGGCAGATAAACAAATAAATACGCCTAATTTGCGCTAAAAAATGGCGTACTTGCTTCACACCTAATTTTATATGTGTTTTAAAAACTTTCTAAGGCTAAGGTTCCACGTTGCAGAAACGCAGTGTTTTTTGTTGCAGATTTTGCTGTGGTTTTTTAAGCCAAAGTCAGGAGTGGCTTGAAAAGGAATGGGATATATATAGGAAATTCTTAGACATTTCCCTCAGTTAAATCCACTCCTGAGTTTGGCTAAAAAAAAAAAAAAAACGCAGCAAAATCTGCAACAAAAAATGCTGCGTTTCCGCAACATGGGGCCTTAGCCTAACAGTTTCTATGCCTTGTCCAACAAGCGGGCAGGGCTTTTTGAAAAGAGGGAGAGGCTTAATATGCAAAACTGTGAGCCAGAAAGTGTGCCAAAATTTTAGTAACTGTGCCAAAATATTGTTGGAAACTAAGTCAACTAATAAGTAATGTAAAGTTAGGCTAGGCAGTCTAAAGGTACACCAAATTTTCCACCAATATATATATTGTATATTGTATATGTATATATTAGATACTTTGGAAAATCTAGTGAAGTTTAAAGGGAGTCTATGATTGAAAAAATCAATTTTTAAATAAGCATCGATTCAAATAGCTTTTATATGGGCTATTCCAGGCATACCTTTATTTGGTTCATCCTCCCAGCAGTTTTTTAATAAATCAAGTTTTTATTCATATGTAAATGAGCTGCACATAGCACAGGTGGCGTTATCCCTGTGCTCTGAGCACAGCCACATTATTCAAATTTCTTGTAAAATCATGCCTCCTTCTCCTCTTCTTAGCAGCATCTTCTCCTCTTAGCTGCGCAGTACGCTCGTGAAGTTCTATGGACTACTAAACTACTGAGCATGCTCAGTAGTTCAGTACTCCATAGAACTACATGAGAATACTGTGCCTGCACAGTACACTCAATCGGGCAGAGAATAAAGATGGCACATGGAGCATGCACTTGGGCCGAACTGGAAGTGGCCGAGTGTACAGCGCATACGCAAGATTTAGAATCACACACACCTCAGAAACTGCTATTAACGCAGCTAAGAAGAGGAGAAGGAGACATGATTTTACAAGAAGGGGGCATTAATTTAACCAGGTAGAGGCATTCAAGTTTGGATGACACGACTGTACTCTGAGCATAGGGATAACGTCCCCTGTGCCACGTGCAGCTCATTTACATATGGATAAAAACTTGATTTATGAAAAAAATGCTGGGAGGATAAACAAAATAAAGCCATGCCTGGAATAGCCTATTTAAAGGCTATTTGAATCTATGCTTATTTAAAAATTGATTTTGCCAATGATAGACTCCCTTTAAGACTGTCTGGTGTAACTTTGCACTGTCTGACAGACAGAATTAGTTTATCTGTGTCATTGTCGGAGCCATAGACAGCATGTTATAGAGCATGAGGAGCAAAGCAAATTTATATAAAGCTTTGAGAAACAAGTTTCAGTATAATTTCTGTTTTTGTTTCATTGAAATTTCAGCATAGGATTCCAGTGGGCGGTCTTTTCAGTGACTCTCAGCATTTCCTGTTTAAGTGTATGTACATTCAATGAGCATGACTGCTCACTGGACTCCTAAGTCCAGAACAAGCAGGAGTTTTCAGCAGAAATACTGTATATATCAATCTACTCAACAAATACTGCTCTTTGTCATGATTCTGGCAGATCAGACACATTCAATGTGACAATTTCCCTTTAAACCTAATTTTTCTTAAAGGGGTTGTCCAATGATTACATATTGCATCTCTCTGTTAGATCACACACAAATAATGTTCCTGTGTCGAGATATTTCTATCACATGCTTATTTTTTCTATTGATGGCCTCTCAAAATGTCCACTTAATATGTCTAGTGGTCGCACATGCTCAGTAATTCAATCCCACTTCTCCGAGCCCCTTACAAATATATATATATATATATATATATATACATACAAGATTTCTTATAGTTCTCACCAGCATTTGACATTTTAGGTAGAGAGGGAATCAATAGAGCGCTAAGAGTTCACAAAATATACACAGATGTAGACTCTGGCAAACAAATTTTTGTTGTATTCTAATTAAAACATTTTTTCTCGTTTACACAATTTGTGTAGTGCAGACACCATTCACTTTGAATGGGATGTGATTGTGCTACTGTGAAGCATGGGATTTTCCAACAAACAATCAGACCTTGATTGAAAAGAAATCCAAAGGAGTTTATTCTAATTATTTCATCAGAACATATCCAAAATGTGTACTATGAAATCCTTGTGTCAACTCCACCAACAACTACCGAGCTTGCTGGGTAATGGAGTCCTTTTATAGCATAGACATTTCCCATAATCCTATGCAGTTTTCTCTATAAAAACACTGGAGTTGATGCAGACTTGCCTCTTATAAGGCCAGGGCAGACACACCCTACTACAGCTCCACTACTGCAGGTAAGTAAATGAAAACACTTCTTTATGAAACACAAATTGTGAGTATTTCCTTAGTTTTGGTACATTGTTTCCAGATGGCAAGACCAGAAAGAGTAGAAAATAGAGCATTAGGTGGCCAGCCTAATGAGGAAAGAAAGAAATAAGAAGCAGTAAGAACATTCACACAGAGGCTTTACCAGACCTGGCATCCCATGTACCAAAACTAAGGTTACAAAACAGGAAATCAATTATAAACATAAAACAAAACATTTTACCTCTTCACATCCCTCCCCCCTTAAGAGGAAAGTTGTCCTTCTTCAGACAACTTTTACTTCAGCACCATACCTAGACAAATGATCGGCATTTTGGTGCTTCGTCCCTGACCGATGTTGTATCTCAAACTTAAATGGCTGTAATGCTAAATACCACCTAGTAATTCTGGCATTTTTGTCCTTCATGGTATGAATCCAAGTGAGGGGATGATGATCGGTTACCAAAGTAAACTCTCTTCCTAGTAAGTAATAGCGTAACGCCTCCAAAGCCCACTTAATTGCCAGCCCTTCTTTCTCAATAGTAGAATACTTTTGTTCACGGGGGAAAAGTTTCCTACTCAAATAAAGAATAGGATGTTCCTCACCATTATCCTCTTGACTTAGGACTGCCCCAAGTCCCACCTCTGATGCATCAGTCTGCACAATAAATGGTTTGTCAAAGTTCGGGCTTTGCAGGACCGGTTCCTTACACAAAATTTCTTTTATCTGTTCAAAAGCTAGCTTACATTCTGTTGTCCATACAACTTCCTCTCTTCTGTTCTTTTTAGTTAGGTCGGTTAAGGGAGCAACTATGGTAGCAAATTCTGGAATAAAACGTCTATAATAACCAACAAGACCTAAAAATGATCTGACTTCTTTTTTTGTGTCTGGAATAGTAGCGGATTGAATGGCTTGTACTTTTGATATTTCTGGCCTTACTTTACCACTACCCACAATAAACCCAAGGTACTTTGTTTCTTGGAATCCTAAAGCACATTTGTGTGGATTAATTGTGAAACCAGCTCTCTCAATTTCAGTTATTACCTTTTCCAAGTGATACAAGTGGTCTTCCCATGATTTACTAAAAATTACAACGTCATCTAGATAAGCAGCACTGTACTCCATATGATCCTTCAGGAGTAAGTCCATGGCTCTTTGAAATGTGGCTGGAGCACCATGAAGACCAAATGGCATGTTTCTGAACTGATACAGACCACTAGGCATCACAAAGGCAGTTTTTTCTTTTGATTTCTCATCAAGTGGAATTTGCCAATAACCCTTACATAAATCTAGGGTAGAAATATATTCTGCACACCCCAATCTATCTATGAGCTCATCAATACGCGGCATTAGGTAATTGTCAAAACTAGATATGGCATTAATTTTACGAAAATCTATGCAAAATCGTATTGTCCCATCTTTTTTCCCAACCATCACTACAGGCGATGACCAAGGACTTTTGGAGGGTTCAATAACTCCCAATTTAAGCATTTCTTGCACCTCCTTTTCAGCCTCACCCTTTAATTTTTCAGGTATTCAATAAGGTTTCTGCCTGATAGGCGCATGCTCTCCAGTATTTATTGCATGAGAAATTAGAGACACACGACCAGGCTTACTTCCAAAAGCATGTGAACTAGACCCAATAAGTTTCCTCATGTCACAATGTTGTCCTTTAGATAACTTTGGATTCAAAGTTACCTCTGACCAGTGTGCACAATTTTTCAACAAATCATAAATCTCTTCAGACATATTCTGTGAAACCTCTGCGACAATAGTACCGGTAATGCTATTTGTAGGATCAACCTCTGGTTCAAGCCAACGTTTTAATAAATTTACATGGTAAACCTTATTTTTTTGTTTTTTATCTGGGGTTTCAATTTCAAAGTCAACAGGACCTGTTTGTCTAACAACTTTATATGGCCCTTGCCATCTGGCCAACAACTTATTCTCACTGCTAGGAAGCAAGAGAAGAACCTTATCTCCAACTTTAATTGACTTATTTTTGGCATGCTGATCATACCATTTCTTTTGGTAAACTTTTGCTTTACGGACATTATCATGGGCTACCTTAATCAATTTCATTAATCTCTCTCTCATTTCCAACACATGTTCCACCACATTTTTCTGATGACCAGCTCTACCTTCCCATACCTCTTTAATAACATCCAAGAGTCCCCTGGGTCGTCTCCCATATAACAATTCAAAAGGGCTAAACCCTGTAGACTCTTGTGGAACCTCACGATAAGCAAATAACAGAAAGGGCAACCATTTGTCCCACAGTTTTGGATCATTATGTGCAAATTTTCTAAGCATATTTTTCAAGGTTTGGTTATATCGTTCAGTCAACCCATCAGTTTGTGGATGATAAGGGGTAGTTCTGAGGGGCTGTATACCAAGAAGTTTATAAACTTCTAACAGAAAGGAAGATGTAAAGTTACTCCCCCTGATCAGTAAGGATATGCTTAGGTAATCCAACCCTGCTAAACACATTCAAAATTTCCTCAGCAACTCTTTTAGCAGTAACTGTGCGCATAGGTATGGCTTCAGGATACTTTGTACAGTAGTCTACAATTGTAAGAATAAAACGGTTACCTTTGGAACTTTTTTCTAGTGGACCAATAATATCCATACCCACAGTATTAAATGGTTCATCAATTACTGGCAAGGGTATAAGTTCTGCTTTGGGAGGAACAGAAGCTGTGTACTGACATACTGGGCAACTACGACAATAAGTAGTTATTTCATCATAAACTCTAGGCCAATAGAACCGATAAAGTACTCTTGCCAAAGTTTTTTTATACCCCAAATGTCCAGCAATAGGAACATCATGCGCTAATTTCAAAATTTCAGATCTAAACCTTTTTGGCACAACTAACTGTTGCACTTGTTCTCTTGTTTTTGGATGACTACACACTCTATATAAAATATTGTTTTCAAATAGATAAAAGGGTGTAACAGGCTGCCTACCACTTTCTTCCACCACTTTACAGTTAGTTAAACCCTGTTCATACAATGGATATAAGTCAATGTCCTGTTTTTCTTCAAATGCAATATCAGTGTCCCACAGTTCAGCATTTTTATACTTACCATCCTGGGAAAGTCTTTTCCTGAAGACATCCTGCTGTCCTGGAACGCTCGGAGGCTTTGATGACGGTGACTCCATGATGTCCTCATGAAATGGGAAAATTTCCTTCAAAGTCTCATCTCTCTTGTGTGCCTTTGCTTTAGCTCGGGTAGTCACAGCAGACAACTGGCTTTCCCCCATTAGCAAATCTTTGAATCCAGGAGTGGTTCTTCCAAGGATCACTGGTACTTGTAGTTCCGGAACAACAACTGCTGGCATGGTAAAACATTTCTCATCCAACTGCAGTTCAATATTTGATGTGGAGTAATTTTTTATATCTCCATGAACACAAGTAATTGGCACTTTGAGAAAGTCCATCTTCTCAGTTATTAGGTCCCCCTTTACCAAACTTAGTTTACTGCCAGAATCCAGCAAAGCATCCACAGTCTGTCCATTAATTTGGATTGGCAGCACAAAGTCACTGCAAGCACAAAACGATCCAGACGTTGGGCCTTTAGTGCTTTTCCTTGGGCAAAATTTAGCTATGTGTCCCTTCTCTTGACAAATATAGCACTTTTTTTCACTTGTGATGGTTTTTAATGGACTTCTGGCTTCTTGACCTCTCCCTCCAGAGAGAATTCTGAATGGTTTGGATGGGCCTGTTGCAGACCTGCTTAGGTCTCTTTTTGCTAGGAGAAAGTCTTCTGCCAAAGAAATTGCTTTGTCAGCATTTTTGGGCCGATGTTTTTTAACCCAGGCATGAACATCAGCTGGAAGAATTTGTAGAAACTGTTCAAGGATGATCACTTCACTGATCTGTTTAGTTGTCTTTGTGTCTGGTTTCATCCATTTCATATACAAGTCTTGCAGGCGAGTAAAGACTTCTCTTGGACCATCAGTGTAGCAGTACTTCAATTCTCTGAACCTCTGCCTGTAGGTTTCCTCACTGATGTCATATCGCCTTAGAACAGTCTCTTTAACCAAGTCATAGTTATTTGCATCATGTTCATGTGGCTATATGCCAGTTGGGCTTGTCCAGTAAGATATGGTGCCAGTCTTACCACCCACTGTTCCTCAGGCCACTGACAAGTGTGTGCAATTCTTTCAAATGTGGTTAAATATGCCTCAATATCATCCTGTGGAGAAAGTTTTGTCATGCGAGGGTCTTTCCAAGGAGACATAGCAACAGGTGGTTTCAGGGTTTGGAACAGTTCCCTCCAGCGTTCATCCTGACGTTGCAATTCCTCGCGATTTCTCCTGGCTTCCTCTATTTGCCTTTTTTCTGCTTCAATCTGTTTCACAGTTAACCATTTCATAAGGTCAGCAATGCTCTCAGGTAAAGTCATTTCAGAAGGTTCAGCAACACTTGTCGTTATTGGAGCAGCTGTGGCTCCTTGCACTTCTGCCTCCTCCTCCTCTATCTGTGCACTGGGTCTAGCACTTTGACTTTCCATTTTCACCAGCTTGCTTGCAGCAGTTTGCTTTGCAGATACAGTTGGTTTTTTTGTAATGCGCCAGGAACGTGTCTTGTACATAACTCCCTGGTTTCTTTATACTGGAGTACTTGGAGATATACTCCAAAAATCATCCCGTTTCTGACACCATATGTGAAGCACGGGATTTTCCAACAAACAATCAGACCTTGATTGAAAAGAAATCCAAAGGAGTTTATTCTAATTATTTCATCAGAACATATCCAAAATGTGTACTTTGAAATCCTTGTGTCAACGCCACCAACAACTACCGAGCTTGCTGGGTAATGGAGTCCTTTTATAGCATAGACATTTCCCATAATCCTATGCAGTTTTCTCTATAAAAACACTGGAGTTGATACAGACTTGCCTCTTATAAGGCCAGGGCAGACACACCCTACTACAGCTCCACTACTGCAGGTACGTAAATGAAAACACTTCTTTATGAAACACAAATTGTGAGTATTTCCTTAGTTTTGGTACATTGTTTCCAGATGGCAAGACCAGAAAGAGTAGAAAATAGAGCATTAGGTGGCCAGCCTAATGAGGAAAGAAAGAAATAAGAAGCAGTAAGAACATTCACACAGAGGCTTTACCAGACCTGGCATCCCATGTACCAAAACTAAGGTTACAAAACAGGAAATCAATTATAAACATAAAACAAAACATTTTACCTCTTCACAGCTACACAAAGTAAACTATGTGAAAATCACAAAAAGAACATTTGTGAAGATACACAATGTTTATTTGGGGAAGGCAACATCTGTATGTACAGTGGGTATGGAAAGTATTCAGACCCCTTTAAATTTTTCACTCTTTGTTTCATTGCAGTCATTTGCTAAAAGCAAAAAATTTCATTTTATTTCTCATTAATGTACAGTCATGGCCAAAAGTTTTGAGAATGACACAAATATTATATTTTCACATGATCTGCTGCCCTCTGGTTTTTATGTGTGTTTGTCAGATGTTTTTATCACATACAGAAATATAATTGCATTCATATTATGAGTAACAGAAGCTTATATTGACAGTTAGAATGAGTTAATGCAGCAAGTCAATATTTGCAGTGTTGACCCTTCTTCTTCAGGACCTCTGCAATTCTCCCTGGCATGCTCTCAATCAACTTCTGGACCAAATCCTGACTGATAGCAGTCCATTCTTGCACAATCAATGCTTTAATTTTGTCTGAATTTGTTGGTTTTTGTTTGTCCACCCGTCTCTTGATGATTGACAACAAGTTCTCAATGGAATTAAGATCTGGGGAGTTTCCAGGCCATGGACCCAAAATCTCTATGTTTTGTTCCCTGAGCCATTTAGTTATCACCTTTGCTTTATGGCAAGGTGCTCTATCATGCTGGAAAAGGCATTGTTGAGCGCCAAACTGCTCTTGGACGGTTGGGAGAAGTTGCTCTTGGAGGACATTCTGGTACCATTCTTTATTCATGGCTGTGTTTTTAGGCAAGACTGTGAGAGAGCCGATTCCCTTGGCTGAGAAGCAACCCCACATATGAATGGTTTCAGGATGCTTTACAGTTGGCATGAGACAAGACTGGTGGTAGCGCTCACCTCTTCTTCTCCGAATAAGCTGTTTTCCAGATGTTCCAAACAATCGAAAAGGGGATTCATCAGAGAAAATGACTTTACCCCAGTCCTCAGCAGTCCACTCCCTGTACCTTTTGCAGAATATCAGTCTGTCCCTGATGTTTTTTCTGGAGAGAAGTGGCTTCTTTGCTGCCCTCCTTGAGACCAGGCCTTGCTCCAAGAGTCTCCTCCTCACAGTGCGTGCAGATGCACTCACACCTGCCTGCTGCCATTCCTCAGCAAGCTCTGCACTGCTGGTAGCCCGATCCCGCAGCTGAATCACTTTTAAGAGACGGTCCTGCCACTTGCTGGTCTTTCTTGGGCGCCCTGGAGCCTTTTTGGCACCAATGGAACCTCTCTCCTTGAAGTTCTTGATGATGCGATAGATTGTTGACTGAGGTGCAATCTTTCTAGCTGCAATACTCTTCCCAATTAGGCCATTTTTGTGCAGTGCAATGATGACTGCACGTGTTTCTTTAGAGAGAACCATGGTTAACAGAAGAGAAACAATGATGGCAAGCACCAGCCTCCTTTTAAAGTGTCCAGTGGTGTCATTCTTACTTAATCATGACAGATTGATCTCCAGCCCTGTCCTCATCAACACCCACACCTGTGTTAATGGAGCAATCACTGAAACGATGTTAGGTGGTCCTTTTAAGGCAGGGCTGCAATGATGTTGAAATGTGTTTTGGGGGATAAAGTTCATTTTCTAGGCAAATATTGACTTTGCAAGTAATTGCTGTTAAGCTGATCACTCTTTATAACATTCTGGAGTATATGCAAATTGCCATTAGAAAAACTGAAGCAGTAGACTTTGTAAAAATTAATATTTGTATCATTCTCAAAACTTTTGGCCATGACTGTACACTCAGCACCCCATCTTGACAGAAAAAAACAGAAATGTAGATATTTTTGCAAATTTATTAAAAAAGAAAAACTGAAATATCACATGGTCATAAGTATTCAGATCCTTTGCTGTGACACTCATATTTAACTCACATGCTGTCCATTTCCTTCTGCTCCTCCTTGAGATGGTTCTACTCCTTCACTGGAGTCCAGCTGTGATTAATTAAACTGATTGGACTTGATTAAGAAAGGCACACACCTCACATCTCACAGTGCATGTCAGAGCAAATGAGAATCATGAGGTCAAAGGAACTGCCCAAGAAGCTCAGAGACAGAATTGAGGCAAGGCACAGATCTGGCCAAGGTTACAAAAGAATTTCTGCAGCACTCAAGATTCCTAAGAGCACAGTGGCCTCCATAATCTTTAAATGGAAGAAGTTTGGGATGACCAGAACTCTTCCTAGAACTGGCCGTCCAGCCAAACTGAGCAATCGTGGGAGAAGAGCCTTGGTGAGAGAGGTAAAGAAGAACCCAAAGATCACTGTGGCTGAGCTCCAGAGATGCAGTAGGGAGATGGGAGAAAGTACCACAAAGTCAAGTATTACTGCAGCCCTCCACCAGTCAGGGCTTTATGGCAAGACATATGAAAGCCCGCATAGAGTTTGCCAAAAAACACATGAAGGACTCCCAGACTATAAGAAATAAGATTCTCTGGTTTGATGAGATGAAGATTGAACATTTTGGCGTTAATTCTAAGCGGTATGTGTAGAGAAAACCAGGCACTGCTCATCACCTGCCCAATACAATCCCAACAGTGAAACATGGTGGTGGCAGCATCATGCTATGGGGGTGTTTTTCAGCTGCAGGGACAGGATGACTGGTTGCAATTGTAGGAAAGATGAATGCGGCCAAGTACAGAGATATCCTAGAAGAAAACCTCTTCCAGAGAGCTCTGGACCTCAGACTGGGCCGAAGGTTCACCTTCCAACTATACAATGACCCTAAGCACACAGCTAAAATAACAAAGGAGTGGCTTCGGAACAACTCTGTGACCATTCTTGACTGGCCCAGCCAGAGCCCTGACCTCAACCCAATTGAGCATCTCTGGAGAGACCTGAAAATGGCTGTCCACCAACGTTCACCATCCAACATGACAGACCTGGAGAGGATCTGCAAGGAAGAATGGCAGAGGATCCCCAAATCCAGATGTGAAAAACTTGTTGCATCATTCCCAAGAAGACTCATGGCTGTACTAGCTCAAAAGGGGCTTCTACTCAATACTGAGCAAAGGGTCTGAATACTTATGACCATGTGATATTTCAGTTTTTCTTTTTTAATAAATTTGCAAAAATATCTACATTTTTGTTTTTTTTCTGTCAAGATGGGGTGCTGAGTGTACATTAATGAAAAATAAAATGAACTTCTTTGCTTTTAGCAAATGGCTGCAATGAAACAAAGAGTGAAAAATTTAAAGGGGTCTGAATACTTTCCGTACCCACTGAATGTGTGCAGAATCTAACAACTCAATTTCTCTTGAGTTTGAATAAGCTTTCATACCAGACACATCCTATGGACATAAGTGACACTGCATTTGGAGTAAAAGCAAACCCTACTCGAGTCCCTAATCTCAGACAACCTATTGACTGTACTGTAATAATGTAATAGAGAAGTAGTATCTAAACTGTTAATTGATATTAATCATAGCCGTGTGCTGCAGTAATTCACTTTTACTGGCAAATAAATATTTAATGCTAATTTCAATACTCATTAACTAGCAATTTGAGGAAATGCATCCTGAATGGTTTTGTGGATTTTGGTTGTAAACTGTTTACAGACAAATAAATTGTTATTTAACATGTAAGTTATTTAAGTTCATGCTGGTAATTTAGAGCACACACATAAGTGCATAAACAATTTATAACCAGGAATAATACATTTCTTGCTGCTAAAAATGTAAATCATAACTATTTTATGTGAGAGGGATTGCCCTTTTTCTACTATTAGTTTAGTTTTAAAGTAAAGCTTTATGTGAAAGATTTATTGCCATTTTTTATGTTTGTATGTTTAATATGTAGAGCTAAATATATATTGTAATATAGTTACATTGTAATAGTTGCAGTGTACAATTTTTGGTATTTTCAAAAACATAAGGCCACGTTCACACTATTGTCTCCCAACTCAACAGCTGTCCCATTATGAAACACATTTTACATTTGTCTCTCAGGCTGTGGACCTGTACAATAAGTAGCAGTCTGCTCTCCCCTATTCATTATAACAACTACTGGTTTATTCACATGTAATTCTGCTGGAAGTAACTGTACAATAGCTAGCAAATAGCTGGGAAAAGCCCAGTGACCATAGTATAGGAGATTCAAGAACACTGGACTGTAAATACAGGGCAAATATTTGCAGGTGCCCATTCCATTCTAATATCTACCATGGAGGCAAGAAACAGGAAAAGAGCTGCTGACTGCAAATAATATCCTATTATAATGAAACAAGCAGCCAGAAATAGATACAAGTATATAGAAGACTTTTCTTACATTGCAAGCTGTGAGAGGTGCAGAATCTTAAATCCTTCACAAAGAGCAACAGTTTGTAGATGTGCTGTGTGAAAATAAGCCACTCCCATCTGCGTTCACTGTGTGAATAGACCAGACCCTCCCCTTTCCACTCACTCTAATCCATCTCTCAACTATGGAGACAAATGTAGCCTAGCAACAGGAAGTAAACTGTAAATTAGGTAGAAGGGAGACACCTAGGGGCAGGAACTTTAGAGCAGGGTTTTCAGGCATAAAGTAGCAACACTTTTAATTAAAGTGCATTACAATTTGGCCAAGAATCACATGCTCTATTAAATTAGACAAAGATGTCTGGAAAGTTAGTGACCATTTAAACCAAGTGAGGAAGAATGAAAGTTTAAAGTGAGTGAGGTAGGCATATCCTGAGATCATCTAGTGATTAATGTTATCCAGGAATCTGGTGGTGGTATGTGTGTTGTGAGTTATCATATACAGTATTCCTAATTACATTGTTCATATTTTAATAATTTAAAAGCAAGAAAATGTATAGCATAAAGAAAAAAAAAATGCAAATTTTCTAAACATTGCACCAATCCAGCACCGTAACTACAGTCACTGCTGCTGTGGTCATTGCTGGTCCTCATCAATAAAACCTTATTAAAATACCCGACATCCGCTGTACAATTACGGCGGATGTCGGGTATTTGAATATGGCGGGTATGTATGTCGGGTATTATACAGCAGAGACTCGGCGCTAATACCTGCAGTCAGTGATCACACTGATCGCAGTCATTCAGGCCCCCTGTGCCTCTGTATGTTTGATCTGATGAAGGGGTATTTTCTGTATACACCCAGAAACGCGTAATCTTTTGAGGTATTATACAAGGTAAAATCGCTATATGGTTTCTCCTGGAAATTTTATGTAGCGGCAAGAATAGACCTGAGGTAGTGCAGAGCCTGAGTGTTTTTTTCTTCCAAAGCAATTTTGCTTGATTTGGATTTGTTCATATGGTCTTGGAAATCCAGGAATGGTCGCTCAGTGAATGCTGTACCCTCTTCTGTCTGATGCTAACATTGTGTTTGTGTCTGTACACAGCCTATTCAGGTGAGCACCCTAATATAGGGGCTTAGTTTCTGTGTTATTAAACACCATCATTTGAGCTATTAATAGGTTCTGCACAGGGGCGCTTGTTTCTTTTTTTTTCCCCTCTTTCTTATAGATATCAGTACAGAGTTCATGGGGTCCAGAGTGGTAAGAAGTGGAGTGGTGGCACTGGTCACGTAAAGGGTAAGCAATAGTTTATAGATCTTAGCCAAATCTAAACAAGCCAGATGCTTAACTCCTCAAGAACTTAGGGTAGTTTGGATATTAATGCACAGTGACTTTTTATATTTTCCATTTCCACCTTCCAAAAAAGTAAATTGCGTCAGACTAAGGCTCATTAGTAACCATTGTAGAAAGTCCATACGCCGGTCACTAATGGGTTAAAGATTATACAGTAGCAATTGAAGTACCAATTTAAAATAAGATTCATGGTGGTCTGCACAACCTGCCATTGCTCAGAGGTGAAATATGTCTTTAATAAAAATGTTTTATATGACTTTACAGTAACCTTACTTGAACAGTTTATCTCTACACATATGCCTCTAGTACAGTAGTATACCCTTGAACCTTTACCCTTTGTCAGGTTTGCACATAAATATCTTTTTTTCTTAATTTTTAGAAAAGTGGACATAAGAAATCTAGATAAAATATATGCTAAATTATACTTTTTTAGCAATGCAGTAAAAGGCCATGACAGAATATGAGTAAATGCTGACATTCCACTTTTCCTTGACATTTACACAAAAACTGTCAACTGTATACAACTCTATACTGTATGTATACTTTTCTTGATGAAATTATTTGACATAGTTTATTTCACAAGTCTCATGCACAAGGCCATATTATATAGCTCTCATATAGCTCTCTCGGCACTCATAAAGGTGCTATGATGTACCTCTGTGAGTCTCATACTTTAAGCCTTATGCTCGCTGCTATATTACAGATCCCTCTTTAAAAGTCAGTAATAGTCAGTAGTCTATTATGGGCCCATACATCCATGTGGCTCTAATATACTGAAGAGCTAGGGGTTGCACCCTGCCTGTGACAAGCATACTGCGGTATATGGTATAGCCTGCAGCCTCTTGTGTGCCTCACTTGCATTATTCATTTACCACCAGATTCCATTGCTTTTGATCCACAGAATAACACATACTTTGGAATTGTGTTTAGTAAAAAATGGACAAATGATAGACCCATTATTGGGTAAAATAAGGGAACTTAACAAATTATAGGGGTAAAATAAAAATTTAGAAGGGTGAAGGCCAACTCTCCCTTTAGCAACGTTAGGTGGGTGACTTTTAATGGCCATATACAGTGTCCCTGCCCAAGACAGGTTAGTAGGCAGTTTCTGCTTGTTAATGACAGATACAAGAGGAGAGGCAGATCATTGGTGGAGCCTAGATGTTGCACCCTGGGGGGAGATATTTCAGCACATCTGGTTGCACCTACGCTGGCTGGAGCATGATGTTTAAAGCAGAGGCAATGAAGAAAAGTCTTTGTGCTTTTAGTAGTTCAGTCATCTGGTCACATGGTGTTCTGTCTGGTCCATGTGTTCCAAAAAACAGCCGATTGCATGACAAATAGGATAGATGAGTGTGCGTCCGAATGGAACAGGAGTGTTGCCTTGTGCCCCAACCCAATGAAGGGAACCTGAGGATGAGAGTAGTAGTGATGGTGGTGATGTCACAGAGAAGGCCGAGTACACTCAACTGAACTCCTCCAGCCCACCTCCCAGGCCAGACACTGATGAGGGGGGCATGCGTGGTATCTGATGGTGGTGGTAGTTGTTCCCCCAGGGTGCTTCCAGTTGGAGAGGGGTCCTTTCTCACCCTGAGCTGTGTGGTGGTGTTTGGAAGGGCCATGATGGTAAGCACAGGAATGACTCAGGATGCAGTGGTTCAGTTTAAACAAGATGAAACTTTACTCTGATAACAACTCTGATTTACTCTGGTAACTCTCAAGAGATGCAGATTCTTGTTGGGGGTAGTAGTTTTCAACTTGTTGGCTACAGCCAGATGTGGTATGTCCAGACTGTGATGGTGATGGAGTGCCTTTTGCTCCATTCCAAGTTAATGACAAATGTAACCTCCCCCAGTGTATAGAGGTCTGGGGGCTGAATGTAAGGAAGTCCCAGGGACACAAATACCTGGCTGACAAATGGGTCCCAGTATGCAGCTTCTTGGGAAAAACGACTCCTACCCTCCTCCTAGGCACGTTTTCTGCAAATTGGACAGTAGTATCTGCCCTGTCTCAGGGCTGTCCGGTGTTTGTCTTGGGCAGGTTTCTCCTCACCCTCAGGGATAGTTGAGAGTTCGCCAGGATCAGAGTGGTCAGTGCCAGCAGACACTGTATCACAAGAGCTCACTAACTAACTAAATGCCAACTCTAACAGTCCTCTGCAGACTTAGAGTCTCCAAACCCCGCCCAGTGGCCTGTGATTGGCCAGGGCTGTACCAAGCCATAAGAGATGAAGGGGTGGCCAACAGTGGGGATAAACCATAAAGGTTAAGCACATATGTAAATCTGCAAATACATAAAATACATACAACATAAATACAGTGGGGAAAAAAAGTATTTAGTCAGCCACCAATTGTGCAAGTTCTCCCACTTAAAAAGATGAGAGAGACCTGTAATTGACATCATAGGTAGACCTCAACTATGAGAGCCAAAATGAGAAAACATATCTAGAAAATCACATTGTCTGATTTTTTAAGAATTTATTTGCAAATTATGGTGGAAAATAAGTATTTGATCAATAACAAAAGTTCATCTCAATACTTTGTTATATATCCTTTGTTGGCAATGACAGAGGTCAAACGTTTTCTGTAAGTCTTCACAAGGTTGGCACACACTGTTGCTGGTATGATGGCCCATTCATCCATGCAGATCTCCTCTAGAGCAGGGATGTTTTGGGGCTGTTGCTGGGCAACACGGACTTTCAACTCCCTCCAAAGGTTTTCTATGGGGTTGAGATCTGGAGACTGGCTAGGCCACTCCAGGATCTTGAAATGCTTCTTACGAAGCCACTCCTTCGTTGCCCTGGCAGTGTGCTTGGGATCATTGTCATGCTGAAAGACCCAGCCACGTTTCATCTTCAATGACCTTGCTGATGGAAGGAGGTTTGCACTCAAAATCTCACGATACATGGCCCCATTCATTCTTCCATGTACACGGATCAGTCGTCCTGGTCCCTTTGCAGAGATACAGCCCCAAAGCATGATGTTGCCACCCCCATGCTTCACAGTAGGTATGGTGTTCTTTGGATGCAACTCAGCATTCACTCTCCTCCAAACACGACGAGTTGTGTTTCTACCAAATAGTTCTACTTTGGTTTCATCTGACCATATGACATTCTCCCAATACTCTTCTGGAACATCCAAATGCTCTCTAGCAAACTTCAGACGGGCCCGGATATGTACTGGCTTAAGCATGGGGACACGTCTGACACTGCAGGATCTGAGTCCCTGGTGGTGTAGTGTGTTACTGAGGGTAGCCTTTGTTACGTTAGTCCCAGCTTTCTGCAGGTCATTCACTAGGTCCCCCTGTGTGGTACTGGGATTTCTGCTCACCGTTCTTGTGATCATTTTGACCCCACGGGGTGAGATCTTGCATGGAGCCCCTGATGGAGGGAGATTATCAGTGGTCTTGTATGTCTTCCATTTTCTAATTATTGCTCCCACAGTTGATTTCTTCACACCAAGCTGCTTGCCTATTGCAGATTCAGTCTTCCCAGCCTGGTGCAGGTCTACAATTTTGTTTCTGGTGTCCTTCCACAGCTCTTTGGTCTTCACCATAGTGGAGTTTGGAGTGTGACTGTTTGAGGTTGTGGACAGGTGTCTTTTATACTGATAACAATGTCAAACAGGAGCCATTACTACAGGTAATGAGTGGAGGACAGAGGAGCCTCTTAAAGAAGAAGTTACAGGTCTGTGAGAGACAGAAAACTTGCTTGTTTGTAGGTGACCAAATACTTATTTTCCACCATAATTTGCAAATAAATTCTTAAAAAAAAATCAGACAATGTGATTTTCTGGATTTGTTTTCTCATTTTGTCTCTCATAGTTGAGGTCTACCTATGATGTCGATTACAGGCCTCTCTCATCTTTTTAAGTGGGAGAACTTGCACAATTGGTGGCTGACTAAATACTTTTTTCCCCACGGTACATACAGTGCCTTGCGAAAGTATTCGGCCCCCTTGAACTTTTCAACCTTTTGCCACATTTCAGGCTTCAAACATAAGGATATAAAATTTAAATTTTTTGGTGAAGAATCAACAATAAGTGGGACACAATTGTGAAGTAGAACGAAATTTATTGGTTATTTTAAACTTTTGTAAAAAATAAAAACTGAAAAGGGGCGTGCAATATTATTCGGCCCCTTTACTTTCAGTGCAGCAAACTCACTCCAGAAGTTCAGTGAGGATCTCTGAATGATCCAATGTTGTCCTAAATGACTGATGATGATAAATATAATCCACCTGTGTGTAATCAAGTCTCCGTATAAATGCACCTGCTCTGTGATAGTCTCAGGGTTCTGTTTAAAGCGCAGAGAGCATCATGAACACCAAGGAACACACCAGGCAGGTCCGTGATACTGTTGTGGAGAAGTTTAAAGCCGGATTTGGATACAAAAAGATTTCCCAAACTTTAAACAACCCAAGGAGCACTGTGCAAGCGATCATATTGAAATGGAAGGAGTATCAGACCACTGCAAATCTACCAAGACCCGGCCGTCCCTCTAAACTTTCATCTCAAACAAGGAGAAGACTGATCAGAGATGCAGACAAGAGGCCCATGAACACTCTGGATGAACTGCAGAGATCTACAGCTGAGGTGGGAGAGTCTGTCCATAGGACAACAATCAGTCGTACACTGCACAAATCTGGCTTTTATGGAAGAGTGGCAAGAAGAAAGCCATTTTTCAAAGATATCCATAAAAAGCCTGTTTTAAAGTTTGCCACAAGCCACCTGGGAGACACACCAAACATGTGGAAGAAGGTGCTCTGGTCAGATGAAACCAAAATCGAACTTTTTTGGCCACAATGCAAAACGATATGTTTGGCGCAAAAGCAACACAGCTCATCACCCTGAACACACCATCCCCACTGTCAAACATGGTGGTGGCAGCATCATGGTTTGGGCCTGCTTTTCTTCAGCAGGGACAGGGAAGATGGTTAAAATTGATGGGAAGATGGATGGGAGCCAAATACAGGACTATTCTGGAAGAAAACCTGTTGGAGTCTGCAAAAGACCTGAGACTGGGACGGAGATTTATCTTCCAACAAGACAATGATCCCAAACATAAAGTAAAATCTACAATGGAATGGTTCACAAATAAACGTATCCAAGTGTTAGAATGGCCAAGTCAAAGTCCAGACCTGAATCCAATCGAGAATCTGTGGAAAGAGCTGAAAACTGCTGTTCACAAACGCTCTCCATCCAACCTCACTGAGCTCCAGCTGTTTTCCAAGGAAGAATGGGCAAGAATTTCAGTCTCTCAATGTGCAAAATTGATAGAGACATACCCCAAGCGACTTGCAGCTGTAATCGCAGCAAAAGGTGGCGCTACAAAGTATTAACTTAAGGGGGCCAAATAATTTGGCATGCCCCACATTTCAGTTTTTTATTTTTTACAAAAGTTTAAATATCCAATAAATTTCGTTCCGCTTCACGATTGTGTCCCACTTGTTGTTGTTTCTTCACCAATAAATTAAAATTTTATATCCTTATGTTTGAAGCCTGAAATGTGGCAAAAGGTTGAAAAGTTCAAGGGGGCTGAATACTTTCGCAAGGCACTGTATATACATCCAGATTCACATAATACAATAACATAAAACAGAAGACAATTTCAGCAGTGTCACTCTGGGATGCTGGATTTGTGAATATTCTTACTGTGGTATTTGTATTACTGTATTGTTTTGTGTTCTATGAGAACTACTCTTTTTCTTTTTGTAGTATAAGACTATGTGCTATAAGAGTATTTGGGAGGTTCTTGCACATAACTACATTGCACTTCGCCACCTTTCTATGTGGGCCAGTACAGGTTGGCATAGTCTGTACACATCACTACATGGGGACCTAACATTATAATGTAATACATCATAAACAGATAATGTACCATGACAGATCATATACATCATGTATACTGTAGAAATGAAAGAAACTTTATTTTCTCATGGACATGATTTGACATCTTTATGTGATACCTGAGTAAGGCATTATGGGACAAGTACAAGAATTGCCCATTTCAGATTGGTTTGTTCCCAAAAAATACTTTATGGGGGAAACTAGAAAAACAGTTATAAGGTGAACTAACTTAAGTTCCCCTCCCCTCTGCTAAACTGCCATTCACTATGAGAATCACTACCCTATCTGCCTGGAGATGGACTGCAGATCACAAGCCTCAGATGATATGTCTACAGAAGTCTATGGATAGAGGCAGGAGGAGAAGTGAGCAGGAAATATAGGAGATAACAGAAGACAGATTTAGACTGATGCTGGGGCTGAATATCAAAATCAAAGAGCTTCAGTACTTCTCTATATATGTTCTGCATGGTATTGGGACTGTTTCTGTGTGAGAGAGAGTTATAGAACAGATTCTCCTTTATCTAGTTTGTGCAGTGTATATCAGCTCATCTCCACCCATCAGCTCAGAGAGGACTATAAATTTCAGATACAGCATGCATAGAAACTGTTATAAACTACAGAACATAAGTCATACGCAGGGGTGTAACTACCGAGGTAGCAGCGGTAGCGGCTGCCACAGGGCCCGGGACATTAAGGGGGAAGGGGGCATGTCAAATGTTCTCCTTGGGGCCCAGCTATTCCTAGTTACGCCACTGGTCATACGGTATAATGACCAGAAATAATGTTACTCACACATAACACATATCAGCTTATCCTGAAAAGTCAAATGAAATGACAGCTATAATTTAAAGAGGTTGTCCGTGCAAAAAAAATATTTTTTAAAATAGGACTGGGGAGGTGAAAAAAATGTAAAAAAAAACTCATACTCACCTGTTCTTGGTGCTCTGCTGTCCTTCCAGTGTGGTCCAGTCCTGCTGCTCCGGGGTCTTCTCAAAGTGAAACTGCTCACCTGCTGTGATGTCCCGGATCCCTTCCTCTGAAGCTGCTCATTGGCCTCAATGGTCACATGACTGCTGAGGCCAATCAGCCACTTCAGGAAGGGACCTTTACTTTTAAGTGGGGACTTCCACCGGAAGACAACAATGGACAGGGAAGAACGGACTGTGATGGGAGGCACCTGAGCACCTGGAAAAGGTGAGCATGATTTGTTTATTTTTTTCACTGCTTCCAGACGATTTAAATAATAATTTTTTTTGCCCAGACAATCCCTTTAAGTTTCTCTTTAACTAAATAGCTATGTTTGATAATATACAATTGGTATGTCTGCAGGCCACATGCAGTATGTACTAAGGAAACATGAAATTCCATTGCAATCCAAACAGGGATGAAAAATACTGAGTTAATATTCAAACATTTGGAGGAAAAGAAACATTGAGTTCTCAGTAAAATACAAATTGGATTGAAGATCACAAAACAAATGAAAACCAATATAAACTTAAGTATGTAAAAATCAATTTTCTCATTGCTTCCTGAGACAAGAAACGCCATTTGCCTCATTACTTCTATATATAACATGTCAACAAGAACTTTAAGGCAATTCAACACTTAAACTTTAAGAAGAAGAACATTAGACCACAACTAGACATGATAGTAGTAAAGAAATCACAATATCTGGCTATCAAGCTGCATGTAGGCTGAATACATCAGGTAGTCAAACAAAAATAAGATTGGGAGTTTAGACCGGGGTTTTAGTGTCCCAAATTGCCCTGTTATAATGCAATTCGTTTCCATTTTAAATTTAAAAACGTTATACTTACCTATCGCCTTTACTCCCCACGCCAGCGCAGTTCTTCAATGAAGCCAGAGGAGTACACCTCGGCTTCAGTGTGCATGCCCCGTACCTCCGGCACTTGCGCAGTGAACCCGGGGTGTACATCTCTGGCTTCACTGAAGAACAGCGCAGGCGCCGGAAGCACCAGAGATGAGTCCGATGAGATTCATCAGACTCACCTCTAGATAAATATAAAGCTTTTTTATTTTTAATGTTGACGCTGATTGCATTATAACAGGGCGTTTTGGGACACTGAACTTCAGGTCTATAAGGACCTGTGGGTGGTTTAGTGTACTAAATCGACTTGACAGGTTCCTTTTAAACAGAGCTTGCCAGTCATTTAGACGAATAGTCTGCTGGTTTCTGCAGTGCAGCAGCGCAGTTTGCCTCAGTTGCACCCCCATTTAGTGAGCTTGTCTGACTGTAATGCTCTGTCTAAAGGGACAAGATTGGGGGAAATCATGTGATTGGCATAATAAATGTCATGCTGCAATGCCGAGACTTACAGCCAAATATGTGTATTTGTTACTTGAACCAATGGTACCATAATGGGAAATTGGGATCCTATTCCATGGACTTACAGTAGATTAGGCTGAGTTCAGATCTATATTGTCATTTTTGATTGTCTGTTCCATCAAGTGAGCGGAAAAAGGAAAATGACAGAGTATCAAATCTGTTCCAAGTGGAAAAAACTGGACAGATCCACGCTTGCCTGAGTCTTGTAAACGGTTATCTTTATTGATGCCAACACAAAATGCATTTCAGGAGAAATGCCCCATTATCAAGTGTATAATGGGTAACAGACATAAACAGGTACCACTGCCGCAACCCAGATGGAGGGAACCGGAGGATGGGTGTAGTAGTGGTGGATGATGTGCCACCTGCTAGGCCGAGCACACTCAGCCACACACCCTAGCCCTGCTCCTGGACACCGCTGAGGGGGGTCCTGCAGCACTACCTGATGGTGGTGGTAGTAATTTCCCCCAGGGCGCTTCCAGTTGGAGAGGGGACCGCTCTACTCTGAGCCAGTGTGATGGTGTTCAGAAGGGTCCTGATGTTACAGCAGGAACGACTCAGGCAGTCAGCAGTACAGTGAAACAGGATAACTCTTTACTTCAGCAACTGAAGAAAGCACAACAAGCAGCTCCAAATGGGGGTAGTAGTCTCTCAGTGTCCAACTCCCCAGTCTTGGTCTTAGGAGGGTGCCCAAGGATGATAAAGGATAGCTTCTCTCCAACTACAACTCCTCTCATGTGCCACTTCCAGCTATGGATACTGGGGATAGTGAGGCAGGGTAGTCCTGACAGGGATCTGGTTACCTTTGCTAAGGCCCGCGTCAACTCCTCCTGTCAGTGTCCTCCACTGCTCCTCCTGGCATAGAGTCCAAAGTCCTGACAGCCAAAGCTCCCTTCTCAGGGCTGTATGGATGACTGCTGAAGTCCAGTCTCAGTGCTGTTATGCAGTGATGGTTCTGCAGTCTGTCTCAGCTTCACACTCTAGACTGTACTAGACTGAGACTTCACTGGGGTCAAGGAGACAAAAGTCTCCTTCAACCCCGCCCAGTGGCCTGTGATTGGCCAGGGCTGTACCATGGCTAAAGGTTTGAACACTGGGGGGGGGGGGACTACAGGGAAAACAACAAGGGAAAGGCTGCAAACAATGACATAGAACACAGAGGACAGGACAAACTAACATAACCCAAAGGCACAAAAGACAAACAATTAAGGCAGTAGCACTCTGGGATGCTGCACTACCATCAGGGGTGTCATTCAAACAAAATAGACACTGTCCATGAAAGAAGAAAACAATTGTTAAACAATGATATACAAAATCATGAAAAATATTACAGTCACCAGCTGCATGATAGGCGTTTCGCATTCTCTTTTGTGCATGCGCCAGTCTCTTGGACCGTGCATGTGGTCCCCAAAGAATCTGCTTTGGGGATTTCAAACAGAGCTTTCGATGCAGATGTGACCTCAGTCTTAGACCTTATTCCTTATTCACTCGACAGTACCCTTTTGGACGGATTGAATATCTGTAAACATCTGTTTTTGATGGCTGTTTGCATTCATTCAGATTTTTTTCATAGCTGAGTGTCATCTGTTTTGCTCCATTTTAATGAGCCATTAAAAAAACAAATGAATTTCATTGTTCTTTATTTTTTGACCCTACCCACTGAATAGTTTTCAATGAATGACACTTGGACGTCAATCTGTTTTACATTCATTGAAAAACAGATCCATTATTTTCTATGTGTCTGTCAAAATAGAGTGTGTTTTTTTGACTGACCATTTTTGCTTTCCATCAAAAAACTTAAATGCGAGGAGACCACAGAATATAATAGTGTTTCATGATTGGCGGGCCCCAAAAGTTTAGTGTTTGGGTTGGAAAATTTGGGTCAGATTTGGTTCTATCTGAATTGGTTTGCTCATCCCTAGTGATGGCCTTTAAAAATATGTCTGTCTCATGGTGGTGTGAATAAGGCCTTATACTTTTGTGTACCTGTTTTATGCATTGCAGTATTGACCCCATGCACACGGAATAGCTACATAAAATGTTTTTAGATGATATCTGTTTAATATCAGTTTCTGAAATTAGAATTAGCCCTGCTTTAATCTTACTCTGATGTCAGCAAATAGGAAAGCAGCCTTGAGGTGCACAGCTGAATCATTTCAGATAGACTGGATACCAGCGATACACTGCCTAACAACCTATGACTTTTCAAAGGGTCTACCAGGCAGCAGGGACATCAAACCTCACTTCTATCTCTTGCGAGTATCCAGATTTCATAAATAAATAAATGCAGAATATCTTGAAGATTCAAGTCACTACCATACCATACAATCGGGAGCAAAAAGTCTTGAGTAAAAGCATTTTCCTGTGGGTTTTCTACAGTTGGCAGACATAGATTACTTACAAGACAGGACGTTTTACGAGACATGGAAAACTACATTACATAGTTACATAGGCTAAAAGAGACATGGCTCCGTCAGGTTCAACCTGTCTGGATCATTTATACATCATTGATTGTTGTACAGAACTATATCGTGCTTGTGGGTTTCATTTTTTATATACAATTTATTGATTCAGAAAAAAATCATTAAGATTAAAACTTTTTTTTTATATCGCATTCACAACACTTTGCCCCATATGGTGAATTTCCATAGTAGGAAATATGTACAAAAAGTAATGGATAACATATCTGTAGGTACAATACAATATATCCACATTTAGATGAAAAAGACCTGTACTGAACACTACTGACCTACTACTTATTATGCGCACTTCATTTTATAAGACAAATTGGATTATTGTAAACCAGCACAGCTAAGTGTGCATGTTACGTCTAGCAGTGTAGATAGGGTAGATTTACTATTGAAAAGGCATCAAAAATTCTGGCACAATTTGCTCCAAAAACTGTCACACATGTTTTACACTAAATTTAATAATGGTTTTAGACACTTTCTAGAAGTTTTCTACCTTGTACAACAGGTGGGCTTGGCTTACTGAAAAGAAATGGGATTTGTTAGGAAAGGGGAGTGACTTAAACTGCAACACCATATGCCAAAAATGCATATTTTTTGTTGGAAACTAAGACTAGGTTCACACTAGTGCTTGGTCTCCGTTCAGGGATTCCATCCCCCATTCAGCTTGAAAAATGCTCTCCACATTTTTTTGGGCGAAAACCCAACGGAACCCATTATAGTCTATGGGTTCCACGGGTTTCCGCAGGTAACTCTTTTAAGAGGATTGGGTTTCCGGTTTTCAGGTCCCCAAGCGGACCTGAAGAACAGAAACCCAAGCGCAAGTGTGAACCTAGAGTAAGCCAACTAATAGATGGTATAAACTTAGACTGGACAGTCCAACAATGCATCAGATTTATCATCCAGCTTAGATACCTTGAAACTGTCTATCTTGTCACTTGGGAACTCTTAGTTGACATCTTGCCCATTTGCCCCATCTGAGTCATGAGGTACAGACCTGTAAAATGACACCAATAGAAATCCATGGGACTATGCAGTAGCCTTTGTGAGCATGGCATGTTCAATCAGATATTGTACTACATCGAAATCCATTCGGCCATTCCAAAGATATAAGCCCGTTTAGTGTTGATGGAAATTAGTGTCTTATAGCCAAGTGGGCTGTAACATTGTATGACACACAGCATACAGAGCCCCCCCCCCCCCAAAAAAACCACAGTGTTACCGTTCACTTGGCTACTATACACTAATTTGTATCAACACTAAAAAGGGCATATAACTTTGGAATGACTGATCGGATTTGGATAAACAAAACTACAAAGCACCTATTATACTGTACCTTACTGTACCTTGCCTATTTTTTCTTGTTACTGGAGTTTCCTTCATCTGTTCAGAATATTTAGCGCCCTTTTACACGACCGAGTCTAGTGCGTGAGTGCGCGGTAGGACCCGGACTGAACTCGGCCACGTGCATAGGAGCCACTGCATTATAGTCTGTTATGATACAGTGAGCTCCTGAACAGTCCAATCTCTACAGTAATGAAGTGACATAAAGCTATCAATTCATTAATGTAATGATCGGATCATTCAGGAGCCCAGTGTACCATAACTGACTATGATGCAGGGACTCCTATGCACACAACCCAGTTCAGTCTGGGAAAAACAGCCCACACATGGACCGTTTCCCACAGACGAGACTCTGTCATGTGCAAGAGCCCTTAGAAGCAAGTCCAAAATCACTCAAAATTATAGATATAGCCCATTAACCCCTTAACTACACATGATGTTCTATGACATCATGATATCACTATGGTGGTATGGAAAGGACTCAGAAACTATTATACAGCAGGCACCCACCACTAACAGCCACAATCGGTGCCTGCATCCATTGGGGGTGGCTGCTAAGCATGACCAAGTCACCTAAATGCTATGAGCATTGTGAAATAGAAGGGAATTGATTTCACAATATACTCTATACAATACATTAGTATTGTAGTAAAATAGAGTCCTTACACAGCACTGTACATGGAAATATTTTTTTTACAAAAACTGTTACAATATGGCAACAGAAAGAATACTGTAAAAATGAAACCAGTAAGAAAATGGCGCAATTGCTTTTTTTTTCCAGCTTCCCATTACATTGTACAGAATATTATATGAAGCCATTGTAAAGTACCTTTTGTCCTGCCAAAAATAAGTCCTCATATAACTAAAGTTACGGCTTTTGTTGCGGCTTTTGGAAAATGCTAAACTGGCAGCTAGCTATGTCCTTAAGGGGTTAATACAACTAGTCAGATGCTTTCGCACAGTTGGAACATATACAAGTATAACATGAAGGTTTTTTTTTTCCTTTTGTCGTGTGTCTGTGTTTTTTTACCTTTGTTAATATCCAGTAAGTGCTTTATTTAGGCATTGCTTGCTCCTGAATGTGGTTTGGCAAGCGACGGTATGCTTGGTATAAATATGACTGCCTACAAATGTTGCCAACAACTGTATCTGTGTTTAGCACACAGAGCTGGACATTTTCTGTACTCACGGTAAACTGGGTGGATCCAAGAGGAGTTCCCATTGGAAGATGATGAATGATATGCTATACTTCTTGTGTTTTCTCTGA
Source organism: Leptodactylus fallax (assembly GCA_947044405.1). Lineage (NCBI taxonomy): Eukaryota > Metazoa > Chordata > Amphibia > Anura > Leptodactylidae > Leptodactylus > Leptodactylus fallax. The sequence continues at coordinate 947,371 of CAMRHE010000067.1, read as the reverse complement.
TTTCCTGCATAGTCTGATTAATGGAATGTGCCAAGTGAGGAAATTATAGTGTCTGTCTTCAGTGATGATACACTGTTCTTTCTGTTCTCCGGTGATAAAATCCATACTTGGCTCCTTGTTGTTACATTGAATGCGTTTCACCTTGTAATGAGTTTATTTGTTGCATAATAGTTTTGTGAAATTACTTCTCATTCGCATACATCAATTGATCCATTCTACTGTACATACGTTTTCCTCTATTCATATTTCCTGGCTTTTTGTGGTGGTGTAGAATAAATGGCTACTTAATTCAATGTTATGGAACGATTTGCTAAGGTATTTAACATTGTGGCTGCTGACAATATGCTGAATTTTGCAAGACATAAGGTATTTTATGATAAAATCTGAAATATACTATAGAAAGATGGTATTGTGTATTAAAAGGTTTTTCTGATTGTCATGTAAATAATGTCTCTCACTGGGGAGAGATTATAGAGGGACTTATTAGACCAGGGGTCAGCAACCTTCGGCACTCCAGCTGCTGTGAAACTACAACTCCCAACATGCTCCATGCACTTCCATAGAACTTCCAAGAACAGCAGAGCATGTATGCATGCTGGGAGTTGTAGTTTTACAACAGTTGGAGTGCCGAAGGTTGCCTACCCCTGTATTAGACCATGCATGCCCTGGTAAGAATTCTGGGCAAGGAATATGCAAATAAGATATCATTGGTGGAAAAGAAGAATTTGTTCCTAGCACCACCTTTTGGAAAGTAACTTGCTATAGATTGATGCATGGTTTTCATAGAAACTTAAGGCACAACTTAGTTTGGTTATTATTCCTAGATTATGCCTTAGGTTTCTTTGAAAACCATGCATTAATTTATAGGTAGCTACCTTCCAAAAGTGGCGCTAGGAGCAAATTCCTCTTTTCCACCAATGGAGTCTTATATGAATATGAAAAGTTAGGACCCATACACATAATGGTGATAAGGTTCAAGTGTACCTGTTATTTCATGTGACTTTCGGGATAAGGTGCCGTGTGCATGTACATGTGGAGTAACAGTATATCTGGTTATTATATTACTTACATTCTACAGGTTTTTGTTAGCAATTTTCAACTCTGCATGTTGTAGTTTGTAGTCCTCTCTGAGCTGGTGGAGAATAGTTGCTTTACACTGCACACAGTGTGGGGAATTTATTAAAACTGGAAATCCTTCTGCCAGTCTTAATTCATTCCCTGCCAAGTGCACAATTGCTAGAGTTATTAAGAAGCATGTAGATGCACCTGGTTACAGATCTATGCCAGTTTTCTGACATGAGCTATATATAATCTGGTGGATCGGGGCATCTCCGCCCCGAACCACCCAGATTCAAGCCCTGTTCTACCCGCTGTCTAAAAAAGTGGCAAGTGGGGCACAGAGAAGAAATGCGACGCGACACAGTGCACCAGAGATGTGCCAACACATTTTGCAAGTTTCTGCCAGAATTCTGGTGGAAACACAATAGTAAATGAGGGCCAATGAGTAGAGAAGAAATCTGCTCTCTAACTGTTTCTCTCAGTCAAAAGCAGTCCCAGGAATGCATGACATATGTTGAGAAGTACTGACATATACTAGGTTCACATCTGCATTGGAGTTGCAGATTCTGTCTAAAATCATTGTAGAGAAAAGTCCTGCATGGGGTATGCAGGTAACCACTTTTTTTAGTGGACAAGCTCTGTCTTTCGGGTTCCCATGTGCACCCAAACGACGGAGAGACGAACGCTAGTGTGAACCTAGCATTAGCCTGTCCTTTGTTCTCTTAATTCTCTTGACTTCTAAAGACCTTAGTCATATGACCTGCAATCCCTCTGGAGATGGAAAGAACAGTGATTTTCACAGTGAAAATCATTTTAGCATTGGGAGGGGAACAGGGAAATAGCTTGATGAGAGCAGAAAGAGGCATTTCTTCTGATGTGATGTATTACAAAGTTTCTTAAGATCACTTGTACTATTCATTCATGCAAAGTTTCTTAAAATGGCACAGCCTATTACATAGTTGCTCAGGGCCATACGAGAGCATATACACTGCCCCCTCAAGTCACAGTATTAATTGGTTATGGGGTGACCACTGTAAGCTGAAGCCATTGTAATTTGGGACAATAAGTATAATTTTTTGGAAAACTTGTAATTGGTTCCAAAGACCCCAAAATGTCACACAAAATATGTAAAAAAGAGGATTAAAGAAAAATCATCAGGTATCTAATATAGATATAGCAAATCCTTACACATAAAGGTCACAAAAAGTTGCTAGAAGCTATAAATCACTGTCGATGATGGTGAGAGGAGATTTGTCAGTGATTTGGAAGGTATATACTGTGCAACCAAAAAAAAAAAACATGGAGCAGCTATCACCTGGGGTTCAAAGAAGCAGCTCATCCTGGCACAGGTAAAGAACAAGACAGAACATTTAGTACTGTACTGTAGAGAGGCGCTACTAGTCAGCCAGTCAGTGCATGTATGTCACTAATACAGGGGTTTGCCAGTCAAATGACCATAATGGTTGGTTGGAGCCTCCAGCCCAGCACTGTATGTTTGGTCTGGCTTCAAGTTACAATGGACTAGAAAAGACCATTGTATGCAGAGAATATTATATTCTGAAGCTATTGGAAGTTGAAGGACCATGAATGGTCTAATAAACGCTGAACTACATTACCTAGTTATTCTCCACTAAAATAATTACCTACAGGTGCATCTCAATAAATTAGAATATCTTTGAAACGTTTATTTCTTTCAGTAATTAAATTAAAAAAGTGACCTCCTATATTTTCTAGATTCTTTACACACAGAGTGTTCTATTTCACGTGTTTTATTTCTGTAAATGTTGATTATGGATTACAGGTAATGAAAACCCAAATCTAAGAAAATTAGAATATTGTAAAAAAGTTCAGTATTGTAAATTCAGTGTGTCACCTGCCAAGGTTTCCTAAGCCTTTAAATGGACCCTCAGTCTGGTTCAGTAGGACACACAATCATGGAAGACGCTGATTATGGATTGAATTACTGAATTACTGAAATGAATGAACGTTTCAAAGATATTCTAATTTATTGAGCTGCACCTGTATATGGCAGCCAGCTGAGCATCATATGGCAGTATACAGGGTCTTGGCATCTCCGTAGTGCAGAGCACTGGAGGACTCCATGTGCTGAAGTACAGATAATTCTGTAAAGATTTGGCAATTTAAATATTCAGATAAAAGTTTGAGATGTTTTGCTAAATCCAACTTTAGAAACACTTTTACTTCGAGGTCTGCTATACTTTTTCATATCATGTCATACAAAAGCTGAAGAAGCATTGCCTCTTCTCTTTGTTATGGTTCAGTTTGAGGCCTTCTGCAAAGCAATGGAGAGGTCCTTATGGTTCTCAGATTTACAAGTCTCTGCATAAGTGCATGCTACTACTGTCAGTGTCAACATCTAGAGCAGTAAAAAGTCTTATTTGTTTACCTACTTGTAAATATGCCAATGGGGGTTGGGGGATATGACATTTGCTGGAGGAAATCTCTAAGCCAAAATCCGAAATCTCAATAACTCCAACAGAAAAACCTGATGGTCAAGCAGCACTGTAGGGAATATCTTACCACACATAAGGTGCACTCAACAACTTAACCTTACATAAAGAGGTGTAACATACAGCTCCAATGCCCCAGTGCATAATCTGCCAGGACCCCAATTATAATGTATTGTTCATAGTACTGGTCTACAGTATTAAGAAGAGACATGTTATGGGCCCTCTAAGGCTCCTGGGCCCAGGCACAACCACATCCTCTGCACCCCTGCCTAAAGCACACAACACCAGAATTTACATTTATGGGTGAAGGTCATCACAGCTTTTTATGATAAACAATATTAAACCATCCTTTAGCGTCCTAAACAAGCAACATGAACCACCTAATGGCCACCATAATTTTACAATGAACCATGTGTTATAACTTAAAAGATTAGTTTATAAAAAATAGAAAATAATAGAAAAAAAATAGAACTTGCCAACCAAGTTCTATTTTTTTATTGGATGAGTTGGACAATAATTTTCATGGTAATCTCATAATAGATGGGTCAATATAAAACTGAGCCATTGATGAACAGTATATGTGCAATCCCTTTCAAACCTTTAACCCCTTTGAAAACTTGTCCTGGCAGTCAGGGGTTTATACAGTGCGGCACCTAGCAGGACTTCAAGTCAGGTTGGTGTCAAACAATAGGCAGGCTAGTAGGCAAGCAACATTCGCTAGAGTTTATACAGCCTTTTCTGTAGGAACAAAAAAGACCCAACTCTTCTATGGTAGCTAAAGGGTAAACTCCTGATCTTTTCCGATAATCTCTACCTTTTCTAAATCACAAAAATAGCTAGTAAAAAAGAAATGCCAGTAAATGTTAAGCCTTTACCATTTATTAAGGTATTCACATAATAAAAAAATGTCAAAATTCAAAGAACTGTAAGGATTTGATTAACTATACCAGGGACTTCAAACAATAAAGTGTGGAAAATGTGCTTCCTGTCAAACATCATCCAACATGTCCGTGACAGTTCTGTCATAAGTCACGCATGTGGAAATGATCAACAGGTGAGAGCAGGTTACCCTTTTATCTAATACTGACTCAGAATCAATGGCATTTTAATAGGTTGCAAAAGAGTAAGTCATTCCATATGTAATGTGAGTTTGGAATTTGGGCATTTGGATAAGAAAAGAGATTTGTGTCCATCCTAACGGGATCATGAAATGTGTCCTTTTTGCCTTTTAAATCACTAGCAAGAGGGCTGCATTAATTTATGGAAAAATCTACCCTAAATATAAGATAACCAGGAAGCTGATGGTGTGTGATGAAAAAGAACAAGGGCTTTTTTTTTCAGATATATTTACATTAAGGCCAGGATGAGGGGTAGGTGGGCAAAGGAGAACCATTGCAGGGAATTGCATTATGCACTAAAGACTAGGGATTGGCAAAAGGGTCAGTTGAGAACTGGATTTGACATGAAATTTCCAAAAATTTTGGGTTTGCCTGAACAAAGAACTTTTGGGGTTCGTCACTCATGAAACACTATGATTCTCTGGGATCTTCTCAGATGAAAAAATAGAAAACAGTTATGCTCACCTTGCTTCACCTCTCCTGGGCATCCTTGCTGCATCCGGTGGTTCTCCAGCATCCTCTTCAGGCCTCTTCCAGCCTCTGGCTGACATCGCACACTGTACATGACCACTGTGACCCCAGAATATAATAGCACTTCCGGTTCTAACCGAACAAGTTCATCCTAAACGAACCAAAAGGCCAAACCTCATTAATATACTTCAAAACGAATCTCTATTAAATACTATGGACACATTTGAAAGGTTTTTCATTATTATTATCATATTGAACTTACAGGTACATCTCAATAAATTAGAATATCTTTGAAACGTTCATTCATTTCAGTAATTCAGTGAAACAATTCATAATCAGCGTCTTCCATGATTGTGTGTCCTACTGAACCAGACTGAGGGACCATTTAAAGGCTTAGGAAACCTTGGCAGGTGACACACTGAATTTACAATACTGAACTTTGTTACAGTATTCAAATTTTCTTAGATTTGGGTTTTTATTACCTGTAATCCATAATCAACATTTACAGAAATAAAACACTTGAAATAAAACACTCTGTGTGTAAAGAATTTCTCTTTTGTTAATTCACTTTTTTTTTTTTAATTGACAAAAATAAACTATTAACAGTTTTAAAGTGTTAACAGCCTTCTTACTTTGCAGCATTTTTTCTGTGTGCAAGGAATCTAGAAAATATAGGAGGTCACTTTTTTAATTTAATTACTGAAATAAATAAATGTTTCAAAGATATTCTAATTTATTGAGATGCATCTGTATTTTAGATCAAAAGATTTTTTCAATAGGTTTTTTACTATTATTTGACTTTTTTGCATTATGTACGTACAGTGCCTTGCGAAAGTATTCGGCCCCCTTGAACTTTTCAACCTTTTGCCACATTTCAGGCTTCAAACATAAGGATATAAATTTTTAATTTTTTGGTGAAGAATCAACAAGTGGGACACAATCGTGAAGTGGAACAAAATTTATTGGATATTTTAAACTTTTGTAAAAAATAAAAAACTGAAAAGTGGGGCATGCAATATTATTCGGCCCCCTTAAGTTAATACTTTGTAGCGCCACCTTTTGCTGCGATTACAGCTGCAAGTCGCTTGGGGTATGTCTCTATCAGTTTTGCACATCAAGAGACTGAAATTCTTGCCCATTCTTCCTTGGAAAACAGCTGGAGCTCAGTGAGGTTGGATGGAGAGCGTTTGTGAACAGCAGTTTTCAGCTCTTTCCGCAGATTCTCGATTGGACTCAGGTCTGGACTTTGACTTGGCCATTCTAACACCTGGATACGTTTATTTGTGAACCATTCCATTGTAGATTTTGCTTTATGTTTGGGATCATTGTCTTGTTGGAAGATAAATCTCCGTCCCAGTCTCAGGTCTTTTGCAGACTCCAACAGGTTTTCTTCCAGAATAGTCCTGTATTTGGCTCCATCCATCTTCCCATCAATTTTAACCATCTTCCCTGTCCCTGCTGAAGAAAAGCAGGCCCAAACCATGATGCTGCCACCACCATGTTTGACAGTGGGGATGGTGTGTTCAGGGTGATGAGCTGTGTTGCTTTTACGCCAAACGTATCGTTTTGCATTGTGGCCAAAAAGTTCAATTTTGGTTTCATCTGAGCAGAGCACCTTCTTCCACATGTTTGGTGTGTCTCCCAGGTGGCTTGTGGCAAACTTTAAACGAGACTTTTTATGGATATCTTTGAGAAATGGCTTTCTTCTTGCCACTCTTCCATAAAGGCCAGATTTGTGCAGTGTACGACTGATTGCTGTCCTATGGACAGACTCTCCCACCTCAGCTGTAGACCTCTGCAGTTAATCCAGAGAGATCATGGGCCTCTTGGCTGCATCTCTGATCAGTCTTCTCCTTGTTTGAGATGAAAGTTTAGAGGGACGGCCGGGTCTTGGTAGATTTGCAGTGGTCTGATACTCCTTACATTTCAATATGATCGCTTGCACAGTACTCCTTGGGATGTTTAAAGTTTGGGAAATCTTTTTGTATCCAAATGCGGCTTTAAACTTCTCCACAACACTATCACAGACCTGCCTGGTGTGTTCCTTGGTCTTCATAATGCTCTCTGCGCTTTAAACAGAACCCTGAGACTATCACAGAGCAGGTGCATTTATACGGAGACTTGATTACACACAGGTGGATTATATTTATCATCATCAGTCATTTAGGACAACATTGGATCATTCAGAGATCCTCACTGAACTTCTGGAGTGAGTTTGCTGCACTGAAAGTAAAGGGGCAGAATAATATTGCACGCCCCACTTTTCAGTTTTTTATTTTTTACAAAAGTTTAAAATAACGAATAAATTTCGTTCCACTTCACAATAGTGTCCCACTTGTTGTGGATTCTTCACCAAAAATTTAAAATTTTATACATTTATGTTTGAAGCCTGAAATGTGGCAAAAGGTTGAAAAGTTCAAGGGGGGCGAATACTTTCGCAAGGCACTGTACATATGTGTAACTGTTGTATATTTTCTTAAAGGCTGCTCTACTGACGATAGTGGAGTAGTGAGCCAATGGTTCAGTCCAGTCAGCAAATGGCTGGTGATTTGGATGAGACTAGTTAGTCATCATCCAGTTTCAATGGAATGAGGAGTAATACATCCACCCCCTGAGAGAGGATAGTGTATGAGGCAGAATAAAGCCTATGTAATAATAATAATAATACATTTTATTTATATAGTGCCAACATATTCCGCAGCACTGTACAATTTGTAGGGTTCAAGTACAGACAAAAAAGATACATTACAAAGAAATAGTCAATTCACACAATGGGACTGAGGGCCCTGCCCGCAAGAACTTACAATCTATGAGGTAGAGGGGGTGACACAAGAGGTAGCAGGGGTGGCATCAGATGTAGCATTGCTTATACAATGGTCAGACAATTCTGTAATAGAGGTTACTGTCATTACACATATATAAAGCTGTATGAGCCGTCACCAGTCGTGTCCTTTAACGTGCAGATGGTGCCTGGACATATAAAGTTAGTCTGATACATCATCATATCCTGTGAGGTAATGCGGGAGTGTGAACAGAGGGTACATTTTAGGGAATCTAACTACAGAAGGGTTTACATTAGGAGATGTGATAAGCCTGTCTGAAAAGATATGTCTTTAGTTTGCACTTGAAGCTGTAGAAATTGGGGGTTAATCTGATAGTCTGGGGTACAACATTCCAGAGAAGTGGTGCAACTCGGGAGAAGTCTTGTATACGAGCATGGAAGGTTCTGATAATAGAGGATGTTAGTCTTAGGTCATTGAGTGAATGGAGAGTACGGGTTGGGTGATAGACAGAGATGAGGGAGGAAATGTAGGGAGGTGCAGCATTATGGAGAGCCTTGTGGATGAGGTGTTAAGTTTATATTATATTCTGTGTTGAATAGGCAGCCAATGTAGTGATGTATTATTGCTGCAGTACTGACACAGGGAGAACAAACTTCTGACAGCCGCTGAGTAGAGTTTAGGTCAAGAAGTGCCATTTTGGAGTGGAATTAGAGGTCACCAGGGGCCATGTATAAGAGCTTGTGCCCCAAGACTGACGGGGCCATCCTGGTTATGTACAGAGAGAGAGACTTAAAGTGAGAGACTGGTACTTATATGTTATTCTTGGACAAAAGACTTCTAGATAAACCATCACCAGGCTCACTACAGTGGAAATGCTGTAAGAGCTGCAACTCCATATCTGATGGGAAATCTTTTGGTTGCTGTTTGCACTGGTACCAGTGAAATTCAAACTGTTTCACCTGTTACCCTGTGCCTCCTGAAACATTACGTGCAACAACTATCAAGGGCCCTTCCAACTTCCACCTAGTTCATGAAGGCTGAAGAATGTTATGAAGTGCCCCGGGGAAGACTACCACCACCATCAAGTACTTTGCAGCCCCCTCAGCTGTGCAGTAGCCTGGGAGGTGATCTGGAGGAAGTGGTTGAGTCTGCTGAGCACTATTGACAACTCCCATCATTGCTGCTACTACTACCCAGCCTCCAGGTCCTCCAACTGGTTGGTTCATAGACTGCAAAATATTTTTTAATGAAGGCCTATTGAAATGCAATGCTAGAAGAATGCTTTCTAAGGTGTCTATAAAAAAAACATGTTGAAGGTAAAATCTATCCAGGAGGCTCAATTCTCAAAAAGATCATTGCAATAAATTCTACCTGATTTTATTTACAGGTGAATTCTGGATTTTTCTGTGCAACCGCTATTCAATGAATCTGAGGCTATTCAATAAATCTGAGGTTTACAATTCTGCAGCTAAACTCCTGTGATATGTAGCTTCCACATTTGCCTTGCAGTACATTCACACTGTACTGGATGGAAAAAAGCTAGTGTTAACAAAGATCTGTCCTGTGAGATTATTTCATTCCACAACTCTAAAGATAATTAACCATTTACATACAAGTATTATTTTCTCACTTATTCTGTGCTCTGCACAGACATTTATACCAGGGAAAAACAAAGGGTAAAAAAAATACACTTTACACATGTGACTAAGAGATTACAAAGAGATTTTGCCCCTGAGGCACCAGACACAAAGACTACATCTCAAAATGCAAAGTTAGTCAGCACCTCTTAACATTAAGAAATTAATGTGCAGGTGCAAATCTGCTGGGATTGTAATGCAAAAATCCAAACAAACAAAAAGATGCTGCAGCTCCCATAAGCACTTAGGTAGCTATGGAAATATGGCATGTTATGTATTTCTACACTGCATTGCTGCCATATTTATTATACCTTAAAATTTTATCATCTCTAGTTGTTCTATAGGGAAGCAGAATAGGGTAACACAGGGTTACGGTATTTTTTGTAGTAAAAAAAAAGGCAGAAAATACTTGACATACAAGTCATGTAGGTTGCAGTAAATGAGGTTTTGTTATATTCAACTAAAAGATGTATTTACTCACCCTTGATACATACTAGGTCTAATAAAGTGTCACAAGGTTACATAGCTAAAAGGTATAAGTCCAACCAATAATGAAGAGGAAATCGATTGGCAATTGTCCAAAATGTTATCCAAATATCCCTGGATCAATGACCCATCTCTAAAAAACCTTGTACCCTTAAGTCTAGGTTCACACTTGCGCCATGTTCTCCGTCTTTCATATCCACCTTGGGATCTGAACGATGGAGAGCCCACCGCTAAAACAGTGGTTGGTGTGCAGCGGGTTTCCAACAGTTTTATTTTCAGTTGAATCTGCGACATAGCTTCTTATGGAGACTCCGACGTAGATGTGAACGAAGTCTAACTTGGGACATTAAAGGGTGTCTATCATTGCATATATTGGTTTTCAACTGACACCACATTGGAATAGCCTTTACAGAGGCTATTCATCTCTTAGCTTTATTTTCTATGTCCTCGTCGCCGTTTTCAAGTTATGCATGTTTTTCCATTTATGTAAATAATGCTCAGAGAGCACAGGGGGCGCTACTCCTTAGCTCTGAGCACAGCCTCGTCATCCACCGCAACGCCGCCTATGTGTGGTATTTATCACGCCCCCTGCTTCTGTTTCCTGCCTGCATATGCGCAGTCGGCTCTGCCACTTCGTGTTCAGGCAAAGCCGACTGCGCAGCCTCTGCCATCTTGATTCGATTACTACACGCATGCAGTACGCTCACGTAGTAACTGAATCAAGATGGCGGGTGGAGCATGCTCAGTTGGCTCTGCCCAAATCTGAAGTGGCAAAGCCGACTGCGCATGCACAGGATTTCGATCCCAAAGAACTGCACGTCGGCTGCTGATGCAGCGAAAAGGCAGGAAACAGAAGCAGGGAAAAATGGGCATAACTTGAAAACGGCGGTGAGGGCACTGAAAATAAAGGTAGGAGATGAATAGCCTTTATAAAGGCTATTCCAACGTGGTGTCAGTTGAAAACCGATATATGCAATGATAGACTCCCTTTAAATCATCCAGGCTCCTCTTGCATATATTATGGGTGTTCTAATCTATCTGTCACATTATACCCATCGTTCTTAAAAGAAAATGAACTGGCATTTACCAGAATAGCTGGCATAGTTGACAGCGCTATGCTGATCCTAAACATATGTTGTACTACATTGGTCATCGTCCCAGTCTTGCTTTTATTACAATAGCTTGGGATGCAGCTGTTCACACTTGTCATAGCATTTTCCTTGCCACAATTGTAAAAAAAAAAAAAGCATATAGCGAACCATCAGGCTGAGCAGGAGAAATGTTTGGCTCTAAGCATCTACTCATATGTAAGCTGCTCTTGTGTTTATTCCGTGGCTGTATATAGGCTCAATGCCAGCCCTGTCTGGCAGCAAAACATAACTGGAAGCTGGCAAATATGAGTCTTGGGATTTGTGACTAGTATAATGGCTAGAAATAATAATGGTAATAATAATGATTTAGGCATGTGCTAAATATTATAATAATATTAATATTATAATATAATAATAATCAACTATAATCTGTCAATTTAAGCATTTATGGCTATTTTGTTTATGGAATTTTGTTAATTCCTTGCTCAGAATATATGTAAGGAGACTAAATGTTATGATCCCCCTTTAGGTAAAAGAACTATATGCTTCACTTTAAGAAAGTGCATTAGCCTAAGGCCCCACGTAGCGAGCCGCGGCCAAAAAGTGCTTCGGAAAAAAACGCAGTGGAACCATTTTTTAATAGTTTTTCACAGCAATTCTGCAGAGTTTTAATCTGCGGACTTTCTGCCCCAATTATAGCTATACGGAAACCATCCAGGGTTTCCATAGGTATAATTGACATGGTGTGGCTTGGACCATTTCTATGTATATCCAGTTTAGTATATTGGTTGATGTATTAATCCCTGTTCTTCTGTATACATAGAGCTAAAGAACCCATTTATTAGCTCTGCTTTTTCTTGATCCCTGGAGACCAACTCACAATTAGCATTATTTAGGGGATCCACCTGTTCTGTTCTTGGTTTTTTTTTGTTTTTGGTTTTTTTTTTTTGCATTTACATAGTTAAAGAATTTTTGGGAGTTAGTTTTGCTTTCCTTAGCCACCTGCTTTTCATTATGTATTTTAGCTGGTATTATTTCACTTTTACAGATGGTATTAAGCGCTTTGTAATTCTCAAAGGCTACAGCTGACCCTTTGGATTTATATTTTTAAATGCCCGTTTTTTTATTGTTTATTGGCCTTTTAACCAGAGCAAGTAAGCCATGGGAGGTTTAATTTAAGGCATTTATACTTGTCCCCTATGGGTATACATTTTGCTATATCCTTGCTCAATGTCTCCCACTTAACCCCGGTATCACTATTTCACAACAGCTGCTCCCTGTCTATATCCTGAAGTGCAGCCCTTAACCTGGGAAAATTGGCCTTTATAAAATTAAGGGATTTTGTCCTCCCAAGCTTTGTTTGTTTTTTATGATTTAAGTGGAATTTGATAAGATTATGGTCACTATTACCAACTAGTTGGATCTTCTACAAGCTGGACCATAAAATTGAATTTCCTACCTTTTACAGATGATGTAATACCATGACCCCAGTAAATATCCAGGTAAACTCTTCCATCAAGACCACCGTACCTTCCTGTGCCACCCACTCAGTTTCCTTATACAACTGACCCTCTAACTCCTCAGTTATGTTGGGTGGGGGTCTATAGATTATACCATAACGTATTTTATCAGTGCATATGGATCTCCCTATCAACTATTCTAATCCCCCCACCACAATCCACTTCCCCACCAAAAAGTGTAGACTGTCCCCTCTCTGTCCTATTTACCCCTATATCTGCCTGGTCCTCCCCCTGATTTCCTAGTTTAAATGCTTCACTACCCCAATAGAATTCCCCCCCCCTCAACACAGCAGACCCCCTTCCATTCAGCTGCAACTTATCTGTGGAAAACAGTTTGTACCCCAGTGAAAAGTCAGCCCAGTGCTCTAGGAACCCAAACCCTTCTTTCCTGCCCCAAGACTTGAGCCAAACATGTAACTTCCTAAGCTCCCACTGCCTTTCCTGTGTAGAACATGGCATAGGCAGTATTCCAGGAAATACTACCTTAGAGGTCCTTCCCTTCAGCTTGGAGCCAAGTTCTCTAAAATTATTCTTAAGGAGCCTACATCTACCATTTATTCTGTTATTGGTACCCACATAGACCACGACAACTGGGTCCTGCCCAGCCCCTCCCAGCAATTTGTCCACCCGTTCCACCACATGCCGAACCCTGACACCAGGGAGACAGCAAACCATTTGGTTGTGGTGGTCCTGTCGACAAATTGCATCTGTCTTACTGATTACAGAATTAATCTGTCCCACCTCGGTGGCCATTCAGACATTATATTATAATGTCCCCCTCCACTTTGCCCCACAGTATAATGCCCCTTTTCCAGGTTTCCCCCACAGTATCATGTCGTCTTTTCAGCTTGCCCCCACAGTATATTGTCTACATTCCAGGTTGCCCCTACCCCTGTATCAATCAAATAAAGAAAAAAAGACACCTAATATTCACCCTTTCCTGTTCCCTCGTTGTCTTCTGTCTCTGCTGCCGGAAGCCCAGAGGATGCAAATGAGTTAGAGCTGTGAAGTATAGGAGCAGCCCTGAACAGAGGGACAGCACTCTAAATGCAGGACTATCCCACTGTCCCAAGGGGGCTCCCGCTACAATAGGGCCTGGTGCAAGTGCACCATTGGCTCTATGGTTAAAGAGGCTCTGGGTGACCCACTTCAGGCAGTGATAGGCTAAGTGCTCATTTCCTATGTGTCAAGATGGTCCGGGAAATAAAGACCAGTAAGGGACCTAGGAGCTGTTGGAACAGGAACACTCATGAATTGTTAAAGTGAATATTGTTTCTCATTTTTTTTTAACCCTTTGTAAACTAAAAGAAAATTTATCCATTGAACAATCCCTTTAAGGTTGTCTGTTTTATCTGCTATATTTGTTTACTGTCAATATAATTCATATTGAAATTTGAAATGTCTGTTCTGGTTTGCTAAGCTACAGGTTGAGGAGTTATAGGAACTGCGAGAGAGGAATGATGTGCACGGACATGATTTAGTCATGTTCAATTTCTATTACCTTGAAAAAGTCCATATGATTAATACTAGGAAAACAAGACTATTTCCAAGAATAGTTATCTCTTGGGACAAATCTAGAACTGATAATATCCCTAGTACTGTCCCCGGAGATGAGAACAGTTGGAGACTGTACATCAGGTTAATTCAGTCAATATCTATGCAGCTTGGATAATATCTACCACATGCAATGTGTGATGTGAGCATGTATATGTATCCCAGCAGTATAAGAAATCATTTAGAGGAGTTCTCCACTACTTGCTTAAGAAAGATGAAAAATCTGATTATCAATTTTTATGGTGTCAGAAAGTCTGATCACCCTCAAACGCTGATGTAACTGACGCTAGGTTCACACTAGCGTTCGGCTTTCAGTTCTTCGGGTCTGCTTGGGGACCTGAAAAATGGAAACCTAATCCTCTTAAAAAGCGGTTAACCATAGAAACCTGGACCTCGGTTTCTGCCTGAAAAATGCGGAGAGATATTTTTCAAGCGGATTCAGGGACGGAATCCCCGAATGGGGGGATAATAATTGAATAATGGAGCAGTTATAAACTGCCCAACAGAACCTATATGGTTTTAACTATCCACTTTGAATCCCATAAAGAGGACCTTTCACCACCACAACCAACTCCAACTCTTTGCATCCTTCCATAGTCCTGGTTGTGCAGTGGTTGGAATAATTTCTGTTACTGTCAGCACAATCGTGCTCTCTATTGTCAGATGGGTGGTCCTGGGCTATATATATACAGTACAGACCAAAAGTTTGGAAACACCTTCTCATTCCAAGAGTTTTCTGTATTTTCATGACTATAAAAATTGTAGATTCACACTGAAGACATCAAAACTATGAATTAACACATGTGGAATTATATACTTAACAAAAAAGTGTGAAACAAATGAAAATATGTCTTATTTTCTAGGTTCTTCAAAGTAGCCACCTTTTGCTTTGATTACTGCTTTGCACACTCTTGGCATTCTCTTGATGAGCTTCAAGAGGTAGTCACCTGAAATGGTCTTCCAACAGTCTTGAAGGAGTTCCCAGAGATGCTTAGCACTTGTTGGCTCTTTTGCCTTCACTCTGCGGTCCAGCTCACCCCAAACCATCTCGATTGGGTTCAGGTCTGGTGACTGTGGAGGCCAGGTCATCTGGCGTAGCACCCCATCACTCTCCTTCTTGGTCAAATAGCCCTTACACAGTCTGGAGGTGTGTTTGGGGTCATTGTCCTGTTGAAAAATAAATGATGGTCCAACTAAACGCAAACCGGAATGGAATAGCATGCCGCTGCAAGATGCTGTGGTAACCATGCTGGTTCAGTATTCCTTCAATTTTGAATAAATCCCCAACAGTGTCACCAGCAAAGCACCCCCACACCATCACACCTCCTCCTCCATGCTTCACGGTGGGAACCAGGCATGTAGAGTCCATTCCTTCACCTTTTCTGCGTCGCACAAAGACACGGTGGATGGAACCAAAGATCTCAAATTTGGACTCATCAGACCAAAGCACAGATTTCCACAGGTCTAATGTCCATTCCTTGTGTTCTTTAGCCCAAACAAGTCTCTTCTGCTTGTTGCCTGTCCTTAGCAGTGGTTTCCTAGCAGCTATTTTACCATGAAGGCCTGCTGCACACAGTCTCCTCTTAACAGTTGTTGTAGAGATGTGTCTGCTGCTAGAACTCTGTGTGGCATTGACCTGGTCTCTAATCTGAGCTGCTGTTAACCTGCGATTTCTGAGGCTGGTCACTCGGATGAACTTATCCTCCGCAGCAGAGGTGACTCTTGATCTTCCTTTCCTGGGGCAGTCCTCATGTGAGACAGTTTCTTTGTAGCGCTTGATGGTTTTGGCCACTGCACTTGGGGACACTTTCAAAGTTTTCCCAATTTTTCGGACTGACTGACCTTCATTTCTTAAAGTAATGATGGCCACTCGTTTTTCTTTACTTAGCTGCTTTTTTCTTGCCATAATACAAATTCTAACACTCCATTCAGTAGGACTATCAGCTGTGTATCCACCTGACTTCTGAACAACACAACTGATGGTCCCAACCCCATTTATAAGGCAAGAAATCCCACTTATTAAACCTGACAGGGCACACCTGTGAAGTGAAAACCATTTCAAGTGACTACCTCTTGGAGCTCATCAAGAGAATGCCAAGAGTGTGCAAAGCAGTAATCAAAGCAAAAGGTGGCTACTTTGAAGAACCTAGAATATAAGACATATTTTCAGTTGTTTCTCACTTTTTTGTTAAGTATATAATTCCACATGTGTTAATTCATAGTTTTGATGCCTTCAGTGTGAATCTACAATTTTTATAGTCATGAACATACAGAAAACTCTTGAAATGAGAAGGTGTGTCCAAACTTTTGGTCTGTACTGTGTATATATATACAGTCATATGAAAAAGTTTGGGCACCCCTATTAATCTTAATCATTTTTAGTTCTAAATATTTGGGTGTTTGCAACAGCCATTTCAATTTGATATATCTAATAACTGATGGACACAGTAATATTTCAGGATTGAAATGAGGTTTATTGTACTAACAGAAAATGTGCAATATGCATTAAACCAAAATTTGACCGGTGCAAAAGTATGGGCACCTCAACAGAAAAGTGACATTAATATTTAGTAGATCCTCCTTTTGCAAAAATAACAGCCTCTAGTCGCTTCCTATAGCTTTTAATCAGTTCCTGGATCCTGGATGAAGGTATTTTTGACCATTCCTCTTTACAAAACAATTCCAGTTCAGTTAAGTTTGATGGTCGCCGAGCATGGACAGCCCGCTTCAAATTATCCCACAGATGTTCAATGATATTCAGGTCTGGGGACTGGGATGGCCATTCCAGAACATTGTAATTGTTCCTCTGCATGAATGCCTGAGTAGATTTGGAGCTGTGTTTTGGATCATTGTCTTGCTGAAATATCCATCCCCGGCGTAACTTCAAATTCGTCACTGATTCTTGTACATTATTCTCAAGAATCTGCTGATACTGAGTTGAATCCATGCGACCCTCAACTTTAACAAGATTCCCGGTGCCGGCATTAGCCACAGAGCCCCAAAGCATGATGGAACCTCCACCAAATTTTACAGTGGGTAGCAAGTGTTTTTCTTGGAATGCTGTGTTTTTTTGACGCCATGCATAACGCCTTTTTGTATGACCAAACAACTCAATCTTTGTTTCATCAGTCCACAGGACCTTCTTCCAAAATGAAGCTGGCTTGTCCAAATGTGCTTTTGCATACCTCAGGCGACTCTGTTTGTGGCGTGCTTTCAGAAACGGCTTATTTCGCATCACTCTCCCACACAGCTTCTCCTTGTGCAAAGTGTGCTGTATTGTTGACCGATGCACAGTGACACCATCTGCAGCAAGATGATGCTGCAGCTCTTTGGAGGTGGTCTGTGGATTGTCCTTGACTGTTCTCACCATTCTTCTTCTCTGCCTTTCTGATATTTTTCTTGGCCTGCCACTTCTGGGCTTAACAAGAACTGTCCCTGTGGTCTTCCATTTCCTTACTATGTTCCTCACAGTGGAAACTGACAGGTTAAATCTCTGAGACAACTTTTTGTATCCTTCCCCTGAACAACTATGTTGAACAATCTTTGTTTTCAGATCATTTGAGAGTTGTTTTGAGGAGCCCATGATGCCACTCTTCAGAGGAGATTCAAATAGGAGAACAACTTGCAATTGGCCACCTTAAATACCTTTTCTCATGATTGGATACACCTGGCTATGAAGTTCAAAGCTCAGTGAGGTTACAAAACCAATTTTGTGCTTCAGTAAGTCAGTAAAAAGTAGTTAGGAGTATTCAAATCAATAAAATGATAAGGGTACCCAAATTTTTGCAGCGGTCAAATTTTGGTTTAATGCATATTGCACATTTTCTGTTAGTACAATAAACCTCATTTCAATCCTGAAATATTACTGTGTCCATCAGTTATTAGATATATCAAATTGAAATGGCTGTTGCAAACACCCAAATATTTAGAACTAAAAATGATTAAGATTAATAGGGGTGCCCAAACTTTTTCATATGACTGTATGTATATATATATATATATATATATATATATATATATATATATATATATATATCATTAGTAAAACATATGTAATTCCTCATGATCTTGCACTACTTGCTTTATTAAGATGGTTTTTGATCCTATATAGCAATTACACTCCTGAACTATGGGAGTTTATCTTGTTAGCAGTAGTTTTTCCTGAGACATAACTATGTTTTACCAGCACTTACTGGCGCATCGGTGGGTGTTAACATTTCACCGTCGCTCGCAGTAATTTATATGGAGTGTTTACAGCTGGTAACACTAGACTTTATGCTACATCTTGTCATTTACCACATACCATTAAGAATATTCCATTAGGAGAGATGATACGTGCTAGACGCAATAGTTCACTGGATAGGGATTTTGAGACTGAGTTACACAATGTATCTACTAGCTTACTGTCCAGACGTAATCCCTCTTGGGCGATTACTAGAGCTGCTAATATTGTTAAAACAAAGTCCAGAAGTGATTTACTCAGTTTCATTCCGTACCATACATGAGATAAAAATAGACAAAAATCCATTGTGTTTTCTACTTATATTGAATTTTGAAATAATTGTGACATTATTCTTATAGCTGATCCCCAATTGTTTGACACATTTAATAATGGTTATCCATGTATAGCAAAAAGAGCCCTGGTAATTGGCAGTATGGTGACCCCTAGCTTATTCCTAAACAATGGTCATCCAAAAAAAATGTCTGGCTTTGTTATAAAGGGTCACATAAATGTGGCCACAATATTTGTGCTTGTTGTAGAGTCATGCAAACTGGCCCCCAATTTTTCTCTTATGCTGGTTTTCTCCATCCAGCAATATCTAAATCGCAATATTACTTTTGTAAATGATTCAATTTCTTTTGTAAATGATTCAATTTTTATTCACTGAAAGCAAGCAGAATGAATGACAGCAAGCAGAGATCTATAAAACTATGAGGAATTGATACAGAAAGTATATTGGAAAATTGTAAAACTTTTCATTATACAAACAATAACATTTGTCTCTTAATATTGGTCTGAAACTGGACAATCCCTTTAAGGGTTTACTATAAACCTAAAATGCGTAAACTGTGTTGCTTTTAACTATGCCATGTCCGTGTTCCATGCGATCTAGTAAAGCTTACAAGTTCCTTTACCTGCTGCTGGAGCCTTCACTCGCCAAGTGAAATATTGTGGAGACTAAAATAAAATTAATAATTATGAGCACTCATAAGTTTTATTTATTGGGTAGCAATAGCTAAGTCATAGCTAATAACTAAATTAATATCAGATGAAGTACATGTAAAGCCCTCACATGGCACTGGCTAAAGGGCTAAGCTCGTGCCATCAAGCAGTGGGTGTCAACTGCAACCTAATACCCAGCTGCAATGCCCAAATTGGAGATTACTATGATCCTGGCTGCTTAACCCTCTATGTACTATGGCCAATAGTAACTGTGGCATCTAAGCAGTTAGGGTGAGCATACTCCTTCTGTCACCCCATCTGTGTCTCCAATGGGTTTCCATGGCAGTCAGGGTGTTGTTATTAGTCTCACAAAAAACTTTATTATGTCAAAATGTATCCCTCACAAAATGTCATTAAGCCAAATGTCATAAATGTCATTACAAAAAATCTAACAAACAATGCCAGAACAGTTTTTCGCTCATCCCAGAAATGAATTAAAAAGTGATCCAAAAGTTGTAATTACTCCAAAACAATACCATTAAACACTGCAAAAAAAAAAAAAAAAAAAGGCTCCTCCAATGGAGAAATATAAATTATGGGGCTTTGAAAGGATAAATAAAAAAAAGTAAAAAAGTATTTTTATTGCACAAAGGTAGTAAGACATAAAAAATTTATAAGCTATAATTATACCGATCCAAAAAATAAAGTTATCATGTAAATAATACAACACAGTGAACCCCAAAAACAATGGGGAAAGTGCTCCCTGCACAAACGATAGAACAAGATCTCTACTAAATCCTTAGCCTACATTCACATGATAATCTGCAGTGTTTATTTTTATGGTTTTTTTTTTTAATAGCACTCACATGGCTGTATTAAATGCAATGTATGTGAATGGGGGCTTTTCACATGAAGTTTTTTTGACAGTCAGTTTTACGGCTAAGGCCCCACATAGTGGGCAGCAGCAAAAAACGCTGTGGGAAAAACACGGCGGAAACGCATTGCAGGTTTCCCGCAGCACTTTTCACAGAAAGTCTGCTTAGTTTTCCAATTATACATTTAGGAAAACTGCTGGTGTTTCCGTAGGTATAATTGACATGCTGCGATTTCCAAAAACACAACGGTATTGGAAATTGCAGCATTTTCGCTGCTCGTATTTTTCTGCAATGTGTGGATGGGATTGTTTATGCCACGTGGGGCCTTCAAAAAGTAGGTTATGTCCTATTTCTATTTGTTTTCACTGATCTGTCAATTGAATCATATCTGTGAGGGATCCATGAAAACGGTGACCCTTCAGATGCAAAATGGCCATCAAAAATAACCAATTTTCACAGCCATTTCATACCACAGTCGTGTAAACGTAGGCTTAGATACTCTCTCATTTTTCTTCTTTCTCATGCTGTTAGCCAATCTCTGACTTTTAAGTGACGTCGGTGAGATTTAACCCAGTCAATCCCCAGGCACATACAGCAATTACTTCATTTTTTATAAACATAATGATGGGAATAGTTACAAACCTATTACATAGCATATACAATCAGCAATTTATTGCAGAGCACAAATATGAGCACTCATGTCTAATAAATATTCAGGTATGAAAAATTCAGTGATAATGTTGCAAATGTGAATGCAAATATGGAAATGTCTATTCATTATATGCATGTGGAAGTCATCCCGCTTTGATGAAGTAATTGAACGGATATATCTAAATCCACAAAATATTTAACACCTGCTTCTGGGTGACAATATGAGCTCATTAAAGTACTAGAAAAGTAACCAGTTTAATGAATGATGCGTTGGATGAAACACAACTAGATCTTTGATGTTACTTTTTGATTTTCCTTGAAAAAAAATAAATAAAGCGGAAGCTCAAATAGATAACCTAAAAGAAGTTGTTTCACCACAGACATCCTCTCTATTATAAAAGCCAAGGAGATTCCTCCTTTTGATAGGATAAGATGCAAACCCCTACTCATTTGCACTTCAGTGGCCACTAGAGGGAGCATCTAGTATTACCATCCACCAGTGTCCACGCCTTCTCGCATGTGACCACCCATTATGACATCCTTAACGTAATAGGTTAAATGGAAAGAGAATGTCGAGATAAGACAACCGTTTTTTCACTTTCTGAAGAACTCAGATCTATACATTACAGCTATTATCGTAAGTGTTGACACCCATGAAATTTTTCCTGAAAATTAAGTATTTCTCCCAGAAATTATGGAAAATACACATTTTTTTATACACATGTTTATTTACTTTGCTTGTATTGGAACAACAGAAAAAACATAGGAAAAAAGATTGGTTTCAGGAGTGATTTTCAGATTGCCCACACCTGTTACTTGCCACAGGTGAGTTTGAACGAGCATCACATGCTTGAAACAAAGTTATTTACCCACAATTTTGCCAAAAGTGCCAATAATTTTGTCCAACCCATTTTTGGAGTTTTGTGTGAAATTATGTCTAATTTGCCTTTTTTTTCTCTGTTGCTGTTGTTCCAATACACACAAAAGAAATAAACATGTGTATTACGAAACATGTGTAATTGCAATAATTTTCTGGGAGAAATGCTTCATTTTCTGGAAACATTTCAGGGGTACCAACACTTACAGCCATGACTGTACATACACTAAAGCCAGTAAGAATATGCAATAAGACTTTGTTCATATCCAGGTTTTGGGGGTTCAATATAAATGGAAAACCCCAATGCAGAGTCAGGTTCACCAGAAAATGAACATCATCAGCGGCCAACAAAGCCAATTGACTTACAGTATAAAGAGGTTGATTATGTTCCGATGAGGTTAGCATGGAACGCTATTTATAAGTGTACAATATAGGACTGAAGAACCCGGGGATCGTGTACCAAACAGATGGGCCCAGAAGAGGTGAGGGAAGGTGAGTATGAGTGTATATTATTTTTCTGCACCTCCTCAGACCTCCGTTTATACTCTGGGTTCTGCAGAGACTTTAGTTTAATAATACCATTTTCGGTTCACCCAAATTGAAACTGGTGGGTGAACCTTGCAAAAATTCATGAAATAAATTGTGCAAGGATCCCTCATCTCCAAAGATAGTATGGTACAATGCAAGTAAATTTACAGAATGGTATAGCAATAGAGATGGGCAAACTTTCCAAGATTCGTTTCGGGATCAGGTGGCTCAGGTTCCTGATAGGTTTTGGGTTGAACTTGGGTCGGCTCATCAGACCCCACAGTATAATAGGTGGAGGCCCAGGCAAGGTGTGAAAAATAAAAGACATTTATACTTACCTTCCCTCATCTCTTTTGGGCTTCGTTGCGGTGTCCGGTGCTCTCTCTCTCTCTGTTTCCTCGATGACGTCATGCACCTGTGATTGAGCCTCAGCAGTCACATGGGCATGCCGAGAGTATAATAATTTACCGCAATGTGTGTTGTGGTGGCCATTATAGTTTGTCTTAGATGAATCCCCAACTGTTTTTGGGATATTCAGGTTGAACCTGGCTCGTGACTAAGTGCTTCGCCCATCTCTATATAGTATAAAGCAAGTAATAGGTTTCTACAAAATCCTATTTATACATTGCTGCAAAAATTCACAAGGATTTTAGAGCAGGCTACAAAATTTCAAGCTGTTGTTCCCTGCAAAATTACATTGAAATAAGTAAAGCATTGTGAGGGAAAGAGGTTAATGCCTATTGCCTGTACATATGGATTTGATGTGAAGATGGGAATAATATTCCTAACTATGATAGCAATATCTGATATTATAACCATTACGATTATCATAAAAAGGAACAACAACAACAATAATAATCTCATTGCTCATTATCACTAATTTGCTAATATTTCAGCTTAGTACATCTTGCACCAGAAAACATTATTGCTCAGTACTCCAGGGTACAGTTTTAATTAACAAAAAGTGAATGTGTAAATGCAGATTCTATTAACACATTTCTAATTAATACCAGATTAAACATAGCGGACCTTTGTCATTTTGCTAATGGAGTAACTAATTTATGGCTATGATCTATCCATTTTTTCCTATTTTCAGTTAAAGAGATCAGGAAACATATCTGTCAGAGGCGAACTAAGGTGACCATGTATACAGAAGTAGTGAAACAGACTGCTCTATGCTGTATCTGTAACACCCATAGAAGTAGAGATGAGGGAACCTTGCAAAGTTCGATTCAGATTTGCCAGCTCGGAGTTACAGTTCACATTTGGTCCTAACTTGTTGGTTATGAACCATAAATGCAAATTGCCGTACAATGTTGTGTATGACACTGTGATTCTATCTAACCCCTTTGTAGCTCTCCAACATGAACATAACCATAGTAATGTCAAAGTTATAGCAATAGATATGACTACAGGTAAATAGGTGTTAGCGGGTGCTGACAAATAACCTGTTTATAGCGTACCTCCAATGACAACAACTTTTTATAAAGGAATAGGTGAATATAAGAAACTTTGTAATATAACTTATTAAGGAAATCTCTTTCCTTTTGCTGCTCTGCTCCTCCTTATCAGGCTGTTTGTTTACATAGAATCCGTAGCCATATGCAGCCCACACACAGAACTCTATGGAGAGAGGAGGGGGATGAGAAGCCTGTTAGGTTATTTATTGCCTCATTTTGTGCAATGCTGGCCTCTTACCTCAAACATAGCAGTATTAAGAGTTCCCTGACCCACAGAACAGCATGTAGCAGCTGCAATTACCTGTGTGTGTCTTCTAGCTGCATCTTTCACCTCCTTCCCTCTTCATAGACTAATGCTAGGTTTACACTAGCGTTCGGGCACTCTGTCTCAGATTCTGCTTAAAATCAGCATAGAGAAAAGTCCTGCAAGGAGGACTTTTCTCTCCCCCAATTTCAGTATTAAATCGTCTGAAACCGGGCGGAAACCCGACAGACCCCATCATAGTCTATGGGGTCCACGGGTTTTTGCATGTAACCACTTTTTAAGTGGACAGGGTTTCCATTTTTCAGGAAACCCGAACACTAGTGTGAACCTAGCACACTATGTGAAAAGTAACTCAGGTTGATAAATGGAGAAGGAAACATATTTCTTAAATAAGATATAAACCAAAGTGTCTTATATTCACCTATACTGTTCTTTTTTTTTATAATGGGAGGTACGCTTTAAAAACACTCCGCAATGTTGGATTTTTTAACGCTTTTTAAAATTAATTTTAATGAAGTATTATGCAGGAAAAACTAAATTATAATGCAGAGCAACATTGACTATGTTAGTGTTAGTGTAGCTGGTGTATAGCATCACTATCACTGGGAATGTTTGTTACTTGTATGTAACTAATTTTTATCAATGAAAAAAACAATAGCCAGGAATCAAGTTCTCACACAAGATAAATCAGCTCACTGTATACCAATTCTGTGGGGTAACCGTACATCTTACCACACATGCACATGTGATCATGAATAGGGGAACTCAACATCCACACTCCCTTCCAACTAACCTATCACCCTAGCTTACACAGGAGTGTAATGACCTCGACAATTACACATCCACACAAACAGCTGCCACCACTCGGCACTTATGGTAGGTGAGACACTAATATGCACAAACCATGCACAAACAACACAATTTATAGCCAAGGACAGTCTTATTAAATTTTAGATTTAACATACAGTACATAAAAAATACAGTGCTTAAAAAAAAAAAGATGGAACAAAAAGACATATACATACAATGTAAAATAAAATGGGAATAATGTACAGACTTGTTAAGTTTGGCTGTAAGCACAGCTGAAACTAAATGGGCAAATCCTACAGGTACCTTGTATCTCCAAAATCGGACAAAATGTTCATGTACCTCATCAATTTTAAAGGATTCTCAGCTCTGCTCACTTCCTGTTACCTCCCACCGGTAATGTCATCATTTTCCTTTGTTGGGTATCAGTTTTTGGGTTGGCTAACAAATAGAGTGGTGATGTCTGCTACGCTCAGCATAAACTGAATTGCTAATTAGAGTGACTGCAATTGAATTAGCACCTGGGACTTTCTTCTCCATCTATAGCCTGAGCTGTGGATAACACATTATAATTACTGTGCATAGGATCCACTCTAGCACAATTACACAAAGGACCGATTTCCTAATTATACCCAGGAATAAAAAAAAATATAACTATAAGAAAATTCTTAAATAAACACATAACTCATGACACAGTATAATATATAAATATATATATATATATATATATATATATATATATATATATAAGTGTATATATATATATAAAGTACAGACCAAAAGTTTGGACACACCTTCTCATTCCAAGAGTTTTCTGTATTTTCATGTCTATAAAAATTGTAGATTCACACTGAAGGCATCAAAATTATGAATTAACACATGTGGAATTATATACTTAACAAAAAAGTGTGAAACAACTGAAAATATGTCTTATATTCTAGGTTCTTCAAAGTAGCCACCTTTTGCTTTGATTACTGCTTTGCAGACTCCTGACATTCTCTTGATGAGCTTCAACAGGTAGTCACCTGAAATGGTTTTCACTTCACAGGTGTGCCCTGTCAGGTTTAATAAGTGGGATTTCTTGCCTTATAAATGGGGTTGGGACCATCAGTTGTTGTGTTCAGAAATCAGGTGGATACACAGCTGATAGTCCTACTGAATGGAGTGTTAGAATTTGTATTATGGCTAGAAAAAAACAGCTAAGTAAAGAAATACGAGTGGCCATCATTACTTTAAGAAATGAAGGTCAGTCAGTCCGAAAAATTGGGAAAACTTTGAAAGTGTCCCCAAGTGCAGTGGCCAAAACCATCAAGCGCTACAAAGAAACTGGCTCACATGAGGACTGCCCCAGGAAAGGAAGACCAAGAGTCACCTCTGCTGTGGAGGATAAGTTCATCCGAGTCACCAGCCTCAGAAATCGCAGGTTAACAGCAGCTCAGATTAGAGACCAGGTCAATGCCACACAGAGTTCTAGCAGCAGACACATCTCTACAACAACTGTTAAAAGGAGACTGTGTGCAGCAGGCCTTCATGGTAAAATAGCTGCTAGGAAACCACTGCTAAGGACAGGCAACAAGCAGAAGAGACTTGTTTGGGCTAAAGAACACAAGGAATGGACATTAGACCTGTGGAAATCTGTGTTTTGGTCTGATGAGTCCAAATTTGAGATCTTTGGTTCCAACCACCGTGTCTTTGTGCGACGCAGAAAAGGTGAATGAATGGACTCTACATGTCTGGTTCCCACCGTGAAGCATGGAGGAGGAGGTGTGATGGTGTGGGGGTGTTTTGCTGGTGACACTGTTGGGGATTTATTCAAAATTGAAGGAATACTGAACCAGCATGGTTACCACAGCATCTTGCAGTGGCATGCTATTCCGTCCGGTTTGCGTTTAGTTGGACCATCATTTATTTTTCAACAGGACAATGACCCCAAACACACCTCCAGACTGTGTAAGGGCTATTTGACCAAGAAGGAGAGTGATGGGGTGCTACGCCAGATGACCTGGCCTCCACAGTCACCAGACCTGAACCCAATCGAGATGGTTTGGGGTGAGCTGGACCGCAGAGTGAAGGCAAAAGGGCCAACAAGTGCTAAGCATTTCTGGGAACTCCTTCAAAATGGTTGGAAGACCATTTCAGGTGACTACCTCTTGAAGCTCATCAAGAGAATGCCAAGAGTGTGCAAAGCAGTAATCAAAGCAAAAGGTGGCTACTTTGAAGAACCTAGAATATAAGACATATTTTCAGTTGTTTCACACTTTTTTGTTAAGTATATAATTCCACATGTGTTAATTCATAGTTTTGATGCCTTCAGTGTGAATCTACAATTTTTATAGTCATGAAAATACAGAAAACTCTTGGAATGAGAAGGTGTGTCCAAACTTTTGGTCTGTACTGTGTATATATATATATATATATATATATATATATATATATATATATATATATATATATATATATATATATATACAGTAATGGCTCAGTAATGGCTTTCTTCTGGCAATTCGACCATGCAGCCCATTTTTCTTCAAGTGCCTCATTATTGTGCATCTTGAAACAGCCACACCGATAGTTTTCAGAGAGTCCTGTATTTCAGCTGATGTTATGTGTGGGTTTTTCTTGGCATCCCGAACAATTTTCCGGGCAGTTGTGGCCGAAATTTTGGTTGGTCTACATGACCGTAGTTTGGTTTCTGGGCATGTTATCAGGCCAAAATCACCAGGGTATGTGAACTTTTGGTCATTTTGATGTTTTTGGTTGTCATTATTATTTAAAAATAGAAAACACAGAAGTTCGACAATAAATGGCTTCAACCAACCACTAACCATGAATGGAAAAAAAGTTTTTGTGTTCTCATTCATATTCTCTGAAAAAAGGCCAAAAAACCCAAAAAATCTGCCGGGGTATATAAACTTTTTAGCACAACTGTAGATATATATATATATATATATATATATATATATATATATATATACAGTGCCTTGCGAAAGTATTCGGCCCCCTTGAACTTTTCAACCTTTTGCCACATTTCAGGCTTCAAACATAAGGATATAAAATTTTTATTTTTTGGTGAAGAATCAACAAGTGGGACACAATCATGAAGTGGAACGAAATTTATTGGATATTTTAAACTTTTGTAAAAAATAAAAAACTGAAATGTGGGGCATGCCAAATTATTCGGCCCCCTTAAGTTAATACTTTGTAGTGCCACCTTTTGCTGCGATTACAGCTGCAAGTCGCTTGGGGTATGTCTATCAGTTTTGCACATCGAGAGACTGAAATTCTTGCCCATTCTTCCTTGGAAAACAGCTGGAGCTCAGTGAGGTTGGATGGAGAGCGTTTGTGAACAGCAGTTTTCAGCTCTTTCCACAGATTCTCGATTGGATTCAGGTCTGGACTTTGACTTGGCCATTCTAACACCTGGATACGTTTATTTGTGAACCATTCCATTGTAGATTTTGCTTTATGTTTGGGATCATTGTCTTGTTGGAAGATAAATCTCCATCCCAGTCTCAGGTCTTTTGCGGACTCCAACAGGTTTTCTTCCAGAATGGTCCTGTATTTGGCTCCATCCATCTTCCCATCAAATTTAACCATCTTCCCTGTCCCTGCTGAAGAAAAGCAGGCCCAAACCATGATGCTGCCACCACCATGTTTGACAGTGGGGATGGTGTGTTCAGGGTGATGAGCTGTGTTGCTTTTACGCCAAACATATCGTTTTGCATTGTGGCCAAAAAGTTGGATTTTGGTTTCATCTGACCATAGCACCTTCTTCCACATGTTTGGTGTGTCTCCCAGGTGGTTTGTGGCAAACTTTAAACAAGACTTTTTATGGATATCTTTGAGAAATGGCTTTCTTCTTGCCACTCTTCCATAAAGGCCAGATTTGTGCAGTGTACGACTGATTGTTGTCCTACGGACAGACTCTCCCACCTCAGCTGTAGATCTCTGCAGTTCATCCAGAGTGATCATGGGCCTCTTGGCTGCATCTCTGATCAGTCTTCTCCTTGTTTGAGATGAAAGTTTAGAGGGACGGCCGGGTCTTGGTAGATTTGCAGTGGTCTGATACTCCTTCCATTTCAATATGATCGCTGGCACAGTGCTCCTTGGGATGTTTAAAGTTTGGGAAATCTTTTTGTATCCAAATCCGGACTTAAACTTCTCCACAACAGTATCACGGACCTGCCTGGTGTGTTCCTTGGTCTTCATGATGCTCTCTGCGCTTTAAACAGAACCCTGAGACTATCACAGAGCAGGTGCATTTATACGGAGACTTGATTACACACAGGTGGATTATATTTATCATCATCAGTCATTTAGAACAACATTGGATCATTCAGAGATCCTCACTGAACTTCAGGAGTGAGTTTGCTGCACTGAAAGTAAAGGGGCCGAATAACATTGCACGCCCCACTTTTCAGTTTTTTATTTTTTGCAAAAGTTTAAAGTAACCAATAAATTTTGTTCCACTTCACAATTGTGTCCCACTTGTTGTTGATTCTTCACCAAAAAATTTTAATTTTATATCTTTATGTTTCAAGCCTGAAATGTGGCAAAAGGTTAAAAAGTTCAAGGGGGCCGAATACTTTCGCAAGGCACTGTATATATATATATATATATTTTTTTTTTTTAATTTCATCACAGCCAAATTAAGCCAGAAATGTACTAAAAGAGTATGTTTGGAGACTGTCACACACAGTACAGATTGAGTTTGATTCATTGATTCATGCAGTTGCTCTTTGCTACCTACAAGTAATTAAAGGCTGAGATGAGAGTACCCCTTTAACATCTGGTGCAGTATTTCTCAGTCAAGTACAAAAGTTTCCATCCTTATCTTACCTTTAATTTGATTGAAGAAAGTCTTTCAGCAATACATTGGTTATAAACCTAATCCCAGTGTATTGTAGAGTTAATTTTACAGTTTCCAAGTATGTCCCAGTTATTCAGATTTGAAAACCCATTTTCATATAAATCAATGTTTTATTCATATGTAATTGAGAAGAAAAGTGCTTTGCCCCGGAATCTAGAGCTGAGACCAAAACAGATGCAAGCTAAGACACACCCTCTTTCTCTTCATTTGAATAAAATTCATATGACTTAAATGGTGATTCTCATGTAAATGGGGCTCCATAGCTGAATATCAGAAGCATATTTGGAATGTATAAAATCACCTCTGATTAGGTTTATAATGAATTTAATTTGGACACTCCTTTAAGGACTTCAATTTCTAGTGAAACCACTTTATTACATTATTGTGGCATGATAACAAAACCCTTGAAAGGCTATAATTCAGAACACAGCCACGGGATAGATACACATACACAAAACTGCTCATCTCAGGACTAGAGAGGAGTAAGCCTCACAAAATTCATTTTGACGAATATTCGAGAAGTATGGAACTTGTTTAGATAGAACTGGAAGTGCTATTATTATACTCTGGAGTCTCCAAAGACCCAAGAATATAATAAATGGAGGCCCCACCTCTCCTGGGCATCCTTGCAGAGTTCAGCGGTCTCCCTGCATTCTCTTCAAGCCTTTTCTGGCCCCTGGCTGATGTCGCTTGTCCCAGGGTCAACGTGTGATGTCAGCTGGAGGCCAGAAGAGGCCTGAAGAGGATCCCGAGGGACCGCTGGACGCACATGATAGGTGAGACAAGGTGAGTATAAGTGTTTGCTATTTTTACTCACCTCCCCTGGGCCTCCTCTTATTATACTGTGGGATCTGAGGAGACCACAGGGTGCAATAGTGTTTTGTGGATGAAGAACCCCAAAAGTTTTGTGTTCGGTCAAAGTTATATCAAGGTACCCCAGAAACTTTAATCAGATATTTATTGTCTATTAAAAGCACAGCAAGAGCACTGTAAGAGTCGACCCTATACACAAGGCATGTATGCCCTGCAGTACACAAATTGAAAACCTATGGTCTAGTGTACAGGATACATATATTTGTTAGCCATCATCTCAAGTGAATAATTAAAATTGCCAGCATTGGGTTCCTCAGTCTGATCTGTGGATACCATTTTGGCATAAGCTTACCAATAAAGTCTGTGGGAATATCCATGTATATGTTACCGTTAAAGTGCAGAAATCAGTTAATCTGCAGATTGACTAGGTAATGTGCACATTAACTAGGGCGATCCATTAAAGTGCAGAAAACTTCTTTCATTTCTGACATTACCTAGGTAATCTGTACATTACCTAGTTAATGTGCACATTACCTACTAGGCACTCGTTAAAGTGCAGATAATGACATGTTTTTCCGGAACAGCAGCAACGTCGCTGTAAGCTTAAGCGAACGTAATGCCGGCAAAAAAAAAAAAAAGGATCGGGGACAGTATAAGGAAAGGTTGAAGACCCAACTTGAATGGGTTTTGAAAGCAAACGGGCGGGTGTGTGTTCGCGCTTACACCCTTTGCGCCGCGAAAAGCCGGTTTTTGTTTTTTCGTCGGAAACAAAATCCTTCGTGTCCGAAAAAAAAAAAAAAAGCCAGATGATTCGCAGTGCAAAGTGCGCACACAGCCGCCTGTTTGCTTTCAAAACCCATTCAAGTTAAATGGGCTTTGAAAGCAAACTGTCTTAGCTATGTTACGCACTGGGCAGCCGACGGCGATTGTGACACATAAAAAAACCACTACCGGCGATGACGAGATGCTGCTGGCGAAAGGAGGGAGAAGAGGGGGGACTGAGTAAGGACAGCAGTACACGAGAGAAACAAACTTCCGAACTTTAACTATCCGCAAGCCGTGAATGTGCACATTACCTAGGTAAAGTGCAGAAAACTCCTGATTCCGCACTTTAACGGAGCAAATCAGTTAATCTGCAGATTACCTAGGTAATGTGCACATTCACTGATTTCGCACTTTAACGGTAACATATATATTGAATGGCGACTTTAATAGAAGCCCCAATCTAGTAGTGAATTGGACCTCTTTTAGTCTTCAGAACTACAGCAATTCATTTTGGAATGCACAGGTATCATCCACAGATATCAGAAGATGACCATGACTTGAAGTCGCTCAGATCCCTTGAATTTCCCATTCTAATATGAATTCACAGTGGAACTGATAAGCTAAAAACTTGCTTACTTGATTCTATACTACACTCTGGGTCATTTGTCTATTCCCTAATTTCCATACAGGGAATCTTCAATCATGAAAGGGCAAGTGTCTCTCAGTTTTCTTCATGTATTGTATAATGTGGCAGTGCACCACAAGCGTGGGGTTAATTTAGTCTTAAGGTGCCCATGGACATTAGACTATGGTTAACCAAGCCCACCTATTTTGGCAGGGCAGGCTAACCATCTGATGTGGTCCATCCGATCAACTAGAGATGAGCAAACTAGTTTGTAATGAACTGGGTTTGTTATGAATTTTCCAAAAATTTCAGGTTTGACCAAACCCCAAATTTGTGCGTTCGCCACCCATAAATCTTTATTACTATTACAATGTATATTACTCTGGAGTCTCTTCAGACCCGAGCATATCGGAGGCTCCATGAAGGTGCAGAAAGATAGAAAAAAATCATTCACCTTTCATTACCATGCCTGGGTTCAGTCTCTGCCCCTGGTATTTTTTTATGAGCATCCCCAGCATCTTCTGGCCCCCTCCCTGACCTTAACACACCAACATGACTGCTGAGGCCTAAACACACCGTTGGTGCTCTTGACATCAGCAAGGAGGCTGGAAGATTCTGAGAACACCCAGGAAAGAAGTCTGGATGCTGGTGAGTATGAGTGCTTTTTTATTTTATTTTTGACTTGGCGTCCTAATATATACAGTACAGACCAAAAGTTTGGACACACCTTCTCATTCCAAGAGTTTTCTGTATTTTCATGACTATAAAAATTGTAGATTCACACTAAAGGCATCAAAACTATGAATTAACACATGTGGAATTATATACTTAACAAAAAAGTGAAACAACTGAAAATATGTCTTATATTCTAGGTTCTTCAAAGTAGCCACCTTTTGCTTTGATTACTGCTTTGCACACTCTTGGCATTCTCTTGATGAGCTTCAAGAGGTAGTCACCTGAAATGGTCTTCCAACAGTCTTGAAGGAGTTCCCAGAGATGCTTAGCACTTGTTTGCCCTTTTGCTCTGCGGTCCAGCTCACACCAAACCATCTCGATTGGGTTCAGGTCTGGTGACTGTGGAGGCCAGGTCATCTGGCGTAGCACCCCATCACTCTCCTTCTTGGTCAAATAGCCCTTACACAGTCTGGAGGTGTGTTTGGGGTCATTGTCCTGTTGAAAAATAAATGATGGTCCAACTAATCGCAAAACCGGATGGAATAGCATGCCGCTGCAAGATGCTGTGGTAACCATGCTGGTTCAGTATTCCTTCAATTTTGAATAAATCCCCAACAGTGTCACCAGCAAAACACCCCCACACCATCACACCTCCTCCTCCATGCTTCACGGTGGGAACCAGGCATGTAGAGTCCATTCGTTCACCTATTCTGTGTCGCACAAAGACACGGTGTTTGGAACCAAAGATCTCAAATTTGGACTCATCAGACCAAAGCACAGATTTCCACAGGTCTAATGTCCATTCCTTGTGTTCTTTAGCCCAAACAAGTCTCTTCTGCTTGTTGCCTGTCCTTAGCAGTGGTTTCCTAGCAGCTATTTTACCATGAAGGCCTGCTGCACACAGTCTCCTCTTAACAGTTGTTGTAGAGATGTGTCTGCTGCTAGAACTCTGTGTGGCATTGACCTGGTCTTTAATCTGAGCTGCTGTTAACCTGCGATTTCTGAGGCTGGTGACTCGGATGAACTTATCCTCCGCAGCAGAGGTGACTCTTGGTCTTCCTTTTCTGGGGAGGTCCTCAAGTGAGCCAGTTTCTTTGTAGCGCTTGATGGTTTTGGCCACTGCACTTGGGGACACTTTCAAAGTTTTCCCAATTTTTCAGACTGACTGACCTTCATTTCTTAAAGTAATGATGGCCACTCGTATTTCTTTACTTAGCTGCTTTTTTCTTGCCATAATACAAATTCTAACACTCCATTCAGTAGGACTATCAGCTGTGTATCCACCTGACTTCTGAACAACACAACTGATGGTCCCAACCCCATTTACAGTATAAGGCAAGAAATCCCACTTATTAAACCTGACAGGGCACACCTGTGAAGTGAAAACCATTTCAGGTGACTTACCTCTTGAAGCTCCTCAAGAGAATGCCAAGAGTGTGCAAAGCAGTAATCAAAGCAAAAGGTGGCTACTTTGAAGAACCTAGAATATAAGACATATTTTCAGTTGTTTCACACTTTTTTGTTAAGTATATAATTCCACATGTGTTAATTCATAGTTTTGACGCCTTTAGTGTGAAACTACAATTTTTATAGTCATGAAAATACAGAAAACTCTTAGAATGAGAAGGTGTGTCCAAACTTTTGGTCTGTACTGTATATACAGTGGGGAAAAAAAAGTATTTAGTCAGCTACCAATTGTGCAAGTTCTCCCACTTAAAAAAGATGAGGCCGGCCTATAATTGACTTCATAGGTAGACCTCAAATCCAGAAAATCACATTGTCTGATTTTTAAAGAATTTATTTGCAAATTATGGTGGAAAATAAGTATTTGGTCAATAACAAAAGTTCATCTCAATACTTTGTTATATATCCTTTGTTGGCAATGACAGAGGTCAAACGTTTTATGTAAGTCTTCACAAGGTTGGCACACACTGTTGCTGGTATGATGGCCCATTCATCCATGCAGATTTCCTCTAGAGCAGTGATGTTTTGGGGATGTCGCTGGGCAACACAGACTTTCAACTCCCTCCAAAGGTTTTCTATGGGGTTGAGATCTGGAGACTGGCTAGGCCACTCCAGGACCTTGAAATGCTTCTTACAAAGCCACTCCTTCGTTGCCCTGGCGATGTGCTTGGGATCATTGTCATGCTGAAAGACCCAGCCACGTTTCATCTTTAATGCCCTTGCTGATGAAATGAGGTTTGCACTCAAAATCTCACGATACATGGCCCCATTCATTCTTTTATGTACACGGATCAGTCATCCTGGTCGCTTTTCAGAGATACAGCCCCAAAGCATGATGTTGCCACCCCCATGCTTCACAGTAGGTATGGTGTTCTTTGGATGCAACTCAGCATTCACTCTCCTCCAAACACAACAAGTTGTGTTTCTACCAAACAGTTCTACTTTGGTTTCATTCGACCATATGACATTCTCCCAATACTCTTCTGGAACATCCAAATGCTCTCTAGCAAACTTCAGACGGGCCCGGATATGTACTGGCTTAAGCAGGGGGACACGTCTGGCACTGCAGGATCTGAGTCCCTGGTGGCATAGTGTGTTACTGACCGTAGCCTTTGTTACGTTAGTCCTAGCTTTCTGCAGGTCATTCACTAGGTGCCCCTGTGTGGTTCTGGGATTTTTGCTCACCGTTCTTGTGATCATTTTGACCCCACGGGGTGAGATCTTGCGTGGAGCCCCTGATCGAGGGAGATTATCAGTGGTCTTGTATGTCTTCCATTTTCTAATTATTGCTCCCACAGTTGATTTCTTTACACCAAGCTGCTTGCCTATTGCAGAGTCAGTCTTCCCAACCTGGTGCAGGTTTACAATTTTGTTTCTGGTGTCCTTCCACAGCTCTTTGGTCTTCACCATAGTGGAGTTTGGAGTGTGACTGTTCGAGGTTGTGCACAGGTGTCTTTTATACTGATAACAATGTCAAACAGGAGCCATTACTACAGGTAATGAGTGGAGGACAGAGGAGCCTCTTAAAGAAGAAGTTACAGGTCTGTGAGAGACAGAAATCTTGCTTGTTTGTAGGTGACCAAATACTTATTTTCCACCATAATTTGCAAATAAATTCTTTAAAAATCAGACAATGTGATTTTCTGGATTTGTTTTCTCATTTTGTCTCTCATAGTTGAGGTCTACCTATGATGACAATTACAGGCCGGCCTCATCTTTTTAAGTGGGAGAACTTGCACAATTGGTGGCTGACTAAATACTTTTTCCCCCACTATATATATATATATATATATATATATATATATATATACAGTACAGGCCAAAAGTTTGGACACACCTTCTCATTCCAAGAGTTTTCTGTATTTTCATGACTATAAAAATTGTAGATTCACACTGAAGGCATCAAAACTATGAATTAACACATGTGGAATTATATACTTAACAAAAAAGTGTGAAACAACTGAAAATATGTCTTATATTTAGGTTCTTCAAAGTAGCCACCTTTTGCTTTGATTACTGCTTTGCACACTCTTGGCATTCTCTTGATGAGCTTCAAGAGGTAGTCACCTGAAATTTGTCTTCCAACAGTCTTGAAGGAGTTCCCAGAGATGCTTAGCACTTGTTGGCCCTTTCGCCTTCACTCTGCGGTCCAGCTCACCCCAAACCATCTCGATTGGGTTCAGGTCTGGTGACTGTGGAGGCCAGGTCATCTGGCGTAGCACCCCATCACTCTCCTTCTTTGTCAAATAGCCCTTACACAGTCTGGAGGTGTGTTTGGGGTCATTGTCCTGTTGAAAAATAAATGATGGTCCAACTAAACGCAAACCGGATGGAATAGCATGCCGCTGCAAGATGCTGTGGTAACCATGCTGGCTCAGTATTCCTTCAATTTTGAATAAATCCCCAACAGTGTCACCAGCAAAGCACCCCCACACCATCACAACTCCTCCATGCTTCACGGTGGGAACCAGGCATGTAGAGTCCATTCGTTCACCTTTTCTGCGTCGCACAAAGACACGTTGGTTGGAACCAAAGATCTCAAATTTGGACTCCTCAGACCAAAGCACAGATTTCCACAGGTCTAATGTCCATTCCTTGTGTTCTTTAGCCCAAACAAGTCTCTTCTGCTTGTTGCCTGTCCTTAGCAGTGGTTTCCTAGCAGCTATTTTACCATGAAGGCCTGCTGCACACAGTCTCCTCTTAACAGTTGTTGTGGAGATGTGTCTGCTGCTAGAACTCTGTGTGGCATTGACCTGGTCTCTAATCTGAGCTGCTGTTAACCTGCGATTTCTGAGGCTGGTGACTCGGATGAACTTATCCTCCGCAGCAGAGGTGACTCTTGGTCTTCCTTTCCTGGGGCGGTCCTCATGTGAGCCAGTTTCTTTGTAGCGCTTGATGGTTTTGGCCACTGCACTTGGGGACACTTTCAAAGTTTTCCCAATTTTTCAGACTGACTGACCTTCATTTCTTAAAGTAATGATGGCCACTCGTTTTTCTTTACTTAGGTGCTTTTTTCTTGCCATAATACAAATTCTAATACTCCATTCAGTAGGACTATCAGCTGTGTATCCACCTGACTTCTGAACAACACAACTGATGGTCCCAACCCCATTTATAAGGCAAGAAATCCCACTTATTAAACCTGACAGGGCACACCTGTGAAGTGAAAACCATTTCAGGTGACTACCTCTTGAAGCTCATCAAGAGAATGCGAAGAGTGTGTAAAGCAGTAATCAAAGCAAAAAGTGGCTACTTTGAAGAACCTAGAATATAAGACATATTTTCAGTTGTTTCACACTTTTTTGTTAAGTATATAATTCCACATGTGTTAATTCATAGTTTTGATGCCTTCAGTGTGAATCTACAATTTTTATAGTCATGAAAATACAGAAAACTCTTGGAATGAGAAGGTGTGTCCAAACTTTTGGTCTGTACTGTATATATATATATATATATATATATATATATATATATATATATATATATATATATATATATATATATTACATCATATTATTATACTCTGAGGTCAAGGGGAGGATGCTTTTTTATTTCTTATATTTCTTACACAGTAGGTCAAAGACACCAGTGCTCTCTCAGCTGGATCTTCCACCATGTATAGGTATAGAAATTCATCCAATATATGATAGCAGTCCAGTTTTTATGCAATTCAATTGGTGTCTTTATCTCCAGCGTCAAAATGCACCCAAGAGTGAATTTATAAGTAAATCACTAAAACGTTTTAGGCTATTATGATAAGCCCTTCCTCAAGCTGGAATATAGATAGGCATTGATCACTATCAAATAACAGATACTCATAATGTGTGCTTTAAACTGGGCTGGTTCAAATAGCTAGATAAGAAGATAAACTAGGTAAGGCTAGGTAGGCTTACATGTGTGTCTTTTTACAGGATATTACCTTTAAACCATGTACTAGCTATTGTAATACTCTTGGGCATGTTATGACTCTAGATTTTCAAGAACCTCACATAGGGGGATTATCCCATATACTATTGCTGGTTGATGGTTTGTTGCCTCTATAGTTTCTCTTCTTATCTAGCTATTTGTATCAGTCTAGTTTAAAGCACACAATGGGAATATTTGGTATTTGATACTGATGTATGCCTACACTGTATCTATATTCCAGCTCTAGGAAGGACTTATCCTCATAGCCAAAACTGACCCATTGCAATTTACTTTCCCGCATCAAGAACCTGGAGTGCTCTCTTTTATTAGATGAATTTTATATTTCCCATAGGGTATCATGGTGAGAGCAAGGAATTTGCCATACGTGTGTGAATGAAAATCTTCCTTTCTTAAAAAGGCTTGCTAATACCTGTGACCGCTTCTCATCGCCATCTGAATGGAGAGGTGGTCACATTGCCTCTCCATTTATTTGTATGGGACTGGCAAAGATTGCCGAAGTACAGTTCCAAGAAACTAATGGAGCCCACCATTCAGATGAGGATGGGATTCCAACTGTTGCAGATAGGGGATTAGTTACTCTTGTGGGATGGTCATTGTTGTGAATACTGTATAATACATTTTGTAATACACAGTATCTTATCAGAGAAAACTTCTTCTTTCTCCCCTTTTTAGACTACCCCTCCCCTTTGCTAAAATGACTCACTCCAATAGGCATCCCAAGAGTAGTGCAAGTCACATGTATTAGATTACTACATTATCTAAAGACGGCTATGGAGAGGGGAGGGCGAACAGTGAGCAGGAGACAAAGGAGATATAGAAGCAGAGAGGCACTGACTGTAAACTCCTAAATAGGAAGCTTTGTATATCATATTAGTATATGTGTTCTGGGCTGTTTCTAAGTAAGAAAGTGAGAAGAGTTTTGGAGCAGACTTTCCATTACTTATTGAGTGCAGTGTTTGGCAGCTAGTCTCAACCCACCAGCTCAGAGAAAGCAACACTCTACAGATAGCGCTAGTAGAGGGGAAAGTGCTAAAATTTCTGAATAAACATCATATAAAGGCCAGAAATAGTGTTATTTTCTGAAATCTGAGATTA
The DNA here is from genome assembly GCA_947044405.1 of Leptodactylus fallax. Classification (NCBI taxonomy): domain Eukaryota; kingdom Metazoa; phylum Chordata; class Amphibia; order Anura; family Leptodactylidae; genus Leptodactylus; species Leptodactylus fallax. The sequence goes on along the minus strand of CAMRHE010000067.1, from coordinate 908,320 downwards.
TCGGTATTGAGGTATAATAAACATTATTACATTTACAAGAATTTTTGGACATTGAAGCAAATAACCATATCCTGTTAGCCACTCATAAGATCAAAGGCTATTCCTTTGTTGTTTTCCTCCTGCTGTAATTGCTGTTATTACTTGCTATTACTTTATAACCATTTTAATTTTCATTGCAATCTCGGAATCATTAGCCCTTGTTATGAAGCATTTTACATCTATTTCTTACAGTAAATATATCTTCAGAGTTTCAAGGTTATATATTATATCTGTCCACCCCCAGTAACAAAAAATAATGGACAATAGTGGCTGCTACTGCAACATGCCCAAATTGCAAACAATGGGATTGATTTTATGTGGGATTTTCTCTGTGCTCAGTGTTAAACCTTTTAATACTGCCATGATCCCATATTGCCATGAGAGTCTGAATTGTTTGTGGCATTTATAATTGCTGCAACTTATGCTACAGATCTCCTGTGGGGTTCTTGTTCTCACTGGAAAGGGAAGAACATGTTTCCCCCCCACCCACATATAAAATAAAAGACTCTGCAATTGATGAATTTAGATGCAGTGATCATCAGCAGTACCATGTGAAAGGATCACATCAAGTTAAGCACAATGGAAGCGAGTAATACTGAACATCCCTTTCCTTGTTTTGTGAACACTCCACATTTAGTTTTGGTTATTCCATCCTTTTTTTCTTCTCCCTTTACATTTTTGCTGAGTTCACATAGGGTCAGATGTTTGTCACACAAGCAGATTTATTTAGGGCTGCAAGAGCACATAAAAGTATATGCTGTGGATTTTCTCCATCAAAAACCTCAGTGTAATCCACATCAAATCTGAATGTGGATTTCATCTTTGATTTTATTGCTACTTTCACACCTCTCATTGAAATAGATTAAATCCACATTGAAAATCCACACAAAGATTTGACACAATGAGGATTTCAAAACCCATACCAAATGTCAATTTCCACACAAGAAAATACAGATTGTGTATATGAGGTTAAGAAGACCTGCCCCATGCACATGACCAGGCCTGCTTTCCATATGGGGCAGAGTTTGCAGTAGAATGCACTTGAATGACACACAAAGTGACATCCAAGTGTCATCTGGGTACATTCCATGATGCATTCACAGGTTCGGACTGGCCCACCAAGGGAGCGATAAATCCTCTAGTGGGCCCCCTGCCTTTAGGGGGCCCTGCTGGACCCCCACTGCTTTTTTTATTGGGCAGTGAAGGTCCAGTAATGACCACTATTAACTTACCTATACGGGCTCCTGCTAACTGCAGTCCTCATCTTCACTGCAGTCCTCCCCCAGGGGGCCCACCATGCACTGCACATTACGTCATTGTGAATGTGATGTGCAGTCCACAGGGACCAATGAAGGCTGAAGAGGAGGCCGTGGGCACGATTCGGTATTGGTAAGTGATGCAGTCAGTTCTCCCCGGATCAGCAGAACCCTCCCAGCCTTCAATGGGCTCTGCGGACTGCACAACACATTCGCGATGATGGGTGTGAAATGGCGCCCGACCTGGTTCTGCAACTGCAGGACTTTTCTCTCTGCATTTTTCGGGTGGAAACCCACCAGACCCCATTATAGTCTTTAGGGTAACAGCTTTGTAAGTGGATTGGGTTTCCGTTTTCCAGGTCCCCAAGCGGACTCGAAGAATGGAAATCAGAGCGCAAGTGTGAACCTAGAGTAAGTAGAAAAAAAGACATTTTATATGATAAGATATATTGCAAAAAATCTTATCTTCACTTGTACTATTGAAAATGTAAATGATAGCTACTATTTTAAAAGCTAATTTTCATATTATAGTCAGGGATCCCCTCTCGCTCTCATAGTGCCTCCATTTTACAACAGGGAAAAACTATCTTTAGATTTCAAGACTTTATATATTTTACTTGAAAGTCTAACTTTTTCTAGGGAAATTACTTTTGTGCATCTTATTGCATTTTGAGAGATTTTCTAGTATTATCTGGATGTTCTTGAGAAAGAAAATATTTCTTCTTGCAGAAATGTATGTACTTTCGGTAATACCATTTGATGGTAATTTTGCTACTTGACCAAAAGTTCAAATAAAAATATATTCATCTCTGTGTAGAAAGAAGATTTCAGCACAGTTAGATAATAAGAAAAGTAAATTACATGTGTTAGGCTTCTTCTTACTGTATGTCTAAAACATTTCGAAGATCTAATATATATAGCTGGATCATCAGAGGGATTTCCTCCTAATCCTAATTATAACACTATAAGTCCAGCCTATGATTAAAATCCCTATGATAACACTGCTGAAGACCACTTTAGCAAATCTACCAATTATTCCTCCCTAGATAAAATGTTCTTACATTATATCAGGATAATATGATAAATCGGATTTAATCAAATCAGAACTGAAAAAATATAAGACAAATACCAACAGAGTTGTAAATGATAGGAAGAAGCTCTTGCTTGTTTGTATACCAGATATTCATATTGGGCCAATATATTTGCAATTATATTTTAGCAGATCATGCAGGTACTTAAATGGGTTTAAACAGAGGAAAAAAAAATTGCAGCAGGCTCAAAGTGGGTTAAAATTAAAAAAACTGATATTCACCAATCTCCTGTCTCTAGTATTCCAATCGGCTGAGGCGGCATTTCCAAACATTTGCTATGTGCGAAGATCTAAAAAGTAAATACCAGTGGGGACCCAGGTTGCATTGAAACAGTATGGCAAGGGATGTGTAAGGTATTGTTCCCTTTGTTGCAAAATTTTTTTAACCCTTACATGACGCAGACATTTTTGTGTTTTTGAAAGCCATAACTTTCTAATTTTTCCGTTTACGTAGTCATATGAGGGCTTGATTTTTGCATGACAAGTTGTACTTCAAAATGGTATGATTTATTATTCTGTATAATGTACTGGGAATTGGGGGAAAAAAATCAGAATGAGGTGGAATTAAGAAAAAAACTTTTATTTCTAAAACTTCTAAAAATTTCTAAGAACTTATACTTCCAAAACTTCTAAAAAAATGTCTTATGGGTTTTGTTTTTACTGCTTCGACTCCGCTATATTAGCTTTATTCTGCAGGTCAGTACGATCATGGTGATACCACATTTATATAGTTTTTTTCATGTTTTAATAACTTTACAAAAATTCTAAATTTTGAAGAAATTTATTTATTTTTTTTTTTTTTACATATTGTGACACCTGTAACTTTTTTATATTTCAGTATACAGAGCTGTGTAAGGTGTCTTTCTTTTGCTGGACAGTATATAGTTTTTTATTGATACCATGTTGGGAACGTATGCTGTTTTGATAATTTATTTATTATGCTCACTTATATAGCTCCATCATATTCCGCAGCGCTTTACAGACATTGACAGTCACTGTCCCATATAGGGCTCACAATCTACATTCCCTATCAGTATGTCTTTGGAGTGTGGGAGGAAACCGGAGTACCCAGAGGAAACCCACACAAACACGTGGAGAACATACAAACTCCTTGCAGATGTTGTCCTTGGCAGGATTTGAACCCAGGACTCCAGCACTGCAAGGCTGCAGTGCTAACCACTGAGCCACCGTGCTGCCCTGATAACTTTTTATTCCATTTTTTTAGGGAGGCAATTTGGTGAAAAAACACCAAATCAGCCATTTAGACTTTTTTTTTTTCCTGCTACGGCGTTTACTGTATGGGACAAATGTTTTTACATTTTAATAGTTTGGGCATTTTCGGACTTAGGGATGCCTAATGTGTTTGTTAACTTTTATTTATTTATATATGTTCTAGGGAAAGGGGGGTGATTTAAACTTTTAGTTTAAAAAAAAAAAATAAGCATGCAGCATGTTGGATTTCATGTGCCATGGATTTTCTGGCCCATGTGATAAATGCTATGTTTATTTATGCTTGCCAACTCCCATGAAATGTGTTGGAGGCTCATACAAACAGGGTATTAGGAATTGCCCGTAAGTAATTCCCAAGAGCATCTGCTAGGAAAAGGAAAGACAGAGATAGCGAGCCCTAAAACGAGGCCCACCCCGTGTCCCTACCTATTTGCCGCAACTATCCTAATGACAGGGACAACTGGACGACAAACCCTACTCTAGATAAGTGAACACAGAACAGGACAAGACAACACAACACAGCAGAGGAGTCACCAAGCCAATGGTCAAGACAGAGAGACGAAACAGTACCAAATCCAAAAGAGTAGTCAAAAGCAGAGGTCAGTAAATACAATACAAGAGCAAGGGAAAACGCTTAGCAAAGTCAGAGACACAATAGCCAACAACCATGTGTGGGCTTGTGATGATTCTGCTTAAATATGGCTATAACTCAGAGATGCATTTTGATCTCTGGGTATAGTATCTCCCTTCTTACCTGCATTTACTCATAAGGTGCGCAGCTATAATCCCAGGTGTATACTGGCAATAGTGGCCAGGCTGGAACAATAGGGCTTTGTATCCATCCCAGCAGGGCTCCATTGTATTCATACACAGCCCTGAGTGATCCAAGAAGCATGCATTGATCAGCCTGCACTGGTTGATCAGATATGGCTGATAACATTGTATCATTTCACTTGGTCCCAGCTCTTTACAAAGGATCTGGACTTGAGTGCATTATTCAATCAGACTTACTGCCGCCAGTGACCTCATTCTGGGAGGTGGCATAAAGGGTATAAAAGTTGAGGTAAGAGGCAATGGGGGGGAGATTATGCTATGGAGATTTTGGGCTGAGACCATCACAGACTACAGAGTTATTACAGAGTTGTTACAGACAGACCATGAGGAGATTGTGCTGAGTCTATGACTGAGAGACTGTGATGAGAGCATGCAGGCTGGATTATTGTATTAATGTCACATGCTAACAAGCCTCCACTGGTTATTTCACACATGACAGCGCATGTGTGAGAGTTGGACTATAGAGCCACATCAAGGAGATGCATGGTAAAGTAATTATTTCAATGTTATTCCCTTTTTATTTTTATTGTACTGTATATTGTAACTAGTAACTGTTAATGCTTGCATACATCTGCATATATGTTCTGAACTGCATGTGTTAGATGTTAATACCGACCCATTTAGGGGTTAATAAATATATAAAATTTAGAAAGCTTGTCTTGTATTTATCTTGTGCACCCGGCACTCACTGGCGGTGAATGTGGTTTTTATATGAAAGAAGACTCAGGTGGGGCCACAGCGGTGTTGGCGCACTGAGGATCTTTCACATTGGTGGCAGCGTAGTGGGATTTTAGGATAAACAGCGTGTGTTGGTGACCTTTATCACTCACATGCTGGGGATTATGGTAATCCTATGAGACAAGCTCGGTATTAAAGCAAGCATTAAGATACAGTGAAAGTTTGATACAGTGATGTTCCCCTCCCTTACTCTTTGTATTCTATCCTATCTTTTATTTGGCAAATACCAGTGGATGGCGAGTGGGCTCAGAAGCAGAGCTCAAAAATTGTTGAACCAGGCTTTTTGAGATCCTGAGCGTATGGCTGAAATGGAGGCAGCCACAGCCATGCAGAGAATCGAGCAGAGTCCTGATTTTGGGGCTAGGCCAGGAAGTGCAGCAAGCAGCCCGGTCCCAAGGATTACTTCACCAGGAGGGACCAGTAGCCCCAGCCTTGCTGGAGGAATGGCTTCATACTGGCAAACGGCCCTGCAGCACTTAAGCACCAGGGACCCTAACATATACCTGCAGGCGTTGTACTGCTTACAGGAAGCTGTAGAACGAGAACGACAGGCTGCTGAGCGACAGGCAGAGAGAGAGAGGAAGGATGCTGAACTACAGGCTGCTGAGCAACAGGCCGAGAGGGAGTATCAGCTTGAGCTCAAGAGGATGGAGCTCTCCCAACGGGCACAAACCGCCCATGCGCAAACTCCAACAACCCTGCTGAGACCCTCAAGTTGGAAGGAGAAGCCAGGCCGGAGTTCACCACAGCCGTCTGTCGTCAGGTCGGGTGAGACAAACTATGCCCCGGGTGGTCCCTCCCCTGTCCCAAGAACTCTGGGCACCCTAGTGACCTTCCCCAAACCCCAAGGGGAGGTGCGGCGGGGCCATGCCTGTAACCAGACAGGACATTTCAAGGAGGAGTGCCCCAACCATCCTGAGAACTTCCCTGCTTCCCAAGCCACAGCAGGTGGCCCATCTGTGTATCTGGACTGGGGTGCGGGAAAAGGAATGTGGACTGTGGGACTACTGACTGATTTGCCTGCCAATGTACTGTTGGGAACTGATTTAGGACCTATGATGTCCCAATATGGGGTGGGAAACCCCCCAATCTACTGTGATAAACTGTCTATGATTAATGCTGATAATGTGTCTATCATATTTGCAGAGAGGGCCCGTAACCCCCCCTCTGAGATACTTCCCATGGCAGTAAGTGTACATGCTAATGAGTTGCCTTCAGCTGAGAGCAGGGAAGATGCAACTGTACTTCCTGCAACCCAGCTCAGCAAAAATGTTATTGATGCTTTGTTCACCCCCGTGCTAGGAGACAATGAGACCTTGTCTGTAGACACACCCACATCTGCGGGGGCGTCTCCCTCCCAGCTTGTTAATATGTCTACCACAAATCTCATTGAGGCCCGATATGAATTAACAATTGCTAATGAAGGTACTGTCAATGTAATTGCCAATGCTTGTTGTGAAAGTGTACAGGGTAGCTCTTCTGAGTCACTGGAAGCGACTTCTACTATTTCGCCCAGTGCATCCGATGAGCAGCCAACTGCTAACCATGTGCCAGGTAGTCAGGTAGGCTATGTGGATCTCATGGCCGATCCAGGTGAGGGACGGACTGCTGGTAGTGCGGTGTTAGCCCGCAGCCAGAGTGCTACAAGGGTGGAGGGCGTTCCGACCCTTGAACCGTTGCCTACACCACCTGGAGTCGGTGCTGAGACCGCCATGACTAGCCTCACTCCCTTGAAGCCGGAGGAGTCCGGCCGGTATGAGACATACACGTCTCTTCTGTCCAGTTCTATTCCAGGAGTGCCCATGGCCCAAGTGCAGATGGCATGGGGTACTGGAGGTGTGATCCAAGAAGGGGGTATGTCCAATGTATTACCTGTCAATGTATTGTGGGGGGATGGTTTGGGGAAGCATGATCTCAGTCATTTGCCCAAGGTATCACCATCACCCACCCAAGTACAGGGAGGACAGGGTCCAAACATACCTGTGCCAGAACCAGAGGTGCCCCTAGGTTTGGAAGAAAAGGGGGAGGTGCAGAACCCCCTAGAATTCTCCCAACTAGCGGCTAGTGTGGGAGAGACCCTGAGAGAGCAGGCCAAGGGTAGCCAGGAGAGCAGAGATTGCCGGGATGGGATCTCTGGAATGGTACCCCAAGGGCCTGAGGTCATGAGTGTGGCTCCACAGGGTGCCAGCACTCAGAAAGCGGACCCAGAACAGGCAGGAGGTAGCCAAGTGTACGTGGCTCAGAGCCTGGGCCTTAGAAGTGTCCCTAGTCAGACTAGAGAGCCAGAAGAGTCCGGCAACTATGTAACATGCACCTCTCTTTTGTCTCACTCCAGCCAAGAGTTCAGAGATGCTGTCCAAGCTGACCCTAGTCTGGACATATTGAAGGCAAGTGGCGCTCAACCACCCTCGGAGTCTGACAAGGCCCGAGTCTGCTGGGACCCCGGGGAAGGTGAGGAAGCCTTGGGGCCAGAGCCTGAGAAGCTGGAGGTGGAGGTGCTTTCAGAAGAGGGGCGTAGGCCCCTACCTCCTGCAAGCCCCATCTAAAGGGGGAGGTGAGATGATTCTGCTTAAATATGGCTATAACTCAGAGATGCATTTTGATCTCTGGGTATAGTATCTCCGTTCTTACCTGCATTTACTCATAAGGTGCGCAGCTATAATCCCAGGTGTATACTGGCAATAGTGGCCAGGCTGGAACAATATCCATCCCAGCAGGGCTCCATTGTATTCATACACAGCCCTGAGTGATCCAAGAAACATGCATTGATCAGTCTGCACTGGGTGATCAGATATGGCTGATAACATTGTATCATTTCACTTGGTCCCAGCTCTTTACAAAGGATCTGGACTTGAGTGCATTATTCAATCAGACTTACTGCCGCCAGTGACCTCATTCTGGGAGGTGGCATAAAGGGTATAAAAGATGAGGTAAGAGGCAATGGGGGTAGATTATGCTATGGAGATTTTGGGCTGAGACCATCACAGACTACAGAGTTATTACAGAGTTGTTACAGACAGACCATGAGGAGATTGTGCTGAGTCTATGACTGAGAGACTGTGATGAGAGCATGCAGGCTGGATTATTGTATTAATGCCACATGCTAACAAGCCTCCACTGGTTATTTCACACATGACAGCGCATGTGTGAGAGTTGGACTATAGAGCCACATCAAGGAGATGCGTGGTAAAGTAATTATTTCAATGTTATTCCTTTTTATTTTTATTGTACTGTATATTGTAACTAGTAACTGTTAATGCTTGCATACATCTGCATATCTGTTCTGAACTGCATGTGTTAGATGTTAATACCGACCCATTTAAGGGTTAATAAATATATAAAATTTAGAAAGCTTGTCTTGTATTTATCTTGTGAACCTGGCACTCACTGGCGGTGAATGTGGTTTTTATATGAAAGAAGACTCAGGGGTGGCCACAGCGGTGTTGGCGCACTGAGGATCTTTCACAGGGCTGATGGCCAGTTTATAGGAAGTCCAGAACCTGCCCCAGGCTTGATTGGAAGATAAGCTGCCAATCACAAATCACACAAAAGTTAACCCTTAATAGTGCCAACACAGAATGACAAGAGTCTGGGAGCAGGTAATCATGAGCGGACCCACCTCCTGTGCTGTACAATGTGGCCAGAGGATGGCACAAGAGTTAGAACGGGTGAGGACATAACACAGGGGTTATGTTCCAGCATCTCGGAAGGGTGGAATGCTCCTGGATCTGTCGAACTCCCAGTCACGTTATATGAGACATGGGCACTTTATGCACTAGTCACATCAAATAATAGGGTGTGACTAGAGATGGGTGAACCTCTTAAGATTCTTTTTGTTTCTGATTTCGTTGGCTCAGAGCCCAGATTTTTTTTTCTAAGTTCACATTAAAGGAATAGTTCTATCTCATAAAGTTATGCTACATCAGCACTTCGGGTTTGGGTGGCTTGGATCTCAGATTTGTTTTTAAATATACACCGCGTTCCAAATTTTTATACAAATGATATTTTTCTCTGATTTTCCTAAATGGTCGATGAAAATGACAATGTCAAAATAATGTCAAATAAATCAATTGTTAAAGTATAAATGAAATTTTATTGGACAAACCTCCCAATGATACATTTTTTTTAATTTTTTTAGTTAAAAAAATCTAAATCCACTGTTCCAAATTATTCCGCAAAATTCTAAACATTTTATAGGTTGTAAAGAACTGAAAATGGTCATTTGTTAAATTTGCTTCAGTAAGAGCTCACATTTACTGAAATCGAAAGCAATTTCAATCAAAAACATCTTAACAGACCAAGTTACATGATAACATAGGAGCCCTTCTTTGATATCACCTTCACAATTCTTGCATCCATTGAACTTGTGAGTTTTTGGATAGTTTCTGCTTAAATTTTGTTGCAGGATGTGTCAGAATAGCGACCAAGAGCTGCTGTTTTGATGTGAACTGCCTTCCTTCCTCATAGATCTTTGGCTTGAGGATACTTCAAAGGTTTCAATAGGATTGAAGTCAGGGGAGGATGGTGGCTGCACCATGAGTTTCTCTCCTTTTATGCCCATAGCAGTCAATGACTCAAAGGTATTCTTTGCTGCATGAGATGGTGCATTGTCATGCATAAAGATGATTTTGCTATGAAAGGCACGGTTATTCTTTTTGTATCATGGAAGAAAGTGGTCAGTCAGAAACTCTGTATACTTTTCAGAGGTCATTTTCACACCTTAGGGTACCCTAAAGGGGCTTACTAGCTCTCTCACCATGATTCCTACCCAAAGCATGACTCCACCACCTTCTTGCTGATGTCACAGCCTTGTTGGGACAAGGAGGCCATCCACCAAACATCCACTACTCCCTCCATCTGGACCATCCAGGGTTACACGGCACTCACCAGTAAACAAGATTGTTTCAAAGTTAGTCTTCTTGTATGTCTGGGCCCACTGCAACCATTTCTGCTTGTGAGCACTGTTTAGGGGTAGTGGAATAGTAGGTTTATGCACAACTGCAAGCCTCTGGAGAATCCTAAACCTTGAGTTCGTGAGACTCCAGAGGAACCAGCAGCTTCAAATTCCTGTTTGCTGCTTTGTTATAATATTTTAGCAGCTGCTCTCTTACTCCAACAAATTTGTCTGGCAGAAACCCTCCTCATTATGGCTTTATCTGTACAAATCCATCTGTACTCAGCCATAAATCTCTTCACGGTATGATGATCACACTTAAGTATTCGTGAAATTTTAGTCCAAGGCGATTCTCCATTTGTTACGTTTGGTAAAAAAAAAAAACAATTTGGAATATTCGGTTGAACCCAGCTCAGTGTTGGTTCACCCATCATTAGGTGTGACTGGAACATTTTGTGTCCACATCACAAAAAGAATGTGTGCTATATCTCAAAAAGACCTGCTGTAACACACCACCATAAGGAGTGTGGCTTTAGTAAAATGGGGCAGGTATGCCTGAAAATTTTTGTCACATCAGAACTGCCGAATCTCTGCCAATAAAATTTGGAAAGCATGTGTTTGATCATATTCAGTTACTGTGCTATTCAAATGTGAGAAGATTTCTGAATTAAAAGGGTATACGAGGGCTAGGATATGCCTTCACTTAAAAATCGTGGTAATATAACCATCCTGGGCCACAGTGCTGATATACCATAACTTTACGAGATTGATTCCTTTAATGTATATTTAGAACTATGGCAGTTAATTATGGCACGGCGCTGTGGATGCAATGTTACAGAAATTTAATATGATTGTCTGCTATAGTCATGTGACATAGCAGCTCAATGGACATAGCATCACTACAGGGAAGAGTACAGGTGCATCTCAATAATTTAGAATATCTTTGAAACGTTCATTCATTTCAGTAATTCAGTAATACAATTCATAATCAGCGTCTTCCATGATTGTGTGTCCTACTGAACCAGACTGAGGGACCATTTAAAGGCTTAGGAAACCTTGGCAGGTGACACACTGAATTTACAATACTGAACTTTTTTACAATATTCTAATTTTCTTAGATTTAGGTTTTCATTACCTGTAATCCATAATGAACATTTACAGAAATAAAACACTTGAAATAGAACACTCTGTGTGTAAAGAATCTAGAAAATATAGGAGGTCACTTTTTTAATTTAATTACTGAAAGAAATAAACGTTTCAAAGATATTCTTAATATATTGAGATGCCCCTATAGTTATCCGTGAGAAAGTGGGTTATAGGTTCACACTATTGTTTGGGTTTCCGTCCTTCCAGTCCACTTGGGGACTTGAAAAATGGAAACGCTATCCGCTTAAAAAGCGGTTACATGCGGAAACCCAAGGACCCCATAGACTATAATGGGGTCTGCTGGGCATCTGCCTGGTTTCCAACAAATTTATAAGGAAACTGATGGGAAGAAAAACCCTCCTTGCAGGTCCTCATTGCCAATGCTACCCCAACACTAGTGTGAACCTAGCGTAACAGATTTTTAATGTCTTACATCTAGCACAAAAAGGGGATTTTATCAGATCCAAACTGATCTCAAAAAATATCTTTCAATAATCTTGTGTGAAAAACAAGGTAGAATAAATAGAATAAGCAGTAAACCCTTTGTACAGCTGATCTACTGATCCTCTTCACCTGGAGCTATATTTCACATGTATATTTATGATAGTTATAATAATAAAATTGTAATTGTGCTGTATATCATATTTGCATTGCCAAATGTAACAATCACATGATTGTATTAATGGGCATCCTCATGAATTAATTATGTCATTAGCCAAGAAAGCTGCTGCACATGAAAGCTGCTGAATTATTTCATCTGACTTCATTCCAAATAACAAATGCCGCTAACATTGATCTTCTACCAATGTATGTTTTATCTCTATGCTAATTACTTTGCTATGAGAGTGCTGCAGATTCTTCAGCGATCAGCACTTTGAACTGTCAAGAAAAATATTTACCATAGATTAAATATAATGTATATTAACGCCAGAGGAAAACGGTAACAAAATATGTATCGATAAGGAATAAAAATCAAAATAAATTTCTCCACATTGCTGTGTATATTATTGTAATAATATCTACATGGATAAAAATGCAAAAGACAGATTATTAAAAAGTGAATGGCTCTTAAGATTGACAGTCCGGATAAAGAGTCATCAAAGCTGAAAAGAGACATTTCCAACTCATATTTATTAATAAGGCACAATGTTTCTAAAGAATCTGCATATGGTAATATAGTTTTCTGAGATATGTTTTTAAATGTCTCATCTTACCTAGCTCATATCAGTAAACTAATGGAATTTTGAGAATTGGATCTAAAAATGTATTTTTTGTGGGAATGCATTAAAATTTTTCTGCAATTTAGTTGCTTTTATACCAATATTTTTATAGAGGAGATTTCTTTCTAAGTAAATACTTGTATTCACAAATAACATTGTGGAACAGCTTTTCTTATAACTCTGCATTGTCCTCTTCCTATGTTATTTCTCCTGGAGATGTATGGATAAATTATTTTTGGATGCTACTAGTTGTGGGGGATGTCACAATCTACAGGATTAGACTATGTAGAGACATGATCCCATGGAATGGAGAATGGTCAATTTAACAGAGATCAGAGCAACACAAAGTTACAAGATTTATTATTTTCTGAGGAATACAAATATTTACTACAACAAACATGTCAGGAAAGCTTATGGATTCTCCTTAAATAATTCTTCTTATATCATTGTCTCATACACTAGGTTAGAGGAAGTCTATCACCAGAACCGAGCATACCACCTCAGACTCGCAGATAGATAAGTTTGGGTAACCTGAATCAAACAGTGTTTTCCCATTATGAATCGCTGCCTCTGTTGCTGAGATATCGCTCTGTTTGTCAATATGCAAATAACCTCGTTGGAGCAACAAGGATGTTATCTTTGCTCCAGAGAGGTGAGCAACTACACCCTAATTTCTCCAAAGAGCTCATTTACATATTGACAAAAACAGTGATATCTTAGCCTACCAAGATTTTTTGTAAAAGTGTTCCATCAAATTTGTAGACAGCATATAAGGTATTTTCCCCTAGAAGAAATGCTGAGAACAGAGCTGTTTTAATATGCTCACATGTATGAAGCCTTACAGTAAATTCTAATAAACCTATCTGTCTGAGCTCCAGAGATTTAGCTTCTCCCTCACAGTAGGGTCGGTGTGGATGCCAGGTAGCATACACACATTACGCACAGCCATGCCGTAATCACTATTTGAGAGCACTTCTCACCAGTCTTTGTGCCAGTTATAGAATTTCCGACCCCGTTTTTCGGGTTCTAGCTATCAGTTCTTGTGCTACATACCTTCATTGTCCTCATCTGTTTTGATACAACTTGCCTGACTTTATACATACAGATTGGCCAGCAGCAACCCATATCCATTCAACCTAACCTCTGCTATCTGACCACTGACTTGTCTGACAGCTTTCCTGTTAACTTCACAGTACTGTATCACAGTTCTACATGACTTGTTAGTTAAACCCTGTTAGTCTGGCCATACATGCTTACGGTTGCATCTCCAGTTTATTTCACTGCCCAGGCTAGTATGCTTATAAATTGACTTTCTGTAGTCCTTATGTCAAGCAAGTGTACCGCCTAACCATACTGTGTAATTTGGTTTCCCCTATGTTAGATGTCAGCAAGGGTTATTATTATTATTATTTATTTATATAGCACCATTAATTCCATGGTACTTTACATTTAAGGGTTTACATACGGTACACAAGATATACAAAACAAATGTAATACTAACAGTGACCAACTGGCACAGTGGGATAGAGGGCCCTGCCTGCAAGGGTTTACAATCTATGTAAGCCCTAATCTATGTAATAAAAAACTAGCTTAGGGCACCAAAGTCCCGGTACCAACTAAGTACACGTGCACTCACATCTGGATCATTTAATCTATTCTGGTCTGTTGTAGGACCAGAAGAATAGATTAAACAATCTGTCTATTGATGGATAACAAATGGTCCTGAGGGACCCCATTGACTACAATGAGATTGGTTGGGTATCTGTATTTTTTTTTCTGGCTTGCAGGACTTTTTTGTCTGTGATTTCAGATGGGTGCTGATGTGTATGTAGCCTAACTTGACCCAAACCATAGTTATAGGAAATAGAATACTTTTCAATGTAGATTGCATAAAGTGCTTGGGTGGAATTTCTCTTTGAGATTTGCTGTCACGGCTTACTATAATAATAAGAATGTTTTTCTAATCTACTAAACCTCTGAAATGTTAGATGTACTAAAAGAATAGTATGGAGCAGCACAAGAACATCACCATCATGAGTACCAAAATATAAATCCATCTCCTCTTCTAGTTAGGTACGGACCTTTTAAAATAAATTATTTGATACTTTGTGTTTTAACATTCTTCTAATTTGCAGAATAAAACCTATTTTAGATTTAAAAACATCTTGTTTTTATATTTATTCTTTTAATTAAAATAGCTGCATGGGATGGCGAAAGGTCAGCATTAGATTTGTAGAACTGATAGATGCATATTTGACATTTTCACAAAACAAACAATTTATAGGAACTCTGCGCTTCACTGCATCCTCATTCCCTTGATTTTATTTTTTTTTCTAGTCCCGAGTCTTATCTTTTCTCCATTAATCTTATGGTTGCATCTGACTCATGTGCTATTTAATTTATATCCTTCACCAAACTCCACTGAAATATCAGCTTTGAAATTGTACTCATTACTCATATCTTTATATGTTTGGGGATCCATAAGTGTGGAGTATATAACAAGTAGTTGCCAGCTCATCCCACTGATCCTCACATATGATTGAAAATGAACCTTTGCACCAAGAACTGCCACTGAGTCCATTTCTATAAAAGTAATTTTCAATCATTGTGATGTTTATTGCCTTATTGAAAAGTAAGGTTGGGAAGCTCCACTGATTAAATATATTATCTTGCTTCAACAGACCCCAAAAGAAGAAAACATTGATAGCAAAAACTGGCAGATGTGAAAAGTTAGGTGGGCTCAAGCAGTGATGCGGATTGAAGTATCTCAGACAATACATTATTTTGAGGCACACCATTACCAGGGTTTTATTGCTTTCATTCTATATGTTAACTGGGATTTGAATTGATCTTAATTCCTTGAGGAATTACAATAATAAGAATGCTTAAAAAATAATTTTTGCATCCTAATTAATCGGTCTCGTACACACATTTTTAAACATTTGTGATGTGATGTGGATGTAAGGGGTTAATCAATTTTTACTTACTCGCCCTCCACATTCCAACACAGTTCACACATCTCAGTTACACAACTCGCTACCACCTCCTGCCAAATTCTGTACAAGAAACAGTTACACAATAAAAGGGAGAAATACCTCTTACATTCTTTGGAATCTGTCTGCTTCATTGATGGTAGGAAGAATAATGGTGTAATGTAGGTGTGGCTGATTGCAAATCTACACCATTCAGGAACTGGTAGGACCCTGGTAGCAGACATAGCTTAATCTTCTTAATCACTGTTGTTCCCTCAGTTCTAAAAATGAGTCTTCAACCCCAAACCACCACAGTTAGCAACATAAACTTAATCTCCCCATCTGTTTTACCCCACCATCCTACCACCTCCGCTGAGCTTCTCCCAAATCTGCAAGCTTTCCACCTCAGAATCACACAACCACCTCACACTCTCTCCTATACACACCTGCTATCCCTTTCCCTGCTTCTTCTTACTGCCAACGACATACCTTCTAATCCTGTACCAACACAACAAATCCCCACTGTCTTCTTCCTCTCACCATACAACCAGTGCCACCATATGGAACCACTTAAATCTTAAATCTATCATCTTTGCTCCCCTTCTCCCCTCTATCTGGTGCACAACCCCAATCCAACCACTACCTGCTCTCACTCTCCCCTGCTTTGAAGTGCACTCTTTCAGCATTTACTCATCCTCCCACTTCCAACTTGCTGTCATACTGACCATCAGGACTTACCACTGCCTTCTCGACCACTTCATGACCTGGCTCATGTACTTCTTCTCAAATGATACCCTCACTATCATCATGGGCAATTTCAACATCCCTATTGACTCAAACCACCTTTCTGCTTCCAAACTCCTATCTCCTACCACCTGGCACATGGTCCTGACATAAAAACTGAGGCAAGCTTCATGGGTTATATAACGTCTCTGGAAGAAAAGCCATTCCAAGGAAGACTTCATCAGTTATAAAAAGGCAGTTCTCACAGTTCTCAACTTTAAGAATACACTCACCTATCCCACAACCCCAAACAATACCTTCAACTCCCTACTCCATCCCCTGGTGCCCATTTGACATTGCTTATCTCAGTGGAAGACTTTGCCTCTTACTTCAAAAACAAAATTGACACAACTAGGGAGAACCTCAACCTACACCTCTCACAACTACTCTCCACGGCCTCCCAGCAAATGTTTTCACCACTCTCCAGTCGACCCTAAACTCTGCCACTTGCATAATCTACCTCTCCCCCCATTTTTCATCAGCCACTCCCCTCTGCCAATAGTTTAAAATGTTAACACTTACATACAAAACCATCCATAACCTGTTCCTTCAATACATCTCTGACTTAATCTTCCTCTACTAACCCACACGTAACCTCTGATCCTCTCAAGATCTCGTACTCCTCTCTGCTCATATCCACTCTTCACATAATCACCTCCAAGACTTCTCCCACGCATTCCATATACTCTGGAATTTACTACCACGACACATAAAACTCAAGAAGCATCAAGAAGACTCACCTCTGCAGGAAGGCCTACAACATTCAATAGCATTTCTGCCACCACACCACCACCCACACAGTTTCTATCCTCACCTACTTTCTCTATCCCTTTTCCTCATAGATTGTAAGCCCTTGAGGGTATGGCCCTCTATCCCAATGTTTCAGTTGGTCACTGGCAGTATTGTACTTTGTGTATTTTGTGTATTGTATGTAAACCTTCAAATGTACAGCACCATGAAAATAATATAATAAGGTACAGCACCATGGAATTAATATAATACTGTACAGCACCATGGGATTAATATAATAATGTACAGAGCACCATGTAATTAATATATTAATATACAGCCCCATGGGATTAATATAATAATGTACAGCACCATGGATATAATATAATAATGTACAGCACCCTGGATATAATATAATAATGTATAGTCCATGGAATTAATATAATAATGTATAGTGCACCATGGAAATAATATAATAATGTACAGCCCCATGGAATTAATATAATAATGTACAGCACCATGGATAGAATATAATACTGTACAGCACCATGGATAAAATATAATAATGTAAAGCCCCATGGAATTAATATAATAATGTACAGCACCATGGATAGAATATAATACTGTACAGCACCATGGATAAAATATAATAATGTAAAGCCCCATGGAATTAATATAATAATGTACAGCACCATGGGATTAATATAATTACTGAATTTCCCCACTGTGGGACTATTAAAGGACTATTATTTTTATTATTATTATTAATAATGTACAGCACCATGGATTTAATGGTGCTCTAAAAATAAATAATAATAGTTACACCCATGCAAAGCAGTATGTCTGGTCCCCGGTACAAGAAAGAAATTTCTAAGGGTTATACAATAAACCAATAAGTTATAATAGCTCCATAATGCTGCATTCAATGGGACATGTCAGTTTTTTCTCAGTTAAAAAGCCTCTGTATTTCTCCATATAAAATAGTGGCAATAAGCTATTTGGCTTAATAGCGATCTTAAATCCATTTAAATATACTGAATGGAGAGCTTGACATTTTATGTTGTTGCTTGAAAAGCACTCTCTGAGGACTGTCAGGTTGTCACTTTTTTCTGCACTAGACAGTCTCAAAAGACCTTCACAATTACCACAAAAATAAAAGAGACTTTACCAGCTTTGTCACCTCATTGCATGAACATGTGCTTACTTTATAATATGCAATATGTTAGATTTTTATTATATAATTCTGTTTATTGATGATTTTTGTTACTTTTTGAAATATACATATTAGCCTCTCATTACATTGGAAACCTTTGGGTTGTGAAATTGTAATTGTGTAATAAAATTAAACTTAAAGGGGTTGGTTGGCAAGGATTTTTTTATAGCCTATCCAGATCAATTGTTTTGGTCTGCTTCCGACACTCATAGTATGCACAGCATAAAGCCAGAAGCGATTGGCTTCTTGTCTTGCATAGTGACTAGACCCCGTCACTGCAGCTCCATTCCCATTGACTTTATTGGAATCTGAGCTGCAGTGCTGGCCACTATGTAGGTTGAATAGCTTGATACTTGGTGCTTTGTATAGTACAGGTGGATTTAGGTCTAGAAGAAAATACAACAAAGGTTGCATCAGTGTACCAGCAGACAAGTACAGTACCACCCCTAGATGTCTCCATACCTCCCCCAATGTCTTATAATTCTCTTACAGTAAAGATAATCACAAATGGTAGTAAAAAGAGTTCCCCAGAACAAATTGCCTTCAATACAACTGCCCTATTTTTCAAAGCATCATTTGCATATTGACACAGACTTCATGGACAAAGATAGTGATAGTGCATGGCCATCAAAAAAAACAGCCATGTGAATATACACGTTGAATTCAATGTGTTGTCAAAATGGACATGCTAAATGCAACATCTGACTTTTCCTGGTCATTTTGAATCCATAGGGCATCTGCTTTCATGGATACCTGATAGACCATCAAAAAACAAACATGTGCGGTGCAATGAGGGTAAGGGTGGACTTGGATATGCTTCATCCAATATTATCAGACACACATTACAGACACAAGGCATATGGAGCTGATGTGGACCCACAAGAACAGGTCACAGAGGCAAAAGAAAATACAATTTAAAGAAAGGAACAAACACATGAAAAGAAGCAGGTATAAACAGTTAAAGAGGTCCTCCGTGCTAACCAGAAAACCTACTGGTCGCTGGGAGAAGTGTATAATTTTAAAAAAAAAAAGCATACTCCCCTACTCCCAATGCTCTCGTGCAGTGTCACTGAGGACATTTCACTGACCCTTCACATATGAATACTGAGGTCAGTAATTGATCCCAGAGGTCATGGGAGCCTCATCACTTCTGGGACTGGTAGCAGAGGTAATTGGGAATGTGACATCAGGGGCAAGTGAGCAAGCCTTCCTTTTTTTTATTTTACACCTCCCCTGGTTTGTCCAGAAAACCCCTTTAGGCTGAGGTCCCACGTTGAGGAAAAGCAGCTTTTTATGTTGCAGATCTTGCTGCAATTTTTTGAGCCAAAGCCAAGAGTGACTACAAAAGTTCTTATACTTCTCCCTTCTGCTCAATCCACTCCTGGCTTTGGCTCAAAAAAATGCAGCAAAATCTGCAACAAAAAAAAGCTGCGTTTCTGCAACGTGTGTCCTCAGCATTAAAGAGGTTGTCCAGGCAAAAAGTAATTTTTACATAGGCCGGGGGGAGGTGAAAAAAAAATCATACTCACCTGTCCCCAAGGCTCCAGTGTCCTCCCAGTACGGTCCAGTCCTGCTGATCTGGCATCTTCTCAAAGTGAAACTGCTCGCTGTCTGTGACGTCATGGATCCCTTCCGCTGAATCCGTTGATTGGCCTCAGGAAGGGACCCATGATATCACAGCTAGTGACATCTCATGTCCTTCGCTCAGGCCACTGATTGGCCTCAGCGGTCACGTGTGGCTGGGACTTCCGCCACAAGTTAACAGTGGACCGAGAAGACCGGACCGCGCAGGGAGGCACCGTAGCATTAGGGAAAAGTTTTTTTTTTTTTTATTTGTTTCACTGCCCCTGGCCTATTTAATTAAAAATGTAATGTCCAGTTTTGCCTGAACAACCCCTTTAAGGTCTCTTTACTTGGCCCTATGTACTGTTGTATTGGGCCAATTATCAGGATCTACCATTCCTAGAAATGGTCGTTCCTGATAATTGGCCAATGTAAATGTGCAAAATAAAATCATTAATTCATTTCTTGGTGCATGATGTACAGTATTGTGCAAAGGTAACAAATTTAAGTGAACAAACAAATGAGAAATCTAAATCCCATCAATATTTGGTGTGATCACCCTTTGGAGGAGGAGTCCTGGAAGTGATGATACGGACCCTACAAAGCCCTTATCTCTTCATCATCCAGTCTGTCTAGGATGACATGAAGAGACAGAAGGATTGGAACAAGCCTACATCCACAGTAGATCTGTGCTTAGTTCTCCACGATGTTTGGACAACAGCAGTCATCTCATGTGACTAGCCAGTGTTACCCTACTAACCATTAAATGTATGTGGCTGAATCTTAAACATGCTGACATTTTTGCAATTCATATATGACCCTCGATTATAATGATCCAGGTTTGTCATTCTCACAGACACTTTTTGATCTATTATATGTCCTAAAGTTTTTTCCATTTTATAAACTTTATTCCAATTATATTACTTGGAATCAAAGTAAATATTTGAGGTCATGAACATGAAAGCAAATAGACACAAGTAGATTTATAAAGGTAGATTTTGTACTTACAATGTGTTTTTTATTTGTATGTTGAACACCACATTATATTGAAGCGCCAAGGTATGTGCCTTGTACTGGAATAAAATATCCCTTTTGTCAGTGTCCTACATATCTCAGACCATTGCTATTATATATCACACAAGGAGTCCTGAAGTTACTCTCTATGCGCCACAGTCAAACAAATAGGTTGCAATTTGAAAGACAGAAAGACTGAGCTTTGATATACAGTTTTTTTTTTCTTTGCTGTCCCTATGACAAAAACTTTGCAGCACAAATTTTTTTGGCACGTGTATCTTAATAGGATTTTTGGAACTAAACACTGATACCCTATCCTTAGGATAGATGATCAATATCAAATTAATGGGAATCCGACGCCATGGACACTGAAATAACCCATATTTTACATTTGGGTAATAGTTACGAAATACATTATTTTTTTACAGACCCCTGCCGATCAGCTGTTTGAGGAGATTGCAGTACTTGTGAGCTTACAGCCTCTTCCCTATGACATCACAATAAGTTTCATGGTACAGTTGCAGTGAATTCAAGGGAATGGGGCTGAGCTGCAACACCAAGCACAGCCCCTAAACAATGTACAGTTTAGTGCTTGGTATTCAGTGGAGAGGTTGCAGTGCTCTCCTGAAAAAAACTGAACTATTGTGGTGTGTCAGACCCCCATTGATCAAATATGGATGACCCATCTTAAGGACAAGTTATCAATATGTAACTTTTGGAAACCCCTGTAATGATTTCTATTTAAAGGAAATTCATTTCATAAGGGCAGAGAAGCCTAAAAAGCTTCATTTGCATTTCAGATGCAGCTCACCATCTCTTTTGAAGTTGGAAGAAAATATATTAATATCTATGTTTTGTAAAGTTCTCTCTCCTTCATTTTAGAATACAATTCAGCTCCATCCATTATGTTAGATCAATCTAATTTACCCCTCTGACAGCTGTGATAGAAAGAAAAGTGAAAACATTGGCATGCTGAAATCAATATCATCCAATTATAATGTTTAAAATTCTGTTTTGATAAAGAAGCAATAGTCAAGTGAAAAACATGATAGCAGAGTGCCGCATGCAGAGCCATTATTGCTAATTTCACTCCTGAAATATTATCACTGTGACCAAGTTCTTTGGCTGCTCTTATTAAGCGAGCCAATCTGGGCTGCCTACAGACTTTCAGGATAATTGCTGTTTCTGAAATGCATTTCTCTTTACTCAAAGTTATCCGTAAACCTTACACTGCATATATACAGACAAAAGGTGCTCAGAGGTGGACAAGGAAAGAAGCTTGTGTCTTTTTGAAAGTGATACTTTTAGTTTGATGATGCAGAACATCAAGAAAATTGCTTGCGATTTGCATCTAGCAAATTATTTATGGTGTGGACAACAGGAAGGCAAATTCATAATCCTCTAGTAATCCTTAAGAAAATATAGATTTTTACAGGAGCTATTGCTATTTGTACATGCAGAGATGAAATTATAAAAAAATATACAATTAAAGGGGTATTCCAGTTTTAAGTCAATAAAGCTTAAAGGGGACCTTTCACCACCTCCGCCAAACTCTTGACATCCTTCAATAGATGCCACTCCACTGAGCACAAAATGAATTTTTTCTCTAGCCCCTATTGTTCCCGAGCAATCAGTGCACTCTCTGGAATCAGTGGATGGACACCTATTGAAGGATGCAAATAGTGGGAGTTGGTAGAAGTGGGGAAAGGTTCTCTTTAAAGGAGTAATTCAACCTCATACTGTAACATCCTTACCCGTTAGGACTTTGGCGCCATCCTCCGGCCACATGCTACAGCGCAGGAGGCGTGTCCAGCTATGATTCTTTGCTTTAGGTTCTTGTTGTACTCTGTCTGAACACTGTCCTATTCCCTCACCTCTGCAATTGATTTTCCACCACACCCATCTCTTACACCTTTGTTTCCCTCTGCTCCTCAAATAGTTAATCTCAGCCTTACTTGTGTGATTGACATCTTTCCTTCTAATCAAGTCTGGGGTGGGTTTTTTCTTCCTATGTATACAGTGCCTTGCGAAAGTATTCTGCCCCCTTGAACTTTTCAACCTTTTGCCCCATTTCAGGCTTCAAACATAAGGATATAAAATTTTAATTTTTTGGTGAAGAATCAACAAGTGGGACACAATTGTGAAGTGGAACGAAATTTATTGGTTATTTTAAACTTTTGTAAAAAATAAAAAACTGAAAAGTGGGGCGTGCAATATTATTCGGCCCCTTTACTTTCAGTGCAGCAAACTCACTCCAGAAGTTCAGTGAGGATCTCTGAATGATCCAATGTTGTCCTAAATGACTGATGATGATAAATATAATCCACCTGTGTATAATCAAGTCTCCATATAAGTTACCCCACGTGACCATACCACTCCCTTGCTGATACTTCCCTGGTTCCCCACCGCTCTTGGTTTTCCAGGTTCCAGACATGTCCACATGTGACCACTGTAGCCAATCACTTGCACTAATATTAATGTGCCGACACAATTGATTGGCTTGGAACGGTCACATGTTAAAAAAGCCATGTGAACAGAGACTGACAGGGTACCAGGAAGGCATTGCCTTGGGAATGACAGGCAACTCTCAATGAAATTTTGTTTTTCTTATCCTCAATAAAAAATTCTATCCTCAAGTGATTTTATGCAGATGATTTGCCTTAGACTGCCTTATACTGTGCTTATCACATGTGACTTTGCTGTGAATATTATATCACAATATGTCTGCTGGTAGCCCATATATTAAGCAGAACCACTAAAGAATTGCTGAGTTAGTGCTTGTATGCTTACTTGATTTCTATGAATGCTGACAATCTTATAGATCAGAAGACTTTGAAGAAGCTTTCATCTATAGATAATAGACCTGTGGAAAAAATAGATCAGTTGTATGTATTTAGTTGGTAAGCCCCAAAAACCAGCTAGAAATACCCTGAAGATTGACTGCTTTCCTTAGATATGAGATAATGCACATTTAACCCACTCTGGGGTAGAAGGTGGAGATACTTGTTTGCCAGTTGCCGAAGCTTTGGTTCCTCAATACAAGGGATTGCCTTTGTTAACAAGTAACCTAGAAGAAGAAGAAAAAGGACATCTTTGATGGTTCTATCACTCTCCATGATTAAAGAATACTTCAAGTCTCACAGACGTTCATTGACGTCTAAGGTTAAAAGGAATGTGTTATAAGAAAATTACCTACTTTTTAGACCACTTTATTATGTTAAAATTATTTTTAAGAATTTTTTATATTTTTTTTAATTTCCCATGTAACTATATATATATATATACTGTATATATATATATATATATATATATATATATATATATATATATATATATATATATATATATATATATACAGTCATGGCCAAAAGTTTTGAGAATGATACAAATATTTATTTTTACAAAGTCTACTGCTTCAGTTTTTCTAATGGCAATTTGCATATACTCCAGAATGTTATAAAGAGTGATCAGTTTTACAGCAAATACTTGCAAAGTCAATATTTGCCTAGAAAATGAACTTTATCCCCCCAAAACACATTTCAACATCATTGCAGCCCTGCCTTAAAAGGACCACCTAACATCGTTTCAGTGATTGCTCCATTAACACAGGTGTGGGTGTTGATGAAGACAGGGCTGGAGATCAATCTGTCATGATTAAGTAAGAATGACACCACTGGACACTTTAAAAGGAGGCTGGTGCTTGCCATCATTGTTTCTCTTCTGTTAACCATGGTTATCTCTAAAGAAACACGTGCAGTCATCATTGCACTGCACAAAAATGGCCTAACTGGGAAGAGTATTGCAGCTAGAAAGATTGCACCTCAGTCAACAATCTATCGCATCATCAAGAACTTCAAGGAGAGAGGTTTCATTGGTGCCAAAAAGACTCCAGGGCGCCCAAGAAAGACCAGCAAGCGGCAGGACCGTCTCTTAAAAGTGTTTCAGCTGCGGGATCGGGCTACCAGCAGTGCAGAGCTTGCTGAGGAATGGCAGCAGGCAGGTGTGAGTGCATCTGCACGCACTGTGAGGCGGAGACTCTTGGAGCAAACCATTCATGTGTGGGGTTGCTTCTCAGCCAAGGGAATCGGCTCTCTCACAGTCTTGCCTAAAAACACAGCCATGAATAAAGAATGGTACCAGAATGTCCTCCAAGAGCAACTTCTCCCAACCGTCCAAGAGCAGTTTGGCGCTCAACAATGCCTTTTCCAGCATGATGGAGCACCTTGCCATAAAGCAAAGGTGATAACTAAATGGCTCAGGGAACAAAACATAGAGATTTTGGGTCCATGGCCTGGAAACTCCCCCAGATCTTAATCCCATTGAGAACTTGTGGTCAATCATCAAGAGACGGGTGGACAAACAAAAACCAACAAATTCAGACAAAATTAAAGCATTGATTCTGCAAGAATGGACTGCTATCAGTCAGGATTTGGTCCAGAAGTTGATTGAGAGCATGCCAGGGAGAATTGCAGAGGTCCTGAAGAAGAAGGGTCAACACTGCAAATATTGACTTGCTGCATTAACTCATTCTAACTGTCAATATAAGCTTCCGTTACTCATAATATGAATGCAATTATATTTCTGTATGTGATAAAAACATCTGACAAACACACATAAAAACCAGAGGGCAGCAGATCATGTGAAAATATAATATTTGTGTCATTCTCAAAACTTTTGGCCATGACTGTATATATATATATATATATATATATATATATATATATATATATATATATATATATATATATATATATATATATATATATATATATATATATATATATATATATATATATATATATATATATATATATATATATATATATATATATATATATATATATATATATATATATATATATATATATATATATATATATATATATATATATATATATATATATATATATATATATATATATATATATATATATATATATATATATATATATATATATATATATATATATATATATATATATATATATATATATATATATATATATATATATATATATATATATATATATATATATATATATATATATATATATATATATATATATATATATATATATATATATGTACTATATACTGCAATTTTCACAACCAAGCCTAATTATAGACTGACAATTGTGACAATTGCCACTTCTGTGGGAGTTTTCTTTGCAACAGTCACCTTATTTACATCTCAGACAAGATAGACAGGATTATAATATAATAGATAATTTACAGTACTTCCCCTCTCTGTACAATGCATGGGTAGAAAACTCTCCCACAGACCTCAATGAGATGGCTCCAGACTATTGCTGCTTATGACAATTACTATACTGTAAAGCATATCACTAAATGTTAACAGAGTAGAGGAGAAGATCAAGCAAGATGGAAATATGGATTGTATGAATTATTTCAAAGCCTACAAACCAGGGGTAATATTAAAATATTATGATCATTGGACCCAAAATGTACAAACCCTACTATTTCAGAATACTCTGTATGTGATGTACACATATGCAATGAGACTAACTACATAACATGAAATATGATTTCAGATCAGATGAATCTTGTTAAGAGATCTGGTCATTAATGCCAGATGGATGAACAGTATCCAACATAAAGATCCACCTGGATTCATGTTGTAAAAGTTTCTGGTCAAAATCTCCCTCTCATGCTCGGCTTCACAGGTTCTATTCTTTGAAATGAGATCTTACGACTACCTCCGGTACTTTTGCATGTCACACTTTTCAGATTTTTATTTGATTAAAATTTTGAAAACCATGTATCATTTTCATTCCACTTCACAATTATCTGCTACTTTGTGTTGGTTATCACTTAAAATCTCAATAAAATACAATTAAGTTGGTGGTTGTAAGGTGACAAACTGAAAAAGTTCAAGGGGTTTTAATACTTTTGAAAGCCACTGTCCCTCTTTGGAGCAATGACAATGCTCCCATTGCTCCAAAAAGATCATTTCCATATTGACAAAAAGACAATATCTTGTCAACTGAGGTACCGATTCACAAGCAAACTAACCTATCTGTCTTTGGGGCTGTGATGATATGGTGGCTTCTTGTGATAGACTTCCTTTAACACTACCATAACACTGTACTTCTAAACATAAAATGTACTTGTCGCACACATGTAACCAGGTGGCTGTTGTACGAAATCTATATGACTCCAGATATGGATCCCTTAGATGGATTAAATTGGAATCGAAATCACAGTGTTTGGTTCACGAGTCTCTGCTATAGACACTTATTATCATATTAACATCCTCCTATTCTGTCCTGTAATTTGGGTCTTCTCTGTGTTACAGTTTTAGACCTAATTTGAGATAAAATAATAAATTCCTCAATTTTTTATTAACAGAAGCAAACCTCGTGGAAAGTGATGAATAACAGTAATCGGCTTATTGGCAGCAGAACTGCAAACGAATGAATCAAATAAACAGGTCTTAATATTTCCACATTCTAGTTTACTGCACCCATATTATTCGGATTGGTATTGGTAGCCCTGACATGCCTTTTTCTGTTATTTTTCTACATCATAAAACAGATCAAATGGTAATTTTTTTACTGCCCCTTTACTCAATGCAGTTATTCTGTGTGATTTATATTCTTTCTGTCCACAGAATGCCCTGTTTGGACCTGTTTACTGTTTTCTGTATTGATTTGTAGCTATTCAGGTGAGAAATTACCGGGATACATGTGTACAGGGCACAATAAAGAAAGCTTTGTGCAAAGCACTTGGTTTCTGTGTGTGCCGGCACTCTCTAAATCAGCCTTCCTTTTCAGTTTTACAATCATCTACACAAAATTATGCAAAATAATAATAATTTTGATATTATTTTGAACATGCAAAATTAGATTTTGATCTGTCACGTGCCTGTACATGTCTAGCAATTTGCCACTTAGCTCCAGTATCCAATAGCTATTTACTACTCCATAGATTCCGTCAGTCCCCATTTTAATCTTAAGGTAAGTTCACATGTAGGAATTTGCCGTAAATTTAGGGGCGGAATCGACCCCCAAATCCGTGGCATATTACACCCAGATTCTGCTTCCCATTGAAAAAATAGGCGTCCTGCTCAATCTTGCCATGGATTCCACGTCCGGATTCCGCGTCTCTAGACTCCCTGCTGATTAGGCCCATTCATCTGCTCTGCATCGGCATCCCGCCGCGAGTAGGCCCCGGGTGGAATTCCTCTTCATTTTCCATTGTGTGAGCTTACCCTCATGGTTCACCTTCTAAAAACTTTAACAAATTACTTCTCAGCAATTTTCAAGTGCAAAGGTTTTGCTTGTGTTTGCAACAGAACTTCCCCAACTGTCATCTCTGCTATCAGTATGAGAAAAAGTAGAACAAAATGATTGATCCATGGAAACAAGCCTTCGTTCCCCTACACTGCTACTCCCATACCTTCTCCTTATCTATCCTGTACCCTTTAACCCTTAGCAGCAGGGGGGCGGTGGCCCCGGGCCCACTGAATCTCGGGGGCCCACTTTGGGGCCGCCGCAACACAGGTTACCCTCATATATTAACTGCATCGGCGTCTGCATGACACCAATGCAGTTAAAATACATTCTCTGTTCGTACGTAGCTCGTAAACCACAAGCCAATTCAGGCCTGTGGCCTACGAGCTGCCCTAAGACATCTGCGTCCTGGCACAGACGTCTGCGCGATGACGTCACTGTCCTGCGCCGTCCGCGCCAGGACGCAGGTCCTGCTTCTTCAGTAAGTGGCGGCAGTGCCGGCAGTGGAGATTCCTCCTCGGGGGATCGGAGGTAGGTGAGTAGCTTCGACTTTTTTTTTTTAACTCACTTTGGGTATTGTAATTGGGGGTCGGGGGATGGGGGTAATACATATAAGAAGTCAGTTGGGAGCATTGGGAATTTAGATAAGAGGCCATAACTAATATAAGGGGTATTAGGGGGCTTTAATAAAAGAGGATATAAATTATAGTGAAAGGTCAGTGGGGTCTGTATGAATGTAAGGGGAGATAATATTAGGGGGCATTGGGGCAGTATTAAAGGGGGTTTTCTAGGGAATAATAAAGTTTACTGGTAAGGATTGTATTGGGCAAATTGGAGAGGAGGCAGGGAAGGTGAAACAAAAAAAAAAATACTCACTTGTCCTACCGATGTCCTCAGCCCTCTGCTGCTGTCTGTCCAGACACATGCACGCCACTTCCCTGCCGCAAGTCCTGCACTGCATGTGATTGGCCTCAGCAGTGACTGGAAAGGACTCGGTGATGTCACTCATATACATGACTGGGTCCTTTCCAGGCAATATTGAGGCCACTGATAGCCTCAGCAGTCACGTATGGCACGTGTCTGAACAGACAGTGGCGGCAGA
Source organism: Leptodactylus fallax (assembly GCA_947044405.1). Taxonomy (NCBI): domain Eukaryota; kingdom Metazoa; phylum Chordata; class Amphibia; order Anura; family Leptodactylidae; genus Leptodactylus; species Leptodactylus fallax. The sequence continues at coordinate 879,244 of CAMRHE010000067.1, read as the reverse complement.
CAGAGCACTGGGGACAGGTAAGGCTGGGTTCACACTAGCGCTCGGTTTCCATTTTTTGGGTCCACTTGGGGACCTGAAAAACGGAAACCCAATTCACTTGTAAAGCGGTTACCTGCGGACTATAATGGGGTCTGCTGGGTTTCTGCCTGGTTTCTGCCTGAAAAATGCAGAGAAAAAAGGCCTGCTTGCAGGACTTTTCTTTCCGCATTTTTCAAATGGAATGGGGAACAGAATCCCTCAACGGGGTTCAAGTGTTGGTGTGAACACAGCCTGAGTATGATTTTTTATCACCTACTCCACCTCCACTGTGATTTGTCCACTTCCTGGACAACCCCTTTAAAGAGGACCTTTCATGTCCTCATGAACCTGTGATTTTATATACCGCTAGAAAGCAGACAGTTGGCTTTCCCGTTATGTGCCCCGATGGAGGAGATATCAGTGCCGTTAGTTTCGGCACATATCTGTCCCCACTGTCAGAAGGGCGTTCCTGACAGTCTAGCATCATCGCTGGGCTGTGAGGAAGGCCCCCCTGACAGTATTCTAACATAACCTTGTACTGTCAGAGGGGGCATTCCTTACCGCCCTGTGATGACGCTGAGCTTTGAGTAAGGCCCCCCTCCCCCAGTACAAGTCTTGGGAAGGGGGACGTTCCTCACAGACCAGCGATGACGCTAGACTGTCAGGAACGCCCTTCTAACGGTGGGGAGAGATCAGTGCCGAAACTAATGGCACTGATGTCTCCTCCACCAGGGCACATAATGGGAAAGCGGACAGTGTGCTGAATTCAGTGCACTGTCAGCTTTCTAGTGGTATATAAAACCGCATATGCATGAGAACATGAAAGGTCGTCTTTAATACAAAGGGGTTATTAATAGGCATTATTAATACAGAGGGGCATTTATGTAAGAGGGCATAATTTATACAAGGAGACATAAGAGGGTATAATTGATAATAGGGGAATTGGGCAATATTAATTTTAGGTGGCACTCGGGCATTAAATTGATTTAAGGGGGTACACAGGGCATTATTAATTAAGGGGAATTATTAATTGAGGAGCAGTATTAAATAAATGGGGCACATAGGAGCATTATTAAATTAAAAAGGCACATGGGGTTATTATTCATTTCCAGGGGATTTTATATCATATATTTTATAATTGGGGTAACAGCAAGAGAGAGATTTTATGTAGTTGAGGACAATGTGGATCAGGTGCCTTGAAAAGTGAGGAGCCAAAAATGCCTGTGTTACAAACTTTACAGTCACAGCTGGAAGAAGTGGTAATGGCGGTCCAGATGGAAGAGACAATAAATGTAAACCGTCAGAGATGTCACCTGTAAGTCACAACATTGCTCCTGTACTGTATTTACGTAACTGGTTTTCACAGCCCTGTGTAGAGCCACTATCTACCACTATACGGTCACCGTATAGTGATAGTGTTGGTATACCTGAGTTGGGGCCCCACTTGGACGTGTTTGCCCCCCCTGTGCTGAACCCCTAGCTACGTCTCTGACCCTTAGGAATAGGGACAGTTAGACTGTTAAATGGGGATAGACTGTATGCACGTAGGATATGTATAGTTGTGGATGGGTTTTTGGGGTAATTTTGTGATTTTGTACTTACTTTGTACTGTTTTATACATAGAAGTGCCTATGATGTATAGTGTTTTGTGTGTTAGTGTTAGGTAATAAACATATTTTATTAGTGTATATAATATATTTTTTATAGTATTGTGAATCTCTGTATACACTGTCATACTGTGTAAGGGAACAAAATAAACATTAATATAAGGGAAAAGGAGCTATAAAAGGATTGAATAATATGCGCTATTGATATAATGTTTAGATATTAATAGCTCTATTATTTCCATTGGAGAGAACATTAATTATTAATATAAATTCTTTTTTAACACACATAACGCAGCTTGGTGGGGAGATAAAACTCTCACTTTCAAGCTATAGTCATTTATGTTATAACACTCTAGTTATTCTTCACGCTCTTCTTCATAGACTTCAATGGACTGAACTTATCTTCGTGTATGGACTCCGGAATACAGATCTCAACAGTGCATTCAGAAACAGTGCGACAGTCCGTGCAAGAGGAAGGGAAATAACAGGAGAAAGAAGCATTTTTCTTTATTGAAATAGATTACAATGTTTAATATTATCACTCACACTACTGATTTATGACATTTAGCATAAAAGTTTAGGCATACAGTCCTCAACATTGCCCGTTTCTTGGAGCCTCTTCAAAACAGCTTTGAAATTTTTGCATGAGAGAAACCTTGATGAAGCACTACAACTAACTTGTGTCTTATTGCTGTATTGCAGAGTTTGACTGTTCTTCACCTAGTTAGATACCAGAGTTTTCACGAAAAGTGGAAATATCTGCAGGGTCTTGCTGGCTAATCTGTTGTATGACTGTATAAGTCTTCATACATGGTGTCTTATCAGAGTTTCTGCTACTAATAGCCCCATTATGGCTGCAGCATATTTCACATTTGTCTTAGAGGAAGAGGATGCGTATAATAAAAAGCATTCTGCCCCCATTATTACTACTACTGGTTTCTTTACATGTAATTCTGTCAGAACTAACTCTGAAACCCAAGACCCCCACAGATCAGTTGTACCAAGACAGCGCGGCTCCTGGTATTGTTAACATGCTGGTAGCTGTGCTGCTCATTGGCAGTACAAATTGTAGTGGTTGAGTGTGGGTACTGCAGCGCTGCCCCATTGAAGTCTATGGGGTAGCACTGCAGTACCTACACCCGCTGCTACAGTTTGTAGGTAAATGAGCAGCGTGGCTCCCAGTATGTAAACAAAACTAGAGCCACAGTGTCTCGTTACCACTAAACTGCAAGGGTCCTGGGAGTCAGACCCCCACAGATCTAATATTGATGGACTATCCTAAGGCCATCAATATCAGGAACTGGATAACCCCTTTAACATATTTAGAAGACATATTGGATGCTACTATGTAAATTTATTTTGTTGCTATTTTATTGTATTTCCTGAAATGTGATATTCTTACCTTACGTATATTTCAATTTTCAGTAAATACAATCTGTATATAGGTATTATATCAATAAATAACTAATAGCCACCTTTACTACATACAACACAGTGTAATATGCTATTGCCCAGAAAACTGTAATCCAGGAACACTAGTCATGGTTCATGAATACCGGACATGTCTCTTCATGAATACTGGACATATTTCATGAATATTGGACATTCCTCATGAAATAGAAGACATGTCTCATGAATATTTTAATAGTTCTGTATCATAAATGTCAGCTTTGCTTCATGAATACAGTTAGTGAGTTTGTTGATCATGAGAGGTTTGGCTATATGATCATATCTACATTTACAGACCCCAAAATGGCTGCTGTCATTTAATGAAGACAGAATATAAATTACCTGACAATTTTATCCTATCCTGAAGGATTCACTACAGTTGCTTGTCTGAAAACCATTCTGAATTACGACAAATGAGAATAAATGGGCACTGTAAAAAATAAGGAATTGCTCAGATTAAGATAATTTACTGATATATGGAAGGTAATTGATTGGAAATGGCATTTCAGAATAAATAAATTAGTAACTATCTCATAGACATTTCTTCTGAATTCACATAACATAAAATTTATATATTGAGCTTGCAACTACATTAACATTTTGCTGGCAATAGGTTGTGCCAAGCAATGTTCACAGGAAGTGACTGCTTCTTCAGAAAACAGCGCCACACTAGTTGTGTATGGTATTGCAGTTCATCAGTGTTGACTTTGGTTTGGCTGAATTGGAAAACCTGATAGTATAATGTTGTACCGTGTTAGCCATAGAAAGTAGTGGAAGAGTGAAGAAATCAGACGATACCTTTTAGAGGCTAACTGAGTATATTTGATGGTAAGCTTTCAAGAGTACTGTCTGTAAATTTTCAGTTTCTTGTATAACACCATGTCTGAAGAAGAGAGCTAGTACTCCCGAAAGCTTATCATCAAATATACTCAGTTAGCCTCTAAAAGGTATCGCCTGATTTCTTCACTCTTGGAAAACCTGACACAACCCATGGACAAGTGAGATAGTGACAATCTAAAAGATAGGAGCTATGTTATTTTAACCCCGTGCAACCCTTTAAAGAGGACCTTTCACGCCCTCATAGATGTGCGGTATTATATACTGCTAGAAAGCAGACAGTGTGCTGAATTCAGTACAAGTCCATGGAAGAGTACAGTCAGGGGGATGTTCCCCACAGCGCAGCGATGACACTGAGCTGTAAGGCTTGCAATTCTGACAGTGGGGAGATATCAGTGACGAAATTAACAGCCAGCTCATACCAGGAAAGCCGACAGTGCGCTGATATATAATACCGCAAATCTATGAGGATGTGAAAGGTCCTCTTTAAAATACATTAATTGAAAATTGACTTCATTATGTCTATGCATGTCTACAGCAGTACAACTGGAGGAAAGCCCCTGTGGGCAAGGAAAATGTGAATAATTTAATTTCTTTTAGAGCATCATATGATTAACTAAATAAATAAATAGCACAACCATATAGTAGGGTGAATTAAAGAGCAAGGGGGTCATTCTAGAATTACCTTAAAGGGAGTCTGTCACCAGGATGAAGCATATTAAACCAGCAACACAGTTAGACAGGTCAGGCTCACCTGACTGTAATGCCTTTTTCCCCATATGTCTTTCCTGATGCTTTTCTGTGTATCCATTGTATGTTATTTAGACAATAGAGAATGTATAGCGGGGAGAATTTATTAACTGGAGATTCTTAATTCATTCCTCAACAGGCACAAGACTTGCCAGAATTAGTAAGAGGCATATGTAGGTGTGCTTGATCTCAGATTTATACCAGTCAGGAACTGGCACAGATATCTGGTATAACTTTCATCAGTTTTCTGGCATGAGTTATAGTAAATGTTGCAGACTGAAGAGTCCCCACCCTGGCCTGCCTATATTCCCACTCTGCCCATTGTCTAAAAAAGTGGCGAGGGACCAAGTTGAGGCACATTTTTTGACACTTTCAAGTGGCCTTAGTAAATCTGGGCCAATATGTACACTGTTTTTGCACTAGGGGTTGTCTCATCAGAGACAACACTTTCCAAGTGCAGGACCCAGAGCAAATTGATTACTTTGCATCACGCTTCAGATGGGGTGCCTTCAATTGAATGGCTGTCCTTCTAATACAAGGACAGCTAAAGGCTATAAGAATAGGAGCCGCTCATACAAGCACCTCTCCATTCTGGCTCATTAGAGAGGGGGTACCTAGCCGGGCATATGGACAGAGAAAACGGCTTTAATAGCTAAATGTCAGATAATTGCAGCTTATTTACACTGGTTTAGGTTCATCTTTGTTAAAAATGATGCACGCCCTCCAGTTAGAGGTATTATATAGAGGACATTGGGAGAAACAAACTGTAGTGCACCATTTTTGTCCATAGGCTGTGTCTGGTATTGCAGATACCTGTGGACAAACGTGGTTCTGTTTATGGAAAGAAGACCATTTTTACCAAATCTTATACAACCATCCTTATCATGAAAAACTTATTAATAACTATTAGTTATTTTTCTTGCTAATACATCACTTTATAGATATTGACATCACTCACTGAACCAAGTAGTGCTCACAATCACATCATTGTGTCTTTGGAGTGTTGAAAGAAACTGGAGCACCCAGAAAGAACCCACACGAACATAGGTAGATGTTGTCTTTGGCTGGATTCAAACCCAGAACTCCAGTGCTGCAAGGTAACATTGCTAGTCACTAAGGCATCCATAATAATGTCTTTTCAATGACCACTGACAGCAGTAGTCACCATTACAAAGTGTTGGTTGAAATGTAATACACTAGAGATACAGTGGCTTGCAAAAGTATTCATACCCCTTGAACTTTTTCACAAGTTCCTTCAAAAATCCTTGTCTCATAGCCACTGTTACTGGAGCAGTGACCTCTCTCCATTTACTTCTATGGGAGTTTTGAGAATAGTCAAGTAGGTTGGTTCAGCTAGAAGTAAATAAAGAAATAAAACAGTAAACAGGCAATGAAAGGAGTTGCTGCAGCAATACCACTCCCACAATGTCTATGTGAGAGGATAGAGGATCATGTTACAGTCTCTCTGCCTCACTGTGTGAAACTGTGAGAGGATAGAGCATCATGTTACAGTCTCTCTGCCTCACTGTGTGAGACTGAGAGGATAGAGGATCATGTTACAGTCTCTCTGCCTTAGTGTGTGAGAGCATAGAGGATCATGTTACAGTCTCTCTGCCTCAGTGTGTGAGACTGTGAGAGGATAGAGGATCATGTTACAGTCCCTCTGCCTCAGTTTGTGAGACTGTGAGAGGATAGAGGATCATGTTACAGTCTCTCTGCCTCACTGTGTGAAACTGTGAGAGGATAGAGCATCATGTTACAGTCTCTCTGCCTCACTGTGTGAGACTGAGAGGATAGAGGATCATGTTACAGTCTCTCTGCCTTAGTGTGTGAGAGCATAGAGGATCATGTTACAGTCTCTCTGCCTCAGTGTGTGAGACTGTGAGAGGATAGAGGATCATGTTACAGTCCCTCTGCCTCAGTTTGTGAGACTGTGAGAGGATAGAGGAATATGTTACAGTCTCTCTGCCTCTTTGTGTGACAGTGAGAGAATAGAGGATCATGTTACAGTCTCTCTGCCTCAGTGTGTGAGACTGTGAGAGGATAGAGCATCATGTCACAGTCTCTCTGCCTCAGTGTGTGAGACTGTGGGAGGATAGAGGATCATGTTACAGTCTCTCTGCCTCACTGTGTGAGACTGTGAGAGGATAGAGAATCATGTTACAGTCTCTCTGCCTCAGTGTGTGAGACTGTGAGAGGATAGAGAATCATGTCACAGTCTCTCTGCCTCACTGTGTGAGACTGTGAGAGGATAGAGGATCATGTTACAGTCTCTCTGCCTCACTGTGTGAGACTGTGAGAGGATAGAGCATCATGTCACAGTCTCTCTGCCTCAGTGTGTGAAACTGTGAGAGGATAGAGCATCATGTCACAGTCTCTCTGCCTCACTGTGTGAGACTGTGAGAGAATAGAGGATCATGTTACAGTCTCTCTGCCTCAGTGTGTGAGACTGTGAGAGGATAGAGGATCATGTTACAGTCTCTCTGCCTCTGTGTGTGAGACTGTGAGAGGATCATGTCACAGTCTCTCTGCCTCACTCTGTGAGACTGTGAGAGGATAGAGGATCATGTTACAGTCTCTCTGCCTCAGTGTGTGAGACTGTGAGAGGATAGAGGATCGTGTCACAGTCTCTCTGCCTCACTGTGTGATACTCATGCTGAAAGAGGGGAGTAGGAGCAGCAGGTGGACATCTTATTGATTAGACCACACAGCACAGCCTACTCAGCAAGCATGAACACAGAAAATGAACATTTATAGTAACACAAAGAAATGAAGATACAAAGTACACATTTTATGCACAATATTTCCGTATGCACTATATCTTAAACATCTACAACTGCATAAAGTGTGAATGAGATTACTATAGATATTGGAATTGCTCTAGTAATACTGACAAAAGTTAATTTCTCTTTGTATCTGCTGCATAGGTTTACTGGAATGCCACAATCCAGATACTATAAAAATATTACCTTGACTTCCAGAACAATCATTCTTGTATTTGTTAAAGTGTCCTTGCACATTGGTACGAATCCCTACGTTCTCATTCACACGCTTTCGTTGTAGGATTTACATTTTAAATTTGAAATTGTGCACAAATCAATACAAACTCATACATTTCTGCTCATTCGCCTTGAAAGATTTGCTTAGAGCATATGTACCTTCCATAGGAGATTTCCTGTTATTACATCTTGTTCCTTCAAATAATAGCTGAATGCCAAATCTATTATTCATGTTCAGATTACAAGATGTGCTGTTCTTTATATTAACATATTACCTTAAATAACACCACTAGCAGCAGGCACAACACTAGCGCTAGCAATGTATAACCGAAACGCTATTCTTAGACCTCAATTCATTATTTTTCTAAATAAATACCATTTTATATCTCATCCTGTCATTTCCTATTATGTTTCATATTGCTCACTGACATTATGCTATAAGATAGCATAGATTGTTTGCAATTGATGTAACATGACTCGACATGCCAGAAAAATGACATCTCAAGCATGTATGTACTAGAGTATGACAGGTATAATGTATGTTATGCACATGTTTGCCAATGTGTTTTTACTGCATGTGCATTAAGGAGAAAGGTATAATTGAAAATATCTCTGTATTATAAATTTTATGTATACGAAGAGTTTTGGCTTTGTTGTATTTATTTTATAAGAATTTGTCTTTACAATGGTTATTTCATAGCAAAAGCCTATGCGACAGCATTAAGAGCACCATATTATTGCATAATATGTGCAGGTCACCTTGCTTGGTGGTGGAGTAATTTTTTTGGTTTATTTTTCTGCTTGCAAAATTACGCAAGCACAGATAAAACTGCTTCCCTGGAACTGATATAAGTACAGAAAATACTGCCTCCCTGAGTCTCCCTGGAAATGATGAGGGTACTGATGGTGCTGCCTCTCCTTGTATATATGTAGACACATATTACTGCACTTACATGTCTGCCTATAAATGACGTAGGTATAGGTACAGTGGCTTGCAAAAGCATTTATACCCCTTGAACTTTTTCACACTTTGTAAACTTACAACCACAAATTTAAACGTATTTTACTGAGATTTTAAGTGACAAACCAACACAACGTAGCAGATAATTGTGAAGTGGAAGGAAAATGATATAAGGTTTTCAAAATTTTAATCAAATGAAAATCTGAAAAAGTGTGACGTGGAAAACATGATGCTGCCATCCCCGTGTTTCACAGTTGGGATGGTGTTCTCAGGCTTGGCCATAATGACCATTGTTACGTATGGAGGAAAAAGGGAGAAGCTTGCAAGCCTGAGAATACCATCCCAACTGTGAAATATGGGGGTGGCAGCATCATGTTGTGTGGTTGTTTTGCTGCAGCAGGGACTGGTGCACTTCACAAAATAGATGGCATCATGAGGAAAGAACATTATGTGGCAATACTGAAGCAACATCTCAAGACATCAGCCAGGAAGTTAAATCGTAGGCGCAAATGGGTCTTCCAAATGACAATGACCCAAAGCATACTGCCAAACTGGTTACAAAGTGGCTTAAGGATAACAAAGTCAATGTTTTGGAGTGGCCATCACAAAGCCCTGATCTCAATCCTTTTGAAAATTTATTGGCAAAGCTGAAAAGGCAGGTGCGAGCAAAGCGGCCTACAAACATGGCTCAGTGACACCAGTTCTGTCAGGAGGAATGGCCCAAATTCCTACCAACTAATGTGAGAAGCTTGTGGAAGGATATCCAAAATGTTTGACCCAAGTCATACAGTTTAAGGGCAATGGTACCAAATACTAATGAAATGTATATAAACTTTTGACTTTGCAGAAAGTCATAAAAATGTCTTAAAAAATTCTCTCTCATTATTCTGGTATTTGGCAAATATAAATAATTTTGGTAATCCTAATTGAACTAAAGCGGAAAAGGTTTATTCTGATTTCATGTCAGATAGTGAGAAAAACATCCATATGTGTCTATATATAGTGTATGTAAACTTCTGGTTTCAACTGTAGAAGTTGTAAAACACAGTGAAACCTCTTTGAGAGGACCAACCAAAATTGCATGAAAAAAATCATCTTCAAGAGACGTGGTCTTCTCAAAGAAGGTATCTAGAATAGAAAACTGAAAATCCATCTCTGAAAATGTGGTCCTGTTAAGAATATGGTCTTCTCAAAGAGGTGGTCTTTTGGAGAGGTTTCACTGTATTAGTCGTTCAAGCTGGTTCTGCAGGCAGCTACAACTAAAGGAGTATCTGTCTTAGAGCACAGACTTGTATGTAATGGTTAAAAGCTAATATTATAAAGTATGCTACATCTAGAGTAGGAGAAAAAAAACTTGCTCTACAGTACTTGAATTGGGTCCCTCATCAGTATGACATCTTTATATGTCCAGGAACTATCTGCACCATCTGTCTGGGTTGCAAAAACCAATAGATGACAAAAAAAATAATATGAGCTGTTACTATGTGCACTGAGCTTAAATACCCTTCTAGCCCCCTCCTTAATTCTTATATACCGTTCTAGCCCCTTCTTAACCCATATACTCTTCTATCCCCACCGCTTAACCCGACATCAACCTCCTTAATAGTATGGCGGATGCAGAGTGTCTAAATATGGTGGCCGCTCTGGAGCTGAGCGGCTGCCATAGCCACTGGGTCTGCACTGTATAAGCCTGCTTCGATTTTGGATATTAACCTTATCATTATGGCTCTGAAACTGGAAAAAGGGCCTAACTTAGCTGCCTCTGCCGCCTCCTCTCGTTGTTCTTCCTGTATGGCTCTTGCGCGGTGAGATTGCGAGAGCCATTTGGTTGTCATGATGAAGGCTCCCTAGCCTCTATTAACTATATGCCTATTAAGGCAAGTTAAGACAAGTGATCTAAAGATTGCCATGTTCAAGCTCCGTTGGGGAGGGATTAAAATAAAATATAAAAATTCAAATCATTCCCCTTTCCCTAGATTTCAAATAAAAATATATAAACAAACTAAGCATCCGCACATCTGAAAATGCCTGGTCTACAAACATATGAAAATATTTTCCCCATACAGCGGACGCTGTAGCGAGAAAAAAAAATCAAAATAGCTAAATTGCCATTTCTTTACCATTTCACCTACCACATAAAAATGAAATAAAAAGCAATCAAAAAGGTAGACATTCCCCAAAATTATATATCTAAAAAGCACATCTGAACCTGCAAAAACACACACTATGCATCCCCATATATAAAAATATATATATACTGTACATATAGATTATATATATAAAGTTACAGGTGTCGGGATTTGGTGATTCCAATAACTTTTTTTTTGCAAAGTTTTGGATTTTTTTAAGGGGATCAAATGTAAGAAAAACTATATAAATTTGGTATCCCTGGAATCATACTGACCCATAGAATACCGGTGACATGTTATTTTGGCTGCACAGCAAACACTGCAAAAACGAAGTCCATAAGAATGGCGCACAAATGCAGTTTTTCTCCAATTCCACCCCAGTCTGAATTTTTTTCCTACTTCCAAGTACATCATATTGAATCTTACATGGTACCACTATGAAGTTCAATTTGGCTTATATAAATTAAGTGCTCATATGGTGTCTATGAACCAAAAAATAAAAACTTATGGTTCTTGGAAGGCTGGGAGTCAAAAAACGAAAATCAAAATGCCTGCAGTTGGATGGGTTTGATATATACCGGAGCATAGTCCCTTCCAGAAGTTTTTTCCATAAAAATTTATTTTTGTGCATATGTTTGCTATTTGGTATATATTTTACAAAGCTGAAAATGCTACTAAAAAGGAATGCACCAAAAAATGCCTGATTGAAATCAACTCCATATTTTGCAGCTGCTAATGCTGTGTGAACATAATCCTAATTGTTGCTTATTTTGTTCAGTCTATTGAAATATCTGCATATGACCTTTTATATTGTGTGGCTGAATGAATATAACACACTTTGTATAATAACATATATAGTTTAGCCATTTACTCAAAAACAGACAAAAAAAATTACCTCTTATGTTCAGTTGAAAATGGCAAATACAATAAGCTACTAAAAAATCCAGTGAGTGGTGATGGTGTCTGAATCCAGCTGTTTAAGGGGCTGTGGGGCTTAGGTCAAGTGCTGCCACCTTTTCTTTGTTTAACAAGCATAGCACCAATATATGTGAGTGGCTGCAACTGGTACTGCAGCTTCTCTTCATTCATTCAAGTGAGTGGGACAGAGCTACATGCAGTATCATGCAGTCACTACAGAATAGACAGTACTGTGTCTGATGTCAACTAGGCCACAGCACTTGCCCCAGTGCCGTAGCATCATCAAACAGCTGATCTTTGGGGGTGTTGAGAGTCACCCTCCCCCAAGACCTGATATTAACAGTCTATTCTAAGTTGAGAAAAGTCCTTTAATGTATATATATACAGGCATTGTGTTATTTGCAGGTGTTGTATAGTATACCTAGGTATTACATAGAATATGTTAAATGTAAAGGCAATGTATTAAATAAATGTACAGTATGTATACACATTTGCCAGTTATTGTTCAGAATACCAAGTTTATTTTAGGCAACATCTGAAAGGACCAAACTGCAGCCTATAACTTGAAGGCAATGCATGTAATAAATTAATCTGTACAGATTTTGTAACCCTAAGACCTTATTCACACATCCGCATACCACATACATATTGTGTCTGCATTTTTCCTGGATACCATATGTACACAATTTATAGGGTTCAAGTACAGACAAAATGAGGCATTATAACGTAGTAAGTCAATTCACACAATGGGACTGAGGGTTCTGTTCGCAAGAGCTTACAATCTATGAGGTAGAGGGGGTGACACAGGAGGTAGCAGGGCGGCATCGGAGGTAGCATTGCTTATACAGTGGTCCAGCTGTTTTTGTGATAAAGGTTATTCTTACCACGCATATAAGTTACACTGTGTGAGCCGTCACCAATCAGAGTCCTTTAATGTGCAGATTGTGCCTGGACATAAAGTTACAGTCTGATACGGCATCATATGTGGGAGCGTGAACAGTGGAGGGTCAGTTTTAGGGATTTAACTGCAGAAGGGTTTAGACTAGGAATTGTGATAGGCCTGTCTGAAGAGATGTGTCTTTATTTTGCGCTTGAAGCTGTAGAAATTGGTAGTTAATCTCATTGTCCAGGGTAGAGCATTCCAGAGAAGTGGTGCAACTCAGGAGGAGTCTTGGATATGGGAGTGGAAGGTTCTGATAATAGAGAAAGTTAGTCTTAGGTCATTGAGTGAACGGAGAGCATGGGTTGGGTGATAGACAGAGATGAGGGAGGAAATGTAGGGAGGTGCAGCATTATGGAGAGCCTTGTGAATGAGGGTGATAAGTTTATATTGTATTCTGTATTGAATAGGTAGCCAATGTAGTGACAGGCACAGACCGGAGGCATCGCTGTAGCGTCTAGACTGATAGATGAGCCTGGCCGCCGCATTCAGAATAGATTGTAGAGGGTAGAGTTTAGTAAGGGGAAGACCAATTAGTAAGGAGTTACAGTAGTCAAGGCGAGAATGAATCTGGGCAATGATAAGGGTCTTTAATGTTTCTGTGGTAAGGAAAGGGCGGATTCTGGAGATATTTTTGAGGTGGAGATGACATGAGCGTGCGAGTGATTGGATATGGGGGGTGAAGGAAAGGTCTGGGGTCAAACATAACCCCGAGGCAGCGGGCATACTGCCTGCGAGTTATGGTAAGGCCAGAGACTGCAATGGAGCTATCAGGGAAAGATCTATTAGATGGTGGAAACAGCAGTAGTTCAGTCTTTGAGAGATTCAGCTTCAGATAGAGCGAAGACATGATATTTGAGACAGCAGAGATACAGTCACTGGTGTTCTGTATTAGTGCAGGAGTGATGTCACGAGATGACATATTGGGTGTCATCAGCATAAAGATGGTACCGGAAACCAAATCTGGTGATGGTTTGTCCAATAGGGATTGTCCACTAGCCACGGATGCAGATGTGTGAATGAAGCCTAACCCTTATAAATAATAAACAAAAATGAGATGACTAAACTTCAGCCTGAGACTGAAGGGCAATATATTAAATGTATCTGTACACATTTCCTAGCCCTAATAAAAAATGACTAAAATGAAATGACTAAACTGCAGTCTAAAACGTGAAGGCAATGTATAACATAAATGAATCTCTACAGATTTCCTAACACTAATAAAAATAAATCCCATCTTTTCTGACTACTTTATGTCAGCCCATCAAGAAAGTGTCCCCGGATGTCTATCATTTTATATTTGACAAAAAAACCCTAAGACATTTTATAGGTAAAGTAAGGTCAGGAAGAAACAATCTTATTTCATACCTCGCCAAGCAATGCTAGGAATTCTATATAATACCTGTCTTACACACACTGCATTTTATATCTAGATTAATATATCGTAATACATGTTTATAAGTGTAATAAATACTACCGTACTCCTACAGTGATGGCTTGCTATTGGACAATGATAAAATAAGTACCAACTTTTATTAACAATTTATTAACAATTAATAAAACAAAAGAAGTATAGATACATACTATTGGCCTAGATTTACTATTGTGGTGATGACACTGGCATTGGCGTGGCGTATTTTTGGCATATCTTGGCACTTCTAGTTTGTGTTACAATGTTTCAACTTACTAGACGTGTGGGTTTGGATTCATTGAAAAAGGTAGCATGACTTAAATGAACCACAATGAGCTAAAAATGTTGCAAAATTGTGTTGAAAAACTTACGGCTAAGGCCCCACGTAGCGGGCCACAGTGGAAATGCGCGGCAGGAAAAACCGTGGCAGCGACACATTGCGGTTTTTCCTGCAGCACTTTTCACAGAAATCCCGCAGAGGACTGCGGACTTTCTGCTTCAATTATACCTATAGGGAAACCACAGGCATTTCTATAGATATAATTGACATGCTGCGATTTCCAAAAACGCATACACTGTGTGTATTTTTCTGCAATGTGTGGATTTGCTAGAATCCCATACACGTTGCAGGAACTGTAAAATGCTGCAGTTATTAGCCAGCATTAGTCACTATCTAAGTGTGTTTTGTCTAACTATTAGTAAATCTGGACCATTGTATGTAAAGAATGTGATATTTTGCACACTGTAATAAAAAGACATTTATGCATATTCATTTGTTCTACACTAGTCGCTACTTTTGTGCCATTATGACCAGAGAACATAGCCTAGAAATAACAGCATACGCATTATTGTGACTTGTTTTTAATAAAGTGCAGCCTACATTTACAGTACACACAGATACATCATCACAATGGAGCCTATACATACACAAGTACTAATGCGACATGATTACAATGAAACACAGACTATCAATACATGCACAATAAATTGGTATTCATATTTCACTGCACCTTCATTGTTTACTTCCAGCATATATAAAACCTCTTCTGGACACATACAGTAGGTGTTCGGCTTGTTACAAGACTGAATGTAACTGTACTGTAACACTAACAGCTGCGTGTTCATCACATGGCTTGGACAGATTTTTATCCCCCGGTACTAGATAATGGACATTCTTATTGAATGACAAGAAGCAGAGATCTCAAGAACCATGAAGAATCAGAATATACCTTTAAAAAGAATGTATCGCCAATTGTATATATTTACTAAAACCAGGTGAAATACATCACTTATTACTAATCTGATTGTATTTTCTGATTGTAGACTTTTACTTATTTATGAGGTTGTCATTTTGTCTGAGCTTCTTCTCTTCCCTAACAGCAGTTAGTGTTATGCTTTACGGCATTGTCATAGCCATAGGCAGCAATAGTCTGGAATGAGTCATTGAGGTCTATGGGAGAGTTTTCTAGGCATACTCTGCGCAGGGAGGGATAGTAGATAAGCTATGACATCATCTATTATCATTAGTGGATGCAATAATGGCTCAGTGGTATCATCTATAAATGTATTATCTTCTATTGTAGTCCTATCTGTGATGACAGCTGCAAATAAAACCAAGTATCAGTCTATTATTAAGCTTAGAGGCCAGTGTAAAAATTGCAGGGCTTTGTATATTTTTTGAAACAAGATATAGATATGAATGAACTGGTTCTTAGCAAGCCAAATTTGTTAAGAATTTTACAAAAAAATTTGGTTTCAGCTGAATAGAGTTTGCTATTCACCAATTACTATTTTTGGGGTCTGCCACACACAAAACACTATCATGCACAAGAGACATGATGTCAGTGTACCCCATGTGACCACTGAGGCTCAATCACTGTTATTCAGAGAGTTGTAAGAGGCTCAAAGAAAATGAGGACCTGCACTGGATGCTGCAGTGGAACCCAAGAGAAGTGAATAAGACTGTTATGTTTCCTTCCGACCCCTGGGCCTAGGTTTATGTAGTGCTAGTAAAATTGATGGCTATTTGAAGCATATTCTAGTCTCCATTTTGTATATTATAGTCTCCATTTTGTATTCTAGACTCCATTTTGAGCCTTAAGCAGAATTTCTCATTGCAGTATGAACTGTATTATTCAACAAAATTGCACAGGCTTGCATACCTTTGATATCTTAGTTATGTTGTTTATTTCACAGATCCATGTGAATAAATAGATGAGATATTTCTCACCCAGGAGCCTATTTTCATTTTCTGAAGGTTGTTTTGACTACCTTATCTGAGACTTTGGAACTGGCCACTCCATGGTACCGGATGAGGTAGACAAACAGCACCTGCGCAGTTCAAGCTTATGCGACAGTCGGTTGCATCAGCCATTTTGTTTAATGGGTATAAGAAGATGAGGGGGCACTGATGAAGTCAGAAGCTCTGTACCCGTGTGTAGAGGACGCTCCTTACGGTGTTGTTTCCCAAGGGTTCTCTGCCTTCGCCGGTCACTTCCACGGTTGATGATTTTCTTTTCCAGGCAGATGATGATGTAAGCTCTTGGTGATGATTCTGTATCTTAATCTTTGTATCCATATCTCTGTATATTAATCTTTGTATCTAGCATTTTACAAAAGTGTATGCAATATCACACTATTTCTTGTAATCAATGTATTATATCACTTATATACTATCATTTTGCCTTAATTGATTTGCCATTATACTATTTTAAATAAAAATGTGTTATATCCTAATGGACCGGCCTTCTTTAACCCCTTCAGGTCTGAGCCCAAAAGTGGTTAAAGACCAGGCCTCATTTTTAAAAACTGACATATGTCACTTTATATGGCAATAACTTTAAGACGCTTTAACTTGCACAAGTGATTTTGAGACTGTTTTTTTGTGAGACATTGTACTTTATGTTAGTGGTAAACATTGATCAATATTTTTGTATTTATTTATAAAAAAATAGGAAATTTGATGGAAATTTGGAAAAAAAAAAATCGCAATTTTCAAAATTTGAAATGCTCTGCTTTTCAAACAGATAGTCATACCACCCAAATAAGTTAATAAATATTATCTTTTTCTATATGTCCCACTAGGACACCTGAACCAACGATAGTCTAATCGCTGATTCAGCACTGCAGTCTATACAGGGATTCAGCCTATGTAGACATAGGCTGATTTCCAGAGGTCCCGGCAGGATCAACCAGGTACTGGGGGCTTCAGGCAGCCTGGGGTCACTGGCCAGACCCCGGGCTGCATATTATAGATATCGGCACCCCCTGATCTCTCCGCGGGGGGGTGCCGGAGGCGGCAACATGTCGGAACCCCTTGGATGCCGCGGTCATGTTTGACCGCGGCATCCAAGGGGTTAAAAACCCCGATCGAAGGTTAAGGAGCAGGGTGTTAGCTGTCACTTACAGCTAGCACCCTCTCCCAATGCCGCCCGCGGCACTCAGTGCCGCTAGCAAACACTTAAAATGCCGCGGTCGCTATTGACCGCGGCATCTTAAGGGTTAAACAGAGGGTATCGGTGTTATCACTGGTCCCCGCTGTTGCAGCGGGAGCCTGGCTGTCAAATACAGCCGGGCTCCCGCGGTGATCGCACGGGCTCTGCTTCTGAGCTCGCTCGATCACCGTCACGTACCTGTACGTGGCGATACGGTAACTAACTACATTCTCCCACGTACATGTACGTGAGAATGCGTGAAGGGGTTAAAGCGTATCTAGAACCTGTGTTGATAAAAATTGGCAAAACAGCTTTATCACATTCTGGGCCTGAAAAGACCCCAGAGCGTTATATTGGCAGTTACAGTTCAGACCAAACCAAGTTAGGTCTAACTCTAAACTGCCAAGCAAACCTTGCAAATATTGAATTTAATAAAATTTGCCCAACACTAATAGTGACATGGAAATTGAAAAATAAAATCATCAAAAATTCTTAAAATATGTTTAATATAAAACTTGGTCTAAAAATAGGCAGATTTTTTTGCTTACACATTCCCTTTAAGTCTTACAGTTCAACATATGCAAAATGGTAACAATATCCCCTACTTTTCCAGTAGCTGTGTGAAAAACCGGAATACCAAAATTCACATGGGTGTAAAGAAAAGGCATTTGTCATTATTTTTCTGTTGTGTTATATAACTGTATTTTCAGAATACATTTCCAACACTATTGTATTGTGTAAGCCCTGTAGGGTGAATTGAGGACTGTCACAATGAAGATGGCCAGGATATCTCTGTTGGTGATGTAACTGCAGGGCTGTAAATACTGTTCCTGGCCATGCTATTAACTGGGGATAGATCATTATAATCTCTGAATTCTGTGTAATTCATCAATCTATCATATCATGTAACTTGCATTTTGTGAATGGAACACAGGTTGCTGGAAGTTCATTCTCTGTTGTTTCAAATATTAGCATAATTGTTAATGCAAACAACAGAAAGCTTACAATAGCCACAGAAAACCTCAACAAATTGGTTTATCAACCCCTTGAGGCATTCTATATCATCCGCAATATTTATTCAGCTGATCTCAGCTATGTAAATTCTAGAACATTACTGTTTCTATATTTAAATTCAGACAAACGCAGCAATGTGTCCTAAGATTACCCTGCTTGGTATTCATATTCAATCATTTACAATGGTGCCAGGTTACCAGCTAGCATCGCGATTTTAGTTAAGCCCGTCATTACAAAGGATCATTATAATATATTGTAGGATATATTTATTCAGTAAACCTTTAAATACAATTTCTTAAAGGGGTATTTGCATGATCAGAAGGGATGGCATATCACTAAGATAAGCCATTACTTATCGATCTTTGGGAGGAAGACTGCCCTGAACCCTGTAATACTGAGAATAAGGAAACTCGTAAGTTATGGGATGCTGCTCCTTTAGAGTATTTCCCTGCACAGTGGTGCACCCAGCCATCTAGCAGGAACTACAGTCCACTACACAGAAGGTGGTCAGGAGCAATGCTGTACCGGAAATTTGGTAGGTGATTGGATAGGAATATCCCTTAATAGGATAGCTAAATAACATTAAAACAATTCCGCTTAATACTGTGGGTCAGAAGGGTTAATGTAATTAGGAAGAGGTACTGATACAGGGACTTATTAGACCATGTATGACCTGCTCTTTTTCACCAATGAGGTCTTACTTATATATTCCTTGCCTAATACTGTGTACATTCTTCTTGGACAGCTTATTGAGACATGGATTCCACAAGACATCTGAAGGTATCTTGTAATATCTGGCACCAAGGTCTTAATAGAAGATTATTTAGATTCTGTGAGTTGTAAAGAAGGACATCCATCGGGGCAGTTTTTGCATGGGTTCCCTTGGGGTACTCCGTTTTCCTCCCACACTCCGAATACATACGGATTTAGAGTGTGAGCCCTATATGGGACAGTGACCAACAATGTCTGTAAGACACTCTGGAATATGATGGGGCTATATAAGTAGGCAAAATAAAATAATATATCCATGGGGCAGACTTATTTTCCAGCTCGTCTTACAGATATTTGATAGGACTGAGATTTGGAGAATTTATTCTATACTACAAGTGAAATTGGATGCCATATCCTAAGCCTAGGATGGAAAAAGGTCTCAACACAAACCATCAGAAGAATTTTGCATGAAACTGAGCTACAATTTAGAAGTACAAGCTAGAAGTACAGCTACAGATATTCCATGGACCACACACCACAGCTCTCAAAGGCTGTCATGGTACAATGGAGACTGGAATGTAGGTTTATCCTATCAACTGTGAGTCCTGATTTTGTCTTAGATGCAATGACAGCTAGAGATTGATCTTGAGACCATATGGGCAATGCCATGAAGAGGCCTTCACATGGGAATGTTGCCCCGGTTCTACCCCTGCGATTATGATGTGAGGTGGCATAATATATGGTAGCCAAACCCTTCTAATCTTCATTTCAGGTACACTAACAGCTCTGTGTTACATTGATTTGGTTGAGAAACTAGTGGTAAGGCCTTTTCTCCAAAGTGACATTTGCAAATCATTAACATGTCCATTGATCCTGTGATTTGCATAATTCCAAGACTTTTATTCTTGGTATTGCACTTTCAATGTTGAGGAGCACATGCATCATAGCTATATTTGCTGAATTTTCCCTAGTGCATATTACATACAAATAACCATAACATTTGACATATAGTGCCTTGCGAAAGTATTCGGCCCCCTTGAACTTTTCAACCTTTTGCCACATTTCAGGCTTCAAACATAAGGATATATATTTTTTAATTTTTGGGTGAAGAATCAACAACAAGTGGGACACAATCGTGAAGTGGAAAGAAATATATTGGATATTTTAAATTTTTGTAAAAAATAAAAAACTGAAAAGTGGTGCGTGCCAAAATATTCGGTCCCCTTAAGTTAATACTTTGTAGCGCCACCTTTTGCTGCGATTACAGCTGCAAGTCGCTTGGGGTATGTCTCTATCAGTTTTGCACATCGAGAGACTGAAATTCTTGCCCATTCTTCCTTGGAAAACAGCTGGAGCTCAGTGAGGTTGGATGGAGAGCGTTTGTGAACAGCAGTTTTCAGCTCTTTCCACAGATTCTCGATTGGATTCAGGTCTGGACTTTGACTTGGCCATTCTAACACCGGGATACGTTTATTTGTGAACCATTCCATTGTAGATTTTGCTTTATGTTTGGGATCATTGTCTTGTTGAAAGATAAATCTCCGTCCCAGTCTCAGGTCTTTTGCAGACTCCAACAGGTTTTCTTCCAGATTGGTCCTGTATTTGGCTCCATCCATCTTCCCATCAATTTTAACTATCTTCCCTGTCCCTGCTGAAGAAAAGCAGGCCCAAACCATGATGCTGCCACCACCATGTTTGACAGTGGGGATGGTGTGTTCAGGGTGATGAGCTGTGTTGCTTTTACGCCAAACATGTCATTTTGCATTGTGGCCAAAAAGTTCGATTTTGGTTTCATCTGACCAGAGCACCTTCTTCCACATGTTTGGTGTATCTCCCAGGTGGCTTGTGGCAAACTTTAAACGAGACTTTTTATGGATATCTTTGAGAAATGGCTTTCTTCTTGCCACTCTTCCATAAAGGACAGATTTGTGCAGTGTACGACTGATTGTTGTCCTATGGACAGACTCTCCCACCTCAGCTGTAGATCTCTGCAGTTCATCCAGAGTGATCATGGGCCTCTTGGCTGCATCTCTGATCAGTCTTCTCCTTGTTTGAGATGAAGGTTTAGAGGGACGGCCGGGTCTTGGTAGATTTGCAGTGGTCTGATACTCCTTCCATTTCAATATGATCATTTGCACAGTGCTCCTTGGGTTGTTTAAAGTTTGGGAAATCTTTTTGTATCCAAATCCGGCTTTAAACTTCTCCACAACAGTATCACGGACCTGCCTGGTGTGTTCCTTGGTCTTCATGATGCTCTCTGCGCTTTAAACAGAACCCTAAGACTATCACAGAGCAGGTGCATTTATACAGAGACTTGATTACACACAGGTGGATTATATTTATCATCATCAGTCATTTAGGACAACATTGGATCATTCAAAGATCCTCACTGAACTTCAGGAGTGAGTTTGCTGCACTGAAAATAAAGGGGCCGAATAATATTGCACTCCCCACTTTTCAGTTTTTTATTTTTTTACAAAAGTTTAAAGTAACCAATAAATTTCGTTCCACTTCACAATTGTGTCCCACTTGTTGTTGATTCTTCACCAAAAAATTAAAAATTTATATCCTTATATTTGAAGCCTGAAATGTGGCAAAAGGTTGAAAAGTTCAAGGGGGACGAATACTTTCGCAAGGCACTGTATGTTAAAGTCATGTTAAAGCCATTTTCTATATTCTTCCTTGCAGGGCACCTTTAGTTCAGAAACATTGTTTTTATCCACACATTATTAAGAATATTCAGTCTCAAGGTCTATGAAGACCAACCTAAAACCTGATTTTTTTTATTTTTTTTAAGTACTTTCAGGTTGATTTTGAAGTATGTTTTCATTTTCAGCCTCAGTTTCTTCACTGACTATGACCTTTAGGATTTATTGATATTTAATAATATATAATTGATTTGTTCCACAGTCTGTTCAATATATCCAATGTTCCATGTCAACACTATGACCAGTGATCGACTGTTGACATGTAATGAAGACACATTATTGATACAGTGATTTAAAGAAAGACTGGTGGGGAACAACAAAACTGCCAGCACAAGTGGAGCAGGGCTTGTAAAAGGTGTATGGGTTTTTATTTGTTACTTTAACCCCATACAACAGCGGATGTCAGGTCTTTAAATATGGTTACAAAAAGAAAACAAAAGTGGGATCATTTTGATTATGAATAATATTGATTATATATTGATAATTTTGATTTTGAATAATATTTTTCAGGTTGCTCCATATGTGTCAATAAACAACCATATAATACCAACAGACAGTGCAAAGGAGCAGACCCACAATAATCGGGAAAATGTCACTTGAGAGAACAGCAATCCACCCAAGATCACCACCCCATAATAGGGTAAGGAGATACTATCAATAAATCAGAAAACATCATATACATAATATGTAAAGTTTGAAAACCCACATACAGTGCTGGCCAAAAGTATTGGCACCCCTGCAATTCTGTCAGATAATACTCAATTTCTTCCAGAAAATGATTGCAATCACAAATGCTTTGGTAATAATATCTTCATTTATTTTGTTTGCAATGAAAAAACACAAAAGAGAATGAAAAAAAAAGTCAAATCATTGATCATTTTACACAAAACTCCAAAAATGGGCCAGACAAAAGTATTGGCACCCTCAGCCTAATACTTGGTAGCACAACCTTTAGACAAAATAACTGCGAACAACCGCTTCCGGTAACCATCAATGAGTTTCTTACAATGCTCTGCTGGAATTTTAGATCATTCTTCTTTGGCAAATTTCTCCAGGTCCCTGAGATTTGAAGGGTGCCTTCTCCAAACTGCCATTTTGAGATCTCTCCACAGGTGTTCTATGGGATTCAGGTCTGGACTCATTGCTGGCCACTTTAGAAATCTCCAGTGCTTTCTCTCAAACCATTTTCTAGTGCTTTTTGAAGTGTGTTTTGGGTCATTGTCCTGCTGGAAGACCCATGACCTCTGGGGGAGACCCAGCTTTCTCACAATGGGCCCTACATTATGCTGCAAAATTTGTTGGTATTCTTCAGACTTCATAATGCCATGCACACGGTCAAGCAGTCCAGTGCCAGAGGCAGCAAAGCAACCCCAAAACATCAGGGAACCTCCGCCATGTTTGACTGTAGGGACCGTGTTCTTTTCTTTGAAGGCCTCTTTTTTTTTTTTTTTTTCCTGTAAACTCTATGTTGATGCCTTTTCCTAAAAAGCTCTACTTTTGTCTCATCTGACCAGAGAACATTCTTCCAAAAAGTTTTTGGCTTTCTCAGGTAAGTTTTGGCAAACTCCAGCCTGGCTTTTTTATGTCTCTGGGTCAGAAGTGGGGTCTTCCTGGGTATCCTACCATAGAGTCCCTTTTCATTCAGACGCCAACGGATAGTACGGGTTGACACTGTTGTACCCTCGGACTGCAGGGCAGCTAGAACTTGTTTGGATGTTAGTCGAGGTTCTTTAGCCACCATCCGCACAATCTTTCGTTGAAATCTCTCATCAATTTTTCTTTTCCGTCCACATCTAGGGAGGTTAGCCACAGTGCCATGGGCTTTAAACTTCTTGATGACACTGCACACGGTAGACACAGGCACATTCAGGTCTTTGGAGATGGACTTGTAGCCTTGAGATTGCTCATGCTTCCTCACAATTTTGCTTCTCAAGTCCTCAGACAGTTCTTTGGTCTTCTTTCTTTTCTCCATGCTCAATGAAGTACACACAAGGACACAGGACAGAGGTTGAGTCAACTTTAATCCATTTCAACTGGCTGCAAGTGTGATTTAGTTATTGCCACCACCTGTTATGTGCCACAGGTAAGTAACAGGTGCTGTTAATTACACAAATTAGAGAAGCATCACATGATTTTTCAAAGGGTGCCAATACTTTTGTCCACCCCCTTTTTTATGTTTGGTGTGGAATTATATCCAATTTGGCTTTTTGACAATTCTTTTTGTGGTTTTCCATTGAAGACAAATTAAATGAAGATATTATTACCAAAGCATTTGTGATTGCAATCATTTTCTGGAAGAAATTGAGTATTATCTGACAGAATTGCAGGGGTGCCAATACTTTTGGCCAGCACTGTACATATAATCCTTAATTCATACAATGTAATACAGTAAATAATTACCATCACTTATATAACTGCATGTGAGGCAAAATAAATATAAAATAAAGAGTCCCAAAAGGTACTGGGGATAAAGAAACCCACGCGCTTCACTGCTCCTGTCAGTTTCGTCAGGAGTCTTTAAATATGGAGCCCATTCAGTAGATGCTTTACACAACGAAGACCCAGCAGCAATACCTGCAATCACAGATATCTCTGATATTTTATCCCTTTATTTGTAGCATGTTTCACACCCAGGCCCCACCCCTTCACTTACTTAACAGTGCCAGCAGTATTACGAGTGTCTTCCAGTACAAGACACCTGAAGACTTCTGAAGGCTCCCAAACCTGCCATAGTAATATAACTATTCAGTCTTACCTCTATCAGGCTTCAATAGTTATATAGAGATTTTTCCATAAACTGCAATACAGTTGTATTGCAGCCAATGGTACAAATTATTTAATTATTGAAGGGTCAAGTTCCCTAGGGGGCTAAAAAAAAAAAGTTTAAAATATTTTTTAAAGTTTTAAAAAATATTTTTTTAAAAATGTATTAAAAACTCAAATTACCTCCCTGTTCCCTAGAATGCATTAAAAAAATGACCAAAATAAACTAAGGTAAACATAAACATATTAGGTATTCCTAATTCTGAAAATGCTCTAACTATAAAAAAATTTATCCCATATGGTGAACAATGTAGCTGTAAAAAAAAAAAATCTAAATATCCAAATTAACTTTTTTTTATCTTTTCTCTTCCGAAAAAAATTTAATAAAAAGTAATAAAAACATTAGGCATTTCCCAAAACAGTATAAATAAAAACTAAGTACACCTGCTGTCTCAGGGTTGTCTCCAATCTCACCTTTACCCCACATATTCAGACACTTGCACGCTCTTGCCACCTGCACCTCAAAAACATCTCTAGAATTCACCCTTTTCTCACTGTTGAAACATCAAAACCCCTCATTGTCACTCTGTTTCTGTCTTGTCTTAACTATTGCAATTCTCTTCTAATTGGGCTTGCTCTTACTAAACTCTCCGCTCTACAATCTGTCCTGAATGCAGACGCCAAACTCATCTTTCTGTCAAACCGGTACACAGACGCATCTACCTTGTGTCAGTTGCTGCACTGGTTACCCATCAGTCACAGAATACAATACAAAAATATCAAACTGACCCACAAATCCATCCATAGAGCTGTGCCCCCCTATATCTCCTCCCCACCTCTGTCTACTGCCCTAAGCATCCTCTCCGCTCTGCCAATGACCTTCGATTTGTATCCTCTGTTTTCCAAACATTTCACTCCCGTCTCCAAGACTTATCTCGAGCTGCACGGGTGCTCTGGAATGTTCTACCCCAGACAACCAGATTAATAGCCAACTATGGCAGCTTCAAAACTGCCCAAAAATCACATCTGTTTAGGCAGGCTTATCACATGACCTGATCACATTGCTCTACACCTCCACACAGTTAGCTAACATTTCTTATCCTAAGCTATCCTTCCTCCTCTATTCCTCAGAACCTGACCCCTCTATTTAGAGGTTACTCTGCATTCTTAGCACTTAGTATCTGTATATTCACAGATACCGGCTGGTGACGGGTTCATACAGCTTCAGTTATATAACCTTATTTATTAAAAGATGACTGGACCATTGTACCAAACAAATCCTCTTATCTCTTATGTCCCCCTATTTCCTCATAGAATGTAAGCTCTTGCGAGCAGGGCTCACTCCTACTGTTTGATATGTTTATTTCTTTGTCAGGTTGTAATGTCAAATATTGTCTGTTCATGTCTCCTCTGATTTGTAAAGTGCTGTGGTTGGCGCTATATAAAGTTATTGTTATTGTTGTTATTATTATTAATTTTTCTGTAATTCCACACCATTGTGATTTTTTAAGCTTTTCAGTACATAATACAAAATAGTAAATGATGCCATTATGAAATACATTTGTTCCATAAAAAGTAAACCCTTATATGGCTCCATGAACAGAAAAATGAAAAACTTAGGGCCTTTGGAAGGAGGGGGTAAAAAACAAAAATGAAAATAATCACAATAATAATTTTAAATATATTTAGCACAAACGGAAAATGACTGTGGTGAGAAGCGGTTAACCTATATACTCCTTACTTTTTGGCATTGTGTTTCTCTTTACTCTCAGAGTCCTTTTAAACCGACATATTCTCTGCCCATCATGAGTGACAATATGCATGTTGTTACTTAAACTGTTCAATGATGGGAAGCAATAGTCAATAAGATCACTGGTACCTCCTCCTCTCATACCTTAAGTTGGCAGAAGATTCCTTGTTTCCACAGGAAGATATGCTGTTGACAAATCATCATTTTTGCTTCTGCATAAACAATGTATTCACCTGATAGGTACAGGAGTAACTAGCAAAGACTGGGCCGAATAGCAAACTTTTGACTAGGGCCCCCCCCCTTCCCCCACGACATAGTGCCCCCTTTTTTGTCCCCACACACAGTATAACGCCCCATTTATACACACAGGGTCAGCTTCAGGTTTGTGTGGGTCCTTGGGCGACAGAGCCCCAGTGGGCCCCTTTTGGAGTAACTCATGCACAATACAGCAAAAAAACAATTGAAATGTTTTTTGCTGAGGTATACCTACTGGAGTGGACTGTAATACAGTCCATTCCATACAAGTAGATACTGTACAACCTGTTCAGACATCAGAAAGTAAAGAGGAATTTGAGGCGGACATCTGCCTTGGATTCTTCTTTATCTTCTGCCCTGGCTCACGGTGCAGAACATCAGCATGGCCTTGCGGTTTTCCTCCGCTGATTAGGCCCAAATGAATAAGTCTAACCAGTGTGGAGTCTCAAGCTGCGGCCTCCGAATCAGCTGCAGAATCTGCGGCAAGGTCCAGCAGGACACTTTTTTTTTTTCCAGCTTCCTACTCCAATTAGTTTCAATAGGAGGTAGAATGAGGGAGGAATCTGCTGCAAAATCAGTGCCAGATTCCACCATGTGAACAGGACCTGATACTGTTAATAGTGCCACTCCACAGTGGCCCCCACACAGCATCATATGCTCCACAGTGACCCCCACACAATATTATATGCTCCACAGTGGCCCCATACAGTATTGTATACACCACAGTGGCCCACACAGTATTATATACTTCACAGTAGCCCCCACGCAGTATTATATACTCCACAGTGGCCCCCACACAGTATTATATACTCCACAGTGGCCCCCACACAGTATTATATGCTCCACAGTGGCCCTCACACAGTATTATATGCTCCACAGTAGCCCCCACACAGTATTATATGATTCACAGTGGTCCCCTCACAGTATTATATGCTCCACAGTGGCTCCCACACAGTATTATATGCCCAGAAGTGGCCCCCACACAGTATTATATGCCCAGTAGTAGCTCTCACACAGTATTATATACTGCATAGTGGCTCCCACACAGTATTATATGCTCCCAACAGCCCCCCTCCACTCCTGTGCTATTATTATACTCTGGGATCTCCTCAGACCCCAGAGTATAATAACTGGAGGCTCAGGGAAGTTGAATAAAAATAACAAACACTGATACTCACCTTGCATTACCTTTCCTGGGCATCCTTGGACTGTCCTGCTGTCTTCAGTATCTTCGGCCATCTTCAGACATCCCTGCTGAAGCCTGTTATTGGTCCTCAGCAGTCACGTGGGGGCGCACTGACATCATTACGCCGCTGCATCCCATGTGACCACTGGGGCCTAATCACAGGCCTCAGCGTGGCCTCGGGAAGGATGCCGATCCCAGGAGAGGTGAGTATACTGTATAAGTATTTATTATTTTAAGTCACCTCCCTTGGTGACATGCCGGGACCCCTTTTCATTTGCAATATGTATAGAGATAGGGGAACCAGGCTTTCCCCGACTGCTATCATAGTGGTCCAGGCAGTGGCGTAATTAAAGTCTTCTGGGCCCGGGTGCAAACTTTTGTCCAGCGCCCCCTCTCTAGAGCGAATTCTTGATAGTGGCGGTTACGGGTGCTGCAGCGATATCTCAGATACTTGACAGGGATACAGCTTTAGTACCCACAACTGTAGTTATCAAGAATACGGTGACTGAGCAGCACAGCGCCGGCATGTAAACAATACTGGGACAGTATTATGTGCTCCACAGCGGCCCCCACAGAGCATTATGCGCTCCACAGTGGCCCCCCACACAGCATTATGTGCTCCTCAGCAGACCCCCACACAGCATTATGCATGCGCTCCACAGCGGCCCCCCACACAGCATTATGCATGCACTCCACAGCGGCCCCCCACAGAGTATTATATGCCCACAGCGGCCCACACAGAGTATTATATGCCCACAGTGGCCCCCACAGAGGATTATGAGTTCCCAAGAGCCACCCTCCTAGAGCCGGTGCTATTATTATACTTTGGGGTCTCCTCAGACCCCAGAGTATAGTAAGTAGAGGCCCAGGGAAAGTGATTAAAAATAACAAACTCTTATACTCACCTCACCTTACCTTACTTTTCCTGTGTATCCTCGCTCCTCCTGGCGACTGAGGTCCTGCGCTCCAGGCGTCATTACTGGGGCCTGTGATTTGGCCTGTCATGTGGGGTGTGATGATGTCATCACGCCGGCGTGCCCCCATGTGACCTCTGGGGCCAATCTCAAGCCCCAGCAGTGACCTCTGGAGCGCAGGAAAACCTCAGAAACCGGCCAGAAGAGACCCGGACAGGTGAGTATAAATATTTTTTTTTATTTTTAGTCACCTACCCTGGGCTGACATTACAGTGGGGAAAAAAAGTATTTAGTCAGCCACCAATTGTGCAAGTTCTCCCACTTAAAAAGATGAGGCCGGCCTGTAATTGTCATCATAGGTAGACCTCAACTATGAGAGACAAAATGAGAAAACAAACCCAGAAAATCACATTGTCTGATTTTTAAAGAATTTATTTGCTAATTATGGTGGAAAATAAGTATTTGGTCAATAACAAAAGTTCATCTCAATACTTTGTTATATATCCTTTGTTGGCAATGACAGAGGTCAAACGTTTTCTGTAAGTCTTCACAAGGTTGGCACACACTGTTGCTGGTATGTTGGCCCATTCCTCCATGCAGATCTCCTCTAGAGCAGTGATGTTTTGGGGCTGTCGCTGGGCAACACGGACTTTCAACTCCCTCCAAAGGTTTTCTATGGGGTTGAGATCTGGAGACTGGCTAGACCACTCCAGGACCTTGAAATGCTTCTTACAAAGCCACTCCTTCGTTGCCCTGGCGTGTGCTTGGGATCATTGTCATGCTGAAAGACCCAGCCACGTTTCATCTTCAATGACCTTGCTGATGGAAGGAGGTTTGCACTCAAAATCTCACGATACTTGGCTCCATTCATTCTTCCATGTACACGGATCAGTCGTCCTGGTCCGCTTGCAGAGAAACAGCCCCAAAGCATGATGTTGCCACCCCCATGCTTCACAGTAGGTATGGTGTTCTTTGGATGCAACTCAGCATTCACTCTCCTCCAAACACGACGAGTTGTGTTTCTCCCAAGCAGTTCTACTTTGGTTTCATTTGACCATATGACATTCTCCCAATACTCTTCTGGAACATCCAAATGCTCTCTAGCAAACTTCAGACGGGCCCGGATATGTACTGGCTTAAGCAGGGGGACACATCTGGCGCTGCAGGATCTGAGTCCCTGGCGGCGTAGTGTGTTACTGATGGTAGCATATGTTACGTTAGTCCCAGCTTTCTGCAGGTCATTTACTAGGTCCCCCTGTGTGGTTCTGGGATTTTTGCTCACCGTTCTTGTGATCCTCTTGACCCCACGGGGTGAGATCTTGCGTGGAGCCCCTGATCGAGGGAGATTATCAATGGTCTTGTATGTCTTCAATTTTCTAATTATTGCTCCCACAGTTGATTTCTTCACACCAAGCTGCTTGCCTATTGCAGATTCAGTCTTCGCAGCCTGGTGCAGGTCTACAATTTTGTTTCTGGTGTCCTTCCACAGCTCTTTGGTCTTCACCATAGTGGAGTTTGGAGTGTGACTGTTTGAGGTTGTGGACAGGTGTCTTTTATACTGATAACAATGTCAAACAGGAGCCATTACTACAGGTAATGAGTGGAGGACAGAGGAGCCTCTTAAAGAAGAAGTTACAGGTCTGTGAGAGACAGAAATCTTGCTTGTTTGTAGGTGACCAAATACTTATTTTCCACCATAATTTGCAAATAAATTCTTTAAAAAATCAGACAATGTGATTTTCTGGATTTGCTTTCTCATTTTGTCTCTCATAGTTGAGGTCTACCTATGATGACAAATACAGGCCTCTCTCATCTTTTTAAGTGAGAGAACTTTCATAATTGGTGGCTGACTAAATACTTTTTTTTCCCCACTGTAATTGGAAAGGGGCCTGATGGGGCCCCTTTCCATTAACATGTATAACGGTCGGGAAAAGCCTGGTTCTCTGACCACTATAATGGTGGTCCGGGGCCCCGGCCATTTCCAACTGGCCGCGGGCCCCATACTCCACCGGGTCCGGTCGCGGTCACACCCCCTACGACCACGATCGTTACGCAGTAACAGTCAGCACCCAGCAGCCGAGTGGGCCCCTTCAGGAGCATGGGGCCCCAGCACTTGCCTGGATATGCCGGGTGCTGACGCCAGCCCTGTATACACACTATAATGTCCCAAAGTGGCCTCCTCACAGTTTAATGTCCCATAGCAGCCATTCTTCACAGTATAATGTTCTGTAGCGGCTCCTACACACAGTATTATGTCCCATAGTGACCTTTCCACACAGTATTATGCCCCATAGTGGTCCCTCCAAACAGTATTATGTCCCACTGAGGCCCCATCAGTGTTCATTGCAGATTTTGCAAAAATTTCAGGTTCAGCAGAACCCGAAATTTTGAGGTACACCACCCATGACCTATTATTATACTCTGGGGTCTTTTCAGACCCCAGAGTATAATGATCGGAGGCCCAGGGCCCTCTACAATGAAGTCACAGACGTGGGTCAGGCCGGCGTCATTATGTGCCGTGATGCTGGCCTGACCCACATGACGTCTGTGACATCACTATAGAGGCCGAAGACAGCATGGAGTCACGCCGGAGAGGTGAGTAAAACTGTTTTTTATGTTTTCTCACCTCCCCTGTGCCTCTGATAATTGTACTCTGGGGTCTGAAGAGGCTCCAGAGTATAATGATAGGAGTATTTTTGGGGTTCACTGCTTTAGTTACCAATCCCAGCTTTTGATCACAGCTGCCTCTGTTTCCCCTTTTTCCCTCCAGGAAGGGCAGAAGGAGAAGTGGAGGCGGCCATGAGTAGGAACAGGGATCGGTAAGTAAATAGGGCCCGTTACCTGCTGGTGTTACTCCATCAGGTAAAGGCCTATTAAAAAAAAAAAAAAAAGCAGCAGGGGCCTACCGGGCCCCCTAAGGTTGCTGGTCATGGTACTTACACCATTGCTGATAGGTACTGTTCCCCTGAGTCTTTCTGTAAAGATTCAATACTTAAAGAGGACCTGTCACCAGATCTAAAATGCCCAATGACATACATTCTCTGTTCGGCACTGTCATCCTGAGAATTTTGGTGTTTTGTTTATCCAAATCCACTCAGTCATTCCTAAGATGTAAGCTCTCTTAGTGTTATTACAAATTAACACTGAGGTTTCTCTGGGGCCAGGGTCTCTGTGTAGTGTATGTTATTCAGTGTTACCGCCCACTTGGCTAGTATACCCTAATTTGCATCAGCAATAAAAGGGCTTATATCTTTGGAATTGCTGAACAGATTTGGATAAACAAAACATCAAAATTCTCAGGATGACAGGGCCTATCAGATGACGCATGTCATTGGTCTTTTTAGATCTGGTGACAGGTCCTTTTTAAGTATTGAGACTTCACAGATAGACTTTAGTGAGAGAAAATTCTTTTGCCAGGAAGTTTGATTAATAATGATCTATGTGTGTGTCCTATTTTAGGAATTTATAACATAAGTTCAGCCCCTTTTATATCAAGGTTTGTTCAGTACTAGACTATAATAGACTAAATAATTAAATCCTCTTGTTCCTTTCTCCATCTTGACAGTGAGGCAATGTTAGCTCATGATAACCAAAGAAGAGTAGAAAAATGTTAGGTTAAGCCCTAAGTATTACATTTTATTTTAACTATTTAGATATAATAGTGTACAGATTGATTATTTAACTATTCCAGTTTCTTGGAGTAAAAAAGCCACAAACTGGGAGTCGACTTCTTCGACTTTTTAAACACCAGTGGCTACAAAAATTCGGAGGAAAACGAAAAGAAAAAAAAGTAGGAATTATGAGGTCATTCTGGGGGCGGGGCAATCAGTTCTCCCAGATTAGCCATTATTTTTGCAAGTTTTCTGGCATAAACAATCTCTGAAATCTATGCTGGCACATGGACATAGAGGATGGCTTGATTTATGACACGCTCTTTACCTTGTCTTAAATCAGTCGAATTCTGTGCCAATGCAGAAGATATAAAGCTCCTCCAGTGGGTTTATTATATTTCTTCAATCTCATAGTATGTAATGTTATTATACTGTCTTATCTTGGTCTCTAGAAACACACTAGACTTGTCTCTTGTCTCTCCGCTATTATCTAATGATAGACAACTTTGATGACTCTGTCCCAATCTGCACAGTAAAGCTAAAAAGTGAAATTCAGAATAAAAAAATAAATTCAGCCTTTTTTGTGTTCCCCGGTGTCTAGAATATTTCAGACTTCATTATTAGTTTATTTTACCAGAAAACGACAATATACCTCTAATTCATACACTTTAATGCGTGAGCATCAATGTACATTTCTTATTTCTTTACAAACATTACATTACATTAAAGCAGTCAATGGCTAAATGAATGATACTGGAAGCATACAAATACATTTTATATAAATACATTTCACACAAATACATTTTGTACAAATACATTTAAAAAACCTTCCAGATTGTTTTGAAGTGTTACTGTATTTATGCCCATGAGTCATAACAGTCTATTCTAAAATATATTATTCATATTACATAAGTTTCTCTTGGGAATAAAGTGGCTTTTGCCCTTACTCAAAATTAAGACTGTTTTACTAAAAGTCCCTGGGGAGTATGAAGCTCTCTTACAGCTCTGTTTGTTAAGTATGCACCATCCTTGTATATTATATCAATTACGGCATGTAATGGCTTCTCAGATTGTTTAGATCGGAGGCACATCAGGATTAATATATAATATAACCGTAGACGAGCATTGCATGATGCCCTGTATACCTAATGCATAATGAAGGGGAAAAAAATGACACACATATTATAAACAAGCGTGATTGCACTAATTGGATATAATGATATAAGAGCAGATCCTAATATATATCCCATACAATGCTCTATTGAGTAGTTAATCAGGTTGGCGTCTGTGTTTCCACTTTTTAACGATGAGGACATTGATTGCCGGCCGGTCATTATAGGAGTAATGATTTGTGGGGAAATATTTAAATACATTTCAGGTCTGCTCAGAATGCCGCAGCAGCTCTTTTCAGGGTCAACCGTGATTTACATATCTATGCACATACTGTCAGCTTTTTTCATTGTTGTCTATTATTTGCTTTTGACATTGGGACTTTTTCCATCTTCCATTAATTATATATCAAGAATTTTTACAGATCGTCCTTCCTATGCATATACTGGTAATGAGATTCATACTTCAAGTTCCAATATATATTTCTATTAGTTATACCTTATTAAAAAAAACTGATATTTCAGGTGAAATATATATTTTCAGGGTGAGTAGAGTTTTCAGTTTGTATTATGATGCAAGACAATGAATACTGAAATTCGGGATCTGTATTTAAACCTCTTTGAAGACTAAATGTCCTTTTATTTTATTTTTTTGTATCAAGGAATAGCTCAGATAAATACATTAACTTTTGTATTATATCTAATTATATCAGTGGAAATTGCCCTTATATCCTGTTAGTAGATCCTCTCCTGCCTGCTAAACTGCTCAATTCACTGAGAGATCTGTCTTCAGTTCAGATCAGATTACATAAAGGTCTATGGGGAGGGGGAAGAGGAAGAGGAGCCCAGTGAGGGATGAACAAGCACAGACACAAGATGCTACAGGAAACTGTGAGATTTCTTGCTTTTATAACACCTTTAGCAGTTTTTGCAGGTCTTAACAGGAGTAATCAGCATAGATGTGAGTAAAGTTCTGATGACCAAGATATCTTACTGTGATCTGCTCCAGGAGATCTGTGTCTTTCTGCTTCTCATTCACTCCTCTTCCTCCTCCCCCTTCCCTCTCCATAGATTTCAATGAACTGCAGCCTGCAGATCTCTCAGTAAATTGAGCAGTTTAGCAGGCAGGAGAGGAGCTGCTAACAAGATATTAATATTACATAATATTTCTATTGATAAGCTATATTACACATTTTCTTATATTCACCTGAAGTATTCATTTCCAAACAAATTGACAAGACAGTTACTCTTTAAGATACCATCCCAACTTTGCTCCATAGCTCATTCGATGAATGGTCCACCCAATATACAGTATGTCCTTTAAAGGGCTTCCTTGGCATCTTGTTTTGCCTCTAGGGGTAAAATTGTATAAAAAAAACAACAACTGCCACTGCTTTTATCTATGTAAAACCTATCCTGGATGGGTTCCCAGCTGCTAAAGGACAGTATGGAGTCGGAGGCCAAGCCAAGTCTTGGGCAGGGATTAATGCTGTAGGTTCTGTTTAGTCTGTGTGTCAGCCTCCCAGGATTCTGAGGCAGTAACCATTGCTGCACTAATACCAGAAGATCGCAAGTAGTATATAAGATATACACACTATAAATTTGGAATTTCATGTATCGTACAATGGTGCCAGTAGATATCGGAAAAACCATAGCAAATTTCTCATGTAGTACTTCATCGGGACATCTGATGTGATGAAATGGCAGGAGAAGTGTTGTGGATCAGAAGATGGTGGAACAGCTGAGAAGAGAGGTTGGTGCTGGTCCACTATATACTTGTATTAGTTCTGCCATGGATACCGTTTTAGAAATTCTGCCAACTCCACCATGCATGGAACCTGTCCAGGACAGGTTGTACAAAGAGGTTTCTGATTTTTTCACAGTCATATCCCTAGAGGATAAAAAAGTTCTGCATCTTCCTAAGAGGCTGCTTGTTGGTGTCAGGCCAGATACCTTGACATTTTCTTTAGTTTTTTGATTATTTTTGGCCTACTCCTGGAGAACCCCTTTAATGAATTCTAAGATTAGGAGGAAAGAATATATTTATTGGTCATGTCCAGACATCTTAAAAGCCATGTGTCTAGAGCCAAAGGGTTCATGGACACTGACAGTCCCTAGAACTAGAATTTGAGAGCTTTCAACATTTTAAATATGATCGATACAATCTTTGGATATATAGCCGTCATATTTCCTTCTGAATCATTGGCACATGCAAACTACCATTTTAGGCTGAGCCCCCATAGATTAAATTTGTATTATAGTTCTCGTGAATATTTCTAAACCTTTACTAGTCTAGGGAACAGAACCTTTGGGTGGCCAATATAGTACACTAATATTTAGGAAGACTTTAACCATAGGGAAGCATCTTACTAACTATATATGCATAGTCCAGCACAAAATTTTCTCTTTGTCATTTAGCTGTAGTGTTTTGTTGCAACAGAAAGAGGTTTAGTAGGCCACTTTACCATTTGTATCTATCATATCAGTCTACAATGAGTCAAAAAAACAATTTCCATGAATAAACTCCTGTTTTTTCTATGCTAAAGAGTCCAGTGGGCGGTCCTACCTAGTGATAGACCACTATTGCTGTATGCATATCCGTCACTGAGTAGGACCACCGACTAAACTTCTAATCATAGAAAGGAACAAAGATTTAAATGTATAAGTTAAAGATGTGTCCAGGACTTTGATACTGAGCTCCACTTCCTCTTCTCAGGAAGTGATATCACATCCCTTCATTTGAATGGGGCGGAGCTATAACATGGCCATGTGACCAACGGTTGTGATGTCACTTCCTGAGAAGAGGAAGTGGAGTTCAGTTTCATAGTCCTAAGCAATCCGTTTAATAGTTAGATTAAATCTTTTCCTCCAAAACTCACATGAATCTGCTCAGCTCCTCCTGCTCTATAACATGATACTGGCACATCAGACACCATGTTCAACATGACAGGTTTTCTATAAAAAATAGTTATCTATTATCTGCTGCTCTTGTAGGGGACCAAGAGGGCTCAGAAATGTCTAAATACAAAGCTGTAAAAATTCCCACAACTTGGGGACACAAAATTACATAGTTTTTATTATAAGAGAAGTGTGCTTAAAAACAAGCAGCCAAAAAGAGTGTATGACCTCAATACCGATGTAAGAACCAACATTTCTATTACATTTATATTCAAGGGCAATGTCACCCTTTTTATTTAATTCAGTATTATTTCAGTAAGATATAGTGTTGCCAAGCAGTGCCCTTTACTTACAGGACACATGCTGCAATCCCCTTAAAGACGACACTGGGGTTAAGGTGACAAGAGATATTTTTGTTCTTTATTTTATGCATGTCTCAGCTCTATGAATAGACAATGGAAAGGGTTTGTGAACTTGTAAAGCACAATCGTTTATATCCAGTTATTTCTCAGCCTGTGTGATTAAATTGTTCCGCAGGATCTGGCAAGTTTAGAGAAGATAATATGAACCTGTATTGCAGAATCTAGCTGGGGATGAGAGATGTGTAATTTTACATACATTAGGTCTTCATAGCCCATAATGAATTCGAAGAGAACACATTTGTGAAATGGTTCTTGCTTCCGATATTCTGATTAATAAAGATGAACATAAACTTCACATTGCCACGTCTCATACAGCTCATCTGAATAATGCTTTGTCCAGCAGAAAGTAAACAGAACATTATCTGCTCCTTAACTTGCAATTACTCTGCCCCAGGATTGTATCATGTATCCAGTATAGATAATAATAATAATGGTGTCAGGTGCTGGGGCAATTATCATTTTGCATTGTTTGCAGAGAATACAATGATTATTTCCATATCTGTTTGCAGTAAATTGTTTTCTGTCTCATTGCCCAACAAGGGATGATATGGATATGTCTGAAAGTCAAGTCAAGCACAGGAGAACCCATCAAGATGGCCCAGTGGAGACCTGTTTAGTGATATTAGAATCCTTATCTTTTTTTGAAGGGGCCATAAACTCATAATAGATGTGATCTCTATCCACATGCATTTTAGGGATCCCTACTAAATTTAGACTCGATTATAAATAAGATCTATCCACTAAATAAATAAGGTTTCTCTAAAGAAAGATCCTGATATGACAGGATGGATTTCACTAAACCAATTGGCAGTCAATTATGCTCCAGGGACCAATTCTGTAAAAGGTATTGTAGGGATACATTAATTCTAATGTAGGTTAGGGACAATACATAATGATACTCAGAGTCCCTGCCAAGAAAAATGACTGCTAAAGAGTTAGC
Source organism: Leptodactylus fallax (assembly GCA_947044405.1). NCBI lineage: Eukaryota > Metazoa > Chordata > Amphibia > Anura > Leptodactylidae > Leptodactylus > Leptodactylus fallax. The sequence continues at coordinate 841,510 of CAMRHE010000067.1, read as the reverse complement.
AGATTTTCCAGGCTGATCAGTGGGGTAGCTGGGTGTTGGACCTCGCAGGTCATTGATAATTTTAGCCCATAAAACTTCTTTAAAGGAAAACTGTCAGGGCAATTTTGGACATGAAACTACCCACACGTCCATATGGGCCTGAGGTTTAGTGTCCCATTGCCCTGTTATAACGCAATCCAAGGCCGCATTAAAAATAAAAAAGCTTTATACTCACCCCGTGCCTGCGCAGTTTTTCAATGAAGCCAGAGGAGTACACCTTGGATTCTGTGCGCATGCCCCACAATTACGCAGAGAAGACAGGGTGTCCATCTTTGGCTTCACTGAAGAACAACGCAGGCGACGGGAGCATGGGGGAGGCGTACCAACAAAGAAGCTCATGAATAAGCCGGACTGTTCTCACCAAAAAGTGTTGATCGGACCCTTCTCTAGGTAAGTATAAAGTTTTTTTATTTTTAATGCAGCAGTGGATTGCATTACAACAGGGCGATTTGGGACACTAAACACCAGGTCTATAAGGACCTGTGAGTGGTTTAGTGTCCCAGATTGACCTGACAGATTCCCTTAAAAGTAATATCATTTAAAGAGTTTTTCTGTGTCTTTTTATGTGTGCATTTGTATCTTTCCATACCTTGTTTCTTGGACATTAGATATATGTGTGACAAGGTATTGTATTTAGGTTTTTAAGACTATATTATTTTGTGTTATATTATAGGTTATGTTTTATAACAGGTTATCTTTTTGCATTATGTTATAGGTTATAGGTCTGTGTTTGGACGTCCATTGGTTGTGTTGTGAAATGAAGCCTGTCATGGGTTTTGCTGCCATGTTGTGATATTATGTTAAATTGATTTAGTGGGAAATTGGAATCCGTAACTGAATTTGAGCTCAGTTAAGCGTGAACACATCTGTATATTTAGCTCTAAAGTGCATACTAGGAGACTGTATTCAACCTTAATTCGGGCTAATGTATTATCCCTAATCACAGGGAAAATTAGTAAAATAAAAAAAATTATAAAGTATTGTTAAAATGTCCCCCAAAGTTCTGTTACAACCATACGGGGGGTACATTGTGGCACAAAGCTATGTGTCACCTACATATACATTTCCATAATAGAAACTAAAATTATTTAAAAATAAATTAATAGCACATTTTTCCACATATTAAAAAATAAATCCCTAGGTATCATTGAAACAAGAAGCACAAATTATTTTAATAGCCAGAGCTAAAAAAAAATGTTATAGTCTTCAAAACTGCATATACCAAAAACAGAAAAAATGTGTCTAGTCATATACCAGGAAAAATGGTCTTGTCATGAAGTGATTAAAGAGCGAGAGCTGCAGTATCAGTGTACAGAGCTGTGCAATTTCCAATGCTGCCAAGGTACCTTCATTCAGCTGATCCATGGGAGTGCCAGCAGGGCCACTTTAACCATAGGGCCAACGGTGCACTTGTACCAGGCCCTCTGATAGCAGGGCCCCCCTTAGAACAGCAGGACAGTCCTGCATTTAGAGTGTTGTCCCGCTGTTCCAGGCCATCCCTATACTTCACAACTCCAACTCATCTGTATCATCCGAGCACAGATGAGTGGAGTACAATGGTGAAGCAGGGAGCCGTCAGCTCCCTGCATCACCATTTGGGCCACTCTGCTGTCTCTGCTCTCAGTATGCTCAAGAGCAGGTGGTGCAATGTAGTGACATCACTTATATTGTGTCTGTGGCTCTCTGAAGCTACCAGCAGCAGAGACAGAAGACAATGGGGAACAGGGAAATGTGACTATTAGGTTTTTATTTTTCTTTATTTGATTGATACTGGGGTGGGGGCAACCTGGAAAGGAGAGAATATACTGCAGGGGAAACCTGGAAAGGGGACATGAAACAGGGGGGGCAGCCTGGAAAGGAGACATTATACTAAGGGCGGGACAACCTGGAAAGGGGACAATATACTGTGGGTGCAACCTGGAAAGGGGACAATATACTATGGGGGTGACCTGGAATGGGGACATAATATTGGAGGGGGCAACCTGGAAAGGGGACATTATACTGTGGGGGCAAAGTGGAGGGGGACACTATAACATAATGTATACAGTGGGGAAAAAAAGTATTTAGTCAGCCACCAATTTCTCCCACTTAAAAAAATGAGAGAGGCCTGTAATTGACATCATAGGTAGACCTCAACTATGAGAGACAAAATGAGAAAACATATCTAGAAAATCACATTGTCTGATTTTTTAAGAATTTATTTGTAAATTATGGTGGAAAATAAGTATTTGATCACCTACAAACAAGCAAGATTTCTGGCTCTCACAGACCAGTAACTTCTTCTTTAAGAGGCTTCTCTGTCCTCCACTCATTACCTGTAGTAATGGCTCCTGTTTGACATTGTTATCAGTATAAAAGACACCTGTCCACAACCTCAAACAGTCACGCTCCAAACTCCACTATGGTGAAGACCAAAGAGCTGTGGAAGGACACCAGAAACAAAATTGTAGACCTGCACCAGGCTGGGAAGACTGAATCTGCAATAGGCAAGCAGCTTGGTGTGAAGAAATCAACTGTGGGAGCAATAATTAGAAAATTGAAGACACAAGACCACTGATAATCTCCCTCCATCAGGGGCTCCACACAAGATCTCACCCCGTGGGGTCAAAATGATCACAAGAACGGTGAGCAAAAATTCCAGAACAACACGGGGGGACCTAGTGAATGACCTGCAGAAAGCTGGGACTAACGTAACAAAGGCTACCGTCAGTAATACACTACGCCACCAGGGACTCAGATCCTGCAGTGCCAGACGTGTCCCCCTGCTTAAGCCAGTACAGGTTTGCTAGAGAGCATTTGGATGTTCCAGAAGAGTATTGGGAGAATGTCATATGGTCAGATGAAACCAAAGTAGAATTGTTTGGTAGAAACACAACTCGTCGTGTTTGGGGGAGAGTGAATGCTGAGTTGCATCCAAAGAACACCATACCTACTGTGAAGCATGGGGGTGGCAACATCACGCTTTGGAGGTGTTTCTATGCAAAGGGACCAGGACGACTGATCTGTGTACATGAAAGAATGAATGGGGCCATGTATCGGGAGATTTTGAGTGCAAACCTCCTTCCATCAGCAAGGGCATTGAAGATGAAATGTGGCTGGGTCTTTCAGCATGACAATGATCCCAAGCACACCGCCAGGGCAATGAAGGAGTGGCTTCGTAAGAAGCATTTCATGGTCCTGGAGTGGCCTAGCCAGTCTCCAGATCTCAACCCCATAGAAAACATTTGGAGGGAGTTGAAAGTCTGTGTTGCCCAACGACAGCCCCAAAACATCACTGCTCTAGAGGAGATCTGCATGGAGGAATGGGCCAACATACCAGCAACAGTGTGTGCCAACCTTGTGAAGACTTACAGAAAACGTTTGACCTCTTTCATTGCCAACAAAGGATATATAACAAAGTATTGAGATGAACTTTTGTTATTGACCAAATACTTATTTTCCACCATAACTTGCAAATAAATTCTTTACAAATCAGACAATATGATTTTCTGTATTTGTTTTCTCATTTTGTCTCTCATAGTTGAGGTCTACCTATGATGACAATTACAGGCCGGCCTCATCTTTTTAAGTGGGAGAACTTGCACAATTGGTGGATGACTAAATACTTTTTTTTCCCCACATGTACTATAATATAAAGAGGGGTCACCTGGTTGGGACCGGTTAATGTATGAGGGGCCACTGGGGGGGCCTTCTTAGGGACCTGTTAATGTCTGATGCCTCTGCAGGGGCATTTGATAGTGTGATGGGTCACTTAGGGTCATTGTATTGTGTGGGACCACTAAGGAGGCATTACTCTGTATGGGAGCCACTGATAGGCATTATAATTTGAGCAGGTATGGTATTTCTAAGAGTTGGTGATAGGAGGCTCATTTATGAAACCTTTGCACTGGGCCCACCAATGTGTTAAAATGGCCCTGAGTACCAGAAGTTAGACCCCCACTGATCTGATATTGATAACCAACCCTAAGGTAAGGTTACTTAAAAAGATGTATACACCCTTAATTTAGCTCATATTTGCTTAAAGGGGTATTCCCATGAACATAACCATTTTTAAATTGTTAGATAATTAAAAGTTAAACATTTTTGCAAATATAAGTAATTAAGAATTTTGTAGAGTTTTAAAGATTTTTCTCAAAATATCTTGTGGTGACAGTCTGTTGTCTTGATCGGTTGCCAGTGGATACGACCATGAATTCTGGACCTTTCTAAGGTCAGAAAATCAGTCATGATGTCCTTATTGTGGCCGTGATATCTTCTGATACATGTAGCATCCCTGCCTAATAACTCAACTACAATAAGGACATCATGGTCGGGTTTTTGACAAGACAGGCCATAGAAAGTTTCTGCATTTGTGGTCGTATCCATTGGCAACTGATCTAGACAATAAGACTGTCAGCACTAAGATGGTTAGAGAAAATCTTTAAAACTCTGCAGAATTTTTAACTACTTATATTTGCAAAAATGTTTAACTTTTAATTATCTACAAATATAGATATTGTTATGTTCATGGGAATACCCCTTTAAGGATTCCAATTTATCATTAAACCAATTTAATATAATATGTTAAAGATAGGTCATCGATATAAAAGTCCTGAAAAACCTAAGTCTAATTGTACCACATTTATGGTGTCAGATCTAGTGACTAAGCCTATCAGTAGTTTTCCTGTTTGTTTTAGCATAGTTCTCTTAACAGTTGACTGAGCATTTATGCCCCTTCATTTTAGTAACTGATGTGGTCCCAGCATATGGATCCCCTTTTATCTAAACTTTTCACATCTCACTATGAGAATATTATGAGATATTATTTTTCTCCCATTTGCGAATGCCTAAAACTGTGCCAATACTATTTTTTAGTAGTATCTTGTTTTCTAGTTATTGCCTCGGACTGTTTTATATCCTGGAGGGCCTGTGAGTAGCCTGATTTGGCTTGAACTAGGGTCCTCTTAACTCTGTGAGCCATAACCCAATAACCCAATCTGGTCTTGTCTATTATTCTCTATCATGCTTCCTTATAACATGTCTTTTTCTTTTGAGTATAACTTGATATAATTTGCCTTAGTTTGTGCTCCTATATTCCTGGTGATCTACCTTTCAGAGAATTACTGGAATCAACAGAGTTGCAAAATCCACAGTAAAGTCAATGGAAAAGGAAATCCAATAGGGAAACTATTCATTTTTTTCTCAGGCTCTTTAGGACTGAGAACAATACAGGTTATTGGTAGTCGAGATGGCTTATTCATAAAAGTTTACATTTGTGAATATTGTTAATTTATTCTGTTCTTATCACTTTTTGCCACCAATTCTTCAAGCCTACACTATGATAAATGACTAAACATTATTGCTAATGATTTCATTAATAATTATTGGATACAAACCCATATGTGCTTATGCCTTTGGGCAGCATTATCTTGTGGGATTTATTATCTAAAACTTTGGTTTTATCTTTAGAACTGTTATGTTATTAACCTATAAAAATTATGTAGAGGTATTAAGAACATGGTTATGAATCTTTCTGATATATTAGCATTCTTGTTCTATTTTATTCAATTTGGGGAAGTGGAAGAAGTTGTCGGATCCAAACTCTTTTTGTTGAACTTTTATGTTGAATACAAGTTTGTTGAAGAGTTTGGATCCAACAACTTCTTCCACTTCCCCAAATTGAATAAAATAGAACAGGAATGCTAATATATCAGAAAGATTCAAAAAGTAAATCAATAAAATCTAACTATAGAATGAGGAAGTTGAATCTAAAACAATCATCTATTTACTCCTTTCAATGTCAGTACAGTAAGAGCTATACATTTTTCAAAGTGCGTAAGTCCTATATTTTATACGTTTTCTTAATATTATTTCCAGCATAAAACACATTTTTGGTCCCCTTATTTCTTGAGATTTAAAACAGATATGTGCATGTAGATATAAGTGTCATTTTGGGGGTTTAGTATGATTTTTTTAAGTTTTATAATAGGGTTTTATTTGTACATGTCAAAACTGTAAAAAAATGTACAAAAGGTCTAATAACTCTTGTCATCAAAAAGGTTAAAGAGGTTCTTCTTGAAGTATTTTTCAAGAATTCAAGTTAATTTAGCAAGGAATCACATAGCTTGACTGGAACAAGTTCTGTTCACTACTGTCAGCATAACATTGCTCCAACTATGAGCTGAAATTGGAGCACTAGCTGGACCATGAATGCCAGTCTTCAAGCAAATGACACATTGTCCAAGGTCACTTTAACAGCATAGGATTATATAGTGATCTTAGTTTTTTATTTGTTGTTTGTTTGTTTTTTTTAGAAATTACAGAGGTCTGGGTCATACAGCCATAATACAGACAGCAAAATAGAGCTGAAATATTGTATGAGCCCTACTCCGAAAATAAGCCCTAGCTACAGTTCATTAAGAAAAAAAGTGCCCAGACAGTATACAGTCATGGCCAAAAGTTTTGAGAATGACACAAATATTATATTTTCACATGATCTGCTGCCCTCTGGTTTTTATGTGTGTTTGTCAGATGTTTTTATCACATACAGAAATATAATTGCATTCATATTATGAGTAACAGAAGCTTATATTGACAGTTAGAATGAGTTAATGCAGCAAGTCAATATTTGCAGTGTTGACCCTTCTTCTTCGGGACCTCTGCAATTCTCCCTGGCATGCTCTCAATCAACTTCTGGACCAAATCCTGACTGATAGCAGTCCATTCTTGCAGAATCAATGCTTTAATTTTGTCTGAATTTGTTGGTTTTTGTTTGTCCACCCGTCTCTTGATGATTGACCACAAGTTCTCAATGGGATTAAGATCTGGGGAGTTTCCAGGCCATGGACCCAAAATCTCTATGTTTTGTTCCCTGAGCCATTTAGTTATCACCTTTGCTTTATGGCAAGGTGCTCCATCATGCTGGAAAAGGCATTGTTGAGCGCCAAACTGCTCTTGGACGGTTGGGAGAAGTTGCTCTTGGAGGACATTCTGGTACCATTCTTTATTCATGGCTGTGTTTTTAGGCAAGACTGTGAGAGAGCCGATTCCCTTGGCTGAGAAGCAACCCCACACATGAATGGTTTCAGGATGCTTTACAGTTGGCATGAGACAAGACTGGTGGTAGCGCTCACCTCTTTTTCTCCGAATAAGCTGTTTTCCAGATGTTCCAAACAATCGAAAAGGGGATTCATCAGAGAAAATGACTTTACCCCAGTCCTCAGCAGTCCACTCCCTGTACCTTTTGCAGAATATCAGTCTGTCCCTGATGTTTTTTCTGGAGAGAAGTGGCTTCTTTGCTGCCCTCCTTGAGACCAGGCCTTGCTCCAAAAGTCTCCGCCTCACAGTGCGTGCAGATGCACTCACACCTGCCTGCTGCCATTCCTCAGCAAGCTCTGCACTGCTGGTAGCCCGATCCCGCAGCAGAAACACTTTTAAGAGACGGTCCTGCCGCTTGCTGGTCTTTCTTGGGTGCCCTGGAGCCTTTTTGGCACCAATGGAACCTCTCTCCTTGAAGTTCTTGTTGATGCGATAGATTGTTGACTGAGGTGCAATCTTTCTAGCTGCAATACTCTTCCCAGTTAGGCCATTTTTGTGCAGTGCAATGATGACTTCACGTGTTTCTTTAGAGATAACCATGGTTAACAGAAGAGAAACAATGATGGCAAGCACCAGCCTCCTTTTAAAGTGTCCAGTGGTGTCATTCTTACTTAATCATGACAGATTGATCTCCAGCCCTGTCCTCATCAACACCCACACCTGTGTTAATGGAGCAATCACTGAAACGATGTTAGGTGGTCCTTTTAAGGCAGGGCTGCAATGATGTTGAAATGTGTTTTGGGGGATAAAGTTCATTTTCTAGGCAAATATTGACTTTGCAAGTAATTGCTGTTAAGCTGATCACTCTTTATAAGATTCTGGAGTATATGCAAATTGCCATTAGAAAAACTGAAGCAGTAGACTTTGTAAAAATTAATATTTGTATCATTCTCAAAACTTTTGGCCATGACTGTACATGTAAAAAAGTAAATAGAATACAGCAGAACAGATACATTTGACCCCTCATCATGGAAAGCAGACACCCCAAAAAGAATTGCACACCCAAGAGAATCGCACATTGACTTTAAGGGAGCTATCTGTACAAGATGGCACTAGTGAGAGAGTTCTCCAAAACAGTAAGGGTTGACTACCGGTAGTGCAGGCTATTACACAGATCGGGCAGTCCCGCTGGCATGACTACGTTATGGCTGCCTCCGGTCACCAGGGGGAGCCAACAGCCAACTCGGCTGCAGTGGAACACTGCTGTACTGGCAAGGGGCCTGAGACAGGAGTGACACAGATCTCTGTGTGAGAGTCCATCCACCATTAGCACTTGCCAACTCTAAATTGTTCAAGGTGTAAGGGGGGGTCTGGTGAGTGGATTGTTCTTCATGGAAAAAAATAAGACATCCCCTGAAAATAATCCCTAACCTAGCTTTTGGAGCAAAAAATAATATAAGACCCTGTCTTATTTTTGGAGAAACACGGTAGTTACAAATAAACTGAGAGCAGGGAAGGGGAAGGCTTGACAGATTTGGCACCACACCTTTCCCTATATCTCACTGTCACATTACCTACTTTGGAATTAATTAGATGGAGAACATCTCTAACACCTTTCTGGTACCAAGAATTCTCCACAAGTTTGCTTGACTGGTTAGAGAAACCTTTAGCTCAAGCTCCAAAATGATAGGAACTCATTTATAATTAAAAATGCAAAGTAGCAAAAAGAAGAGTCGCTAGAATATCATTAAAACCATAGAAATCTCCAGGTATAACTGCATTTTACACTTAGCAGTTTCAAGAAAGTGTGGCACCAAATCCAATTATACTGGATAAAATATCTGACAGGCATCAGGATGAAGCCATAGTTAGGGAGGCTAAAACAATAGTTACTTTCCTTTCTTCAAAAGAGACAGTTTGTGCTCCATGCAATGTCAGGTTGTTATTCCCTTTAGTTATAGAAAAACAAAATCCTAAACAATAATTTAGAAGCCGCATCCGAGTAGAAAGTGTTTGCAGGCAGAAGTTATTTACTGTATTTTTCAGTCTGTAAAACACTCCCGACTAAGACACACACAATGTTAAGACAATAAAAAATAGGAAAAAAATGTTTCCAATAAATTAAATTAAATTCCACTGGCCAAAGGAAGACTAAGGCCCCACATTGTGGAAAAATGTTTTGTTTTTTTTGCTGTGGGTTTTTTGAGCCAAAGTCAGGATTGGGAGAAATATAAGAGCTTACTTTATATTTTACATTCCTTTTGTAGCCACTCCTGAGTTTTGCTCAAAAAACTGCACCAAAATCTACACAACTTTTCCACAACGTGGGGCCTCAGCTTAACTTTGGTAGTCTAGGCTAAGATAAGGAGTCATTAGGCAGGAGTCTACCACCACCAAAATAGCTCCTAAACCACATATACACCATTGTAGGGATGGCTGTTAGTGACATAGTGAACATACTTTTTTGTGTCAAAAGAGTGTCCGCCTCGGCCGAAACATCTAACAAACTAACTACCATACTGCCATACTGCCGTACCATACTACCAGCTACCATACGTTATACAATTAAATGTTACTTCTGTCATATGATTTACCCATATTGCTATGTAGCATCTGCTTGTCCTGCTTTATTTCTTATACGTTTTGACACAATATAAGTGTATTGTTTGCTAGTATTTTTTGCTACTATTATTGTACGGTTGATTTTGTCATTTATTATGAATAATACTTTATTTTTGGGCACCCTATATAGGGTGTGGTATACATGTACTGTTTTCGAGTTGGTCTTTGGGCAATGTGTTGCATTGTGGACCATGTGTTGCCGTTTTTCTATGGTTTTTATAGGTTTTTCTAGATTAATAAAGTTCTATTTTATTATATTTTCTTTTCTTTGTGTAGTTCACTGTATTGAGTAAAGGTGTTAGCACCTGTTCTGTTTGCCCACCATACTTTTGTTTTTCCAAATAGTCCCCATAATGACAGTAGTATAGCGGGTACAATAGTATAATGAGTATCAGTGGCTGTAGAAATCTGGGATTCCTTAGTAAGAAGAGCTTTTGTCTCCCACTCCATCGGTATCCCAGTTAATTGACCATAAGCTTCTAGATGTACAAATGTCATTATACACTTCAATATAAACTAAAAAACACATACAGTCTAGTCCTATTCAGAGAAGAAGCAATTAATGTACTGTATGTTCAGAAAATAGGCTGCTCCAAACTCCCAAGAGCACAGAATACAATATGTTCGCTTTACTCAGGAGGAAAATCACACTGGAAAAAAGCATTAGTTTTATATGTGGAACTGTAATTGAAAGTGAACACATCCATTGCAGCCAAGTGTGGAACTGTGTATGAAAGCAGTGCAACTGAAGCGTGCACATAGAACAGATAGAGAACCACAGCAGCAATTTCATTTCCATGGTTTTAGCAGTTCGCATACTATATGTTCCATTCTTAAAAATCCTCAAAATCGACAATGCTTCAGTGAAAAGAGCAAAAAAAAAATGCAAATTGTGGTTACTAATGTGTGAAACACAAATGATACAATACCAGACCATGATATGAGTATGAAATTGAATTCTGTCATATAGCAAATCATAACCATATGTATTCCTTCATTTTTTCCATTTTATTCAAGCATTAGTGGAATCTAAGGTCTATAAAGCTTTACTTTCATGAAGTGTTACTATCTTTTTGGTGGCAGGAAGAGTATAGTGACTCAGGGATTTTACAAAACTCTACTATAGCAGTTTCTGCTGCCCAAAACTGAGTTAAAATCTGCAGCTGCATCTCCCTCCTCCATCTTGCCTTTTAGTGTTTTAAACTAGAAAGAATTTCTGGTGAATGAGCATTTTTCTGAACTTTTCTTAACTCAAAAATAGCCTACAGAGGAACTACAAACTGCAGGGCTGGCCATGTCATTCTCCTGCACAGTGTATGGAACTAGGATCAAAGCCAGCAACCAAGGAGGTGGGTTTAGGAGAATTCTCAACTCAGGTAATTGTAGCATTGCTATAACATATTCCACGAATACATGATAGGTGCAGGTCCAATCTCCGGACCCACACCTATCTTGAGAACAGGGATCCACTAGGCAGCACGGAGGCTCAGTGGTTAGCAGGATAGTCTTGCAGCACTAGAGTCCTGGGTTTGCATCCTGCCAAGGACAACACCTGCAAGGAGTTTGCATGTACTCCGTGTTTGCGTGGGTTTCCTCAGGGTACTCCGGTTTCCTCCCACACTCCAAAGACATACTGATAGGGAATGTAGATTGTGAGCCCTATATGGGACACTGACTGTCTGTAAAGCGCTGCGGAATATGATGGTGCTAAATAATAAATAAATAAAGCCACTGACCCCCATTTCAACAGGAATTACCCAAAACTGGAGTCTTGGCTATTTTCCATGAACTCCAGTAAATGGAGAGAGTCACACATGTACAGACACATCTCCATTCTGTAGACAGCTGTGAGACACCATTCTCAACCTATGTGCAGGCCAGCCACCAAGAAAGTGGCATATCCTATTTATATGCTATAACCTTTAACACAGGAATAAGAGTATTGTGCCATAAGTTATATACTAACTTTACACCATTATACACAGTTATAGGACTGTAGAACCTAAAGTTCAAAGCTTATAAGCAAAAGAAGCTTATAAAAAGTTCTGCTAAGAAATATACAGTACAGTATGTATATAAATGTTTCTGAGGGTTTACAGAACTGTAGATACAGATGCAGCAAATTTTAACTTAATTCTCATAATTTGCTTCAGCATGACATCACACAAACCATTGAAAGCCATTGAGAAAGTCAAGTAAAAGAGTCTTGCAGCATTTACCCCACCACTCCTGAAACTCATTCCATGTGTTGGTCAGATTTACCAGCTTGAACGTCATGTTGGGAGAAGGACTCCTACCATTATATTTATCTATCCCTGCCTCCCAGCGACATACTGTCCCGTACTATAATCACAACAGTCAAATCTAAGTTTGTGACATGGGGTTGCCAATTTTCCTGGAATCTGTTTTCAGATTCCCAATGAAATGTAGTTAACGTCTACCCTACCTGAAATGGCTTTTACATACATCAAGCATTCAAGTGTACAGTAAATGGCTTCTGGTATAGAATCCTTTTAAATGCAATAAAGGCATGTAATATGTCTTCTATCAGCAGTGATATGCCACACGAAAAAGAGATTATTTTATTGGAAAGATATCTGATTCTCTCTCTTCAATTGTGATCACGGAGCAACTTTCATGGGCTATTATTGAAACTATGAATATAGCAGACATTACATAGGCAGACACATCATAGCCATGTTCATTGAGGATGTATACTACATATGAGGATGTATACTACAATATAATTGCTCCTATTGATATGCCAAGTACATATTCAATGCACATTCAATTCTACAAAACAGTTGATGCCGGATTTAGTTGTAAGCTCATGCGGTACAATGACAGCTGCGCAGAGTTCAATAGCTTTGCATCAAAATATGAGCTGTCACTCCCACGCCTTGACAGTGGCACGGAACTGCTATAGGATCTGCGGCAGGATGGTTAACCTGACTGATGTGCTTAACATGCTTGCTATATCATACCTCCAAACTATGAGTGGACTAAAAGAGGGACAAAATTTGTAAATCTTTGTGAAAACAGATATCATCATCAAGTCATTCCTCCAACATTCCCCATTAGGCTCTGCACATTCACAACCATGTACCTCTGTGATGCAACACATTATAATAACCCCCTTGTGGTACCCACGCAGTATAATGTCTCCTTATTGTAACTTCCACTGCATATTGTCCTCTTATTGTAGCCCCCAAAATATAATGTGGTCCCCACACGGTATAATGCCCATCCCCATTATTGTGGTCTCCACAATATAAACATTCTGCATTGTGTACCCACACATATAATGTGCCACTTATTGTAGCCCCCAAAATATAATGTGGTCCCCACACGGTATAATGCCCATCCCCATTATTGTGGTCTCCACAATATAAACATCCTGCAATGTGTACCCACACATATAATGTGCCACTTATTGTAGCACCCAAAATATAATGTGGTCCCCACACGGTATAATGTCCATCCCCATTATTGTGGCCTCCACAATATAAACACCCTGCATTGTGGTACTCACACATATAATGTGCCACTTATTGTGGCCCCCACAATAAAATAAAGAAAAACATAATAATAATATCTCCCCTCACTCTGGCTTGGGAGCAGAAGACGCAATGTAGTGACATCACTAAATCGCCCCTGTCTCTTTCAGTCCCCCGGGAACAGAGACAGGGACTGAATTGTGAAACCATCTGCTCCCTGCTTCACCTTTATACTCAACTCCAGGCACAAATACGATTGAGGTCAGGACATGCCCCCTTCCGCCCGGACAGCAGAACAGCACTCAAAATCTGGGAAAGTTTCTTCTTCCATTCGGCACAGATGTCAACATAGCCTTACCAAGCCAAACAGAGCTGAAATGTGCATATATTTTATAATATGAATGAGCACCCAAAAGTGGAAAACTAGAGATTATTTTTAATAAAGGTCTGGTGTGGGACCCATTCTGATTTTTGCTAATGGGTCCTATGTTCTCTCTAATAATATGCGGTGGTACTGGAATATATACTTAAAGATGAGTAGAGGGCCAAAATTGTGCAAAAATGTTTGCTAAAAAATGTTAGAATAGATTCATCTTGTAAATAACATTTTATGTACCATTTTTGTCTCTTGTGAGTGTTGAGAGAGAATCTGAACATATGCTGTATCACACTGAAGCAGACTAGTAATAGATATAAAGTATGGTAATTAATATTATAGTCTCTCTTCCAAACCAGAGAGCTAATATAATGTTATCACTGGCATATGGTGGTCATATGCCTACAGCATAAAATGCTTCGCTAAATCATTACAGCAACTTTATTAACCACTGAAAAATTGAGAAACACTTGCAATGTGTCATGAGCAAGATGGTTAATGGTTATGATGATGGTTCAAAAGTTGTACCAGGAGAAGCTACAAGACAAGGAAATCATGTGTCCCTCGCATGATGGGTTTTGCATGGAAATGCATTGAAGTGGACTGATGGGCTAATAGGCTACCAAGTAATTATCTAAAATGCTAAATGTAATTACAAAAAAAAAAGGAATTGAAAATATATTAAGACATTATCTACAATACTGGTAATTTTACTGGTCCTCTTCAGCAAATAATTAAAATATGCCCTTATCTGTGTATCCAAACCACTGTATAAGAGCAGAGAATGTGATAAAATAAAAAAATTATTACTAACCCGTCAAGTTCCCCGCCACTTCAGCGTCTCCAGTATTGTGGCGCCCTATAGTCTTTGTTTACTTTGATGTTGCAACATCATGCAAAACATCCATATGTCAGCTGCAGCCAGTGATCCGCTGATCACAGGATCTAACTTCATTTAAAACCTTTTTAAGAAAGCCAATGAACTGATCCACTGCGTTGGTTATGGACATGGCTTGACAGAGTGGTAGCTATGCTTTTCATTATGGTGCACTCTCATAAAGTTAACACAACATGAACAGGTAATGCAAAGTGTCATTGCTGGCCAAAGTGGTGTCCAGTTTTACCTCCTCACCTCTCACTGGCATGCTCCCACTCTCTGTTTCATCCCAACCACATGCAATGACTGTCTGAGAACCATGGAGTGATCTGTAGGGTATACGCACTACCTCTTGCTTCCTTATAGGATTAGTGTACATCACTACTGCTAATGCAGTTTATTAAAATGACCATATCTGTATTCTGAAGCCCATACAATACACAGCACAGAGCCTGAAGCATTTGACTAAAGTCCCTATGCACTATACAGGGCTTGAAACTAACTGCTTCCAGCTCTGTGTTTTGGATAATACTGTGTCGGAAGCAACCCATTAGAGTTGATCCGTTCAAGGGCTGAAAATTGGCCCCTACCATACAGATATTTATGGCCTATCGTAAGAATAGGTCTCAAAAATCCTGGCAACCCCTTTAAAGCAGCAAAGGCAGGAAGGATCTCAAAAATGCCCTTATCCTATGCCTTCTCTGCATCCCTTCCTGACCGTGCCTGGAGCAAGTCCCCTACCTGCCACCGCTTTACTACTATATTGTGGCCTCATCTTGAAACACCCCTTAGAGGCGTATGGTCTTTCCTGAAGGAAGTTTCCAGGGTGATTCCGCAGGTATTAGAAACAACAGACAGAAGTGTTATAAGACATCATGGCTGGCATGGATGAGCAACCATGGACCACAGCAAGCAATGAACAAATAACATTCATACTGTATACTACATGGACAAAGTATGGGGACATCTACACATTATACCTACAGGAGCCTTTATGACATCCCATTTTAAATCCATATGTGAATTTTTGCCCATTCATACTCAAGAAAATTTTTATGAGTTTAGATACTGATGTTGGATGAGAAGGCTTGGCTTACAATCTCTGTTCTAGTTCATCCCAAGGCGTTCGACGGAGTTGAGGTCAGGATTCTCTTGGCCAGTCAAATTCTTTCACGCCATACTTATCCAGCCATGTTTTTATGGACCTTAATTTGTGCACTGGGCGCATTCATGTGCCCTTCCCCAAACTGTTCCTACAAAGTTCAAAGCATACAGTTGTCCAAAAATGTCTTGATATTCTGATTTCCCTTCACTAGGATTAAAGGTCCTTGGTCAACCCCTGAAAAACAACTCCATAACAATATCCTTCCTTCACCAAATTTTAATGTTTCTATGGCAGGTAATGTTCTCCAGACATTCCAAATCCAGATTTGTCCATCATACCACCAGATAGGGACACATGATTTGTCACTCCATAGAGCATGTTCCCACTGCTCCAGAGTCCAGTGTGCAGCATTGCCAGAGCCCCGCTTTTTCATCTGGAAATGTCAGGGGAAAAAAAAAATAACAGACACCCAACAAACCCATTTTTCTCAAAGAGGTCCTTCAGGATTAGAGATGGGCAAATTGCTTTGACATGAGCTGGGTTCAACCCAAATATCCCAAATTGTTCCGTTTTTAACTAAACCAACAATTGGGGATTCATCTTGGTTGAACTAAAATGGCAGCTGTGACATGCATTGTGGTAAAGTATTATACTCTGGGGTCTCTTCAGACCCCAAAGTATAAGAGGAGGCTCAAGGGAGGTTATTTAAAAAAAAAAAATTATACTCACCTTCCCTCCTGTCTTTTGGGCCGTTGAGGGGTCCGGGACTCTCCTGCTGACGTCATATGCCCGGGAACCTTGGGTGCATGATGTCACCATGGAGATCAAAAGAGAGCACCTGACACTGCAAGAAAGCCCAAAAGAGGTGAGGGAAGGTGAGTTTAAATGTTTTTTTTTATTCTTAATAACCTCCCTGAGCCTCCACTTATTATACTTTGGGGTCTGAAGAGACTTTACCACAATCTAGGCCTGCACCTATTATACTCTTAGGGCTAAAGACACCCCAGAGTATAATAATTTCACTTTCGGTTCATACCAAACTTGTTCGACCAGAAACGAATTAGGGACTGAAGCACCTGAACTGGAAAACGAAACAAATCTTGGGAGGTTCACCTATCTCTACTTAGGATCTGTTGTCCATCATTAGACAGACCATTTTTCCGTTCTTCCAGATTCAAGACAGAATGATGCAAATGTGAATGGGACCTTAGTCTTTTTATACACTATGCACCTCATGGCTAAGTTGCTGTGGTTCCTAAATGGCCCCCCTTATTTTAATATTTTCTCCATATAGTGTGTTTATATTGAACCAATGGAATGTAAAGATTTCAGCAGGATAATGATACTTTGTCTCAACAGTGTGATTGGTTGTTTACTCAACTATAGATTTATGATGTCATTTATGCTAGAACTAAACTGCTCTAAATGACTATATTTGTTATTGTTAATATTTATGTATCCCTGACATCATCCACGAGACCACACAAAGTCAGACATGAAACAGAGAACATATTATACCTAGGTGGATATTGTATTGATCTATAAAGCCAAGTTAAGATGTATTTCAACAATAAAGTATGATAAAGGGAATATAATGATGCGTGTTTTGTTGCCTCAGGGCCTTAGGATGGTTTGCAACTGCCATGAGACCAATGGATTACAGGTTGTATCAGGAAATTCTACAAAAGGAATGTCGGATATCTGTCTGTGATCTAACACTTAAAAGACCTTTAATCATACAACATGACAGTGATTGAAAGTGCAGGGGTGAATCCAGAGCAAAACGGCTCAAATTCCATATCCAGATAAACTGAATCCCACCTGAAGTGTATATGCTTGATCCAAAGAAGCTGGTCACACAAGAAATTACAATTGGGGGAATTTATTAATCCATATACAGTGGGGAAAAAAAAGTATTTAGTCAGCCACCAATTGTGCAAGTTCTCCCACTTAAAAAGATGAGGCCGGCCTGTAATTGTCATCATAGGTAGACCTCAACTATGAGAGACAAAATGAGAAAACAAATCCAGAAAATCACATTGTATAATTTTTAAAGAATTTATTTGTAAATTTTGGTGGAAAATAAGTATTTGGTCAATAACAAAAGTTCATCTCAATACTTTGTTATATATCCTTTGTTGGCAATGACAGAGGTCAAAAGTTTTCTGTAAGTTTTCACAAGGTTGGCACACACTGTTGCTGGTATGTTGGCCCATTCCTCCATGCAGATCTCCTCTAGAGCAGTGATGTTTTGGGGCTGTCGCTGAGCAACACGGACTTTCAACTCCCTCCAAAGGTTTTCTATAGGGTTGAGATCTGGAGACTGGCTAGGCCACTCCAGGACCATGAAATTCTTCTTACGAAGCCACTCCTTTGTTGCCCTGGCAGTGTGATTGGGATCATTGTCATGCTGAAAGACCCAGCCACGTTTCATCTTCAATGCCCTTGCTGATGGAAGGAGGTTTGCACTCAAAATCTCATGATACATGGCTCCATTCATTCTTTCATGTGTACGGATCAGTCGTCCTGGTCCCTTTGCAGAGAAAAAGCCCCAAAGCATGATGTTGCCACCCCCATGCTTCACAGTAGGTATGGTGTTCTTTGGATGCAACTCAGCATTCACTCTCCTCCAAACACGAGTTGTGTTTCTACCAAAAAGTTCTACTTTGGTTTCATCTGACCATATGACTTTCTCTAAATACTCTTCTGGAACATCCAAATGCTCTCTAGCAAACTTCAGACGGGCCCGGATATGTACTGGCTTAAGCAGGGGGACACGTCTGGCACTGCAGGATCTGAGTTCCTGGCGGCGTAGTGTGTTACTGACGGTAGCCTTTGTTACGTTAGTCCCAGCTTTCTGCAGGTCATTCACTAGGTCCCCCCGTGTGGTTCTGGGATTTTTACTCACCGTTCTTGTGATCATTTTGACCCCACAGGGTGAGATCTTGCGTGGAGCCCCTGATGGAGGGAGATTATCAGTGGTCTTGTATGTCTTCAATTTTCTAATTATTGCTCTCACAGTTGATTTCTTCACACCAAGCTGCTTGCCTATTGCAGAGTCAGTCTTCCCAGCCAGGTGCAGGTCTACAATTTTGTTTCTGGTGTCCTTCCACAGCTCTTTGGTCTTCACCATAGTGGAGTTTGGAGTGTGACTGTTTGAGGTTGTGGACAGAAGTCTTTTATACTGATAACAATGTCAAACAGGAGCCATTACTTCAGGTAATGAGTGGAGGACAGAGGAGCCTCTTAAAGAAGAAGTTACAGGTCTGTGAGAGCTAGAAATCTTGCTTGCTTGTAGGTGATCAAATACTTATTTTCCACCATAATTTGCAAATAAATTCTTAAAAAATCAGACAATGTGATTTTCTGGATTTGTTTTCTCATTTTGTCTCTCATAGTTGAGGTTTACCTATGATGTCAATTACAGGCCTCTCTCATCTTTTTAAGTGGGAGAACTTGCACAATTGGTGGCTGACTAAATACTTTTTTTCCCACTGTATGCCAGTTTTCTGGTGTAAATGTGGTGCAGCTTTGACTCTTTCATACACCAAAGATGACCCCATTATCCCTTTGTGCACCGCTCGACAATTTTTGTGGAAGTGGGTAACACTGGGTATAGAACAAGGTGGGCTACTAACCACTAGAAACATAATGTTGAAGTGTCTTGATGAAGTTTATAGTCATCTGTTCTCTGTAGTGGAATCTCAATGTAAATGCTGATTTATTTGGTGATCTTCCAGGCAAAGAACTGGGCCAGGGGCGTAAATACCGGGGTAGCCGCGGTAGCGGCTGCCACAGGGCCCGATACATTATGGGGCCCGGGGTCTGGAGCCCCGTGGCAGCCGCTACCGCGAACCCTACAATCACTGCTATCGTTGTACTCCGGGATCTTTTCAGACCCCCGAGTATAACGATCGGAGGCCCAGGAGAGGTGAGGGAACATAAAAAACAATGTACTTACCTCTCCTACGCTTCTCCAGGTTTCGGACCTGTTTGGTGACGTCCCAGACGTCAGCCGACGTCATTATGCGTCACGCCGCTGGCCTGGATCACGCGAGATCCGGTCCAACATTGAAGATGGCCGAAGTAGCGCACGGTTAGTACAAGAAGCAAGGAAGAGGTAAGTAGCATTGTTTTTTATGTTTGTATCCTCCCCTGGGTCTCCGATCATTATACACTGGGGTCTAAGAAGACCCCAGAGTATAATAATCATTCATGGGTGGTCCACAATGGGGCATAATACTGTGTGCAGGGGCCACCATGGGGCAAACTACTGTGTGCAGGGGCCACTATGGGGCATAATACTGTGTGCACGGGTTACTATGGGGCATAATACTGTGTAAAGGGGCCACTGTGGGGCATAATACTGTGTGCAGGGGCCACTATGGGACATACAATGGGGAAAAAAAAGTATTTAGTCAGCCACCAATTGTGCAAGTTCTCCCACTTAAAAAGATGAGAGAGGCCTGTAATTGATATAATAGGTAAACCTCAACTATGAGAGACAAAATGAGAAAACAAATCCAGAAAATCACATTGTCTGATTTTTAAAGAATTTATTTGCAAATTATGGTGGAAAATAAGTATTTGGTCAATAACAAAAGTTCATCTCAATACTTTGTTATATATCCTTTGTTGGCAATGACAGAGGTCAAACGTTTTCTGTAAGTCTTCACAAGGTTGGCACACACTGTTGCTGGTATGTTGGCCCATTCATCCATGCAGATCTCCTTTAGAGCAGTGATGTTTTGGGGCTGTCGCTGGGCAACACGGAATTTCAACTCCCTCCAAAGGTTTTCTATGGGGTTGAGATCTGGATACTGGCTAGGCCACTCCAGGACCTTGAAATGCTTCTTACGAAGCCACTCCTTCGTTGCCCTGGCGGTGTGCTTGGGATCATTGTCATGCTGAAAGACCCAGCCATGTTTCATTTTCAATACCCTTGCTGATGGAAGGAGGTTTGCACTCAAAATCTCACGATACATGGCCCCATTCATTCTTTCATGTACATGGATAAGTCTTCCTGGTCCCTTTGCAGAGAAACAGCCCCAAAGCATGATGTTGCCACCCCCATGCTTCACAGTAGGTATGGTGTTCTTTGGATGCAACTCAGCATTCACTCTCCTCCAAACACGACGAGTTGTGTTTCTCCCAAGCAGTTCTACTTTGGTTTCATTTGACCATATGACATTCTCCCAATACTCTTCTGGAACATCCAAATGCTCTCTAGCAAACTTCAGACGGGCCCGGATATGTACTGGCTTAAGCAGGGGGACACATCTGGCGCTGCAGGATCTGAGTCCCTGGCGGCGTAGTGTGTTACTGATGGTAGCATATGTTACGTTAGTCCCAGCTTTCTGCAGGTCATTCACTAGGTCCCCCTGTGTGGTTCTGGGATTTTTGCTCACCGTTCTTGTGATCCTCTTGACCCCACGGGGTGAGATCTTGCGTGGAGCCCCTGATCGAGGGAGATTATCAATGGTCTTGTATGTCTTCAATTTTCTAATTATTGCTCCCACAGTTGATTTCTTCACACCAAGCTGCTTGCCTATTGCAGATTCAGTCTTCGCAGCCTGGTGCAGGTCTACAATTTTGTTTCTGGTGTCCTTCCACAGCTCTTTGGTCTTCACCATAGTGGAGTTTGGAGTGTGACTGTTTGAGGTTGTGGACAGGTGTCTTTTATACTGATAACAATGTCAAACAGGAGCCATTACTACAGGTAATGAGTGGAGGACAGAGGAGCCTCTTAAAGAAGTTGTTACAGGTCTGTGAGAGCCAGAAATCTTGCTTGTTTGTAGGTGACCAAATACTTATTTTCCACCATAATTTGTAAATAAATTCTTAAAAAATCAGACAATGTGATTTTCTAGATATGTTTTCTCATTTTGTCTCTCATAGTTGAGGTCTACCTATGATGACAATTACAGGCCTCTCTCATCTTTTTAAGTGGGAGAACTTGCACAATTGGTGGCTGACTAAATACTTTTTTTCCCCATTGTAATACCATGTGCAGGGGCCACTATGGGACATACTACCGCATGCAGGGGCCACTATGCTGCATAATACCGTGTGGAGGGGCCACTATGCTGCATAATACTGTGTGCAGGGGCCACTATGCTGCATAATACTGTGTGCAGGGGCCACTATGCTGCATAATACTGTATGCAGGGACCGCTATGGGGCATAATAGTGTGCGCAGGAATGCAGTTTGTGCAGGGGAAGGGGGTTGGGGGCGGCGGTTCGGGGGGGTCCCCATGTCAAATGTTCTCCTTGAGGCCCAGCCATTCCTAGTTACGCCACTGAACTGGGCTACACACATGTCCATGTTTTTCTCAAAAAGACAGTACTTTTAAGGTCATGCAATACCCTGTTTCTCCAAAAATAAGCCCTATCCCAAAAATAAGCCCTAGAATTATTTTACAGGGTTGTATAAAATAAGCTCTAGTTACAGTCAGCGCCTCCAGCACTAGGTTAACTCATGTGACATCATGGAGACAGAGAATAGGTATACCATAGCTCCCAACCATCCTGGACAACCATCATGGCAAGGCATAATCCGCTCACCCATTCCCAAGTCAGCCTCCTGCCTCCTGAGTTTGCCTTCCGAGTACCGCCTCTTGGGTCCCACCTCCCGGCCGCTACTATGCTGTGGGCTTGGCTACCTATGTGACCAAATGTCAGGTGCCACCCCTGCTTGTTCACACAGATGCAGCCACTCCACTACAGCACCTCAGCCTTAGCATAAAGGAGAGGAGATAGAGATGGCAAGGGCCACTGCCACACAAAGTGTTTAGAGAGAGAGAGAGTGCCAGTAAGTTTGTTTAAGACCCAATGACACTGCACCATCAATTGTGACTGTAAGTTAGTAACCCTAACCATAACCATTTTACAATATTTATGTGGAGATTCTGATTCGCTCCAGTGCCTGAAAAATAAGACCTACCCCAAAAATAAGCTCTAGCCCTTTTTTTTGGAGAAATAAATAATATAGGTCCATCTTGTTTTCAGAGAAACACAGTAGCAATTACACTAGTCACAACATGACTGCGTCATTGTCATATACTTTTCCATCAGAGAATTTGGTGTAAATCATTTACTCTAAAAATATAGGGTGCCCGGATGAAGCCTATCTATAGGCGAAACGAGTGTCGGACTGGCGCGGTAGTGTGTGGTATCACTCTTTATTATTTTTGTTTACTGTTACTCTCCTATTTGTGTCTATGGCTGCATGTTATATAATTATTTACATATAGGTATATTATTTACCTGGTGTATCATTTGTTACTTGTGTTTGGCCTAAACATTTTCGAGGATCTTTAAACATAATACTAATTTTGTGCTCTACCATTTACCACGCCTTTTTTGCGGGCATTTCCAGTATTGTGACTTTCCTCAGTCTTTCCCCTCATACTTTATATGTATTTTTGTCATTATGCTCATTTATGTTTTTTTATTCATACATTAATAAATATGTATTTTTTCTACAATTGTGTGGGATTTGTTTTTGTGTATAGACGTCTAAAAATATAGGGGCAGATTCACTAATACTGTCTTAGTTTTAGACCGTGAAAAATTATACTAGTTTACATATTGTGCTAGATTTATCATGGTGACTGAAGCTAGATGTTAAATCTTGTACACTGTTAAATGTTTACACCACCTATTAGTTGGCTTAGTTTCCAACAAGAAAAATTAACCAAAATTTTGGCCCACACTGCCGCACCTTAAGCTATGTAACCTTTCAAAATATGCAAAGCATGTATCATTATTAATATTACTAATGGGGCTCAATTTTTGTATTTAGTGCTTGAGAAGTAGTCTGCTCTACACACCAGGGATCCCTCTCCATACTCCATGCTTTACTGACACTAGGCAGCAGACAATGAAAGTAATGCGTAGTTCATCAATGTAAAACACAACTTAGGAAGGGGTTCCTTGGACCATAGCCTGCTGGGAGGCAGATTAAGCTTTTACAATTGACAGTTCAAAAACACAAAAGCACCGCAGTAGGACATGGCATAGCAGGATATTAGATTGAACTAGGAATAGACCTTGGACAGAACAGAACCAGAAAAGAGCCAGAACAGAGATCAGACACAAGTCCTACACCAGGAGATGCCAGGAACAGGGTCCAGAAATAGCCAGGGTTGTGTAATGTACCACAGAATAGCCAAGGAAAAGCAAGTCATGTATATTAGGCCAGGGATACACAGCAATTTTGGCTGTGCAACCAAAGATAGCCAGGTTGCCTTTTGTTAATGAATGGAGTTGCATTGCGACCCTGAGTGTGCTATGACCACAACTTACATTAGTAAAGGAGTCATAGAGTGACCTGGCAATCTTTGGTCCTAGTATGGGGTTGTGACCAAAATCACCAGGTAGCCCTACCTTAGAGCATTCTTCCAGCAGGGAAGAGGAGAGCAAGAATGTAGTTCATGACAAGAGATAGAACCAAAACTGAGCATGTGTGTCCACCTTAGTACATTCACTGGGGTGGACACAATAATAGTATTTCAGAAATATCTGTGGATATTAGTATTTTAATAAGTATAAATACAAAAAAAAAAGTATATAATTATGGACTGGATTTAACTATAACCCCTTCCCGCCGGTGACATTTTTCGATTTTCAATTTTAGTTTTTGACTTTTTTATTTTTCCATTCACAGAGCCATATGGGGGCTTAATGTTTGCGGGACAAATTGTTCTTCATAATGAAGCCATTTATTATTCTGTACAATGTACTGGGAAGCTGGAAAAAAATTCAAAATTGGGGAAAAAGTACATTAGAGCGACTTACTTACTGGTGTAAGACTGTCTTACTTTTTTATGGTGTTCGCTCTGCAACCAAATTGACCTGTCACCTGTATTCTATGTTTCGGTAAGATTCCAGGGATAGCAAATGTATATAATTTTATTTACATTTTAACCCCTTAACAAAAATGTAAAACTTTGCAAAAATTTTTTTCTTAAAGTCGTCACCTGTAAAGCTGACACCGTAACATTTTTATATTTCTGTCTACAGGGATGCTTAGGCATCTTTTTTGCGGATCCAGGTGTACTTTTTTGTTATACAATTTTGGGGAATGTCTATTTCTTTGATGATTCTTTTTATTCAAATTTTTATCAGAGGCAAAGCAGCAATTTGGCACTTTAGATTTTTTTCCCACTGCAGCGTTCACCGTACAGGAAAAATATTTTTATAAGTTTGTAGACCAGGCGTTTTCGGACACAGAGATACCTAAGGTGTATGTGTTTCACAGTAATTTTTCACTTTTATATGTACTCTAGGAAAGGGGGGTGATTTAAACTTTTACTTCATTTTATTTTTTATATATATTTTTTATTTTTTATTGCATTTATTAGACCCCCCTAGGGGTCTAGAACCCCAGGGGTCTGATCACTAATACAATGCATTACAATGCTAATGCATTGCAAAATATCGGCATTTGTATGACAGGCTGCATAAAGCAACCTGTCATGTAAATGCATGCCAAACAAGCCTGGAAGCCTTCAATAGGCTCCCTGTCATCATGGCAATGGAACACCTGCCCAGGATTTTGTTCTGGGTACCGGCGATCCTTGCCAAAATGGCACGCCCATGCACCTCCAACAAAAAGGCACCTCAATCAGCCTTAATGCTTGTGATCATTAGCTATGGCGGACTCTCAGCTCCTGAATGGCCACCATGTTTAAATACCCGACATCTGCCATACTAATACGCTAGATGTCAGGAAGGGGTTAAACAATATTCGTCATTGGAAGACTTTATTAATATTCATTTTAAAGTTTAGGTCAGTTTTTAAAACATATTCATGCAGAAATCCAGATTATTCCATAGAGTTCACAAACTTTTCTCACAACTTTAAATGTAAGCCATAAATATCTCTGTAAGTATTATATTGCTAGGTTAATTTAACTTAGCGTTGGCTATCATTTTATGTGATGGTGAGACAGAAAGAAGAATATAATTATAAAGTGTATTATCACTATACATAGCTTTATATTTAGAATAAGAATTTCAAGAAGGGAATTAAGATGAAAATATTACAATTTGAAAGATGTTATCACAAGTCCCAGAATACATTGACCTTAAACTGTTCTTGAACTGTAAAATACAGAATTTCTTTTCTATATGAATTTGCCATGTTTGAGTGAATTTTCAAAAATCTTAACAATCCAGACATAATCCTTTCTATATGAGCTTCTGCATAAAATCTGAGGCCAAGGACATCACATCAATGTCCTTGGAGAGACCACAACATACGATTACTTTATTTTCTCTGATAGGGAGGTAATTTAGGGAAATAGTAGTGTAGTCAGGAAGGTATTTGTAGCTCTTGGTGCCCCGAACCTCAATATTCCCCCATTAAGGCCAATATATGCTTGCCAAATGTTGTCATGATTCATTATTTGTGAGCAATTATATGATAACTGTCCAGCATTAACATACCATGAATGGCTCACACCATCATACCATGACTGGATCACACCATCATACCATGACTAGATCACACATTCATAGCATGACTGCATCACACAATCATACCATGACTGGATCACACCATCATACCATGACTGGATCACACCATCATACCATGACTAGATCACACATTCATAGCATGACTGCATCACACAATCATACCATGACTGGATCACACCATCATACCATGACTGGATCACACCATCATACCATGACTGTATTGCACCATTATACCATGACTGGATCACACCATCATACCATGACTTAATTACACCATCATATCATGACTGGATCACATCATCATACCATGACTGGATCACACAATCATACCATGACTATATTGCACCATCATACCATGACTGGATCACACAATCATATCCTGACTGAATCACAAAATCACACAGTATTATATGCCCAGCAGTGGCCCCCCACAGTATTATATGCCCAGCAGTGACCTCCACACAGTATTATATGCCCAGCAGTGGCCCCCACACAGTATTATATGCCCAGCTGTGACCTCCACACAGTATTATATGCCCAGCAGTGGCCCCCACACAGTATTATATGCCCAGCTGTGACCTCCACACAGTATTATATGCTCAGCAGTGGCCCCCATTGGATCTATTGGAAAGGGGCCTGGCGACACTTTTGATTTACAATATGTATAGCGGTCGGGGAACCAGGCTTTCTCTGACTGCTATCATAGTGGTCCAAGGCCCAGGCCATCTCCAGCTGGCCACAGGCATCATACCCGATCATGACCACGATCATTACGTTACTGCCATGACTGTATTGCACCACCATACCATGACTGGATCACACTATCATACCATGACTGGATCACACCATCATACCATGACTGTGGATCATACAATCATACCATGACTGTATTGCACCATCGTATCCTGACTGGATCACACCATCATACCATGACCGTGGATCACACAATCATACCATGACTGTATTGCACCATCATACCATGACTGGATCACACAATCATACCATGACTGGATCACACCATGTTATGATGACTAGATCACACAATCATACCATGACTGTATCACACCATCATACCATGACAGGATCACTGTATTGCACCATCATAACATGACTGGATCACATCATATGATGACTAGATCGCACCATCATACCATGACTGTGGATCACACAATCATACCATGACTGTATTGCACAATAATACCATGACTGGATCACACAATCATATCATGACTGGATCACACAATCATAACATGACTGGATCACATCATCATATGATGACTGGATCACATCATCATATGATGACTAGATCGCACTTTCATACCATGACTGGATCACAAAATCATACCATGACTGTATTGCACCATCATATGATGACTAGATTGCACCATCATACCATGACTGGATCACACTATCATACCATGTCTGGATCACACAATCATACCATGACTGTATTGCACCATCATACCATGACTGGATCACACAATCATACCATGACTGTATTGCACCATCATATGATGACTAGATTGCACCATCATACCATGACTGGATCACACTATCATACCATGTCTGGATCACACAATCATACCATGACTGTATTGCACCATCATACCATGACTGGATCACACAATCATACCATGACTGGATCACAACATCATATGATGACTAGATCGCACCATCATACCATGACTGGATCAAACAATCATACCATGACTGGATCACACAATCACACCATGACAGGATGATACCACCTTATAATGACTGGATAACATCCTCATATTTTGACTTGATAACTTCATTGTGATTGGATAATACCACCATACTGCTAAAGGATAATACCACCATGCTGTGAGTGAATCGCAACACCATACTATGTCTGAGTGTTATCACCATATTGCTGACTGTTAAAATGTGCTATACCCACCCATGACTGCATAAACCTTCATACTATATCATATATCTGTTTTACTCATAATAACTCATTTACACCAAAAGAAAATTGCAACCACACTATCCATCTGTAAAGTCACTCCCTGTCAATGAATGGAAATGACAGTTCAAAAAGAACCTAGAGTTTTAGTTAAACCACTGCCATATTGTTATAATAATCTTCTAAACTTCTTTCATTTTACTATCATTTATATACTAAACATTTCTGATAGATTTGGGACCTCTGGGACCCCTAAATATCAATAAAAATTATAGTTGTGAGGGCCACAAATCTATGAGAGCTCATTTTTTGCAGGATGTGCTGTAGTTTTTATTGGTAACATTTTTGTATACAGACTTTTTTAAACAAATATATTTTATTGTTTTTTTTATATAAACAATCATATAAACAGTATCATATAAGCAAGATATCATACAAACAAAAAAGAATGTCAGAAAAGGGTTAAACTTGAGGTAGGAGGTGAAAAACGGAAAAAAGAGATATGAAATAATGATAAATCAAGCATATTGACAAATAACGAACATGATCAAGATGACAATATGTAAGACTTTTTAATCATTTTTTAATCCATTTATTAAGAGGCAAGTTACGAAAAAAAGCAGCCATTTTGGCATTTTTTTACGGCATTTACCATGAAGGATAAATAATTTTGTATTTTTATAGTTCCCGCTATTATGATGCAGAACCATTTGTTTGTTTTTGTAATATTAAAGGCCTTAGTAGACCAATTTTTAAAACTTAATTTTTTTTACTGTTTAAAACATTGTTTTACTTTCTTTTACTTAGTCTTTAAGCACCACTAGAGTACATAAAGATCTAATGTCCTAATTCTCTGATACTACTTTTGTATTGCCATATACAATATTATACCTGCACTAACAGGTATCCTATTAAACTCAGTGTTTTGCAGGGCCTAATAGGCTTCCTTAAATAGCAGACCCAGAGCCCATAGTTATGCTTCCAACTGCCATAGCAACACATTGTATTGTATAGCGGGAGACATTGAGGGGTTGTAAAGGGGGCCAAGACCCTTTGTCAACCACATAGATGCTGCACTATTGACCATCTAAAGGATATCTAAGAGATACAGTATATAGCCAGAATCAAGGCTAACTTTATGTTACAATTGACACCCCCTGCAGAATGCTTGCACTCAGCTCCTTAGCCTCTGCTATCACTATGTCTTATGTACAAAAAGAACTCAACAAATGAGGAAAAAAAACTGTAGATGTTAAAGTAGAAACATATGTTTCCACAGAAAAATCAGCAGCAGAAAATCTGCTGTGGACCCGACCCATCTGGACAGACCCTTAAAGCACCCCATGCTGTATATTATGTTATTATGTTTGTCTGACATATTCCTGATCAGAGTTGGAAGCTTTCATACAAATAAAATTTTTCCTGTTTTATACATTCCTCTTTCACACATACAATAACATGCAGACATCCAGAATTCTTGTTCCCACTTGTTCTCACTTGTGGGTGGCCAGGCCACCTAGGTAGTCTAGATGACTGTACCCTGAATGTTGACTTAGGCGTCTTAAAAAAATGACATTTTTATTAGAATACATAGGATTTTGCTAAATTAAGTGTTAAAAAGCAATCCTTGCATACTGAGTGTATGTCACAAAATTGTTGGCTTTGTAAAATCATGAGTGATAAATATAGTCTTCTACATGAATGTTGTTTTCTTCTAGTTCCTTATACTGTAGCAGTTCTAAATTGTATTTATGTATCTTAAAGGGGTTCTTCATGGCTGGATATTAATTGGGGTCGAATCTGCTCTACCTCATAGATTGTAAGCCCTTGCGGGCAGGGCCCTCTATCCCACTGTACCAGTTGGTCACTGTTAGTATTATCTGTTTTGTATATCTTGTGTACCGTATGTAAACCATCAAATGTAAAGCACCAGGGAATCAATGGTGCTATATAAATAAACAATAATAATAATAATACTGTTCTCTTGGTGAGTGAGTTGGCTTGAAAGACCACTAGTTGGAATGGATAATAGCTTGGAGTGTAACCAACTTGAGAGTGCATTGAACAGTTTAGACAGATTAAGAGGGAAAGCCTCCTCCTTGCCACAAGAACACCATCTGGTTCTGCTACCCGGACAACATAGGATAGGTAAGAGGACAGGCTCTCCACAGGACAGGTCATAGCGTCCTGACATTGGACTGCCCAGTGTGAGCATTGAGACCCAATAACAGGGCTCAGCAGTGACCCTGAGATGCAGGAAATCAGCCAAAGAGACCTGAAGAGAGTGATGGGGGACTGTCAGACACCCAGGAAAGGAGAGGCAGTATCAGTATATCGCTGTTATTTTTACTCACCTCCACTGGGTCTCCTTTTCATGTACTCTGGGGTCTGAGGAGACCCCAGAGTATAATAATAGCATTGTGCTTTTCCAAACACGAATCCCTGCAGGTCATCCAAAGCAATGAAGGAAATGGACACTTTCCTTTTCACTGAAGTCTTCTTTACTGAGGTAGAAGATGGCAAATTCGGGTTGAATCCAATTCTAACCAAATCAGTTCACGCATCCCTACATATGACCACTTTAGTCAATCAGTGGCCTCAACAGTCATGTCTCATACAGAGAGGACTATTGAAGAACCACCACTGGATTTCCAGGGTAAAGAAGAGTCCTTTAGGCTAAGGCCCCACAGTAAGCTGCAGGAAAAAAGCGCTGCCAGAAAAACCATGGCAGATTCGCATCTTTTTTTAAATCGCAGCATTTCCACAGTGGATTACTTTCCAGAATCCTATCCAGTTTCTTCAGCCAGAATCCCATCCACTTTTCAGTTAATGTAAAACGCTGTGGCATTTATGCTTCATGGGGCCCTGGCCTTATGGTGTGAAAACACAAAATTTCTTTAATGTTTACATGAAACCCCCACTAATATGCAAAAATCTCCTAAGCCCCTCAACTACCCAGTGATGGCTGCCAGAATTGTATTCAACTCTATGGCTTTCTGAAGGTTACTAGGGGTTTTGCAGCTCATAAAAAAACAATACTATATAAATATATATTATATAATGACGTTAATTAGTACAGAAACTTAAACCTAAAACCAAAAAATGTTTAATATGTTAAATAAGCTATTTAAAATATAACATTTAATTTCTATGATTTCTGAGATCCCAGCACTTTGGCATAATGGTATTTATTAAGAACTCGTGATTTCAGAGATAATCATGAGTTCTTCTGCACTTGACATTTAGTATAAAATGTGTCCACCCAATCTACAACAATGATTACATAATTATCTCACTTATGACGTCTTTCAGTATTGAGCACTGGATTAACAGCTGGAATTTTTTGAGTCATTACTTTTTTATGTAATCTAACACGAAACATTTAACTCTGGAAAAAAGAGCAATAAGTAAAGTAAGGCTAAGGCTACGGTCACACTAGCGCTGTGCGACCGTTCTGGGATTCTGTCCCCCATTCCGCTTGAAAAATGCAGAGAAAAAAGTCCTGCAAGAAAAACTTCTCTCCACATTTTTCGGGCAGAAACCGGGAAAAACCGGGAGACCCCAACGCTAGTGTGAATGTCATCACATCATTTTACCTCATTGACCATTGACACCATAATGATGATCTTGCTTAGGCTTTAAAAAATGTAATATTAGATATAATAGAACTGAACAAACCTCAGGATCCAGGTAACCAGCGGTGGGTTCTGTACATCAGTCTTAATGAAGTCCTTGTCTGCATGTTATTTATCAAGAGGCTCCGGCACCAGAATGGGAATCTACACCAGTCAAGAACAGACTGCATCAGGGAAATCTCATGTAGGCTTA
This sequence comes from Leptodactylus fallax, assembly GCA_947044405.1. Taxonomy (NCBI): domain Eukaryota; kingdom Metazoa; phylum Chordata; class Amphibia; order Anura; family Leptodactylidae; genus Leptodactylus; species Leptodactylus fallax. Next base: position 809,740 of record CAMRHE010000067.1, on the reverse strand, counting down.
AAGGGGTTGGTGGTCCAGGATAATTTTTTTTTTTTTTTTATGACCGCTGAGGCCAATAAGAGGCCTAAGGAAAGTGGCACGGGACGTCACAATGCGGCAGGGACTTCCACTGCAATAAAACACTGGAGCAGCAGGACCCGACGGGGCAGAGAGACAAAGTATGTTTTGTTTTGTTTTTTGTTTTTTTCAGCCTAATAAAAAGTTTATCCTGGTCATCCTCTTTAAGGTATGTTACAGACCATGAAATGTTGCTCTGTAAAAAAAAAAAAAAAAAAAAAAAATGGAATTTAGTTGTCAATACAAAAAAGAAAATACTGCCTCTAGTGCAACCTGTTATAAGGTAGCAATATTTAAAAATTGATGTCCATCCCTTTAACAGGTTTACAAACCTCAAAGCAGTTTCAGACAACTTTGTGCTAACTGGATGCCGTTAATGAACAGCACGGGCAGTGCACGGGGGACATACGGATGTCTCCCGTATGCCGCCCGTGCTTCCGCGGCTCCTTTCATTAAATGGACTGTCGGCCCGCACACGTGACTGTGTCATTCACGGTCATGTGTAAGGGACCATAGAAATGAATGGGTCAGTGTGCTATCTGGGAAAGACCTGGATAGCACACTGACCAGACATACGGTCGTCTGCAAGGGGGCTAACTAAGATGAAAGACAAACCAGACATCTGCAGACTGACTCTCATTAGTGCAGAACAGAGTACTGGTTTAGCTGGGTGAGAGGTCTTTGACAGGTATCTGAGGGGTATTGTTTCTTGTAGGGAGAGCCCCATGTACAAGTAAGGAGTCTTCAGTTTTATTCACATGTCAGTGTTTTGGTTAGTAATTTGCATCAACGGTTTCAAGTCAAAAACACTGAACAAGTGAAAATTTTCCAGTATACTTTATCTCTGTGTAGTTTCCTGGTTTTGGCTTACTAACGCTGATGCAAAATACTGACCAAAACACTGACATGTGAATAAAACTTTACGGGCCATGAAATGCTCCTCTGGAAAAAGAATAGGTATGAAAATGACCTTTTATATCCAAAATGCAAAGCTGTGCCTCTATCACCAGTCTTCAAACCTGACTATGACTATGACGTGCAAGACACTCATCTGCAGAAATCTGATTGCCCACCATTTAGGGAGATTCATTAATACGGTCATAGGATATCAGTTTATGATATGGAGAGAATGGCACAAATTGCAGCAAATTGTGAAAATGGTACAATACTGCAAACGTATAGAGTTTCTGATTGACCAGTTTCTTCTATGGTACAAAAAGAAGAACCGTGCCTTCTGTAGCAAATTCATCTTCATGCATGACAATGCACCAAAGTAGCAAAGAATACTTTGAGTCATTGGCTGCTATGGGCAATAAAGGAGAGAAACTCATGGTGTGGCCGCCATCCTCCCCTGAGCTCAACCCTATTGAGAACCTTTGAAGTATCCTCAAGCAAAATATCTATGAGGGTGGGAGGCAGTTCACATCAAAACAGCAGCTCCGGGAGGCTATTCTGATATCCTGCAAAGAAATTCAAGCAGAAACTATCCAAAACTCACAAGTTTAATGGATGTGAGAATTGTGAAGGTGATATCAAAGAATGTTAACATGTAACTTGACTTCTTAAGATGTTTTTGATTGAAATAGCTTTTGATTTCATTAAATGTGACGTCTTAATGCTAAAAATTAAACAAATGACTGTTTTTAGTTCTTTACAACAAGTAAAATGTTTAGAAACTCTGTTGTGCATAATAATTTGGAACAGTGGATTCTGATTTTTTTAATTTATGGAAAAAAAATGTTATCATTGGGAGTTTTTTTTTTTTTTTTACAAATAAACAAAATGGTTGAATATTGAAACATTATACTGACTGTCACATGCATCGACTAATTAGGAAAATCAGAGAAAAATATCCTTTGCATAATAATTTGGAATGTGGTGTATATTCCACCCCTACACCCCAAAAAACCAACCACATGCAATAAGGATATTAAAAAACAATACAGTACAATGTGTTAAATGCAACCACTGTGCAAAAGTTTTCTGTTTTTTTTTCCTCTTCCTTTAGTACAAGGGTTTGGATTAAACATATTGTGCTGTATTATTTTATATACACTAGGCCATAGAGGCTTTATCATTTTGGACTGGAATTTTCCTTTACATAAGCCCTTATTTGAACTTCTGAAGACAATTAGTGCAGTACGCCTTGTATTTCCTGTTGTGTCTCAAATAACATGCGTCATTCACTCACAGAGGAATCCACATTCTGCATCATTAAGATTTTTTGTTATTTATCATAAAGATTCAAGATGCATTCACAGCGCAAGTAACAGTTGGAATTATCCCAGTAAGAATGGGAAACTAAGCCTCCAGGAAATACAATACAAGAAATGAGAGGCCGAGGCATATTGTAAATGCAGCTTAACATAAACCTAAATCTTTACTGTACATATGTATATATATATATATATATATATATATATATATATATATATACACTCCATGGGAAGGCGCAAGTACACGAATATTACATAATATCAATAACAGGCCTGACATCCACACAGGAGTTTATACGCAGTCTCTGTAAACACAAAGGGGGAGATTTATGAAGACTGGCATTTTCAGTGCCAGTCTTCATATTTCCTGTGTCGGCAGGGTGTGCACCTCATTTATGAAGAGGCACAATTCTCTTCACAAATCAGACGCACCCTCCACCAAGCCATACAAGTACACTGAAATCTACACCAGTTCATAGCTGGCATATACTTCAGGTATCACTTATACCAGTGAACCGAAATACACAATCATAAATCTGATGGACCTGCCCATGCCATGGCCACTTAACACACCCCTTTCAGTATAGTGGTAAATGCAATGTAAAAGTGGTGTAAAAACTGGTGTAAAGGCATGATATACTCCCCCATTGTTTTAAAATTCTTACAGTCTATAAATTGGTTGCTAGAGTCATGCACAGAAGGGACAGTCTCAGACAAGAAGGAAAAAAAAACTATTTGCAGAAGAGTCTCTTTGGCCGTACATAGGTCCAATTTTCTCATCTACTGGCATGCAACCAGTCCATCTCCATTGCTAGGCATACTTTCTACTATGGACGTAACAGAGAGGTTCCTGCCAGACTCTGCCTTCCAACTGGTCATACCTCCATCTTCATCTTCATCTCCATCTCCATCTCCATCTCCATCTCCATCTCCATCTCCATCTCCATCTCCATCTCCATCTCCATCTCCACCCATGGGAAGCCTCACTTTCTTGACCCGTCACACCAGGGGATGCCTGCTTGTTGGGTCCCTGCTCACTTTAACCTCATTGCTTACTGAGATCCCACTTTCCTGCACCCTATCATCCACAGCAGACTGTCTAGTACTACCCTGTTGCACCAGCTTCAACAGCACTTGCTGCACACTATTCCATTTTAAAAAGTCCAAAAGTGCATTTGCCCCACTTTACAGGGCACCTCTTAGATGTTTTGAGATTTGGCAAACATCTCGCTAGAGAAGGCTGGTGATAGGCAGAACAAAACTCAAAATTACCATAGGAGTCAGCTCTGTGTAGCAGTCTACAAGTAACCTAGTAACAGTGAGATCTTCTTCTCTCCATTATGAGATTACTAGTAGATTTGCAATTTGTTCCTCAAAAATGGTAATAAAATTAAAAAATGTATTTGCTAAAAAAAATTCTCACTAGTGTGTGTGAATATATTTTATGACATATGGCCAAGGTCAACTAATGCTTAAAAGCAGAGGTGTAACTTAAAAGGGTTTTTCCATTAACATATTTCTATATTTAGAAAATTAAGTTAAACATTTTTGTAAATATAAGTAATTAAAAATGTTGCAGCGTTTTAACGATTTCCTCTGATCATCTTTGTCTTGATAGGTCGAATGCAGGAACTTTCTATAGTCTGGCATTTGTTTAAAAAAAAACAGCTATGATTGGGTGGACTTCTCATGAATTTAGTGTCATGGCCAGGATTCCACCTCCATCAACTCTACCTTGTTACTTTCTTTAATAGGCACAGCTTCACTGATTTCAATACAGTTGGGATATTTTCTCTAGCCCACACCATTTCTGAGCAATAATTTCTGTTGATTTCAGCACCCAATATCCTAATTAGGTTCTCTACTGTTAGGTGGGGGTCCTTGGCCAACCACACAGGGACCGCCCACCTGACAGTACGGAGCCTAATTAGCATATTAGGTGCTGAAACCAACAGCACCGATTGTTCAGGAATTTGGGGGACTAGAGGAAAAATTCCAACTACACTAAAATCATTGGAGCAAAGGCTATTGAAGGATAGAAAATACTGGAGTTGGTGGAGGTGGTAAAAGGTCCTCTTTAAAAGAAAGAACAATTCTGAAATGCAGCAATATAAGTAGTTACATGAAATTTGAAATTTGTTTCTGAGAAAGAGTATTTTCCTATAAATGCTCATTTCGTAATATTTCAAATTTTTGCACCAAAGTGCAGAGACCCAGAAGACTACTTTATCACCAGTTGAGATCTGAAGGGTATGCTGCTTTGATCTTTTCCTCTGGCTTGAATATTGCCCTTGCTCCACCAATCTCACTTGCCATAGACACCTATGTTAGCATTGAGTAGGAGGACAATTTCAAAAACATCTCTAAAGGAATCTCATGGTCATGGGGTGAATTTTGTTACTTTTTAAGGCTGAGAACTTGCTCCATCCTGGCTAACTAGTCCTCTTTTAGCGCTACCTACCCACTCCTACCTTTCTCAGTTCCTCTCTTCCCCATGTGTACTCTTTTCCTTAATGTTTACTAACTGATACAGCTTTTATGTAGTTAACTATTCCACAAAAATACAAATTCCACAGTAAAAATGTTCTCATTTAAGATGAAATACCTTGCCACAGTTTTATATAAATTTATTCAGCTTTTTGTGCTTTTCCCAACTGTGAAGTTCTGTTTTTCAGAAACTGCATACAAATGCAAGTCTCAGCAGAGAACTACCTAACATTTCTATTTTGTTAATTAAGCATTTAATAAAGTAATACATCATATATTACAACATAAATCAAGCCAAAAAACCCAGTAAACAAATTCTATTTTTGCCTTGCACCTGTGTGTTTCTTCATAGCTACTTCAGTATGAGTTTTAGCAAGACGAGTAATATATCAAGAATCATTGACAGATGTACTCTGTTTTATAGAATAAAATTCATATATCTGTGTATGTTATGGTATTGTACCCAGTATTACTCGAATTACTGTCTAAAAATTTTATGATTTTAAAGTAGTTTGTTCTATAAACAAAACAATACTGAATGTACTGTGAGCTAGCTTGTAAATCATCTTAATGGGAACCTGTCATTACTTTTGGAACACTAACCCACCCACAATTCCTTATGGACTGCCGGCTTAGTGTCCTAAATATCCCTATGCTAAAGCATGTCTATATTAAAAAAAAAAAAGTGAATACTTACTTCTTCTTCTCACAGCACTTGTGTAGTTCCTTACTGTAGCTGGAGCAGTATATCCCAGCTTCAGTGCACATGGACCGGGCATGTGGCGCATGCGTACTCACACCCAGGTGTACTTCCCTGGGTTCAGCAAAAAGCTGCGCGGGTGCCAGGAGAAAGAGAGATTAGCGCAATGAGAGTCACCTCTAAGAATAAAGCTTTTTACTTTTAATTGCAGCCACGGACAGTATTAGGATAAGGCTACATTCACAAGAACAATGTGAAAAATGTCCATTTTTCATGGATCCCCTATACATTTGAGAGTATGTAGTGATCCGTGACAATGGACAAAAATAGGACCTATAGGACCTTGCAAAAGACCGTCAAAACAACAGTAATGGGAATAGCCCCCAGTCACTTGAATTTAATGCTGCCATGTGATGTCTGCTAAAAAAACAGACATCACACAGCCAGTATTCAGTGTCATGTGAATATAGCTCAAAGAGGTTGTACGGGCAAAAAAATGCATTTTTTAAATAGGCCAGGGGAGGTGAAAAAAAAATAAAACAAAATCATACTCACTTGTCCCCGGGGCGCCAGCTGTGATGTCCCAGGTCCCTTCCACTGAGAACTTTAAATTGGCATCAGCGGTCACTTGTGCTGGGGACTTCTGCTGGAAAACAACAAGGGACCGCACTGGGAGGCACTGGAGCGCTGGGGACATGGGGACAGGTGAGTATGATATATTTATTTTTTTTACCCAGTCTATTTAAAATTTTTTAATTTTTGCCCAGAGAACCTCTTTAAGGTTATTTGGGACACTGAAGAACCAATCCATAAGGACTTGTGGGTGGTTTCAACCTAATGGTACACTATAAGGATTAATATGCAGAACATCAATAACGAAATCTGCATGTATACACAAAGAAATCTCCACCAACTGGTGCAGAATTTCATACATGTACATGCGGATTTTGAAGCCATTCTTTTAAAAAAAAAATTTGCATCAGGAAAAGGAAGTAAATTGACAAACTGAGGATTTTAAAATCCTCACCATAGGTCAATTTCCAAATAGAAAAATCTGCATTATGTGCAAGAGAAATGAAATGTCTCATTGATTTTATTGCTAATGGATTACGGTGCAGATTTTACGCATTGAAATGGAAAATCCACACATGATACTGATCGTGTGCATGTACCCTGTTTCCCCGAAAATAAGACAGCGTCTTATATTAATTTTTGCTCCCAAAGATGTGCTGTGTCTTATTTTCAGGGGATGTCTTATTTTTTTTTCAATGAAGAAGAATTCACATTTATTGCTGAACAAAAAAATGAACATTTATTATATACGGTACTGTACAGTAGTTGTCATCACAAACCAGCATAACCAGACAAACTGTGAATCCTATCAAGAATTTCTTACTACTATCGTACCATTATTTTCATGTACAACAATTAACAGTATGGTACATTTACCAATATTTACGGTATGAATAGAAAGTAAAATTTATTCAATGACAGTTATGTCATCGTCTTCTAGGACATCATCATAACAATCCAAACCATTAATTTCCCTGCACACAGTATCATGTCCCATAGTGGCCCCTGCACACAGTATCATGTCCCATAGTGGCCCCTGCACACAGTGTCATGTCCCATAGTGGTCCCTGCACACAGTATCATGTCCCATAGTGGTCCCTGCACACAGTATCATGTCCCATAGTGGCCCCTGCACACAGTATCATGCCCCATAGTGGCCCCTGCACACAGTATCATATCCCATAGTGGCCCCTGCACACAGTATCATATCCCATAGTGGCCCCTGCACACAGTATCATATCCCATAGTGGCCCCTGCACACAGTATCATATCCCATAGTGGCCCCTGCACACAGTATCATTCCCCATAGTGGCCCCTGCACACAGTATCATTCCCCATAGTGGCCCCTGCACACAGTATCATTCCCCATAGTGGCCCCTGCACACAGTATCATTCCCCATAGTGGCCCCTGCACACAGTATCATTCGCCATAGTGGCCCCTGCACACAGTATCATTCCCCATAGTGGCCCCGGCACACAGTAGTTTGCCCCATAGTGGACCACCCATGAACAATTATTATACTGTGGGGTCTTTTCAGACCCCAGAGTATAATGATCGGAGACCCAGGAGAGGATAGAAACATAAAAAAACAACGTTGCTTACCTGTTCCTCGCTCCGGTGCATGCCCGTGCGCTACTCCGGCCTTCTTCACTGTTAGACCAGGCCGCGTCACGTGATCCGGCCGGCGTCGCGACGCAAAATGACGTCCGCTGACGTCACCAAACAGGCCCGAAGCCTGGAGAAGCGTAGGACAGGTAAGCACATAGTTTTTTATGTTCGCTCACCTCCCCTGGGCCGCCGATTATTATACTCCGGGGTCTGAAAAGACCCCGGAGTATAATGATAGCAGAGATTGTGGGGTTCTCCCGCGGTCTCACATATCGTATATACCGTATGTTCTGTTCGGGAACATACGCCTTACTTTCGGGGGATGCCTTATATTGGGCAATTCTCCGAAACCTCTCCTATGCCTTACTTTCGGGGGGTGTCTTATTTTCGGGGAAACACGGGTACACTAAAACCACTTCTTTGCTTATAGGAGGACAGAATTGTTACCTGCTTAACATAGCAACCAATTTGGATATTGTAGGCCAGAAGGAGCTGAACAGACTGATATATATTTATATGTATATATATATGGGAAAATATTCAGTATGTAGTGTAATGTATTGATGTAAATGTCAGCTCATTCTAGGCTTAGGAGTCCAGTGGGCAGACCTGGTGATAAGTGATAGTCTTCTCTGTATGAGTGTACATACAGAAATAACTGTTAGGCTTGTGCCGTGCTCTCCGTCGTTCGTATCTGCTATGGGACCCGAACAACAAAAGGGCCCGCCCACTAAAACAGCGGTTACCAGCTTTTCTCTCTGCAGATTTTCAACAGAATCTGCGACAGAGTCTCTTAGAGAAACTCCGACGCAGGTGTGAACGAAGCCTTACTTTGTAGGACTGGACTCCTAAGCTCAGAATAAGATGAGATTTACATAAATAAATATATAAATTACATTTTATACTGAATATTCTCCCATAAAACTATATACCAAGCTGCTCTGCTCCTCCTGCTATGTAACATGCTGTTTTACAGGTCCACTTTAAAGGGAATCGACCACCACCAAAATCACTTCTAAGCCATGTGTTTGCTACAAGGGTTGTTAGTGATATAGCGAGCCTAGCTTTTTGTCTCAAAGTGCAATCCTGCTGCTGAGCTTTTATTGAATATGCAAATGAGCTGCTACCAAACATAAAGATTGATAGGAACCAAAGTGCACGCAACCCCAGGCATGAGCTCGCAAATTGCACATAGCTGCTCCCTGGGAGCTCTGACCATCTCATTTGCATATGGATTAAAAGTTGTTTTTCTCGGCAGAAAGATTGCACTTTTGTCACAAAAAAAGGTCTGTTCACTATGTCACTAACTGTCCCTACAACAGCCTGTAAGTGGTTTAGGAGTGATTTTGATGGTGGTAGACTCTTTTTAAGGGATTTTATTGTACTTATTAAATTTCTCCTCATAAAATATGGATTTTAGAGCATGTTAAGAGAAACAAAACTTTCATTATTTCCACTGACGTTACAGGCAAGCAGTCTGCTCTCCTGACATGTGTCTGTAAATACCTGAATTTCATATAAAATAATAATGTGACAACTTTTCTCAGAACTCTGCGTTATGACATTCCTCTGTTATTCCTCTCGGAAGTTGACAGCTGGCTTATACAATATACTGACAAGAAGAATGTCCACTAGCCAATTTATTTTCATGTTCCCAGGAGGAATAACAGAGTAACAGACTATAAAAGATGTATACTCATTATTTTTATTTATTTCAAATGCAAATTATTACTAAAATATACAGTACATGTCCTGGAAGCGGAAAGGTTCTGTCCTGATTTTGCAGACATACTTTTGCTCTGTATTCCATATGTATTTTCTTCTTCATCAGCTGCAGGATTTTATTCAATGTCACGTCTTAGTTACTCCTCTGACTACAGATTGGGGGCTGCAATTTCGAGCAGTGACTAATGGGTTTACTACTGTAGGTAGACAGTATGAAAAGAAAGGGAACATTTTTAATAAGAGTGTATTATTGAACTGCAGTAAAAGCAAATCCGTAATTGCTGGTGATAATGTAGCTATTCATTATATATAAACCAACTTCAGAAAACATATTCATATGTGAATGTATAAGTAAAAGCTCTCTAAATCAACTAACATATATTCACGTTTTATTAGCCAGTTATACAGAATATAGATTAATATATGGTTCGCTACTTTGTGCTTCTTTTCTTTTTTTTTTTGTAGCATGTAATCTGAAGGAGCAACAGTATATATCTCATTAAAGAGGACCTTTCACCACCTACAATAAGTCCAGTTCTTTACATCATTTACTAGATGCTGCTCCACAAATTCCAGTTCGAATTTTTTCTCTAGCCCCCCACCATTCTTGAGCAATCAGTACTGTTAGTTTTGCTCGCTGATATGCTATTTAGACTCTATACTGTCAAGTAGGCAGTGCACCTGTTGCTCAGGAATGGTGGGGGCCAGAGAAAAAATTCTGACTGCAGTGAAATCAGTGGAACAACTTCTATTAACATATGCTAAGAACTTGAATTGGTGGAGGTGGAGAAATGTCCTCTTTAAGGCTGAAGCCAAATGCTGCAGAAAAAGTGTGTTTTTTTTGCAGATTCGCTGAGTTTTTTTGCCAAAGCCAGTAGTGGATTGAGCAGACACGAGAAGTGAAAGAGTATCCTTTATATTCCTTCTTGAAGCCCCTCTTGGCTTTGGCTTGATAAGCTGCTGCAAGATCTGAAACAAAAAATGCAGTTTTTACTGAAAATGTGGTTTTAGCCTAAAATGTTTTTCTGAGATATTGAGGGTTAGGCATCAACTCCTAGCACCCTCACCGATCAGCTAATTGAAGGAGCTGTGGCGCTCAGGCTAGTGCTGCAGCCTCTTTGTATAGCAGACGCAGTGCCATACATTACATAGCAGCTGCTACTAGTATTACAGCTCACTCCTATTCACTTGAATAATACTGAGCTAAAGAAAGGCCACGTAACTAATAGACGTGATGTCACAGAAATAGATATTTCAATCAGTTCATCTGCACAAAAGAATAGGACCCCTGTCAATCAGATATTGATGCCTTAGGGTAAGTCATCAATATTAACATTCTGGAGAACCCCTTTATACCAGATTTGTGTTCTGTGATTGTACCACTTTATGCTTTCAGAAGTGGAGTAGATCTATGGATCATAACCTGCAATATGCCAGGTCTCTTCATGTTCATGATGCTTTTTGCATGATGGCTTTAGCATGGAATTGCATAAAGAGCATTCCCCTTTATCCATGTAACCTAATAGTGCATTGGGACAGCACAACCTTAGAACTCTTGGTTGTGCTGTCCTTCTGTTATTCCTCCAAGAAATGTATAAATTGACAACTGGGTGTTACCTTTCCCATTGCTAAATGGGGGCATCACTACACAGTCTGGCACGGGCAGCACTGATTGGACAATGTCAGACACACGCCAGCTGGTAACACCCCATTGTCAATTTATTCATAAATTCGTACGATGAACATCAAAGCAGAATTCTAGAAAAGGATTCTCCCGTTATGTCATTTTGCGCATCATAGTTTCTACTCTACACTGATCACTGTAGAAATATATAATTTTAATGTTAAATAAAATAGTAAAAATATGCAGCTATGTGTTTAAAATCACACTTATACTGTGTCTGAATGTTTTCAACTAACATTCTTCTCTGTAACAGGTATCTTGTCATCATGATAGAACTATATGTTCTAGCATTGCTTCAAATGCTACGTCCACATTGACAAACCTTTTGCTCTTTCAGTGCATATAAAATGAACCAACTTTACAAAATGTCTAGTTTAAAATGTCCCTTCCATTTGGTTTCTACAGTTCATTTGCACACTATGCATCTCCATGGTAACAGACAGCAAACAAACTCTGTGTAGTCTGATCCTGCAATCCTTTTCCTTTTTCCGTGCCCTCTACTTTTGACTATCATATCAAATGAGAGTTAGTATAAAGTAAGGGTCAAATGGACAAAATATAAGACTATATAAAATTATAATATTTTTCATTTTAGATTAACTGGGACAATATAAAATCGTTGTGAATGTGGACTTTGCCTTTAACAGTCACAGAAACAAGCATCTTGGGAAAGTGAAAACTATGAATTTCCAACAGCTGGAGACCTACAGGTTGCCCACTTTTTCCATGTAGTCTCCTTCTGGTAAAAAGAAAACATTATTTTTAATTGAAACAATGCTAGCATTGTATCCGTAATGCAGTCACAGTAAGGTCCCTCATCTAAGAACATACAATCTATTCTAGGTGTGAAAAGCAATGAGAGGTGAAATGATTTCCCCAAGGAGCTGACACATGAACTGAATCAGATACAACATAAGAGCCCCTGTCCTAACTTTTCCAATGTTATTTACTTCACAGGCTTTTAAGAGTCTGAGAAAGACCTTTGATCCTTCCTATTTCAGCAACGCAGGATCTAGACTTCAGGACATGAAACCATATTCAGTCTCCAGAAAGGTGAAGACAAAAAAAATTAAAGAACAAAATCCAATATTTCATCAAAATATTGTACTTAATATTGTGATTTACGTAACTAAATAAAATCTGGAATTATCTAGAGAAAGTGCTATTTGTATGTATTTATGTGCATTGTCTTACTGTTTCCACATATGAGTGAATGAGTTTTATTCTTTGACTACACATCAATGCAGATAAAAATCGGCCTAGTAAAAATGTGCACATATAATAATCACATATACATTTAACATACAGTATTATTAACTTAATAATTATTTTTTGTCAATTTTTATCATTTAATTCTATAAGTACTCACATACATTAGACAAACCCCATGATTTTGGTGCCATCAGCAAATGAGCTAAGCTCTGTTGGGGTCACCCAAGCGAAAAAATGGTTGGTCACATCCTATTGTTGGCTTAACCCCGTATGTCTTTTGAAATAAACATATGACACATGGCGCACAGATGCTCCAGTAATATTCTGGACATATACACTACTAACAAATAAGATATGTGCCTCACGTGCACCACACACATGCAGCAGATGACAACACATATTCACACCTAATCAGACCTCTGCCCAGTGCTAACTTCTGGTGAAATCCCTACAGGTAGAAGTGTCACATTATGCACACAAACTACTTACTCATACATAGGATACCATCAAAAGTCAACCCAAAACAGAAGGTGGGGACTTCAACATCATCCATTACCAATACTCAATGTCAGTCTAAAGTTTTTACCAAAAAGACTTTAAAGGGAATCTGTCAGGTCAATCTGGGACACTATACCACCCACAGGTCCTTATAGACCTGGGGTTTAGTGTCACAAATCGCCCTGTTGTAATGCAATCCGCAAGTGCATTAAAAATAATAAACCTTTATACTTACCTAGAGAAGGGTCTGATCAACTATGTCCGGTGAGAACAGACCGGCTTATTCATGAGCTTCTTTGTTGGCACGCCTCCCAGCGCCTGCGCTGTTCTTCAGTGAAGCCAAAGATGAACACCCCGGCTGTACTGCATAATTGCCGGAGGTACGGGACATGTGCACAGAAGCTGAGGTGTACTCCTCTGGCTTCATTGAAGAACTGCACAGGCGCAGGGAGTACAGCGGCAGGGGGAGTATAAAGCTTTTTTATTTTTAATGCGGCCATGGATTGCGTTATAACAGGGTGATTTGGGACACTAAACCCCAGGTCCATATGGACGTGTGGGTAGTTTAGTGTCCCAAATTGCCCTGACAGATTCCCTTTAAGAACAAACTTCCATTTGTAAAAGCAACAACTCTGGTAAAATACATATGGTAACCACATACTTCAAGGTTAACACTTTCCACTATAAGATTGATGCCACATGATAATGAAAATATCCATCAGTATACCGTACATTCTAGAAAACTTTTCTTCCACTTTGATAAACTGAGAAAGACACTTGGAATAGTGATGATTTGTCTTCATGATTTCTAATCAAGTCATGATGATTCTGAGCTTCTATAACTGTATATACTGTATGCTCAGCTTGTGTTTCATCAGACACAGGTGTATTTATTGAGAGACAGATGATCCCTATAATTCTGCCAAATTACACTCAAACACCCATACAACCAAAGGGATGTGTCTTCTTTATATCCTATATAAAATTTTTCATAAATTTTTTTTGTATATTCTTGTCTGCTCTCAACTCTTCTTCTATTACTGCTCCCGTGCCTCCCTCCTTGCCAGTAGTCCCTACATTGACCCCCAATGACCCAGAAAATACAATTCAGAAAATCATTAAAACCACTAAACTACAAAACTCACTACAGTCTGGCCCTCAGCTCCCACCACTTTGTTCCCTAGATAGCAACCCTGATACATCTCCACTAGGCACACAATTCTCTTCTTTCCCCATATACTTGCCTACCCATTTTTGTTCCTTTATGGAATTTCCTTCTGCAGGTCATTCAATTCTTTCCTACTCTTCAAGTTTTGCCCAATGTTGAAAACCCATCTCTATAAAACAGGAAAAAAAAAAATCAAAATGCAAAAAAATACATCATGACTTTCGCTTCTATATCGCCTTTGCCATCTAATAAGGAGCATATTGATCACTACTATGCTGTTTAGTGAGTGCACAGAACCTTCCTGCTATCTCAGTATCTGCCTCTTGTACAGTCAAGGCTTTCTATCCTACTGTATTTTATTGGACTTTGTGTTGTATTTGTGCCTTTCTGTTCTCTTCCATGCCTTGAACCATAACAAAGAAGATGATGGAATTGCCTATATAAGCAATAATAATGTATTCCAATATTAAGGTTTGTTAACTCTTTCATGCCTATACTCAAGAACATATTTTTCATAACACAATGCAGCCCATTGCGTGATTAGTAAAACGAAACAGGCTATGATGCTTCTAAGAAAAATCACATCAAAGACGATTTCTAGCCGGAACATATACAGAACATACCAGCTGTAAGATCAATGCTCTCTTAGCAGTGCACATTCTGCAAGCTGTCTATCCTCAAATTACCAGGCACAAAACATGAAACTGGGGTTTAGTGTAACACTGAGCTCCAAAACTAAAAATTAACATCTGTGTTTCTACGGCTTAACATCTTACTTTACAAATAAAACCAAAAATGTGTGAATGTAAATGGAAACTGACCACAGTCACAAGGTCTGTCTCAAATAATAGTATCATTGATGATGTAGGTTCTCACTATGTGGAACACAATGCATAGATCTGACACTACAGTAGTGACTTCGAGGTTTTCTAGAGCTCACACACACAACTCTATGGAGAGGGAAGAGGGAGAAGGAGGCTGTTAATTTAATTAATTTTTATTCATTTATTTATTTATTATATTTAATAATTTATGTATTCTTTCTGTGCAATGTAGTGTCTTATTTGGAAGATATATCAATGTCAAAAGAGTTGTCTGTCACTCATAGTGTAGTGTAGTCACAGTGTAGCCAAGTGTAGCAGAAGCAACTATTTGAGTGTCTTTTCTAGCAGCCTCCTCCTCCTCCTCTTCACAGACTTGTATGTAGAAAGTAACATTCATGAAAAGTGGAGAAATGTATTTTTTAATAAGATATATTACAAAGTTTTTTTTTATTTTTACCTGTACATTTATGCAAAGTTGCTTATAACTGGAGGTATGACACAAGTCCTACAAAGGACAAAAAACATGGGACAGTTTTGAGACCAGGCTTGACAGAAAAGTTTTTCCATAGTCATTGACCAAACAGTCCTGAAGGGTCTGCAGTAATATACTACAGGAACTGGTAAGAAGTGCTGAGCAAAGTACATCATGATGAAGCTGGGGAGCAGGGAGTGAACAGACTCTGCTAAATGGGGTAGAAAGGGGATGGATTGTTAGGAATGTGATAGGCACCTGACCCAGCATGCAAAATCTTCTCTGGAAATCTTCCTGCACTCAATGTGAGGTTCAGGCAGAATCTGCCCGAAGATCAGACAGGATGCTTCTTGAGAGAAATATGTGCTTCCCATTGAAATGAATGAGAGGCAGATTTTTTACTGAGGATTCTGCCGAAAAAAAATTCTGCCATGTGAACTTATCCTTAGGGGATGACACTGCTTTATACTTAGAATTCACATGTGGCAGGTTTGTTGCAGCTACATTTGCAACTGAAAAAGTCATTGTATATATCTGAATGGAGTTCTTTCTGCAACATTTGCATGAATTTCTGAAATCCTAAATGGGACAATCACAGAAATATGCCGCATGTGAATATGCCCTTAATATATATATATATGTAAGGCTGATCATACACACAAGCTACAACTAGGACAAATGCATGCTCAGCATGCTACCAATCCACAAATACAAATGCATGCTAGGCCAAGCATGCATGTATTCTGAATAGAGAGTAAGTAGAAAGCCACTACCATTTTACTTCTCTAGTGTATCTTCCCAATAACAAAGGGGTGGGAGATAATGTAATCCAACATGTTCTCTCCTGAGATAAGCTGTCAATAGCAATTGAGAGGCCCCATACACATTAGATGGTTAGTTGATCCTGACAAAATCGGTGGCTGCTGCCAACATACAACACATGGGTATGGTCATTTTAAGTTAGGTCCAATAATCTACAACAAAGTACAGTACAATACATGTGAAGGGAGTTTCCAAAAGCCCATGCACATGTACAGTCATATGAAAAAGTTTGGGCACCCCTATTAATCTTAATCATTTTTAGTTCTAAATATTTGGGTGTTTGCAACAGCCATTTCAATTTGATATATCTAATAACTGATGGACACAGTAATATTTCAGGATTGAAATGAGGTTTATTGTACTAACAGAGAATGTGCAATATGCATTAAACCAAAATTTGACCGGTGCAAAAATTTGGGTACCCTTATCATTTTATTGATTTGAATACTCCTAACTACTTTTTACTGACTTACTGAAGCACAAAATTGGTTTTGTAACCTCAATGAGCTTTGAACTTCATAGCCAGGTGTATCCAATCATGAGAAAAGGTATTTAAGGTGGCCAATTGCAAGTTGTTCTCCTATTTGAATCTCCTGTGAAGAGTGGCATCATGGGCTCCTCAAAACAACTCTCAAATGATCTGAAAACAAAGATTGTTCAACATAGTTGTTCAGGGGAAGGATACAAAAAGTTGTCTCAGAGATTTAACCTGTCAGTTTCCACTGTGAGGAACATAGTAAGGAAATGGAAGACCACAGGGACAGTTCTTGTTAAGCCCAGAAGTGGCAGGCCAAGAAAAATATCAGAAAGGCAGAGAAGAAGAATGGTGAGAACAGTCAAGGACAATCCACAGAGCTCCTCCAAAGAGCTGCAGCATCATCTTGCTGCAGATGGTGTCACTGTGCATCGGTCAACAATACAGCACACTTTGCACAAGGAGAAGCTGTATGGGAGAGTGATGTGAAAGAAGCCGTTTCTGAAAGCGCGCCACAAACAGAGTCGCCTGAGGTATGCAAAAGCACATTTGGACAAGCCAGCTTCATTTTGAAAGAAGGTCCTGTGGACTGATGAAACAAAGATTGAGTTGTTTGGTCATACAAAAAGGCGTTATGCATGGTGTCAAAAAAACACAGCATTCCAAGAAAAACACTTGCTACCCACTGTGAAATTTGGTGGAGGTTCCATCATGCTTTGGGGCTGTGTGGCCAATGCCGGCACCGGGAATCTTGTTAAAGTTGAGGGTCGCATGGATTCAACTCAGTATCAGCAGATTCTTGAGAATAATGTACAAGAATCAGTGACAAATTTGAAGTTACGCCGGGGATGGATATTTCAGCAAGACAATGATTCAAAACACAGCTCCAAATCTACTCAGGCATTCATGCAGAGGAACAATTACAATGTTCTGGAATGGCCATCCCAGTCCCCAGACCTGAATATCATTGAACATCTGTGGGATAATTTGAAGCGGGCTGTCCATGCTCGGCGACCATCAAACTTAACTGAACTGGAATTGTTTTGTAAAGAGGAATGGTCAAAAATACCTTCATCCAGGATCCAGGAACTGATTAAAAGCTACAGGAAGCGACTAGAGGCTGTTATTTTTGCAAAAGGAGGATCTACTAAATATTAATGTCACTTTTCTGTTGAGGTGCCCATACTTTTGCACCGGTCAAATTTTGGTTTAATGTATATTGCACATTTTCTGTTAGTACAATAAACCTCATTTCAATCCTGAAATATTACTGTGTCCATCAGTTATTAGATATATCAAATTGAAATGGCTGTTGCAAACACCCAAATATTTAGAACTAAAAATGATTAAGATTAATAGGGGTGCCCAAACTTTTTCATATGACTGTATATATACAGTGGGGAAAAAAAAGTATTTAGTCAGCCACCAATTGTGCAAGTTCTCCCACTTAAAAAGATGAGGCTGGCCTGTAATTGTCATCATAGGGAGACCTCAACTATGAGAGACAAAATGAGAAAACAAATCCAGAAAATCACATTGTCTGATTTTTAAAGAATTTATTTGCAAATTATGGTGGAAAATAAGTATTTGATCAATAACAAAAGTTCATCTCAATACTTTGTTATATATCCTTTGTTGGCAATGACAGAGGTCAAACGTTTTCTATAAGTCTTCACAAGGTTGGCACACACTGTTGCTGGTATGTTGGCCCATTCCTCCATGCAGATCTCCTCTAGAGCAGGGATGTTTTGGGGCTGTTGCTGGGCAGCACGGACTTTCAACTCCCTCCAAAGGTTTTCTATGGGGTTGAGATCTGGAGACTGGCTAGGCGACTCCAGGACCTTGAAATGCTTCTTACGAAACCGCTCCTTCGTTGCCCTGGTGGTGTGCTTGGGATCATTGTCATGCTGATAGACCCAGCCACGTTTCGTCTTCAATGCCCTTGCTGATGGAAGGAGGTTTGCACTCAAAATCTCACAATACATGGCCCCATTCATTCTTTCATGTACACGGATCAGGCGTCCTGGTCCCTTTGCAGAGAAACAGCCCCAAAGCATGATGTTGCCACCCCCATGCTTCACAGTAGGTATGGTGTTCTTTGGATGCAACTCAGCATTCACTCTCCTCCAAACACGACGAGTTGTGTTTCTACCAAACAGTTCTACTTTGGTTTCATCTGACCATATGATAGTCTCCCAATACTCTTCTGGAACATCCAAATGCTCTCTAGCAAACTTCAGACAGGCCCGGATATGTACTGGCTTAAGCAGGGGGACATGTCTGGCACTGCAGGATCTGAGTCCCTGGCGGCGTAGTGTGTTACTGACGGTAGCCTTTGTTATGTTAGTCCCAGCTTTCTGCAGGTCATTCACTAGGTCCCCCCGGGTAGTTCTGGGATTTTTGCTCACCGTTCTTGTGATCATTTTGACCCCACAAGGTGAGATCTTGCATGGAGCCCCTGATGGAGGGAGATTATCAGTGGTCTTGTATGTCTTCCATTTTTTAATTATTTCTATTATTTCTAATAATTTCTTCACACCAAGCTGCTTGCCTATTGCAGATTCAGTCTTCCGAGACTGGTGCACGTCTACAATGTTGTTTCTGGTGTCCTTCCACAGTTCTTTGGTCTTCACCATAGTGGAGTTTGGAGTGTGACTGTTTGAGGTTGTGCACAGGTGTCTTTTATACTCATAACAATGTCAAACAGGAGCCATTACTACAGGTAAAGAGTGGAGGACAGAGGAGCCTCTTAAAGAAGAAGTTACAAGTCTGTGAGAGCCAGAAATCTTGCTTGTTTGTAGGTGACCAAATACTTATTTTCCACCATAATTTGCAAATAAATTCTTAAAAAATCAGACAATGTGATTTTCTGGATTTGTTTTCTCATTTTGTCTCTCATAGTTGAGGTCTACCTATGATGACAATTACAGGCCGGCCTCATCTTTTTAAGTGGGAGAACTTGCACAATTGGTGGCTGACTAAAATTTTTTATATATATATATATATACCTGTATATTTATTTTGCTTACTTATATAGCACCATCATATTCTGCAGCATACAATGATATACTGTATAGACAGACATGATGTGACAGATAGATAGATAGATAGATAGATAGATAGATAGACCGATAGATATCTAAAAAAGTGCAACATAGCACTCAGGTGGTTGGTGCCAGTAAACCAAGCGTTAATTGGCAAGATATAGACAAATATTGAAAATCAAAAAATATTGCAGCTTCAGAAACGACCTAATAGTGATCTGAAATGTCACTGAATATAAGCAAATAAACAATGTTTTACTTTTCACCACAACTTCTGGAGTGCTGCAACATTTTTTTCTACCTTTTAGATAGAGAGAGAGAGAGAGAGAGAGAGAGAGACAGCACTGGTTGCAGTGGCCTAGGGTGACATGCTAGTGCCCCAATAAATATAAAGAAAACTTTAGGCAACACTCCAAAATAGTGAAAAAGGTATGGGTACTTTATTAACCCAGAACCATTACATTGTTGTACATATTACATTACTGTTCACTTATTATGATGTCACTGTGTGTGGATACAGAATAAGTGATTTGCATATTAGCGCTATTTTCATTGTGACATATATTTTTATGTGACTGTATTGAAGATATTTGATAATTACATAAATTATCACTGATGTTTCTTTGCACTATATCCGTGTTGGCGAACCTATGGCATGCGTGCCAGATAGGGCACGCAGAGCCCTCTCAGTTGGCACACGTGCTGTCGCCCTGATCGCTCACTAATGGGGAATCTGGTACAGGATTTCCTGTTAGTGAGCGATCGCTTCTTTGTAGGCTTACACTGACTGTAGAGTATAACCTCTGCTCTGACGCAGGCCCGATGATGTATGTCATCAGCGCCTGCAATCAGAAGAAGAAGGAGGACGCTTTTTGCGGGACTGCAGCCATACTGGGTAAGTAGCATAAACTACTGTGTGGGGGCCCACTGTAGAGCATATAATACTTTGGGGGGAATCAAAGTAGAGCATATAATGCTGTGTGGGGGGCCTACTGTGGAGCATATAATGCTGTGTGGGGGCCCACTGTGGAGCATATAATGCTGTGTGGGGGCCCACTCTGGAGCACATAATACTGAGTGAGGGCCACTCTGGAGCATATAATACTGAGTGGGGGCCACTTTGGAGCATATAATATTGTGTGGGAGCCACTCTGGAGCATATAACACTGTGTGGGGGCCACTCTGGAGCATATAATACTATTTGGGGGCCCCTCTGGAGCATAAAATACTGTCTGGGGGCCAATTCGACGGAAATTGTACTGTCTGGGGGCCACTGTGGAGTGCATTGTACTGTGTGGGAGCCCTTCACTATTTATATCACACAGTATCTGTTTTATAGCAGACATATGATATTATTACAGGCTGTAATAACATTGCACAGTCACTATAAAACAGATCCTGGTTAATTTAAGGTTAAATTGCCATGTTGGCACTTTGCGATAATTTAGTGGGTTTTGGGTTACAGTTTGGGCACTCAGTCTCTAAAAGGTTCGCCATCACTGCCTTTTATAAAGCTTGATAAAACACTATTGTATTGCTTGAGAAAGGTTCATGTCAGATTGTTTTTGGGTTAATACCCACCCACAATCTTAGTACTATTTTGGAGCGCTGTCTAAAGTTTTGTTTATAGATAGATGTATCAGTTGTAAACCTAGGACTCCAGCACTGCAAGGTTACAATCAAGTACTCACCACAACTTGTCAGACAGGTAAATAAATATCTAACATGACCTGCTCTATGTATGTCCAAGATGATTGAAAAACTGCTCAAACATTCCATCATTATGCCTCAATCTTCTCACATGCAAGGCAATTGCCTATTGATCGCTGCTCCTAACAACATTTTCTACATTTCTAATTGACTTTGCTGACATTTTGCACGTAATGCCAATAAGAAGCATTGTGAGGTTTGATAATGAATACACAAAAGGTAGAAGACGCATTCAACATATATTAGCTAAATAAATGATACTTAGCAATTGGTAAAATCTCTGCTACGGTAACTGCCGATTCTGTAGAATCCATAATAGCATCAATCTGATCTGGAGAACATTCAAGTCTAAACATAATAAATCAATGTTGTATAGCGTAGTCTGTAGAATAACGGAATACAAGATTGATCTACATACACTATATAGACAAAAGTATTGGGACACCTACAGGAGCTTTTATAACATCTCATTCTTAACCCATAGCCATTAAAAAGGATATGTGTTAACCCTAAATATCCCCCCCTTCCCCTTCCCTGCACATTGCAGCTTAAATAGCTTCCAGTCATCTGGGGAGGCTTTCTACAAGATTTGGGAGTGTGTTTGTGGGAATTTTTGCCCATTCATCCAGAAGAGCATTTGTGACATCAGACACTGATTTTAGACGAGAGGGCCTGGGTCACAGTCTCTGTTCTAGCTCATCCCAAAGGTGTTGGATGGGGTTGGGGTCAGGAACCTGTGCAGGCGAATAAAGTTCATCCCTACCAAATTCATCCAACTATGTCTTTATTCACCTTGCTTGTGCTCTGGGGCACAGTCATGCTGGAAAAGAAAAGACCGTCCCCAAACTGTTCCCACAAAGTTGGAAGGATACAATTGTCTAAAATGTCTCTTGGTATGCTGAAACATTAAGATTTCTTCGCCGGAACTTAAGGACCTAGGCCAATAGCTGAAAAACAATCCCATAACATTATCCCTCCACCACCAAACTTCACAGCTAGCTGAATGCAGTCAGACCTGATATTCACCAAACCAGACTCTTCCATCAGACTGCCAGGTAGAGAGTTTGAGTTGTCACTCCAGAGAACACATTTCCATTGCTCCAGAGTTCGGTTTGCAGCATACTTTATACCACCCCATCCGACACTCGATATTGTTCTTGCATCCAGCTGCTCAGTCATGGAAACCCATGCCATGAAGGTCCCCGAGCACAGTGGAATATCTGGGAGGGAAGAAATTTCACAAACTGACTTGTTGCAATGGTGACACCCTATTATAGCACCACGCTGGTATTCAGTGAGCTCTTTAGAATAATCCATTTTTTCACAAATGTTTGTAAAGGAAAATACATAACTAGGTGTTCCATTTTATGCATCTGTGACAATGGGACTGAATGAAACACCTGAATTCAATGAGCTTGGGGCTAACACTTTTCTCTATATAGTGTATACAGCTAGGAATGATATGGTATTATTTCTACCATACATATTAGTACCATAGTGCCAGTGATCTGCTGAAAGTGAGGGCCGTAAGAAATTGTGTACTGCTGGACTTTGTTGTTCCTGTTGTTGATAGATCCAATAACATATCAGCTTCTTGACCCATCTGCATGTACTCTAGTGGACCTGCTCAACCTAGACGAAATGTGTGCATAAAAAATATAATATGGCAAATCATATCACAAAATCATATATTCAAATATTCAATTTCCCTTCTTCTTTGTCCTAGGATTTTTCAGTGAGCGACAAAAGAATAGATCTCCTAAGTCCCAGTGTAAATACAGCCTTATATCCCATGGAAAATTATACTTTACATATGCCACAGCAGTAGTTTCTAGTCATATACAACTATTGGACATGAAAGCTAATAGATACCTGGGCAATCTTGCTAGGGTGTTAGACACATTCAGTTTTTGTTCTTAATTGAATAATGACATCGACCCAGCAACAGCAAGATCATCTTATTCCGCTTCAAATCCCCAGACATACCCTCAGCGGCCTCAGTACAGACAATGGCATCCCTGTCAATTGAAAAATAATTTCCCCTATGTCATATCCACAAACGCCATATGATTGCTTGATTCAATTAATAACACCCCAAATTAATATATTACCTTATTATTACTGCCAAACCATGCACCAAATAATAACACTAAACAAAGCACTAATAATACCATAATAATATGACTGATAATGCTATAATACTGCCAAACCATGTGCCAAATAATAGCACTAAACAGTGCAATAATAATACCACAATAATATGACTGATAATGCTATAATACTGCCAAACCATGCGCCAAATACTAGCACTAAACAGTGCACTAATAATACCACAATAATGTGACTGATAATGCTATAATACTGCCAAACCATGTGCCAAATAATAGCACTAAACAGTGCACTAATAATACCACAATAATGTGAATGATATTGCTATAATACTGCCAAACCATGTGCCAAATAATATCACTAAACAGAGCACTAATAATACCACAATAATGTGACTGATAATGCTATAATACTGCTAAATAACAGTTAGAGAATATTTTACAATAATAACAAGATTTACAGTATTAGACAATATGTCATAAAGACAAAAAGATGATTCACATGAAATTTAACCGTGTTTTGCATATGTTATATACCAGTTGTGATGTGTCATTAGAGGCATAACAGGTAACCATAGGGCCAAATAGCAAAACTTTTAATGGGGCCACACTCTACCATGACCACTAGAAATGGGCAAACCTTGCGTAATTTGTTTAGTGAATATTCGTAAGGTTTACCCACCAGTTTCATTTCTGGTCCGAACTGGAAGTGCAGTTATTATAATGTGGGGGTCTCCTCAGGGTAGGTGTATGGTGTTCACTGCCAAGCCTCTTCCGACCTCAGCGGTCATGTGGGGCATGTCGACGTCTTGAGGCTTCCATCACTTAACCTTCTGCCACCTAACTTGCTTACAAACCATATACATGTAGGGGCTGTTATTGGCATTGACATAGTGGGGCAGATAAATTAAAATTGTTTAACTTTTAGTGGCTAAAATTGTGGTGCAAAGTTTGGCATATTAAACCACTCCCCTTTTTCAACAACCCCCCATCCACACATAATACGAGGAGCACAAACTGTTAGGAAGTGTCTAAAACTCAGTGGTTAGCACTGCAGCCTTGCAGCACTGGAGTCCTGGGTTTGATTTCTGCCAAGGACATCTGCAAGGAGTTTATATGTTCTCCCTGTGTTTGCGTGGGTTTCCTCCGGGTACTCCGATTTCCTCCCACACTCCAAAGACATACTGATAGGGAATGTAGATTGTGAGCCCTATATGGGACAGTGACTGACAATATCTGTAAAAGCGTTGTGGAATATGATGGTGCTATGCAAATAAATAATAAATAAATGAAACATATAGAAAATGTGTAAAGTAAGTTTGCCAGTTTTTTGGGTCAAAATGAAGGCTTGCTGCCAAGAAAATCATATTTTAATCCATATGGAAATGATCTGTAGCCATATCTGCTAGATTTTTGTTTGTGGTCATTGTACATATTAGGGGGTAGCACCAGTCAGTGACCACAGGTGAAAACAGGTGCTCTGACAGGTGTGCACCAAACAGCTCAGTTTCATACGGATTAAAAGTTGATTTTCTCGGCAGCCCAAGATTGTACTGTGACACATAAAATATGTTCACTATGCCGCTAACATCCTCTAGAACAGAATATAAGAGGTTTAGAAGTGATTTTGGTTGTTATACAATCCCTTTATTAATTTAACTAGAATTATATGTCTAGTATTTTTATCCTTTTTATATTATTATTGTTATCATTATAAAACATGTAGAGAATTTTTACTAAACTTAATCAAAGTCTGAAAACCAAGAAGTGACACAATTATATTTCATAGAGTAGAAGAATATAAAAACTATCATGTAACAAATGAGAAATGCTCATTAGACTATTGCATTAAGAAAGCCTTAATGGTGATTTGCAAATAAGAATCTTTCCATTATTAATAATGGACATAAATAAGATTATTCACAGTAAAGAGAATAGCAATTTGCCTGATACTTGATATGGATTTAGATGAGAAAAGCTCAACTCGGAGATAATTGGGCTTCCTGTTGTGATTGTTTCTTCATAATCAGAGAAGAAGATCTCGAAGTTACCATAAATTTACATTAGATTGTTGAACTGAAAATGAAAAGTGACTAAATGGTACGGAAATCCGTCTTATATTCCATGCATGCAGATACGAAACAACATGCCCTGCCATCACTTGACATTCTGTAACTAAAAAGATGAAAAATATTTCCAATACTGTGAGTGCTATCAAGAGTTAAACCATAGCAAAGAAGATAATAAAGGTCCTTTATGATATCCAAGAGGACTGGAGTGCAACTTTTTCTAATCCCTCCTTTTGCTTACATATGTAGAAAACACTTGTCAGCAGAGACACGAAATATCATTTGAGGACATAGTTGGGTAGACCAATGGTTAGGCTAAATGAAGATTTCCTCTGTAAGCTCGAAACACCTGCAAGGAATTTGGAAAAATGGTGGTAAGGTTGTACCTGTGCAATATACCAGTTATTGTGACCACTTGGGATACAAAGGAACAATTTACATGTCTTCACCTACCATCTAAATATGAGGATTGGTCTTGTGATGTGAAAATGAAATAGACGTGTAAATAGATGTTAGTGTGCACAGAATAGCTTGCAATAGGAGATTCTTTGTTTTATTTGGTCTTCCTCAAACAAACTAAACTAGATACTTAAAGGGGTCATGTCACACAACATACAGTTGGAAAAAAAAGTATTTAGTCAGCCACCAATTGTGCAAGTTCTCCCACTTAAAAAGATGAGGCCGGCCTGTAATTGTCATCATAGGTAGACCTCAACTATGAGAGACAAAATGAGAAAACAAATCCAGAAAATCACATTGTCTGATTTTTAAAGAATTTATTTGCAAATTATGGTGGAAAATAAGTATTTGGTCAATAACAAAAGTTCATCTCAATACTTTGTTATATATCCTTTGTTGGCAATGACAGAGGTCAAACGTTTTCTGTAAGTCTACACAAGGTTGGCACACACTGTTGCTGGTATGATGGCCCATTCCTCCATGCAGATCTCCTCTAGAGCAGTGATGTTTTGGGGCTGTCACTGGGCAACACGGACTTTCAACTCCCTCCAAAGGTTTTCTATGGGGTTGAAATCTGGAGACTGGCTAGGCCACTCCAGGACCTTGAAATGCTTCTTACAAAGCCACTCCTTCGTTGCCCTGGCGGTGTGCTTGGGATCATTGTCATGCTGAAAGACCCAGCCATGTTTCATCTTCGATGCCCTTGCTGATGGAAGGAGGTTTGCTCTCAAAATCTCACGATACATGGCCCTATTCATTCTTTCATGTACACGGATCAGTCGTCCTGGTTCCTTTGCAGAGAAACAGCCCCAAAGCATGATGTTGCCACCCCCATGTTTCACAGTAGGTATGGTGATCTTTGGATGCAACTCAGCATTCACTCTCCTCCAAACACGACGAGTTGTGTGTAGGGAACTGCCATTTCTACTAGTATATAATGTATCTGGCTTCTTTGCCCCTGCAGTTTGGCTTCAGAGACCCCAGGCATTTAGTGCAAGTTTTGTTTTGTAAATACAGTGAGTCAGACACATGTGAGGCAGAGCTGCTGGGGGGAGAGATGTGAGCAGAGCTGCTGAGACAGACATGTTATGTCTGGGGGAGTCTAAGAGCCACTTGTTCCTCTTTACTTCACAGTATATAGTTAGGTATGTGTTACCCCCTATATACTCACAGGACCTAGCTAGTAACCGTAGTTAGGGATCCATATATATATATATAGTTCAGGGCAGTGATAGGTTAGGCTTCCGAAGGCCAACTAGCTAGTTAGAGGCCCGGTGGCACTAGTAGTTTAGTTGGCAGGTTAAGGACTCAGTGTTAGGGTAGTCAGGCCTGCATCTACTGCCGTCACCGTCGCCCTGTTTGCTGCCTGTGAAGAATCTCACCATCATCATCATCTCCTGATCGGCTGTCTGTCATCTCCTGGAAGAATCCGAGGATCCACAGTCATCCACAGGGGCCCCTGCATCTCTTCTGTTGCCTGGAGGTATTGTGCACTGGACTCTTGCTATATATCTATATATATACCCGGGTATATAACCTAAGACGGTTGAGGACTTGCTGGTTGTTGTAGTATTGCTGTGTTCTGAGTATATTGTATGTATGTATTATTACCCTGTTGATTCTTATAAAGCTACTGTTATAACCTTATGTGGTATCTGTATGTATTCTTCAGACTGTGAGATTAGTACAGTGATCCTTGTTAAGGCTACTAACTGTACTTCATGGGTAAGTCCCAGGAAGAGATCCTCCCTGTAATACAGAGGCTCTATCCTGGGTGGAGGCACTGATATATTTCATATATGTTCCCACTCTTCCCTTCAGCGAAGGCTTCAGGTCCCATTATACACACAGGTCAGCGCCAGAGTCTGTTGCGGGAGGGATAATACTCATACCCCCCCCCCAAATAGGGCTACATTTGGAGGCACTGCTGAGATTTAGAAGTGGGAATAGTCATTGATATGGAGAAGCGATATAGCTCAGAGGGGAACCTCCCACTAGCTACTACATGGGATTACCGACCTCCTGTTCCTCCCCTGGTTCAGGTAAAGGAAGACCCCCGCTCAGCCAGTTACCCCCCCAGTATGGCCGTCGCTAGCAGTTCCTCTAGTGACAGTGCTATTAGCACTTTAGCCAGGCTGACTGAAATGTTAGCTCAGGGCCTGCAGGCCACTCACTACAAGAAACTAAAAGTATTCTCTGGTAATGTCCCAGTACCACAAGGGGAGGAAAACTTTGAGACATGGAAAGAACATACTCTCCAATGCCTGAAGGAATGGTCTTGCTCTGAAGAAGGCAAGCGGCAGCGTATCAGTGAAAGTTTGCGGTCTCCTGCTGCAGAATTGATCCGCTTGTACAGAGACTCTCATGAAGGAGTGAGTGCATTGGACTATATACAAGTACTGTCTGATCACTTTGAGCCATACTATGACCTTGCCCAGATGGTTGCTGATTACCGAATGGTTCGTCAAAAAGAAGGGGAAAATGTCTCTACTTTTATTAACCGTTTACAGCTACTTCTTTCACGTCTGGTGTACCACGCAGCTATATCTACTTCAGAGGTAGACGCTATGAGAACCAGTCAGTTGGTGAGAGGGTTACAACCTCATCATCCTCTTGCTCAAGTACTCAAGGTCTTACTATCTGATAGAGTTCTTCCATTTCCTGACTTAATGAAGTTAGTGAAGAAACAAGAAGCTGACATTAGTTTTAGTACCCCTAAGAAAGCGAAAAGCATCTCTAAAGAAGATGTTGTTCCTAATTCAAACAAGGACAAACCAGCGGAGCGGTCAGAACTTAGACAGTCCGCCACTCCACCCACTGCCACTCAATGGAGGAAGGATGCTAGAACCTGTTATAAATGTGGTCAGACGGGCCATACTGCCAGACAGTGTACGGAGGACAGTGAGGGATTGAGACACAGTGCTGTCTTCTCTATTCAGAATCAAAGACACCGAAGGAAGGCGGGCCGAGTAAATACCAGAGGCGCTATCGCGGGCTCCAGGTCCGTTGTCAAAGTCACTGTCAATGGTCATGCCGCTCCTGCCCTGTTTGATACAGGATCTCAAGTGACCCTGATTTATCGCTCGTTCTACCAAAAGTATCTGAGGGATATACCTCTTCAGTCTACAGGACAAATGAAATTGTGGGGGCTTAATTCAGGATCATATCCTGTAGATGGCAGCCTACAAGTAGTTATAGCTGTCCCTGAATTAGAAGATCAGAGTGTCGCTCCTATGAAGATTACGGCTCTTGTCTGTCCTGATACAGGGGATTCTTGTGCAGCTCCTGTGATACTTGGCACTAATTGTCCCGCAGTGCATTATGCTTTTCAGAAGTTTCTTGGAAGAGATTGGAACCCTGCAGCTCAGCCGGTGAATATATCTTCTGATCTTAGAGAACTCTGTGATGCCCTGTCTACTGGCTATCGACATGGAATGGTATATCATATCGGTGAGAGAACCGTGGAAGTTCCTGCCGGCGGGGAGAGAATTCTGAGAGTAGCCTCCAGCATTGCTCCCGATTTGCTTGAAGGGGGGAGTTATGTCCTTATGGAAACCCCTGAAGAAATGATTAACCAGAATGGCTGGATGGTGATCCCAGAGAGAAAGGACTGGAGAAATAAAGTGGAGTTATCTACCTGTGTGACAGTGAGGAACTGTTCACCGCATCCGATTGTAATTGGACCATACCAGAATGTGGCCCACTGCTACCCTGTGCTTGGAGTAAATCCATACGCTGAAGTGTGCAGGATTCAAATCCGAGATGCAATCCCTAATCTCAATCTTGACTTGAGTGATCCACATTTACCAGAGGCCTGGAATCAGCGACTGACACAGAAGTTGTCTGAATTATCGGAAGTGTTCTCCATGGATGATATGGATGTAGGTTGTGCTAAAAGTGCTCAACACACTTTCCGATTGACCGATTCTACTCCCTTCCGGGAGCGACCACGGAGAGTTGCTCCAAAGGATGTTGATGAGTTAAGACAGACTCTACAGCAAATGAAAGGTCAGGGGATCATTGTGGACAGTAAGAGCCCCTATGCCTCACCTATTGTGGTGGTAAGAAAAAAATCTGGAGCAATTCGCCTATGTGTGGATTACAGAACTCTGAACCGGAGAACCTTACCTGATCAGTATACACTGCCGAGAATTGAAGAAGCTCTGGAAGCTCTGAATGGAAACTGTTGGTTCACAGTGCTGGACCTAAGATCGGGATACTATCAAGTCCCAATGGCACCTGAGGATCAGGAAAAGACAGCCTTCATATGCCCCTTGGGTTTCTTTCAGTTCACTCGCATGCCGCAAGGTACAAAAGGTGCGCCAGCAACGTTCCAAAGGTTGATGGAAAGAGTGTTAGGTGATTTAGTGCCCCGGGAATGCCTTGTATATCTTGATGACATTATTGTGTTTGGAAAGACGCTGGAAGAACATGAAGAACGACTCATGAGAGTACTCCATCGCTTAAAAGAAGAGGGGCTGAAGTTGTCGGCTGACAAATGCAAATTTTGTAGATCTTCGGTCACTTATGTAGGTCATATTGTTTCTGCTGAAGGAGTTGCTACCGATCCTGGTAAGATTGAAGCTGTGGTGAATTGGCCCCGACCGCAAAATATTACGGAGTTGCAATCTTTCTTGGGGTTTTGTGGATTCTATCGACGATTTGTGGAAGGATATTCAAAAATTGCTCGAGCCCTCCTCGACCTGTTGAAGAGTGATGCAGGAGATCCGGGAAAGAAGAAAGGGTCTTCCAAAAGCCTTTTTGGCGATAGGTGGACTGCGGATTGTGAAGAAGCATTTAAGTTGTTGAAGAAGAAATTGACAGAAGCTCCCGTTCTGGCTTATGCTGATGCACAGAAGCCATATGTGCTACATGTAGATGCCAGCTTTGAAGGATTAGGTGGCGTGCTGCACCAAGAATACCCGGCCGGGTTACGGCCCATAGCTTTCATAAGTCGAAGTCTTTCTCCCAGCGAGAAAAATTATCCAGTACATAAATTGGAGTTTTTGGCGCTCAAGTGGGCCATTGTTGATAAATTACATGACTATTTATACGGAGCCACGTTTGAAGTAAGAACAGACAACAATCCACTGACATACGTTTTGTCAACCGCTAAACTCGATGCTACAGGACATCGCTGGTTGGCAGCTTTATCCAACTACCAATTCACACTCAAGTATAAATCGGGGCCTAAGAACATTGGTGCAGATGCTCTATCAAGACGGCCTGGATTACCTAGTCTGGAAGTAGTGGATGAATGGGAAGAAGTGCCAAGTCCTGGAGTAGGAGCTTTGTGTGCCATGGCTGCTGTAGTTGAAGACCGAGTAGCCTTTTCTGAAACTCGGCTTATTGACTCTATTGGGGGAGGTCCCGAAGCTGTACCAGACATGTTTGCCTACCCTGCCGCTTTAGGATCCTTTGAGAGTTGTTCTATATCTTCAAAGCGAATGATCTGGAGTCAAAAGACTGATCCTTTAATTGGACCTCTTTATCAAGCAGTGAGTTCTCAAGACAGAGAAATGTTAAAGACATCCCTACCCTCTGAATGCAGTCAACTTCTACGAGATTGGGAGAAGTTTGAAATAGACAATGGCCTACTTTATCGTGTGGTGCTGTATCATGATCACCCTGGAAGGCGCCAACTAGTTATTCCAAGCTGCTTTCAGAAGATGATTTTCCGAAGTCTGCATGATTATCATGGTCATTTGGGACCTGAGAAGACTTATGGCCTAATACAAGACCGATTCTACTGGCCCAAAATGAGAGATACCGTGACTTGTCTGTGTAGGTGCTGTCGCAGATGTTTGCAGAGGAAGACTGTCCCGGTTCGAGCGGCCTTCATGGGACACTTGAAGAGTTCGGGCCCCATGGATCTTGTCTGCATAGACTTCCTTTGTATTGACAACGACTCCAGAGGATTTGGAAATGTATTGGTGGTGACTGATCACTTCACACGATATGCTCAAGCCTTTCCGACTAAGGATCAAAAAGCAGTCACTGTTGCAAGAGTGCTTTGGGAAAAGTATTTTATCCATTATGGCTTACCACACCGGTTGCATTCTGATCAAGGCCGGGATTTTGAGAGTAACCTGATCAAAGAGTTACTTCAGTTGTTGAACATCCGCAAAAGTCGGACGACGCCTTACCATCCAGAGGGAGATGCCCTTCCTGAAAGATTTAACAGGACTTTACTTGATATGCTTGGTACCTTACGAATTGAGGATAAGCGATCCTGGAGTCGAAAAGTGGAGGCTATGGTGCATGCCTATAATAGTACAAGGCACGAGAGCACAGGATATTCACCATACTTTCTGATGTTTGGAAGAGAGCCTAGGCTACCTATTGACATCTTGTTGGAAGTCTCTACCGATGGTATCAGTCATCGAGATCATTACCGATACGTGGCACGTTTGAAAGAAACGCTTAAGAGTGCTTATCAGCTGGCTGAGGAAAATGCGGCCAAAGTGAATGAAGGAAATAAAAGGAGATTTGATCTTCGAGTAAGATACCGAGAATTGAACCCTGGGGACCATGTTCTGCTACGGAATTTGGGAGCATCTGCAAAACATAAGCTGGCTGATCGATGGCGGAGTGAACTCTTTACAGTGGTAGATCGGTTGCCTGGAATACCAGTCTACAAGATAAAAGGACGGGACGGGAGGATCAGGACTTGGCATAGAAATCATTTGTTGCCTGTACCTCAGATTGATGGTATGGATATCTCCAATGATGGCTCGGCCTGCGATTCTCCACAGTCCTTAGCCGATATTCCACCTGACCTTCCTGAAACTCCTGAGAGTGATTGGACTGTGGCTCCTGAAGTTCCTAGATCACCAGTATCTTCTCCTTCAGGGAGACCTATGAACCCTCAAACTCCAGAATTCGTACCTAGATCTGTGTCTACAGATGAGCAGGGATCTAGCTCTCCTACGCCACCAGCACCATCCCCTCCCATGGCAGACAACCCTAGTTTAGGGCCTGGACATGCTAGTTTACCTCAGAGAGCGGTACGGAGAGGAGAGAGAATTAGACACCCTCCACCTATGCTGACATATGATAGTTTGGGGGACCCCAGATTTACTACTCAGCCTCATTTATACCATGCTTGGGTGGGTGCAGTGTCCACTTTGGTCAATATGTTACCAATTTTCGCTCCTGCTGGCATGTATACCTATTAACCTGTTGTGACTCTGTAAATGCAAAAGCAACCATATTGATATTGTCATTGGTAATGTTGACTGTATACTATGACTTTGTATGACTTTGACGTGACGTAAAGATTTCACCAGAGGGAGAGTGTAGGGAACTGCCATTTCTACTAGTATATAATGTATCTGGCTTCTTTGCCCCTGCAGTTTGGCTTCAGAGACCCCAGGCATTTAGTGCAAGTTTTGTTTTGTAAATACAGTGAGTCAGACACATGTGAGGCAGAGCTGCTGGGGGGAGAGATGTGAGCAGAGCTGCTGAGACAGACATGTTATGTCTGGGGGAGTCTAAGAGCCACTTGTTCCTCTTTACTTCACAGTATATAGTTAGGTATGTGTTACCCCCTATATACTCACAGGACCTAGCTAGTAACTGTAGTTAGGGATCCATATATATATATATAGTTCAGGGCAGTGATAGGTTAGGCTTCCGAAGGCCAACTAGCTAGTTAGAGGCCCGGTGGCACTAGTAGTTTAGCTGGCAGGTTAAGGACTCAGTGTTAGGGTAGTCAGGCCTGCATCTACTGCCGTCACCGTCGCCCTGTTTGCTGCCTGTGAAGAATCTCACCATCATCATCATCTCCTGATCGGCTGTCTGTCATCTCCTGGAAGAATCCGAGGATCCACAGTCATCCACAGGGGCCCCTGCATCTCTTCTGTTGCCTGGAGGTATTGTGCACTGGACTCTTGCTATATATCTATATATATACCCGGGTATATAACCTAAGACGGTTGAGGACTTGCTGGTTGTTGTAGTATTGCTGTGTTCTGAGTATATTGTATGTATGTATTATTACCCTGTTGATTCTTATAAAGCTACTGTTATAACCTTATGTGGTATCTGTATGTATTCTTCAGACTGTGAGATTAGTACAGTGATCCTTGTTAAGGCTACTAACTGTACTTCATGGGTAAGTCCCAGGAAGAGA
Source organism: Leptodactylus fallax (assembly GCA_947044405.1). Lineage (NCBI taxonomy): Eukaryota > Metazoa > Chordata > Amphibia > Anura > Leptodactylidae > Leptodactylus > Leptodactylus fallax. The sequence continues at coordinate 775,694 of CAMRHE010000067.1, read as the reverse complement.
TCCTCCCTGTAATACAGAGGCTCTATCCTGGGTGGAGGCACTGATATATTTCATATATGTTCCCACTCTTCCCTTCAGCGAAGGCTTCAGGTCCCATTATACACACAGGTCAGCGCCAGAGTCTGTTGCGGGAGGGATAATACTCATACCCCCCCCAAATAGGGCTACATGTGTTTCTACCAAACAGTTCTACTTTGGTTTCATCCGACCATATGACATTCTCCCAATACTCTTCTGGAACAACCAAATGCTCTCTAGCAAACTTCAGACGGGCCCGGATGTGTACTGGCTTAAGCAGGGGGACACGTCTGGCACTGCAGGATCTGAGTCCCTGGCGGCGTAGTGTGTTACTGACGGTATCCTTTGTTACGTTAGTCCCAGCTTTCTGCAGGTCATTCACTAGGTCCCCCTAGTTCTGGGATATTTGCTCACCATTCTTGTGATCATTTTGACCCCACGGGGTGAGATCTTGCATGGAGCCCCTCATCGAGGGAGATTATCAGTGGTCTTGTATGTCTTCCATTTTCTAATTATTGCTCCCACAGTTGATTTCTTCACACCAAGCTGCTTGCCTATTGCAGATTCAGTCTTCCCAGCCTGGTGCAGGTCTACCATTTTGTTTCTGGTGTCCTTCCACAGCTCTTTGGTCTTCACCATAGTGGAGTTTGGAGTGTGACTGTTTGAGGTTGTGGACAGGTGTCTTTTATACTCATAACAATGTCAAACAGGAGCCATTACTACAGGTAATGAGTGGAGGACAGAGGAACCTCTTAAAAGAAGAAGTTACAGGTCTGTGAGAGCCAGAAATCTTGCTTGTTTGTAGGTGACCAAATACTTATTTTCCACCATAGTTTGCAAATAAATTCTTAAAAAATCAGACAATGTGATTTTCTAGATATATTTTCTCATTTTGTCTCTCATAGTTGAGGTCTATCTATGATGACAATTACAGGCCTCTGTCATCTTTTTAAGTGGGAGAACTTGCACAATTGGTGGCTGAATAAATACTTTTTTTTCCCCACTGTATCTATCATCTATATATAGGATAGAGGATATATTGTTGATTGATGGGGGTAGGACCCCTACCAGTCCTGAGAACAGGGATGTTTTACAACTGTTGTGAATGAAGCTTCAGGAAAAGTAGCTGAACTCCCTTGGTAGAGCACTCATCTGTCTTTGGTGCTCCCATTAAAGTATAACAAGAGCAGGGCTATGTCTCCACTCACTTATTGCTGCTACCGGTCCTGATGCAGAGGCACCATTTTTTCTATGGTTAATTCTGCCCTATGTGTTCGGCCCATGATGCCTCAGCACAGCATCACATGGACTACAGCATGTACCATCTCTGCCTGCTGGGCAGATCATCAATATCCGATCAACTGATGCAGCCGCCGGAGGCCATATACTAAGTATACGGCCAGAAGCAGCCCTGCTCCTAACCAAGCAAATGGGAGTAAGACCGCAGTTCCCAGGTGCCACCGCTATAGTGTACAGGTGTCTATACACTACATGGAGCTTCTGGTTAGTACACTGTAGTGGTGGTGCCTGGATCTACAGCCCTTACACTTGAATAGGAGCAGTATAGTACCTAGTATATGGCTTCTGGCTACCAAACCAGCTAATTGGTTAGAGGTTCAGGTGATGGAACCCGACTGATGAGATACTGATAACCTATCCTGTGGATAGGTTATCAGTATCAAATATCTTCAGATCCTGGTCAAACCCTTTAAGTGAGAGAGGGAGGTCCTTTGTTCTGTCTATAAACTTACCATATAGCACACATCTTATACGAAGATTTGAAGTATAAAATTTTAGTAAATAATGAAAATAATGCTCTGTCCACCATGTGCAGGTGATACTGAAAAGATCAATAACCATTTACAAAAAATAATTTTAGAAAACCATGGTACTCTTCTCGTGCACCTACTGAGTCCAGAAGTACGACTATTCCGCCACACATATGCACAAAAATGATACAATAATAAGAAATATAATAAGACATTTTTATCAATAACATTTTTACTACAGATTTCCAGCATGAAAACAGCAGTGTGTAACATAACAATTGCTATAATAAAATGAAGCGAAGCAGTGTGATCACTATTCATGAATTATACTGTTCATCTGGACTTCAATGTGACAACCGAACATGAACCTGCTACAAATTGATCTAATGTAATTAAATCCAACTCCTAGCATTATATTACAGTATTTCAATCATGGGCTCCTCAGACAGGAGTGCGGGATACTTCTTCTAAATTACTGAAGATAAATGATGGTTTGTGCGGTAGGCAGTGTACGGGTTCATTTTGTCTGCTTCAAATGTGTATCTTCTGGTGATCTATAATCATTATGACCAATTAAATCCCAGCACTGGTGTATAGTTTCAAGAGAGACTCATAAAAATATCTGGTACTTCTTAGCCGAAATAGTATTTTATATTGTAAATAAAGACGTGAGCAAATCTGCCAGCGAAACAAACATAATCACCTGTTGTATTATAGTATTAACACTTCAGGAACCACCAATACGTCTTTTTATAGAAGCCACTAATGGGCCTTAATCTAATGCATGCGCATTTTAAAGCGTATGTATCAGAACCTGGCACCAGCTGCTTGACTGCATAGTCACAGACAGGCACTTAAACAGGACCTTTCATGTCCTCTAACATTGGTGGTGTTATATACCCCTGAAAAGCTTTTTGGTATGTGCCCCAATTACAGAGACATTGGTGCCTTTAGTTTCAGCACTGACATCACTGCACTGTCAGACGGGTGGCCTTACAGACCAGCATCATCGCTGGGTGGTGAGGATTGCTACTCTCCCCCTTAATAGTACAAAGCTATTGAAGTGTACCATCAGGGGGGTGTTACTACCCAACCAGCGATGATGCTGGGTTGTAAGGCCGACCCCTCTGACAGTGCAGTGATATCAGCGCACTGTTAGGGTATGTTCACATGTAGGAATGTGCCGCAGAATTGGGGACAGATTTTGCCCCAGAATCCACAGCAGAATCCACCCTGTATCTGCTTCCCATTGTTTTCAATAGGAAGCAGAGATCACAACAGGACGTGGAAAAAAATCAGCGTCCTACTCGATCTTGCTGCGGATTCCATGGCTCGGGACTCCCTGCTGCAGAGGAAAGCCGCTATGGAATGCCAATGTCCTGCCAAATACAGAGAAAATGAAGAGAAATTTCTCTTCATTTTCTGCCATGTGAACGTACCATAAGTTTTGAAGTGGTATATAACACTGCCAATGATAGAGGGCAGGAAAGGTCCTATTTAATGCCAAGGATCATGAAAGCTTTGATCCTGTCCATTTAGCCCTTTAGATGCCACAGTCAGTAGTGCCCATGGCATTTAAAGCAAAAAAAATCCCCATTAAAGTACCTTAAAGTGCTCAATGCCATAAGCACAATCTAATAAAATCCTGTAGGATCTTCTTGTTGCAATCCTCTGCCCAACACCAGTGATGTCAACAGAACCGTCCTGTTTCCTTATGAGTCCCAGGGCTCAGCTTTGTGAGGCACGCAGTACTGTACATGCTCGCCTCACATCTGCCTACACCCAGAAACAGTGGTCCATCCTGCCTCTTCAGCACAAAGCCGGTCTCCGGGACTCAGAAGGAAGCAGGGCAGTACTGATGAAATCCTACTCTAATGCTCAGTCGCATTCGTCCATGCCCCCAATGCAGTTTTATCCAATTCAAATATGAAAGAAAACGCATTTTTCACAAAATTCAACCAACCATCCTACAAACTAATTATAGGATTGTGCTCATGGAGTCAGTTTCTCCATTCATTCCTATAAGATCACACCTAAGCTTCTAGCAATAAGTGGAGAAACAGACTTCTTGTCTACACATAAGAAGCTGCGTCAGTTGGAGAGTCAGATTACTGTTCACATGACACAGTCGAGAACCAGAAAGAGTAGATAGCTCAAAAATACAGCCACCGTTAAGAAGGCTACCTTTACTTCAAATTACATCATGTGCCTTTCTAATGGTCCAGAGAATAACATTTTTGTGGGTGTTCTACTTTAAGGAAATCACACTTGGATTATGATACAGGGTTCCCCCAGGGCACTCCCTGCAGTGAGTCTCCTGCATCTTGGTGTTTCAAGGTGTCCATGATAGTGGGTGCTCATGAGACACTGGAGACAGAGGCAGTTGAACAGGTGATGATTGAGGCACAATCTGCTTATTAGGTTTCTTCCAGTCGAAAGTATCATGGAGGCACAATTCACTCATAGCTAGCAGTATCCACATTTTTGGGCACTCTACAAACATGGGTGGAAGTGGCATCTGTTCTTCATTCACTCCCACCCCAGAGAGACTCTAGCATAATAGCATAATAGCATGTCAAGTTTGGTTCACTCCAAAATCAGCAGGCAAACCGTGCAAATATTCAGAAGATGAATCTTACGAGGTTGGACCGTCGCTACTGTAGACAGATTTGATCATACATTTAGAAGAAAGCCATAGTTTTATGGCTTCTAATTATTATTGTTTATTTATATAGCACCATTAATTCCATGGTGCTGTACATTATTATATTAATTCCATGGTGCTTTACATTTGAGGGTTTACATACGGTACACAAAATATACAAGACAAATATAATACTAACAGTGACCAACTGACACAGTGGGATAGAGGGCCCTGCCCACAAGGGCTTACAATCTATGGCTTCTAATCCTGCAGAAGCCATAACATTCTTGTAAAGTTCTAGTAGAGTGGATTTCACATATCATATTTGTTTCAAAAACTCCCTGCCATATAAACTAGTTTTGGGCTACCTTGTTTAGTTATGATCTCAGATAAATTTAATTCAATATAGGTCATTTTTTTTTGTTTCACCCAATTTTGTGACTTTATGATCCATGTGTGATACCTGTAGGTGGGGCTTTGTACAATACATTGAATATGGGGAGGATAGGAGTTTACAAAATTGTGATTCCTTATAGTAAAGCAAACAAGAAAAATTCTAAAGGAATAGAAGGTAAAAAAGTTTTCAGACAGCTATGATCGCTAAGATTGATGTTCTCATTGCAGAGATGAAAAGGTTTTTTACTTGGATGTTACAGCTTGTTCTTAATTACATTTGATATGATGCAACCTTTATATTATTTTCAATAAGTGCAACTTGATTTCAAGGGAACAAGTGCAATGAACTATGAAAATTGACATTTTGGACTATCCAGATAAGACTTTATTTTACCATGACATTAAACAATGTCAGGGTTTTGGATGAAGGTATCTGTTTCCAAAAATCTTGCTTAGAGACTTAGACATAGAATTGTTCTACATAATAGTCAAAACTGACTGGGAAGATGTCCAGGATGACAAGAACACATAGGCATCATAGATAAACATTGCAAATGATTGAAGTTGACTACAAAAGTGACATTTAGATATTGAATTGTCTAATACAATATTTGGTTTTAATTTATTCAGCATATTATTTAACAATATGGCTACTACTGGTGTTTGTAATTCGTAAAGTTTTAATACTTCAAATAACCAAAATACAGCATAAAAAAAGGAAATATATATGCATGAATGAGCAGTAAGGTCAAAGTGTAATTGTTTAACCTTTTGCAAACTTTTGTCTTCTTGCACTAAAATAATTAAATGAAGGTTCTTTACAAATACATTTCATTACAATTTTTATGTTTTGTGTCTATAGCTCCTATATAGACTGATGTATTTTATAGTTACAGACTACAAACACTGCAAAGTCTAATCTTATAGGCATACTCCTTTCCAAATGTCCCCCGCTTCCTTTTAAAATTGTAAATGTATAAATAGCAAGAAACAGAAAAAATAATCTGATAAGTATTAAATTCCAGCATAGAATCCAACAGTGTAGTATAAAATCACCTTTATTCACAAAATATAAAACTTCACCATCCTAGTGGATTAAGGCTTTATGCCAAAATGTGTAAGCATTGTAAATGTTTTGTATGTTGCCAAGAAGTAGGGTAACAAATAGAAAGGAGTATGACTATGGGTTAGACTACATAGGGTTGTTTCTATTATATTCATTTAGCAGAATGTGGATTCTCTAAACCACCATCTACAGGTGCATCTCAATAAATTAGAATATCTTTGAAATGTTCATTCATTTCAGTAATTCAGTAATACAATCCATAATCAGCGTCTTCCATGATTGTGTGTCCTACTGAACCAGACTGAGGGACCATTTAAAGGTTTAGGAAACCTCGGCAGGTGACACACTGAATTTACAATACTGATTTTTTTTTACAATATTCTAATTTTCTTAGATGTGGGTTTTCATTACCTGTAATCCATAATCAACATTTACAGAAATAAAACACTTGAAATAGAACACTCTGTGTGTAAAGAATCTAGAAAATATAGGAGGTCACTTTTTTAATTTATTTACTATAAGAAATAAACGTTTCAAAGATATTCTAATTTATTGAGATGCACCTGTATATGGCACTTACTAGACAGAGTCAAGGAGGTATGGACTTGCTGCGGGAGGATCCCTAAGTCAAAGGCAACTAGGATCATCACAAATCAGCAGTGGTATCAAAAATAGATCTCCAAGGGTCATGACTAGGTGATCAATCAGAATGTGACAAGCCAGAGGATAAACTAAGAACAAAACCAGGGGAAAGTCAGCAGTCAGAACAAAGAGTAGGGCAACAGGTAGCAAACAGACACACCAAAGGACAAGGCATGAGTCAGGAACAAGTACTAAGTCAGGATCAAAGCTGTAGTTGATAGCAATGCACATGAACAAAAGCCAGAAATGGAATGTATCTTAATCACTAGACAAAGGAAGACAATTTTCCTTAACATAGATCACCCAGTCTGATGTCATCTTCAGTGTGCCAGTTGCTTTTGTGTATCTAGAGCAGCAGAGCCTTGGGATGAACCAGCAGTGCCTCAGTGAAGTGCATGTGAGGAGGGAAACGCCTAGTTGCCTAGAAACTGGACTAGGCTGTTGGCAGAAGTCTTGATTTCCCACCAGAGTGCATGGAACCAGGGAGAGATGAGAAACAATTTGTAATCATGTAATCATGGATTCACAGAATTCTACATAGAAATGATAGGCACTAAAATGTACCAGAATTATAATCCAGACTATTTGCAAAATTGCTTCATTATTTTTTTTAAAAACAATACAAAAATGGTTGTAAAAGTGGGTATAGGCTTTAAACGTTAAAGTTCTACAGTTTTCTTCTTCTTTAGTTGCTCTACAGATTAAAGTTTACTTTTTCAAGTATTTGTTTCTTGCAGTATAACCCACATTTCAAAGTACCATGTGACTTCTTCCAGGTTTCTAGAAAGGTTTGTCAGATCCTGATGCTCGTTTTGTCTTTTGCTCAAGATCGAAGCATTAAATATTAATATTCAGAACACAACTGAATTGTAAAGTATACAGTAAATATCATTTCATCACTTACTAGCAGCAGACCTATCTAATATCCTCAAAGCAGACGTCATTTTTGATAGTCTAGTCCCATTCAAGTGACAGATTTGAAAGAGAAAGAAAATCTAAACAGCATCTATGAATACCATGAATCGGCAGCAAAGTCTAAAAATAAAGTCAAGCACCAGAAAACTATGTTATACAGGCTCCATCTGATTCCATGTATACAGAGATATTCTATTCTAGAAGTAATAAGAATACCTTTGTACATATGGAAACCGACAGATCATGCTGGCAATTTTTTTTCTGTTGGATTTGTATGAAATCTGTAAGAAAAAATTGTTTGTTTCTATCTGAAACCAGACACATACAGAGGTATAGTAGACAGCTCATGCATCTATGGCAGTCCTATTATGGATCTATATACGGCTAAGGCCATACATAGCGAATTGCAGGAAAAAAAATACTGCAGGAAAAATACGCATCAAAAATAGTTTTTACTGCTTCTCCACAGTGTGTTGTATTTTTGCCTCTATGGGAAAATACAGCATTTTTGCAGGCAAAATGAACATACTGGGGGAGGGGTTAATGAACACTGGTGCATTTTACACCAGTCTTGATGCCCCCTGTGTCCCTCTTAATTCATGATGAGGCTGCACCCAATCATGAATTAGGTACCACTGCTCGGAGCCCTTGTGCCTGGGCACAACAGTATATTCTTACATTATAATGCCACTTGTGGTGTAAATGATAATAAATATGGCACAGATGACCCACCCTCAGACCCACCCAATTTCATTAAAAGAAGTATCAAGGTCAGCATAAACTCTCCACATGCGACTATTTTACCCCACTTTTGTGACATAGGGGATTTGATGAATCCCTCCATAGGTTTTTGCAATATGGGGCTCAAATTCATCTTCCTGGAACTTTTTTCCACTGTGTTTCTACAAAGGCTGAAAAAATGTGTTTTCGCAACGTGTGGCCTCAGTCTAAAATCGAGCCTTAAGTAAGGTGTGCCTTTCTTTTCACACAGAGGGAAAGGAAGGAATTAAAAAAATTGTATCAGTATAATTGTCAATGCAAGTCCAGCCTGCCAGTCTTTCAGTGTCGGACTGGGATGTCTAGGGCCCACCAGTGGAATTGTTTCTAGGGGCCCACCATCAGGACCCCTGCAGATCAGCGGTACGGAGACAGAGTGGCTAAAGGTAATAACATGTTGGGAGCCATGCTGATCACCCACCATACGATGCTCACCACTGCACTACCTAAACCTACTGCTACACACTGTATGGCAAGTGTACAGCGTGGCTCCTAGAATTTTTACATTTACCTGTAGCCGCACTGTCCTGGAAAAGCTGATCTGCAGAGGTCCTGGCTGTTGTATCATCACAGATGTAATATTGATGGCCTATCCTAAGGACAGGCCATCAATATTAGAAAGATGGATAAATTCTTTAAAGAAGTTGTCCAGGAATTGGAGCAACCCATATGGCTGGCGGGAGGTGAAAAGTAAAAAATAAATAAATTAAAAAGCAAACTATTTGATGCATATTAAAGAGGTTGTCCAGGGTTAATCTTTTTTATGGCCTAAGCTTAGGATAGGCCATAATTACCTGATCACTAGGGGGCTGACACACGGCCCCATCAGCTGTACGGAGCCACTTTTGGTGATTGTTCTGTACACAACACAGGACCGGAAGCAGAAAGCTCCATCCGCTGTATAGTTGTTGCTGCCTTCACTGCAGCTCAGCTCCTACTGTCTTCAATAAGTGCTGTGATGCAGTGAAGGTGCCCGGCTAATACACAGTGGACAGAGCTTTCTGCTTCTAGCTCTGTATTGTATACAGAACAGGCACCAAAAGTGGCTCCGTAAAGCTGATGGGGCCCTGTGGCCGTATATGCTCTACAGTGGCCCCCCACCCAGTATTATATGCTCTACAGTGGCCCCCACCCAGTAGTATATGCTCCCAACAGACCCCCTCTGCTTTGATGCTATTATTATACTCTGGGGTCTCCTCAGACCCCAGACTATAATCGGAGGCCCAGGGAAGGTGATTAAAAATAACAAACATTCATACTTACCCATACCTCTCAACTTTCAAAGGACAGAAAGAGGGACAAAATATGCGGTGCGCATAGCGCACTGAGGCAAATTTAGCCCCACCCACTTCTATGTTGACTCCGCCCGTTCTCATCTATTTTTCCATGTGCCCCCACACAGTATAATGCTCCTACAGTTACCTTAACATTATATGCCCCCACATTATAATGGTCTCCTCCAATTTCCCCGCAGTACTAAGTCCCTCTCCTCGTGCCCCAGTTTAAACTGGCAGAAACTAGAGGGGGACATTAAACTAGGGCAGCTGGAGGGTGACATTAGACTATGGGGCAGCTGGCAGTTGACATTAAACAGCGGGGGTAGTTGAAGGGGGACTTTAAACTATGGGGCAGCTGAAGGATGACATCAAACTATGGGGCAGCTGGAGGGTGACATTAAACAGTGGGTGTAGTTGGAGGGGGACATTAAACTGGGGGCAATTAGAAGCAGACATGTCCCCCTCCAGCTACCCTCATGGTTTAATGTCCTCCTCCAGTTGCCCCCAGTTTATGGTCACCCTCCATCTGCCCCCTCAGTTTAATGTCCCCCCTCCATCTGCCAGCAGCTTAATGTCCCCCTTCATCTGCCCCCAGTTTAATGTCCCCCTTCATCTGCCACCAGATTCACATCCCCCTTCGTCTGCCACCATCTTAATGTCCCCCTTCATCTGCCACAAATTTAATGTCCCCCTTCATCTGACACCAGTTTAATGCCCCCTTCATCTGCCCTCAGTTTAATGTCCCCCTTTATTTGCCACCATCTTAATGTCCCCCTTTATCTGCCACCAATTTAATGTTCCCCCTTCATGTCACCAGCTTAATGCCCCCCTTCATCTGCCCAACTTTAATTGCCTCCTCCATCTACAACCAATTTAATGTCCCCCTTTATTTGACACCAGTTTAATTGCCCCCTTAATCTGTCTTCAGTTTAATTGCCCATGCATCTGCTCCCAGTTTAATTGCCCCTTCATCTGTCTTCAGTTTAACTGCTCCTTACATCTGCGTTCAGTTTAACTGCCCCCTACATCTGCCCCCAGTTCCCCCCTCTTGCTCACACATGCTCTCTTCTCTCTTCTCTCCTACTTATCTTCGATCACTCTCTGTTCCCAGCTTTCTGTGTAACATTACAGTGTGTCCCGCAGTATCCAGAATAGCTCCGCCCACACAGAGTCTGATCACATGTAAATGACATCATCAAAAGTCCTTTACCCATTACGATTTAGCATCTACCATTTAGCCTTTACCCTACCCTAATAAAGTTTGTTAACAACAAAACACATCAGGGGCATAGCGGGACAAACTGTAAGCTATGCAGGACCATGGGACAGCAGTGTGAAATCAGGACTGTCCCACCAGATGCGAGACGGTTGGAAGCTATGGTTACACCCGATCGGGCCCCTGTCCAATGCATCTGAATTGGCAACATGAGGACTAATAGTCGGGGCTCGGGGCCCATCGGTGGATTCACCGGTTCCCTGGTGGGCCAGTCCGACCCTACAGTCTTTGATACAATATACCCCACCACCTTACTCCACCCCTAACGAAAAAAAAAAAAATGACATATTGAAAGGGACACCGACAGTGAACAGGATTTCCTGCAGATATATTCTACAGCATGTTCCTCTGCAAGCTGTGTGGCAAAAACACCCAAACCATGCACTGTAAGTCACTTTGTGCAGCATTTTCAACACAACAAGTAGATGAGAGTTGAATTAATATTATTTACAGTGCTGCTACTGAATCTGCAGCAGGTTAGCCAACAGTGAGTTTTTGAGTTTTTTATGCCATGGCCAACACGCTGCGATAACTGCCCTTGTGGCCATGGCATAAAATGAGTTTCTTATGAAAATAATGTTTTTCCAAAGAGTACATTAAGAAAACCTATTTGAGTCAGAAGCTGGAATGCAATACCTGCAGCCAAGAATCACAGACTTTAAGTTCAAGCCATTGAAAAGGATGACCACGTCCATGGATGAACATTATTTGTGCGAAAACCTACTTATGATTTTATTTTGCATCTTTGCCACTGAAAATGTTGTCTAAATCTCAAGTAGCAGTAATGTGAGCTGAAAAAGACTTGGCAGAGAATTTTTCAGATTCCAAATTGAAAGAACTAAGAGTAATAGCTTTGCCAGCTCACACAATGTGTGTTTTTTAAGATGTCCCTGTAATTACTTCTTCATAACACAGAATGATGTAAATGATGTAAAACACTTGTTTGGGATGCCAGTGTTTTATGTCTGCACCTGTTGTCTGTAGTAATTATCTACTACTTATCCTCATCTCTACTAAATGTAGAACTATCATGAATATGTAGAAACCATAGAAAGTAACACCTACTCTGCAAATGAATACTAACATTATATATACATTATATAACCTCAAGGGAGTAGAGCTAGCAGATGTAAGGGTGCCAGTTGCCTCAGAGCCTGGTTCATGACACCAACGTAAAATCTAATAAAATGAATATTTGGTGTGACCACCCTTTGTCGATGGAGTCCTGGAAGTGATGATATGAACCCCACAGAGCCCTGATCTCATCATCATCCAGTCTGTCTGGAATTACATGAGGAGACAGAAGGATTGGAGCAAGCCTACAGGTGCAGCTCAATAAATTAGAATATTTTTGAAACGTTCATTCATTTCAGTAATTCAGTAATACAATCCATAATCAGCGTCTTCCATGATTGTGTGTCCTACTGAACCACACTGAGGGACCATTTAAAGGCTTAGGAAACCTTGGCAGGTGACACACTGAATTTACAATACTGAACTTTTTTACAATATTCTAATTTTCATAGATTTTGGTTCTCAGCTGTAATCCTTAATCAACATTTACAGAAATAAAACACTTGAAATAGAATACTCTGTGTGTAAAGAATTTTTCTTTTGTTAATTCACTTTATTTTTTTAATTGACAAAAATAAACTATTAACAGTTTTAAAATGTTAACAGCCTTCTTACTTTGCAGCATTTTTTCCACACATCTGCCTAAAATTTTTGCTTGGATATGGTCCCTACAACAAATAGAGTGTAATATGGGAAAGTTTAAAATCTCACTTTCAGATTTTGACATAACATATTTTATCCCAAACTGGGCGCCACAGGGCTGGAGAGCCAGGGAAGTCAACTTAGCCAGTTTGAACTCTCAAGGTCAGCTCTACTCTCTCAAAGTTTTTCAGAAGAAATTTAGGAAAAGTAAAAGGGACTTTCTCAGTCTGTGTCATTTAAAGGCTGCCATTAAAAAAAGTTAAGTATTGTTGAGAAGATCAAAGCACAAAGTAAATCCCTTTCAGAGTTAAATAGATACTAAACCATTAGTAACAAAAATAAAAATGGTTATCTCTTGTTTATGGATAGTTAATAGGAGGAGGGGTGAACAATAGTAGGGATGAGCAAAGCAATTCCGATCAATCAGGATCCCAACCAAAATTTCCAAAAGTTTCAGGCTTGACTTGAAACCTTTGGGATTTCGTTGCATGAAACAATATTATACTTTGAGGTCTCCTAAGACCCCAGAGTATAATAAGTGGAGGCCCAAGGGAGGTGAGTAAAAATAACAGTTATACTCACCTTGCCTCTCCTCTCCTAGGCATTCATCGATCCACAGCTTCTCCTTCAGGCCTTCTTCTGACCTCTGGCTGATGTCATATGCCCCGGGGTCACTGCTAAGACCCAATTGGGACTGGGGGTTTAGTGTCCCAAATTACCGTCTCATAATGCAATACGTGGCCACATTGAAAATAAAAAATGTTTTATACCTACCTAAAACAATCAATATACAACACCAGCCAAAGGCAAGGGTGCCAAAACTTTACGGTTTCCTAGAGATGAGTCCAATAAGTCTTCAATGAAGCTGGAGGTGTACACCCCAGCTTTACTGTGCATGCACCTGAGGTCTGGTGCATGTACACTGAAGCTGAGGTATCTTCTAGCATCACTGAAGAACTGCTTCAGAGCAAGGAGTACAACCGATAGGAGAGAATGAAGCTTGTTTTTTTTAATGTGGTGACGGATTGCGAGAAACAGGGCAATTTGGGACACTAATCCCCCAGTCCATAAAGACCTTTTGGTGGTTTAGTGTCCCAAATTGCTCTGACAGGTTCTCTTTAAGCCATGACGATATTTGTGGTGTTATTCAAAGAGGATCTGTCACCAAGTAGAAAATATTAAATTCCATACACCATTTGATTGCCACCATACCCCGGATCAGTTTGGTGTTTTTATTTTTCAAATCTGTCCACCTGTTCAAAAGATATGCCCCCTGGAAAGTTATATGGAAATTAGTACTTATTCACCAAGTGGGTGGTACCCCTTTATTTTCTTTATTTTTCAAGGTTAAAGCCCACTTGGTGAATAAGATATAATTTACATATAACCTTCCAGGGTCCATATCTTTTGAACATTTGAACCGGTGACATCACCAAAGAGACTGAGAGAGAATGCCAAAGGCCGCAAGGAGGCCCAAAGGAGGTGAAGGAAGGTGAATTTAAATGTTTTTTTGTTTTTTATACCTCTGAGGGTCTCCACCTGAAGAGACCCCAGAGTATTATAATTTCACTTCCAGTTTGGACTGAAACAAACTGGCGGATCGCTTCGTCTGAACTTGAGACGAAGCGACTCTTCAGAGGTTCGCCTTCGTGCCCTAGCGTAGTTGGCCACAAATCAGCAGTGGATCCACTTTCCTGGTGAGTTCTGTGACACTGTTATAGTCTTGATGATATATTGGGCTAACAGCAGGAAACTGCTAAAATACAAAATAAAAAACAATGCTCACCAGTTCTTCAATAAATCTTGCTACAATGCCACTGCTTTGGTGGTACTTACCGGTCTATGTTTATTTCTTAGAGTGAGGACATGTATGACTGCAGCAACCAACCACTCAATGGCAATGCTACTGCATGAGGTTAGTGACTGACTGCAGTAGTCACATGGATGTACTGTACATTATGTCATTGCTGAAGGAAAATAAACAGACTGGCTGGGACCGTCAGACCATTGGCCTTGGAGCTGTCAGGATTTAAAGGTGTTTTCCAGATTTGAGTTTTTTTGATATTGATTACCTCTCATTAACTTAAGTCATCATCTCAATATCATATTGGTGGGGCTATGACACCCAACACACCCACTGATCACCTGAATGGGATAGGTTATCAGTATAAAAAAAAAAAAAACTCATAGGAAACCAGACTGGAAAATGTCTTCTTGAGACAAGACTTGAGGAAGACTATTGGAAACATTCTCCCAAACCACTACCATATTAAAAGGTAAACTTAAAGGGATTATTCACCTTAGAAAAATTATCTGCAAATACATCCACTGCAGTGCTAAATTGTTCCCTTGTGCACCCTTTTCTTGGCTTTATTTTACTTAAGACTCCTTGTATCACTGTTATTTACATGCAGTGGATCTGTGAATAAACTCCATTTCCCATGATGCTATCCCCTCCAATGAAATCACAAGTAATAAATCACTCCCACATCTGAGGTCACATGATGCTGTAATGTTTTGTTTGCAAGCTCACTCCCTCCTCCCTCTGTGAACAGCAATAACAGATTGGGAGAGCAGGGAGATGCATCATGGGAACTGCAGTTTTTGCACAGATTCGCTGCATGTAAATAACAGTAATACAAGTTCCATGTAAAATAAAGCCAAGAAAAGGATGCACAAGGGAACAGTGAGTGTTTAGTGGATCTATTTGCAGATAATTTTTGGAAGCTGGATAAACCCTTTAATCTAAAAATGAATGATAACATTAAACAGGATTTAATTGAAGATTTTCTACAATCTTTTGATGCTCAGTCTTTAAGAAATCTTGAAGAAAACATGATTAATTTCTTACAGATTTTTTTCACTATTAGCTGGCAGACAGCTAGGGCACAGATTGGCTGAAGGGTTACAATTCCTGGTCACCTAATGCATTCAGGATAAAGTAAGGAAACTCTTGCTCCAGTCAATTGTCTTACAGCCAGGTGCAGGGCAGTGAGGAGGAGTGAGAAATGTCTAACATAGAGATTTATTTAACTATTTCTCAGTTTGGATTGCAATGCGACACTATATGATAATTTGCAATAAGAGTTGTAAGATATTAACAGAAAAATTGCTGGGACAATTGTTACATTTTCACCATGTTTTTATACCAAGCAACACAAAAATATTGCGTCACTATTAGAATCATCATGAGTCCTCTGTATTTATGAGCTCCTTACCAGTGATTGAATACATTAGAGAGAGTGGGGAACTGAACATAGTAAACTCATACTTAGATATAGTTTAGACTACTGTATGATTTCCAAGCAGCTATTATATAAACCACACAATATTGTTTTGTGGGGTGTTTGGTCCAATAGCCCTGTCAGATAATATTATATATATAAAATTTTTTAAGAAAACCATCTAAAGCACCATTTAACTATAAATGACTTTTGTGGCAGAGAGCGCCATAGTCTCACTGCTTTCTTCTTGTAGTATATGTGTTTTTTTTATTAATTTTTTAAGTTTATTTCATTTTATATATATTGATCAAGAAAGTTTGGTACTTGGCCAGCCAGGGGAGAAGAGAGGTCAAGGGGAAGGAGAGTTAGTGCCAAAGTTAGCTGGAGGAACTTTGCTGCCGTAGGATCAGGGGAATAACAAGAATAGCAAGGCAGGTGATAGTGGGGTTATAGTATCACTGCTACTACTACAAAAAAAATTAATACTGATGGTGAAAGTTTCTTTCCTCCAGATGTAAATATGCCCTTTTGTTATAGCTACAGTCTTGGGTATTAAGGGATCTCTAGACAGATCTCTGCACTGGCCTTTGATGTATTTATAGATAGAGATGAAGAAACTTTTAACTTGACACTTAAATAAACTTTGTAATATATCTTATGAAAGAGAAATGCCTGTTTCTGCTCTTATAAGGCTGGTTTCCTGTTCCCCCCTCCCTCTACTGGAATTACTTTCACCCTGAAAATTACGGCTTTGCCCCTCTTGAGACAGATAGCAGGTCACATGACTGAGATGGCTTATCTCTATACAAGTCTATGCGGAGGATAGGAGGAGGAGTAAACAGAATTTGGGTTAGAGAGCAGGAGAAAGGTTTGGACTGGTGCTAGAGCTTAATAGAAACATTTGTCACAGCCAAAGTGCTTTATTCTCAACAGTACATGTAAATACTGCTTAATATATGTCCTGCATGGTCCTGGAGTTGTTTCTGAGTGAGAGAGAGAGACAGTTATAGAGCAGATTCTCCTCTACTCACTGTGTGCAGTTTATGGCAGCTAGTCTTTGCCCACCAGGAGAGGACTGCAATTTACAGATACAGCATGCAGAGGGGGAAACTGCTAAAATCTGCAAAATATGAGCCACATAATAGACAGATAAAGTGTTAGGGTATGTTCACACTGCAGAATTTGCTGCTGATTTTAGTGCGGATTCTGTCCCAATATCAGCGGCAGATTCCACCCTGATTCTGCCTCTCATTGTTTTCAATGGAAAGCAGAGAGCGCAGCAGGATGCTGGAAAAATAAGCGGCCTGCTTGATCTTACTGCGGAGACTATGGCTCAAGACTCCCCACTGATTAGGCCCAATCACCTGGATCTAATAAGCAGCTGAACACCGTGGCAAAATGCCAATGCTGTGAGGCTGATGCCATCACAGGGAGCCAGGGAGCAAAAAATGAAGAGGAATCCAAGGCAGATGTTCAACTCAAATTCCTCTTCATTTTCCGCTGTGCGAACATACGGTACCCTTACTCTTCTTGTACACACACATGACAGCTTATACTGATAAGTCACCTAAAAAACTGTTACATATGTGGAATGTATCAATTGTTATATTGTCACTAGAAATGAGCGAATTGATTCTGCAGAAGTGGAATTCGATCCAAATTTCAGGAAATCTTCGATTCTCCACGATTCCGGATTTCCTGATGCTTCGTGGTAACGAATATTTAGTAAGGACCTTTGTGACATCAGACGGTCACAAGATATTCTCTAGTGATGTGATTGGGTAGGCATGTCTTTGCTTGTTAGCAGATCCTTCCACATGAATAAAAGTTGTCCATGCTGAAGAGAGAGAGAAACATGACCGCAGCATCCAAGGGCTTCTGGCATTTTGCCGCCCACCCCGGATCTCTGCAGCCCGGAAATAGCTGTTTATTCGCCGCGAAGTAATTCGGATCAAAGCAAATTTTTTTGGAACTTCGAATCGAACTGCCGAATCGAACTTTTGAGAAATTTGCTCATCTCTAATTGTCAATGAGCATGCTACTATTTTCATGTACAGTGCTAAATGTTATGAATTTTATATAACTCACATAGAAGAGAGTATTAAAAGGGTGCAATAGTAATAGTTTAGTGCAGGGGTCCCCAACCACCGGTCCGTGGACTGGGACCGGGCCGTCGGGGGTCTGATGTCGGTCTGTGGGGCGGCGGGCTGGCCTGGGTAAATGCGGCTCCCAGCACATTATGCCGGGAGCCTCGGCTCCTAGCATAGCTAATGGCGGGGACCTGGTCTACAGCGCTGTACACCGAGGTCCTGCCAGCATGGCCCCGGTCTACAGCGCTGTTTAGCGCATAACCCTGCACCCATATGACCAAAGCCCCGCCCCTAAACTGCCCACCCCGCCCCCCCTGCTGGGCCATGGTGGGGAAAAGCTTGGGGAACTCTGGTTTAGTGCACCAAAGCACTCTATGATAATAATCGCAAACCGTCTTTTCTCAGCATTTTCTAACCCTAATTTTGCTAATATTTTTTAATGTTACAAGCCACTCATTCCTTTAATTTGTTTGGTCAATTGCATCCAATCCATCTTTTACTTTACACTGGTGCACAAAACTGTACAAGCGCTCTATTTGTGGTCTGACTAGTAATGTATTTAACAGGAAACTGTTTCCATAATGTACCCCTTTCGATGTATCCCAAGACAGCGGTCACTGATTCACCTTATTGTCCACTCATATGCCAAGCCCTTTCCTATATTACGTTTTACTGTAGCTAACAAGGTCATTAATTTAGTAAAAAGAAGAGTATGCATGTGGTATGGCAATACTAACAATCCCCTTTTAACTTTTTATGCATTACTTCATAGAGACTTTTAGGTTCCAATTAAAAACTCAAATAAAAGCTGATCAGAAAGATGTGACATCTGCAGCTCATAAATCCATGTCTGTATTATTCAGAATTTCATACATTGGGTTTAGATAAAAACAATGAATTTAATCACAATTAAGGTAAAACTTTACTGGTTAAGCCCCCCGTTCTGTGTCTCGCTTGCCACTTCCTGGGAATGGAGACACTTTGTTCCAGAAAAAAATGGTCAGAGTTAGATAGGAAATTTACGCTAGTTTCTGACTGGCGTAAACTTCCGTTCTGGCACATTGCGGTGCACCTGATTTTATACAAGGCCGTAGTCTCTTAATAATTCAGACAGGCCTCATGCCAGTTGGAACCTTTATTAAGACAGGTTTAAGAAATGCCAGTCGAAATAAATTCCCCCCAGTGTGTAAGCCTTGTGAATACCTGTTTTAGCTGATTTACCAATTATGGGTAGTCTGCCATCTTGGCTCCTTCCTTTCCTCTGATATGATTTCCTAAGGCACTCTACATTTCCTGATATGCTTCTGGCTTGCCTGAGACAAAAGGGTTACTGCACTTTCTCTGCTCTAAATCCATAGAACTTTCCCATAACTCACACTGCAGAGTCTCGCTATATTCCTATGTGATGCAGCTTCAGCCTGTCTCCCTTGCTCCAGCTTGAGATAACTTTTTCCCTGTTTGTTCATTCAAGCACGTTATAGAATACACTGGAGATTCTGCACATGGTTTACACATATTGTATAAACAAGAAGTGCGTGTTGGGGAGTTTTATAACTCTGCAGTGGTGAACAAGCTGATCATAATAAAAGCTTAAAGGGAGTCTATCATTCGCAAAACCACTTTTAAGCTAATGGCACGTTGGAATGGCCTTTAAAAAGGCCATTCTTCTCCTACCTTTCCTTGTTTTCTTCTCCCAGTTGATTCCAAGATAATTTGTTTCTTCATGTATGTAAATGAGCACCACGGAGCATCCCCTTCTGCGAGCACCCACCTCGTCATCGCTTGTCACCGGCCCTTCGTCCGATGCAGTGACTCTTCTCTTGGTCTTCTCTGTATCTTCTTTCTTCTAAGTCCTCGTACGCAGCGCTGTGCACATGCGCAATGGGCTCTGCCAAAGTACGCTCTTGTGACAGACCACCGGAAAATGGCGGCCTGTCATGCGCAGTCGGCTCTGCCCGAACCCGAAGTGGCATAGCTGATTGCGCATGCGCGAGAATTAGTTGCCGCACAGCGCTGCCAGCGAGAACTGAGAAGAAAGAAGACCAAGAGGGGAGTCACTGCAATGGACGAAGGGGCAGTGATAAGCGATGATGAGGTGGGTGCTCGCAGAAGAGGAGGAACGCCGTGCTCCTCACAAAAGTCTCCAATGATCTCCTGACAGCTAAATCTAAAGGTGACTATTCTTATTCTTCTGGATCTCTCAGCAGCATTTCACACTGTTGACCATCATCTCCTCCTCACTATACTCCGCTCTGTCGGCCTTACGGACACTGCGCTCTCTTGGTTCTCCTCTTATCTCTCATATCGCACTTTCAGTGTATCATTTGCGAGCTCTGCCTCTTCCCTTCTTCCCCGGGCTGTTGGGGTTCCTCAGGGCTCGGTCCTAGGTCCCCTGCTCTTCTGCATCTACACAGCCTCTATTGGACAAACCATCACCATATTTGGTTTCCGGTACCATCTTTATGCTGATGACACTGAATTATATACGTAAACCTGTGACATCACCCCTGCACTAATACAGAACACCAGTGACTGTCTCTCTGCTGTCTCAAATATCATGACTTTGCTTTACCTAAAACTGAATCTCTCAAAGACTGAATTACTGCTGTTTCCACCATCTAATAGATCTGTCCCTGATATCTCCATTGCAGTTTCTGGCCTCACCATAACTCCTAGGCAGTATGCCCGCTGCCTCGGGGTTATGTTTGACTCAGACCTTTCCTTCACCCCCCATATCCAATCACTCGCACGCTCATGTCATCTCCACCTCAAAAACATCTCCAGAATCCGCCCTTTCCTTACCACAGATGCACTAAAGACACTTATTGTTGCCCTGATTCACTCTCGCCTTGACTACTGTAACTCCTTACTAATAGGTCTTCCCCTTACTAAACTCTCCCCTCTACAATCTATTCTGAATGCAGCGGCCAGGCTCATCTATCAGTCTAGACGCTACAGCGATGCCTCCGGTCTGTGTCAGTCACTACATTGGCTGCCTATTCATTACAGAATATAATATAAACTTATCGCCCTCATCCACAAGGCTCTCCATAATGCTGCACCTCCCTACATTTCATCCCTCATCTCTGTCTATCGCCCAACCCATGCTCTCCATTCACTCAATGACCTAAGACTAACATCCTCTATTATCAGAACCTCCCACGCTCGTATACAAGACTTCTCCCTAGTTGCACCGCTTGTCTGGAATGCTCTATCCCGGACTATCAGATTAACCCCCAATTTCCACAGCTTCAAGTGCAAACTAAAGACATATCTTTTCAGGCCTATCACAACTCCTAATGTAAACCCTTCCGTAGTTGGAAACCCTAAAACATACCCTCCTCTGTTCACGCTCCCACATTACCTCACAGGATATGATGCCGTATCAGACTAACTTTATATGTCCAGGCACCATCTGCACGTTAAAGGACACGACTGGTGACGGCTCATACAGCCTTATATATGTGTAATGACAGTAACCTCTATTACAAAATTGTCTGACCATTGTATAAGCAATGCTACATCTGTTGCCGCCCCTGCTACCTCTTGTGTCACCCCCTCTACCTCATAGATTGTAAGTTCTTGCGAGCAGGGCCCTCAGTCCCATTGTGTGAATTGACTTTTTTTTTTTAATGTATCTTTTTTGTCTGTACTTGAAACCTACAAATTGTACACTGCAGTGGAATATGTTGGCGCTATATAAATAAAATGTATTATTATTATTAAAGTTTTAAGGGGTTAAAAAAACTATATTAATTTAGAATCTCCAGAAACATACCGACACATAAAATACAGGTGACGTCATTTTGGCTGCACAGCAAACGCTGTAGAAACCAAGCTTATAAGAAAGTTGTACAAACGCAGTTTTTCTCCAATTACACTCCATTTAGAATTTTTTTCTAGCTTCCCAGTACATCATGCAGAATATTAAATGGAACCATTAGAAAAGTACAATTTGTCCTGCAGACACTAAGCCCTCATATGGCTCTGTGAAAATAAAAAAGTTATGGTTTGCAAGGCGGGGAGTCAAAAGCAAAAATTGAAAAATGCATTTGACGGGAAGAGGTTAATATCAGTAGCATCCATGGGACATAATGCTTTTGTTTCTTTGCCCCACTGGCACAGTAAGCAATAAGTGGGAAACCAATATACTGCTTAATTTCCTGAAGTCTTCAGTTGAATATTTGTATAATTTGTTAATGTTTTAATTTTTTCTCTCTAGTAAGTATAATATATTGTATATCTTGGAGATCACTCATGCATAGACTTATATCTACTGTACATATACACACACACCTGTGTACCTAGTAATCGTATAAATTGTTAAAGCATTGCCAGCTGTTTCCTATAGAGCTTGGAGGATGCACAGCTGCATTCAATAATTGGGGTCCAGGGAATAGCCTGTATATGGGTTGTTTGTTATAATACGATATATTTAATTAGTTTTCAGAATGAAAC
Source organism: Leptodactylus fallax (assembly GCA_947044405.1). NCBI lineage: Eukaryota > Metazoa > Chordata > Amphibia > Anura > Leptodactylidae > Leptodactylus > Leptodactylus fallax. The sequence goes on along the minus strand of CAMRHE010000067.1, from coordinate 753,426 downwards.
ATTTTCAGGAATACGCAAGAGGATTTATTGAGCGTCCATTGAGAAAGGAACTCTAGATTTATGGTTATCTTGCTGAGAGTACTCTGGATTTCACTTAATTGTTTTAATATCTTTTTGTATATTTTTTTTTCTGTTTAGTTAGTAGACAATAAGGTAAATTTAAAGAAGTTATCCAGGATTTATGTTTTATACCCTATCCTTAGGATAGGCCATAAACATCTGTTGGGTGGGGGCAAGAGTTGCCCTTTCACTGAATTAGCTGTACAAGACTGCTTCCAATGCCCATACTATATACAAAATGGGGTCTGAAGCAGTTGGCTCCTTGCCCTGCATGGTGGCCAGGTGCTGGTAATGCAGATGGCAGCTGAGCTTCAGTATTGGTGCCCGGCCACTATAGAGGGACGGGAGCTATCTGCTTATAGTCCCCATGTTGCGTATAGTACAGGAGTTGGAAGTAGCCCCGTGCAGCTGATTGGTGAGAGTGTCAACTGTCAGCCTCTCCACCTATCATATATTTATAGACCATAAAAACATACCTGGACAACCCCATTAACAATGTATTCAAACAGGAAGAGACATAGGATATGAGAGATTTATTCTTCACAGTGGGACTCATTTATCAAAACTGTCGCCTATAACATCCAGTCAGAGCTAAGCTTTACTTTCCTAAACTACTCTGGTAAAATTAGAACTTTGCAGTGATTGGTCACTATGGCCAACAAAGATCAGATGAGTAGCAAAATGTACCACATTTCTAAAAGTAAAACTATGTCAATCATGAGATATCAAAAGAAAGTTGACTAAAATGAGTAATTGCACAAAAGTTATCATGCAACTTTTGTGTTTTTATAAATTTCACATTTCAGCAAAACTATTTTTTTTCAATCTCCAACACTATTTATAAATCTCTCCCATTGAGTTTGTTGTCCGTAAAAAACAGTATTAGGTTGTGGCTCCACGTTGTGGAAAGACAGTTTATTTCGTAGCATTTTTTTGAGTCAAAGGCAGGAGTGGATTGAGCAGAAGGTAGAAGTATAAGAACTTCCTATATATTTCCCATTACTTTTGTAAAGAATTCTTGGCTTTGGCTCAAAAAAAACGGAACAAAATCTGCAACAAAAAAAAAGCTGCGTTTCCGCAATGTGGGGCCTAAGCCTTAAAGGGAGTCCTCCAAAACAACTTCTAAACCATTTATATGCTGTTGTGGGGACTGTTAGGGGTATAGATAACTTATTATAATATATATATATATATATATATATATATATATATATAAATATATATATACTGTATATATATATATATACACACACACATAACTTTTTTGTGTCATAATGTAATCTTGCTGACAAGCTATGCAATACACTCAGGGTATGGCCGTGTCTGCCAGGGCACCCATTTTCATCTGTGGCTGTCACACTGGTCAATCTTTGTGTTAGGGGTTGAAGACTGCAGGCAGAAATGGGTTTTCTGGCAGGTATGGGTGCGCTGACCTACTTATTTCATACAGATTCAAAGTTGATTTTAACAGCAGCAAGATTGTACATGAAAAAGGTATGTTCACTGTGTCACTAGCTGCACCTAAACAGCATACAAATGATTTAGAAAATATTCTGGAGGGAGCAGATTCCCTTTAAATGGGTTATCCACTTTCCAATACTGATGGCCTATCCTGTTTACATATCGGGAGCTGTGCAGCTCACCCGCAGTACAAAGTGGCCAGCCATAGACTTCAATGGAGTCTTAAAGCCACCACTACACCTTGTATGGCCAATGAGCAGTGCCGCTCCTGGCATGTAAACATTACCGGGAACTGTGCTGTCTCAGAGCAGCTAATCTGCGGGGGTCCAAGTTGGTGGACTTGCAGATTTAATATTGATAACCAATCCTAAGGATAGGCCATCAATATTAGAAAGGGAATAACCCCTTTAAGAATTAGGAGGAAAAAAAAAGATCAAATACAGCAATTGGTGGCTTCTGTACTACTACTACTACAGTCATGGCCAAAAGTTTTGAGAATGATACAAATATTAATTTTTGCAAAGTCTACTGCTTCAGTTTTTCTAATGGCAATTTGCATATACTCCAGAATGTTATAAAGAGTGATCAGCTTAACAGCAATTACTTGCAAAGTCAATATTTGCCTAGAAAATGAACTTTATCCCCCAAAACACATTTCAACATCATTGCAGCCCTGCCTTAAAAGGACCACCTAACATCGTTTCAGTGATTGCTCCATTAACACAGGTGTGGGTGTTGATGAGGACAGGGCTGGAGATCAATCTGTCATGATTAAGTAAGAATGACACCACTGGACACTTTAAAAGGAGGCTGGTGCTTGCCATCATTGTTTCTCTTCTGTTAACCATGGTTATCTCTAAAGAAACACGTGCAATCATCATTGCACTGCACAAAAATGGCCTAACTGGGAATAGTATTGCAGCTAGAAAGATTGCACCTCAGTCAACAATCTATCGCATCATCAAGAACTTCAAGGAGAGAGGTTCCATTGTTGCCAAAAAGGCTCCAGGGCGCCCAAGAAAGACCAGCAAGCGGCAGGACTGTCTCTTAAAAGTGTTTCAGCTGCGGGATCAGGCTACCAGCAGTGCAGAGCTTGCTGAGGAATGGCAGCAGGCAGGTGTGAGTGCATCTGCACGCACTGTGAGGCGGAGACTCTTGGAGCAAGGCCTGGTCTCAAGGAGGGCAGCAAAGAAGCCACTTCTCTCCAGAAAAAACATCAGGGACAGACTGATATTCTGCAAAAGGTACAGGGAGTGGACTGCTGAGGACTGGGGTAAAGTCATTTTCTCTGATGAATCCCCTTTTCGATTGTTTGGAACATCTGGAAAACAGCTTATTCGGAGAAGAAGAGGTGAGCGCTACCACCAGTCTTGTCTTGTGCCAACTGTAAAGCATCCTGAAACCATTCATGTGTGGGGTTGCTTCTCAGCCAAGGGAATCGGCTCTCTCACAGTCTTGCCTAAAAACACAGCCATGAATAAAGAATGGTACCAGAATGTCCTCCAAGAGCAACTTCTCCCAACCGTCCAAGAGCAGTTTGGCGCTCAACAATGCCTTTTCCAGCATGATGGAGCACCTTGCCATAAAGCAAAGGTGATAACTAAATGGCTCAGGGAACAAAACATAGAGATTTTGGGTCCATGGCCTGGAAACTCCCCAGATCTTAATCCCATTGAGAACTTGTGGTCAATCATCAAGAGACGGGTGGACAAACAAAAACCAACAAATTCAGACAAAATTAAAGCATTGATTCTGCAAGAATGGACTGCTATCAGTCAGGATTTGGTCCAGAAGTTGATTGAGAGCATGCCAGGGAGAATTGCAGAGGTCCTGAAGAAGAAGGGTCAACACTGCAAATATTGACTTGCTGCATTAACTCATTCTGTCAATATAAGCTTCTGTTACTCATAATATGAATGCAATTATATTTCTGTATGTGATAAAAACATCTGACAAACACACATAAAAAACAGAGGGCAGCAGATCATGTGAAAATATAATATTTGTGTCATTCTCAAAACTTTTGGCCATGACTGTACTAATAATAATAATAATAATCTGTGAGCATGGTTATGACATTATATATATTCTTCTCATAATTAGATAAAGTAAATGTTACACTTGCATTTTCTACATGTACGCATTTTTTGCATGTGTAGATGTTAGTGTTGTGTTATTGGAATACAGTATTTGTTGACCTTCAGGTTGACTCTGATTTACATACGTAAACTATAAAATGCCTTGGTTAAAAAAAAATGACAGATAAGTTGCCAAGAAACAAAACTACTTAGAACTAAAGGCAACCATGGAGACAAAAATCGGACATATGAAAAACCATGCAGTAGAGTAGAAATGGAAGTTATTATTGGAATAGTCGAAGAGAAAAAGTGGAAGAGACCAAAAAAATAGCAATATGAACGGATACTATCACCGAAGTTATGAGAAACCTGAAGATGGAAACAGAAGAATGGACTTTCTGGAGAAACAGTATTGATAGGGTCACGAGGAGCCAAGTAGATGATGCCTATTAGTAATGGTAAAACATTGCCTAAGGTCATAGGTAGGCCACTGAGTTTCTCGGCCCGGATAACACCCTGTGAATGTGACCTAAAATTGACACAAAAAGGAGCTCGAACTTTTTCATATCACAAATTTTACTTCATAATGGTACCATTTTATGTTCTGTACAATGTACTAGGCAGATGGAAAAAAAGAAAATCAAATTTGGGAGGAATTAAAATCCTACTTGGTTGATACTGTGTCCCATACTTGTACTTTACAAATATTCTGATGACTGGGTACTACTAGTTATGGGCGTAGACCTATTTTCTCCAATCAGTTCTGTGTAGAGACAGAACTTTGACAAGGAAAATAATAACGTTGAGGCCCCACGTTGCGGAAACACAGCTTTTTTTGTTGCAAATTTTGCTGTGGTTTTTGTGAGCCAAAGCCAAGAATGGATGCAAAAGGAATGGGAAATATATAGGAAGCTCTTATACTTCTACCTTTTGCTCAATCCACTACTGGCTTTGGCTCAAAAATCGCAGCAAAATGTGCAATAAAAAAAGCTGTTTCCGCAACATGGGGCTTTAGCCTAAGATGAGCCGTAGTGAGCGCTGAGGAAAACACTGCAGCGGAAACGCATTTTTTTTACGCGGCGCTTTTCGCAGAAAGTCAAATCGCTGTGTTTTTGGCAACGTGAGGCCCTGGCCTAAAGGATTCCAGGAACAAAAACATCCAGGACCATGTGATTCTTGGCCCCAGACAGTAGTTTAAAAAGCATTGCCACAAGAGAATACAGCATACATATTAATAAGTTGGTCCATGTGCTGCATTCAATACAACGCTGGATATTTTTGTTCCCCTGATTCTGAAATTCAAGCTGTCCTGCAGGCTCAGGAGCTATCACCATTTGAATGAAATGAAAGGCTATGGCAGGAGACCCAGGAGGACCCCACTACTGACACAGAGACATAAAAAAGCTAAAATTCAGTTTGCAAAAATGTACATGAGTAAGCCAAAATCCTTCTGGGAAAAGCTCTTGTGGACAGATGAAACCAAGATAGAGCTTTTTGGTAAAGCACATCATTCTACTGTTTACCAAAAACGGAAAGAAGCCTACAAAGAAAAGAACACAGGACCAAAAGTCAAATATGTGGGAGGTTCAAGGATGTTTTGGGTTTGTTTTGCTGCCTCTGGCACTGGGTGCCTTGACTGTGTGCAAGGCATCATGAAATCTGAAGATTACCATAGGATTTTGGGCCGCAATGTCGGGCCCAGTGTCAGAAAAACTGGATTTGCATCCTACGTCATGGGTCTTCCAGTAGGATAATGACCCCAAGCATACTTCAAAAAGCACCGCAAAATGGATGGAAACAAAATGCATTGAACACCTGTGGAAAGATCTTAAAATTGCTATTGGGAGAAGAGAAGGCACCCTTTAAATATGAGAGACCTGGAGCAGTTTGCAAAAGAAGAGTGGTCCAAAATTCCAAAAGTGCAACAATCTTGTTGATGGTTAAAGGAAGAGATTGACCTCAGTTATTTTTTCCAAAGGGTGTGCAACCCAATATTAAGTTGAAGATGCCTGTAATTTTGTCTGGCCCATTTTTGGAGTTTTCTGTGAAATTATATCATTTTTGGCTTTTTTTTTCTCTGTTTTTTTGTGTTCCATTACACACAAAATAAATAAAAATGTGTATAACAAAACACCTGTAATTGCAATAATTTTCTGAGAGAAATAGCTCATTTTCTGGAAAAATTTCAGGGGTGCCAACACTTACGGTCATGACTGTATAAGAGATATCCAACAAAAATAACAATAGATGTGGAAAAAAAAATGTTTCTAATAAAAATGTACAAGTAATGCTACCCAGAGTTTTAATTGTAAACTGCTATAATATTAAAATAATAAAACCTGGTATCTGATTGGATACAATGGTCAATATTGTCACTGTTTGGTAATACCATGAGGGCCATTGTTTTCAGTATGAATGGACTATTGATACTTCAAGGGACAGGCAAACATAATACTATTAGTTGTGAAAAGTGCAAACATTACTTATGGGGATACTGCAAATATTTTATGTGTTTTCAGAGTATTTTGGGTGAATTATATAGCCGCCATACACCGCAGTAATACTTCCTAATTTCACTCCAGGGAGGATTCCGACTTAATGGTTACTTAAATCATTGCTTAAAAAAACCTCAATTTGTCAAGCTATTTGTTATTGTTATCTAAACTAGCCCGGGTTTCTCATTAAATAGAATTAAATCAATACTTTATTTCCAGTTTGTGAATTCCTTTGCGGACTTCTATCTTGTTCTTGACATTAAATGAAGCAGTCAGATTTCTCAGCAATAAATTGGAGGTTCTTTGATATTTTATTCATTTGCATTTTTTTTATTGCATTAATTACCTTCATTGCTCAGTGTTAAGTGCTTTTATTAAATAAACCTTTTATCTTCGAAGGGCTAATTTATTAATTTAGTAGTTCTCAACATTCGGGGGTTGTGACATCTACTGACACATAATCCACATGATTAATTTAATTTGTCTAAAATTCCTCTTGTTTGTGTTCCAGACTTGGGACATGGTTTACCCATACCCTTGTGATTTACCTAAAACACACAGGATATGTACCTCCATATGTAAATTTTAATTTCTAGAATTACAAAATAATTGATCCATGCTGTTTATTAGCTAGATTCACTTACAGACATCACACTTTCAATAAAGGACAGAGAAGAAGGAGATCTTAATTACTATAGTCCTTTACTTTCTCCCTGCAAAAAAAATATTTGTGCAGCAAGCCACATTGTACAACAGTAGTACCATATAAAAATAACTATACATGCTTGGTATTGCCATAATGTCTCTAAACCACAGAATAAAGGATTAGTAACACATTATTTATGCAACCCAAACAGCAAAAAATTCAATAGAAATGGTCAGAAAGGTTACTATACAGTGGGGAAAAAAGTATTTAGTCAGCCACCAATTGTGCAAGTTCTCCCACTTAAAAAGATGAGAGAGGCCTGTAATTGACATCATAGGTAGTCCTTAACTATGAGAGACAAAATGAGAAAACAAATCCAGAAAATCACATTGCCTGATTTTTAAAGAATTTATTTGCAAATTATGGTGGAAAATAAGTATTTGGTCAATAACAAAAGTTCATCTCAATACTTTGTTATATATCCTTTGTTGGCAATGACAGAGGTCAAACGTTTTCTGTAATTCTTCACAAGGTTGGCACACACTGTTGCTGGTATGTTGGCCCATTCCTCCATGCAGATCTCCTCTAGAGCAGTGATGTTTTGGGGCTGTCGCTGGGCAACACGGACTTTCAACTCCCTCCAAAGGTTTTCTATGGGGTTGAGATCTGGAGACTGGCTAGGCCACTCCAGGATCTTGAAATGCTTCTTACGAAGTCACCCCTTCATTGCCCTGGCGGTGTGCTTGGGATCATTGTCATGCTGAAAGACCCAGCCACGTTTATTCTTCAATGCCCTTGCTGATGGAAGGAGGTTTGCACTCAAAATCTCACGATACATGGCCCCATTCATTCTTTCATGAACACAGATCAGTCGTCCTGGTCCCTTTGCTGAGAAACAGCCGCAAAGCATGATGTTGCCACCCTCATGCTTCACAGTAGGTATGGTGTTCTTTGGATGCAACTCAGCATTCACTCTTCTCCAAACACGACGAGTTGTGTTTCTACCAAACAGTTCTACTTTGGTTTCATCTGACCATATGACATTCTCCCAATACTTTTCTGGAACATCCAAATGCTCTCTAGCAAACTTCAGACGGGCCCGGATATGTACTGGCCTAAGCAGGGGGACACGTCTGGCACTGCAGGATCTGAGTCCCTGGCGGCGTAGTGTGTTACTGATGGTAGCCTTTGTTATGTTAGTCCCAGCTTTCTGCAGGTCATTCACTAGGTCCCCCCGTGTGGTTCTGGGATTTTTGCTCACCGTTCTTGACCCCATAGGGTGAGATCTTGCGTGGAGCCCCTGATCGAGGGAGATTATCAGTGGTCTTGTGTGTCTTCCATTTTCTAATTATTGCTCCCACAGTTGATTTCTTCACACCAAGCTGCTTGCCTATTGCAGATTCAGTCTTCCCAGCCTGGTGCAGGTCTACAATTTTGTTTCTGGTGTCCTTCCACAGCTCTTTGGTCTTCACCATAGTGGAGTTTGGAGTGTGACTGTTTGAGGTTGTGGACAGGTGTCTTTTATACTGATAACAATGTCAAACAGGAGCCATTACTACAGGTAATGAGTGGAGGACAGAGGAGCCTCTTAAAGAAGAAGTTACAGGTCTGTGAGAGCCAGAAATCTTGCTTGTTTGTAGGTGACCAAATACTTATTTTCCACCATAATTTGCAAATAAATTCTTTAAAAATCAGACAATGTGATTTTCTGGATTTGTTTTCTCATTTTGTCTCTCATAGTTGAGGTCTACCTATGATGTCAATTACAGGCCGGCCTCATCTTTTTAAGTGGGAGAACTTGCACAATTGGTGTCTGACTAAATACTTTTTTTCCCCACTATATGTGCTTGGGGAGATTGCCTTTGCTGGACACCTTTACAGGCATACAGATTCTTGAAGGGTTATCCAGAACTATGAAACAGAGCTCCACTTCCTCTTCTCAGGCAGCGACATTATGTTTGTTGGTCACAAAGACATGCTACAACTCAGCCCTATGCAATTGAAAGTGACTGAGCTACAATATGGCCATGTAACCAACAGACATAATGTCACTTCCTAAGAAGAAGTGGAGTTCAGTTTCATAGTCCAACAATATCATCTATGCTCTGAATAGAATTCTAGGGAAGGATATGTAAATAAGTTTTCCTAGATAGAAAAAGGAAAACTTTGCCACCTATTGGAAGGTAGCCCTGACTTTCAGGAAGCCTTGTAACATTTCTTGGAGTATAAGCCAATTCAGAAAAAAAGGAAAAGACACCCATTCACCGACAGTTGTTTCAGGTTCTTGTCCATCACTGCAGAACAGGGTTCTGGTGGGCTAGGTGAGATGCTATTGACATGAGTCAAAAAGCAACGATGTTTCCTTGTGCAGACTGCCTTTGTAGGCCACCTTCACAGGTGTATGGAGTCTTAAAGACCATGCTGCTTGGTACTCTGTGGAAGAAATTGCAAATAAGTTTTCCTAGATAGAAAAGGGAAAACTGTGCCACTAGCACCACCCATTGGAAGATAAGTCACTATAAGTCAGTCTCAAGAAGCCTTGTGACATAACTTTAGATATATATTGGGGGGAATTGTTGTTTTTTTTTTTTTTTTTTTACATTTTCCCCAGACATAGTTAATAAAAGTTAATCAATAAGTCATACACACATAGACAAAATTGTTGGTACCTTTCCGTCCACACGTATATGTATCAAAAGGCCATTACAAAATATAACTCTTTAACAAAAACAAGACCTTACACGGTTTTGTTGATGGCATAATTAAAAAGTTACTGGTCTCTGAATATAGTGATGAAAAAACAAAAGTCAAGGGGTGGAGATTTAATAGAAGATGTCAAAATTTCCACATCCTAAGCCTGACCCACCAATGTGATTGATGTCCATCAGCCCTAATCTGGCAATTTCAGTGACATTAGTGTAGTGCCATCTAGCTACGGCTCTCTTTACTTACTGTCCTGCGCTCCAAGGCCATGGATGCTGTCATTCAGATCTTGTGCTGTAAACCTTGCAGTCTGTTCCCAGCCAATCTCCTGTACCCAAAGGCTATCTTTGTCAGCTTCCCCCACAGCTTCTTAGTTTGTTATGCTGGGATGGTGTTTTTCTCTGCTGCTGCTGTATTATCTGTTTATATGTATTTGACCTCAGCTTGCTATCTCACATCAACCCTGCTACCTATTCTTGCTCTGCTGGTTGCTCATGTCTGACCTAGACTTGTTATCTCACCTTGTCCCTCCTACCTGTTCTTGCTTTGTTAACCATGTCTGACCTCAGCTTGTTCCTGACCTTAAAGGGGTATTCCCATGAACATAATCATGTCTCTATTTGTACATAATTAAAAGTTAAACATTTTTGCATATATAAGAAGTTAAAAATTCTGCAGAGTTTTAAAGATTTTCTCTAACCATCTTAGTGGTGACAGTTTGTTGTCTTGATCGGTTGCTAATGGATACGACCACGATTGCAGAAAATTTCTATGGTCTGGGACTTGTCAGGAACCCAGCCATGATTTTCTTATTGTAGCTAGGTTATCAGGCAGGGACTCTACATGTATCAGAAGATATCCCGGCCACAATAAGTAAATCATAGTTGATTTTCTGACCTTAGAAAGGTCCTGCATACATGGTCATATCCACTGGCAACCGATCAAGACAACAACTTGTGACCACAAGATAATTAGAGAAAATCTTTAAAACTGTGCAAAATGTTTAATTACTTATTTTTGTAAAAGTGTTTAACTTTTAATTATCTACAAATTTAAAAATGGTTATGTTTGTGGGAGTACCCCTTTAAGCCTGTACCTGACCACTCTCCTGCCTGACCTTTTGGTGCTTTACACTGGTGTCTCTTGGCCCTAAACCAAGAGTGACCGGGAGGTCTCCTTGCAGCAAAGCCCAGATAACTGTACAGGGGTTAAGGGGTGAAGACAAGAGAGGCCGCTTAGACATTGTCCTTAGAAATGGATGAAAGCCAAATGGGATTAATGACACAGTGGATCCATAATATTCTGATTTTAACAGTTAGCAAGACTGAGGGATGTTAATCACAGTGGAGGGAACTGGTTGGGGCATAGAGAACATAACTTTTTCCATTAACTCTTCACTCCCTTGACTTGAAAGACTTAATTTGCTAACACAATAAAAGTTATTTTTCTGTTGATGGCAGAACAACACGTGAGAGGCACTATGAGGCCCCAAGAGTTTTGTTTTTTTTTTCGGTGGGGTGAAAAGCAGCTGACAGTTCTCCTTTAATGTTGAGTTTTATTACATGCACTGACCCTTTAATAAATTGTACCACACCAGAATAATCTGCACAGGTGCTGTGCATTTTGTAAAAACATAAAATTTATAATGTACAGAGATTTCCATTTATGTGTTAATTCTGCTTCAAGTGCTGTATGTATTTTTAGAAGTGGATATTGCCTAAGAACACAAATGAGTGACGGGGATCATAATCTCTCCCTGTGTTATCATAGATCATGCACAAAGCACAAAGCCCCTTTGATCCCTTAAAATACCCAACTCGGCTTACAAGGAAATTAAATCCCAGAGCTCATATTCTCATCAAGTTTCTGGTGTTTTATAGTTCTGATTATGATAATCTATGGTTGTGTAAACTGGATGGAAAATATTGTATATAATCTTAATTTTAGATTACAAAAACATAATCAGCCAAAATTTATAACAATAATGTTTAAGAAAGTGTCCTTTTTGTTATATTAAACAATGATACAGTATATTCAGAAATTACCAGCTAGTTTATCCCAAACCTTGGGATTATAAATCCCACAACATATGCTTGCTGTATTTTATTGATCTAACACAAATTGCCTTATTCTCGGGAGCTTCTATGTCATCATTTTTAAATCATAAAAGATTTCTTAAAAAGTATCCTCTTTAGAGTTGTAGTTACAATATTCTACCACTAGAGGTTCTGTAAAAAGCTAATGGAAAATATTGAATTATCAGATGGTGAACAGATGGTGCAATTTTCTGATGTATATAGAAATAAGAGAATTTTTCACTCTACGTGAACTCTACCAACTCGTGAATTGTTTGGTAATGTACTCAGGGAATCAGAAAGGTAGGAATCGATAGCCACTTTATATAGCTAATCTGGCTATAAGGTGTTATAGTTAGTGGTGGACATAGATGGAATAGATGGTATTTATTGAGAGCCAGGTTATGAACATAGAAAGTCTTTTCAATGGACAGAGAGAGAGGAAACACAAGCATACCATGGGCGGTATGGTCTGAACAGTCAGAAATATCTCCAAGAAAATTGAATAGGTGTTCACCTTCTAAAGTTGTGCGAAGATAGGCACAAATCTATTGTAGATCTGTAGATCTAGGTTGCTGCTGTCCTTTGTACATACTTCAACCCTGTGTAGGTATTCCTGTGAAGAAAGGCAAAAATCTCGGTTTAAGGACACAGCACCAAAGTAATCCAGGTGCAGAGAGGATGATACAGCAAAGAAAAATATTTTTGGATTACAGTTTACAGGGTAGAATTAACCACTTTTTCACGTCCTCATAGATGTTCAGTATTATATACCACTAGGAAGCCAACAGTACACTTAATTCAGGGCACTGTTGTCATTCCCGGTATACACCCCAGGACTGCAAGGAGTGCAGTGTAACTTCTAGATGGAGGGGCCAGGATCTGAGGAACAGAGGAGGAAGGATAAAAGGTGTTATTGTTCTGCACCTCCGCACACTACACTGTGATCAGGGCACGTGATAAGCCTGACCAAACAGCTGAACTGTAAGGCCCACCCTTCTGACAGTGGGGAGATATCGGTGCCAAAATTAACAGCACTGATACGTCCAGAACGGGGGCTCATACCGGGAACTGCACATCTATGAGGATATGAAAGGTCCTCTTTAATTTTACCCCATATTGTGTAGTCCAATAAAAATTCATTGTACTGTATCATTCATTCTAGATCTGGATTACTATGGTGGTTCATCCCAAGACCAAGATTTTTTTCCCTTTATCTTTACACTTGTGGATAAATAATTCACAAGTGTTTCATTTTCAAGTAAATTTCAAGATAGTGATAATACACTAGAAAGGACTGCCTTTTTGTGTGAATTGACTATTTCTTTGTAATGTATCTTTTTTGTCTGTACTTGAACACTACAAATTGTACAGTGCTGTGAAATATATTGGCACTATATAAATAAAATGTATTATTATTATTTTAATGGTTGTGATGCCCCTTCCTTGCCTATAGGGTTTCTGTGCAGCTACCAAGCTTGCACATATTGTATGTTATAAAAGCTTATTCTTCACTGATAAACCATGTTCTATTGTCAAATGTAACAATTTAATTGTGTTCTCCAAGGCTGTTTTATTGTGATGACGTCAAAATAGCTTTTGTCTTAATCCCTAATTGTCATAATTATATTAGTCTTTATTTCTATGCTGTGTTATACATTATCTCAAAAGTATTCAAGTTTATTCCAAGGCTTTGTCTATTCTGTCTCTTTATTTCTCAGTTGTGTACTGTTGCTGTAATACTGTATTACAGCAGATCTTACTTTCAGGGGTGTAAGGTGTAGGGTGCTGATTATAGAGGATCAGGGCCCAGGAATCTTAGGATAGCTAAGAGAAGTCTCTTCACAATATCATGAGACCAGTACTATGAAAGATGTATTATAGTTCAGGGCCTGGTACAGATTTTGCAATGAGGCGCAGGAATTCCATGTCACATGTCTGTTCACCTGTATTGATATGCTGTGTTATATTGTGATGGTGTCACAATATCCTTAAATTTGTATCTTTATTTAAACCAGTCTTATAACAAAGACTACAAGCAGCAAAGGGCTCTCGTGCAGGAACAGTTTGTTGGCCCTCATGTAGCCAAACGGCTTATTCAGCAGGTGTGAGTTGATCACTATAGAGCAATTACCTCTGTGCCACCTCCTCAAGTAAATCGAATGCTTTACACAATCCCATACATGTAATCTATGTGTGCCCTTCATGCCTAAAGACATGGCTGCCTTTTGACATTTTTGTGAGCTATAGAAACAGAGTTCTGTATTCCTAATTTAAAATATTAAAGCTGAATATGCCCTCACCTACAGGCTCTTTGAGGACTACATGAAGATCATGGTGTTGGGAGCAACAGAGAACTTAAAGGTTTTTTTTCAGGACTTATATGTCGATGACCTATACTTAGGATCAGCTGTTTGAAGAGTCCACAGTGCTCAAAAGGGCTGGGGTCTCTTCCCAGTGCCGATAACGTCATGCTCATGGGTCACATGATACTACAGCAGCTCCTGTACCAAGCACAGCCCCTGTGCTTTGTACAATGCTGTGCTTAGTAATCAGTAAAGATGGGTGAATCGACTTGTACCAAGCCGGGTTTGACCTGAATATTCCAAACTGAAGAGACCCCAAAGTATAATAAATTCCCTTCCGGTTCTATCCGAACAAGTTTGGACCGAAACGGGCATTGCAAACATAGGACGAAATTAATCTTCTGGGGTTCATCCATCCTTAGTATTGAGTGAAGAGGCTGTAGCTCTCACACAAATGCTGCAGCCTCATCAACCTATTGGTTAGAGGAGGTCCCAGATTTGGATCCCTCATGGTCATATATTGAAGACCTATACTGAGAATAGATTGCCAATATATAAGTTGCAGATGTTACTATCATCTAATGTTAATGTTAACATCCATTTTGTGTCCTTAAACAAAATGGAAATGGATCCTTTTTTTACATAGCTATCCATTTGCATACGATTTTGCATCCATTAAATGGTTCTGCTATGAAAAACTTGATCTAAATGGAGTCTTTTTTTTGTATGACCAGCCACTATAGACATTAGATTTCACCAAATTTAGCTGGATTTGTGTAAGGCTAGCTCAAGTAGTGGTAGCGAGAGAGAAGTTGTAAAGCAGGAACATCAGCTGATCAAACGGGTAGTGCTCTAACAGTCAGCGACCAGTGGGAGAGCTCTTTTTTGAAGCCTTCCTTCTAGCTTGTTGAATGTTCCACCACATTGGGTTGATTGAACTGGGTCCCATGGTGTTTCAACAATTTGTAATGTGTAGATCCTATTTTAAGAAATGGAAACCCTAGTCATTTCAACTAAGTGGAAGTGCACAGGATCCAGTAAAAATGGGCAAATTTGTTGTAGAACATTTTGCATCTGGAAATCAGTACCAATATAGAGATGTTTTAGTGACAAGCACAGAGGTTTCTGAAATGCCCCATAAGATGAATGGAACGGTGGCAGAAATTTCTGCAACTCTCCATATATGAAGGCACCCAAGGAGTTAGAAAGCTGCAACGCCTGTTTTTATATTTTTAATCCCCAGCTTGAATTCCTGATTTTAATATCAGTTGTTCTGGTCTGATGTCAGCTCTGCCTAAGACGACAATTGGATGACTCAGGTTCAAAACGGCCATGAAAAACGGCCATTTTTCATGGCCATCTTGCACCCGAGGTACAAAAATAGGACATGACCTATCAACCATCAAAATTATAGTCATGTGAATATCATCCATTCACTGTCATTGAATTTAATACTGCCGTGTGACATCACTGACATGTGAATATAGCTTAAGGAAGTCTTCCACCTTACATTCCTTTCCAAATACCATCCCTGTGGAACCCGCAGCGGAACATTGTAGGTTTGCTCACTGATTACCCTCAGATATAATGGGGTTAATCAGAGTGAGTCTCAAACCACTTCTGTGGCTGAATCAGCGCAGAAATCACAGAAGATCGAGTCGGATGCCTCTTTTTTCAGCATGCTGAAAAAAAAATGTTTGTCACCGGCGCCGCTTCCCTTTGAAAATAAAATTAAAGGTTTTTGGACCTGATTTTGAGGTGGACTCCTGCATGTGAACTGGCCCTAAAGGGCCCTTTAACTGAGTGAACATTGGTAGCAAAGTTTAGCTTTACATTTAACACTTTACACAAAGTGTTATCTCTCATCCTTTATTGGCTTTTTTACGGCTTTGCATCTTCTGTGATAAGATATCACGCTGCAGCAAATTTCAACATAAAAAAAAAACATTTTAGAAATGTTAACATCACTTCACAGGCGATTAACCCTTTCTATCACTGGTGCATTGTAAAATGTTTGGATAGCGCATACCGTCCACATTATTATATCTCATAATGCAGCATAACCTTTTCAGGCATTCTGAAAATATACATTATTATGAACCACAAGAAAATAGCACTCCATTCTTTACACATGGATGAATAAAAGATTTTCCAAATGGTAACCGTTGCCAGAATTTTTTTTTCCCCATAACATAGCTGCGATGATCAAAAACGTGAAGGAGTAAATGATATTGACTGACAATTAAGCTCTGTAATCTTCTCAAATAATAGCTAGGACACATCATTTAACATTAGTTAACACATGCAGATTATTTTTGCCCCAGGGCCTTGCATTACTAGTAATCTTGTATGCTTTTCATGATAAAGTATACTTGGGTATTAGAGCAAACAAAGCGATTCTGAAACCATTCTGCGCACAATTAATCATTAGCTACTTCAATATGTTCTATAATGAGAAGCCATTTCACACTGTTTGCCAGACATGATAACACTGTATACAGTCATATGAAAAAGTTTGGGCACCCCTATTAATCTTAATCATTTTTAGTTCTAAATATTTGGGTGTTTGCAACAGCCATTTCAATTTGATATATCTAATAACTGATGGACACAGTAATATTTCAGGATTGAAATGAGATTTATTGTACTAACAGAAAATGTGCAATATGCATTAAACCAAAATTTGACCGGTGCAAAAGTATGGGCACCTCAACAGAAAAGTGACATTAATATTTAGTAGATCCTCCTTTTGCAAAAATAACAGCCTCTAGTCGCTTCCTGTAGCTTTTAATCAGTTCCTGGATCCTGGATGAAGGTATTTTTGACCATTCCTCTTTACAAAACAATTCCAGTTCAGTTAAGTTTGATGGTCGCCGAGCATGGACAGCCCGCTTCAAATTATCCCACAGATGTTCAATGATATTCAGGTCTGGGGACTGGGATGGCCATTCCAGAACATTGTAATTGTTCCTCTGCATGAATGCCTGAGTAGATTTGGAGCTGTGTTTTGGATCATTGTCTTGCTGAAATATCCATCCCCGGCGTAACTTCAAATTCGTCACTGATTCTTGTACATTATTCTCTAGAATCTGCTGATACTGAGTTGAATCAATGCGACCCTCAACTTTAACAAGATTCCCGGTGCCGGCATTGGCCACACAGCCCCAAAGCATGATGGAACCTCCACCAAATTTTACAGTGGGTAGCAAGTGTTTTTCTTGGAATGCTGTGTTTTTTTGACGCCATGCATAACGCCTTTTTGTATGACCAAACAACTCAATCTTTGTTTCATCAGTCCACAGGACCTTCTTCCAAAATGAAGCTGGCTTGTCCAAATGTGCTTTTGCATACCTCAGGCGACTCTGTTTGTGGCGTGCTTTCAGAAACGGCTTCTTTCGCATCACTCTCCCATACAGCTTCTCCTTGTGCAAAGTGTGCTGTATTGTTGACCAATGCACAGTGACACCATCTGCAGCAAGATGATGCTGCTGCTCTTTGGAGGTGGTCTGTGGATTGTCCTTGACTGTTCTCACCATTCTTCTTCTCTGCCTTTCTGATATTTTTCTTGGCCTGCCACTTCTGGGCTTAACAAGAACTGTCCCTGTGGTCTTCCATTTCCTTACTATGTTCCTCACAGTGGAAACTGACAGGTTAAATCTCTGAGACAACTTTTTGTATCCTTCCCCTGAACAACTATGTTGAACAATCTTTGTTTTCAGATCATTTGAGAGTTGTTTTGAGGAGCCCATGATGCCACTCTTCAGAGGAGATTCAAATAGGAGAACAACTTGCAATTGGCCACCTTAAATACCTTTTCTCATGATTGAATACACCTGGCTATGAAGTTCAAAGCTCAGTGACGTTACAAAACCAATTTTGTGCTTCAGTAAGTCAGTAAAAAGTAGTTAGGAGTATTCAAATCAATAAAATGATAAGGGTACCCAAATTTTTGCACCGGTCAAATTTTGGTTTAATGCATATTGCACATTTTCTGTTAGTACAATAAACCTCATTTCAATCCTGAAATATTACTGTGTCCATCAGTTAATTGATATATCAAATTGAAATGGCTATTGCAAACACCCAAATATTTAGAACTAAAAATGATTACAATTAATAGGGGTGCCCAAACTTTTTCATATGACTGTATCTCAGTACATCTGAAATCACAATGTTCTCCATATGTAGCTTTCTAACTAATCTGATTTTATTTTTGAAGGCAATAGAAAACCTTATGCCATGCCACCTTAAAAGGAATGTGTCATCAGAAAAAAACTGATTGTTTTCAATTTAAACATGTATTTCTAAGCATTTTGCTGTGAGTTCCATGTCAATATAAAAACATATTGAAATAAAATCAACAACTTACAATAAGTGGATACTTTCTGTTCTGTAGAGATCACTAAGTAGTTATCTCATTACCATCACGGGCAGAACTACATTGTACAGTGGGGAAAAAAAAGTATTTAGTCAGCCACCAATTGAGCAAGTTCTCCCACTTAAAAAGATGAGACCGGCCTGTAATTGTCATCATAGGTAGACCTCAACTATGAAAGACAAAATGAGAAAACAAATCCAGAAAATCACATTGTCTGATTTTTAAAGAATTTATTTGCAAGTTATGGTGGAAAATAAGTATTTGGTTAATAACAAAAGTTAATCTCAATACTTTGTTATATATCCTTTGTTGGCAATGACAGAGGTCAAACGTTTTCTGTAAGTTTTCACAAGGTTGGCACACACTGTTGCTGGTATGTTGGCCCATTCCTCCATGCAGATCTCCTCTAGAGCAGTGATGTTTTGGGGCTGTCGCTGGGCAACACGGACTTTCAACTCCCTCCAAAGGTTTTCTATGGGGTTGAGATCTGGAGACTGGCTAGGCCACTCCAGGACCCTGAAATGTTTCTTACGAAGCCGCTCCTTTGTTGCCCTGGTGGTGTGCTTGGGATAATTCTCATGATGAAAGACCCAGCCACGTTTCATCTTCAATGCCCTTGCTGATGGAAGGAGGTTTGCACTCAAAATCTCACGATACATGGCCCCATTCATTCTTTCATGTACACAGATCAGTCGTCCTGGTCCCTTTGCAGAGAAACAGCCCCAAAGCATGATGTTGCCACCCCCATGCTTCACAGTAGGTATGGTGTTCTTTGGATGTAACTCAGCGTTCACTCTCCTCCAAACACGACGAGTTGTGTTTCTACTTTGGTTTCATCTGACCATATGATATTCTCCCAATACTCTTCTGGAACATCCAAATGCTCTCTAGCAAACTTCAGACGGGCTCAGATATGTACTGACTTAAGCAGGGGGACACGTCTGGCACTGCAGGATCTGAGTCCATGGCAGCGTAGTCTGTTACTGACGCTAGCCTTTGTTACGTTAGTCCCAGCTTTCTGCAGGTCATTCACTAGGTCCCCCTGTGTGGTTCTGGGACTTTTGCTCACCGTTCTTGTGATCATTTTGACCCCACGGGGTGAGATCTTGCGTGGAGCCCCTGATGGTAGGGAGATTATCAGTGGTCTTGTATGTCTTCAATTTTCTAATTATTGCTCCCACAGTTGATTTCTTCACACCAAGTTGCTTGCCTATTGCAGATTCAGTCTTCCCAGCCTGGTGCAGGTCTACAATTTTGTTTCTGGTGTCCTTCCACAGCTCTTTGGTCTTCACCATAGTGGAGTTTGGAGTGTGACTGTTTGAGGTTGTGGACAGGTGTCTTTTATTCTGATAACAATGTCAAACAGGAGCCATTACTACAGGTAATGAGTGAAGGACAGAGGAGCCTCTTAAAGAAGAAGTTACAGGTCTGTGAGAGCCAGAAATCTTGCTTATTTGTAGGTGACCAAATAATTATTTTCCACCATAATTTGCAAATAAATTCTTAAAAAATCAGACAATGTGATTTTCTAGATATGTTTCCTCATTTTGTCTCTCATAGTTGAGGTCTACCTATGATGTCAATTACAGGCCGGCCTCATCTTTTTAAGTTGGAGAATTTGCACAATTGGTGGCTGACTAAATACTTTTTTTTCCCCACTGTATATATTTCATATATATTTACATCTATCTATCTATGTACAATATACATTATACTATATATACAACATATATACAATGTTAGGCTCGGTTCGCATCTATGCTTTTACTCCGTACGGGGATTCAGTTCCCCTCTCCACATGAAAAATGCGGAGAGAAAAGCGCTGTTTTTCGGGTGGAAACTGAACAGAAACTACACGGATCCCTTTATAGTTAATGGGGTCCGCGGGTTTCCTAAGGTAACCGCTTTTTTATGTGGATTAGGTTGCTGTTCTGGGGATCCTCAAGCAGACCCCCCAGAATGGAAACCCGAGCGCAGATGTGAATCTAGCCTTATACTTATATAGATAGATAACATGGAATCACATTGTTCACAAAAAGTGATGGTCACAGTTCTCTTCCTCTCTCTGCACAATGTCCTCTGCATAGGTCACAAACACTCTACCATTAAAGTCAATGGGGCAGATTCATTAAGCCCCTATGCCATATTTGTGCCATAAAATAGTACAAAACTTCAGGTTTGCAACTTTTTAAACAGCATTGTAACAACTTTTGTTGCAAGTGCTGTTTTTACACCACCCTCGAAACTTTCCAAAAAGGGGACGTAGCAATGGTGCACTGTGGGTGGGACAATCAGCTGCACCATATTCATAATGATGTCTGAAATTTACGCCAGCTATGAGTATACATACTTATACCCACCTCTCCTGGGCTTCTGACAGTCCCCAGCATCCTCTTTGGGGCTCCTCTGGTCTTTGACTGAGGTCATCACGCACCACGTGAGCGCTGAGGCCCAATCACAAGCCCCAGCAGTAACCTCTGGGGTTTGTGACCTCAGTCGCAGGCAGAAGAGGACCGAAAAAGATGCTGAAGAGAGCCGGACTGAGCAAGCATGCCCAGGAAGGTAAGGTGAGTATAAGTGTTTGTTATTTTTAATCACCTCCTCTGGGCCTCTACTTATTATACTCTATAATAATAGCAACAAAGCGGAGGGCCGAACCTCACGAATATTCGTCAAATTTCATGGGGTTCACCTGAAGTGGCTCTAGGGGGGCTCTTGAGAGCATTTTATACTGTTTGTGGTCACTGTGGGGAACATACAGATGCATTTCAATAAATTAGAATATCTTAGAAACGTTCATTCATTTCAGTAATTCAGTAATACAATTCATAATCAGCGTCTTCCATGATTGTGTGTCCTACTGAACCAGACTGAGGGACCATTTAAAGGCTTAGGAAACCTTGGCAGGTGACACTGAATTTACAATACTGAACTTTTTTACAATATTCAAATTTTCTTAGATTTTGGTTTTCATTATCTGTAATTAGAGATGAGCGAATTTCTCAAAAGTTTCATTCAGCAGTTCGATTCGAAGTTCCAAAAAAATTTGCTTCAATCCAAATTACTTTGCGGCGAATAAACAGTTATTTCCGGGCTACAGAGAGCCGGGGTGGGCGGCAAAATGGCGGAAGCCCTTGGATGCCGCAGTCATGTTTCTCTCTCTCTCTCTTCAACACGGACAACTTTTATTCATGTGGAAGGATCTGCTAACAAGCAAAGACACGCCTACCCAATCACATCACTAGAGAATATCTTGTGACCATCTGATGTCACAAAGGTCCTTACTAAATATTCGTTACCACGAAGCAATCAGGAAATCCGGAATTGTGGAGAATCGAAGATTTCCTGAAATTTGGATCGAATTCCACTTCTGCAGAATCGATTCGCTCATCTCTACCTGTAATCCATAATCAACATTTACAGAAATTGAAATAGAACACTCTGTGTGTAAAGAATCTAGAAAATATAGGAGGTCACTTTTTTCATTTAACTATTGAAAGAAATAAACGTTTCAAAGAGATTCTAATTTATTGAGATGCTCCTGTATCATAATGTGTGGGGCAGTAGCGTAACTAAAGTCTTCTGGGCCCGGGTGCAAACTTTTGTCCGGCGTCCCCTCCCTAGAGTGAATTTTTGATAGTGGCGGTTACGGGTGCTGCAGCGATAACTCTGATACTTGAAAGGGATACAGCGTTAGTACCTACAACTGCAGTTATCAAGAATATGGTGAGTGAGCAGCACAGCGGCTACATGTAAACAATACTGGGACAGCATTATTCGCTCCACAGTGGCCCCCACAGTGTATTATGAACACCCAAGAACACCCCCCCCCCCCTAGAGCCGGTGCTATTATTATACTTTGGGGTATCCTCAGACCCCAGAGTATAATAAGTAAAGGCCCAGGGGAAGTGATTAACCCCTTCCTGCCGGATGAATTTTTGGATTTTCGTTTTTGACTACAACGCCCCCCCCCCCCACACTTCCAAACCCCATAACTTTTTTCTTTTCTGCTCTCAGAGCCATATGAGGTCTTAATGTTTGCAGGACAAATTTATCTTCATGATGCTACCGTTAGTTATTCTATACAATGTACTGGGAAGCTGGAAAAAAATTCAGAATGGGTGGATTTGAAGAAAATTACTATTACGGCAGATGTCGGGAAGGGGTTAAAAATAACAAACACTTATAATCACCTTATCTTACCTTTCCTGTGTATCCCCGCTCCTCTTCTGTCTTGCAACTGAGGTCCTGCGCTCCAGACATCACTGCTGGGGCCTGTGATTGGGCCTCAGCGCACCCCATGTGACCACTGGGGCCAATCACAGGCCCCAGCAGTGACGTCTTGAGCACAGGAAAACCTCAGAAACCGTCCGGAAGGGCCCCGGACAGGTGAGTATAAATAATTTTTTTTTAGTTTTAGCATAGTATACTGTGTGAGGGCCACTTTGGAGCATATTATACTGTGTGTGGGCCACTGTGCAGCATATTATACTGTGTGGGGGGGGTCACTGTGGAGCATATTATACCATGTGGGCCCACGGTGGAATATATTAATCTGTGTGGGGGCCACTGTGGAACACATTATACTATCTGGGGGCCACTGTGGAGCATACTATACTGTATTAGGGCCAATGTGGAGCATATATACTGTGTAGGGCCACTGTGCAGCATATTATACTGTGGGGGGGGCCACTGTGGAAAATATTATACTGTGTAGGAGCCACTGTGGAGCATATTATACTGTTTGGGGGCCACTGTGGAGCATATTATAATGTGTGGGGACCACTGTGTAACATATTATACTGTGTGGGGGCCACTGTGGAGCATATTATAATGTGTGGGGGCCACTGTGTAACATATTATACTGTGTGGGGGCCACTGTGTAACATATTATACTGTGTGGGGCCAATGTGGAGCATATTATACTGTGTGGGGGCCTCTTCACTATTCACATCACATGCCATCTGTTTTATAGCAGCCATGCGCTATTATTACAATCTGTAATAATATTGCATGGTGATTAGAAAACAGATACTGTGCAATATAAATAGCAAAGGAGTGATGGTGCTCGAAAAAGCACCACAGTATCTTCAAAGAGTTGATCAGCAGGGGCCCTGGGTGCTAGACCCCCACTGATCTCATAGATCTCTTAGACTGTTAGGGTCCTGCAGATCAACCATTTCCCACAGCATTCAGCTCCCAGTATTGTTAACATGCCAGGCACTGCGCTGCTCACTCACCGTATTCTTGATAACTGCAGATGTGGGTACTATAGTTGTATCCCTTTCAAGTATCTGAGATAGAGCTGCAGCACCCATAACTGTCACTATCAAGAATACGCTATAGGGAGGGGGTAGGAGGCCCCAGACAAAGTTTGCACCAGGGCCCACAAGGCTTTAGTCATGCTACTGACAAGTAGCTTAATAAATGTGCCCCAGTATATCTTCAAAATGTCAGGGTGAGAAATGATATATATAGTAATATGTATCTCTATATAATCTATATCTATCTCTATATATTTCTAGACACTTAAAAAAATCAGGCATCACTGCATAGATAAATGAAAAAAAAAGTGGGAGTACTTTATAAACCCATAGGAATTGCTGGTATGGGTCAACAGAGTACCCGGCTTTTTCCTTTTATCTATGGAGTGCTGCCTAATTTTTTGAGGTGTCTGCATAGTGGGACTATTGCCTGTTCCCTTTGGACTGACACCCTTTTTTAGCTGGTGCTGTCTATGCTATATTTCTATATACGGTATATTTATATATATATACAGTATATATACAGTGTCGGACTGGGATGTCTAGGGCCCACCAGTGGAATTGTTTCTAGGGGCCCACCATCAGGACCCCTGCAGATCAGCGGTACCGAGACAGGGCGGCTAAAGGTAATAACATGCCAGGAGCCATGCTGCTCACCCACTATACCATGTGCACTACTGCACTACCTAAACCTACTGCTACACCCTGTATGGCAAGTGAACAGCGTGGCTCCAAGAATTGCTACCTTTACCTGTAGACACACTGTCCTGGAAAAGCTGATCTGCAGAGGTCCTGGCTGTTGTATCATCGCAGATGTAATATTGGTGGCCTATCCTAAGGACAGGCCATCAATATTAGAAAGATGGATAAATCCTTTAAAGAGGTTGTCCAGGAATTGAAGCAACCCATGTAGCTGGCGGGAGGTGTAAAGTAAAAAATAAGTAAATTAAAAAGCATACTCACCTGTCCCCAGTGCTCCATTGTCCACTGCCAGTGTCCATTCAGTCTCGTGCCAGCGACTCCTTGCTGGTAGTCCTGCACCTCATGTGATCTCTAAGACCAATTAGGTACAGGATTTCCAGAAATGAGGCACCGCCATGAGACCGAACAGACACAGGCAGGGGACAACGGGGTGCTGGGGACAGGTGAGTATGCTTTTTTTTTAAAAGTTTCTTATTTTTACACCTCCCTGGCGGCCGACACAGTGGTCGCTCCAGTTTATGGACAACCTCTTTTAAGGGGTTGTCTGGGCCAAATTTTTCTATGGTCACGTCACTGGTCCCCCCACATAGTGGCTTCTTCACTGGTTCCCCCATACTGTAGGGGAACAGTGATTGGGTCATTATATTGTGTGGGAGCAGTGATGGAGGCTAACATTCTGTGGGGGGAGGGACATTAAACTGTGTGATGCATATTAAAGGGGTTGTCCAGGGTTAATCTTTTTTATGGCCTATGCTCAGGATAGGCCATAAATACCTGATCGGTAGGGAGCTGACACACGGCCCCATCAGCTGTTCGGAGCCACTTCTGGAGCCCGTTCTGTACACAACACAGGGCCGAAAGCAGAAAGCTCCATCTGCTGTATAGCAGCCCGGCGCCTTCACTGCAGCTCAGCTCCTACTGACTTCAATAAGTGCTGAGATGCAGTGAAGGTGCCCGGCTAATACACAGTGGAGAGAGCTTTCTGCTTCTGGCCCTGTATTGTGTACAGTTCGGGCATCAGAAGTGGCTCTGTACAGCTGATCGGTCCGGGATCAGCCCCGTACAGATCAGGTATCTGTGGCCTATCCTGAGGATAAACCATAACAAATTATGCCTGGAAATCCCTTTAATTAGTCCGGGGGAGGAGAATCCCCCCCTACCCCCCCCCAAAAAAAAAAAAACATACTAAACATACTCACCTGTACCGAGTGTCCTCCCAGCACGGTCCGGTTCCGCAGCTCCGCTGTCTTCT
Organism: Leptodactylus fallax; assembly: GCA_947044405.1. Classification (NCBI taxonomy): domain Eukaryota; kingdom Metazoa; phylum Chordata; class Amphibia; order Anura; family Leptodactylidae; genus Leptodactylus; species Leptodactylus fallax. The sequence continues at coordinate 728,006 of CAMRHE010000067.1, read as the reverse complement.
TTTGCCAGAAGTCCTCACTGGCTGTGACATCCCAGGTCCCTTCCCTTAGGCCACTGATTGGCCTCAGGGGTCACATGACGTCACAGGTAGTCATGTGCAGGGGGAACTTCAGCTGGAAGAAAACAACAGAACTGCAGGACCAAACCGCACTGGGAGACACTGGGGACAGGAGAGAAAGTTTTTTTTTTTTTTTGGTTTTGCTTTTTTTCACCTGCCCCGGCGTAATAAAAAAAAAAAAAAATGAAGGAGCCACTGTATGGAGTATAAGCTCCACAGTGGCCCCCACCCAGTATTATATACTCCCCACAGTGGCCCCCACACAGTATTATAGGTCCCAACAGCCCCCTCCGCTTCAGTGCTATTATTATACTCTGGGGTCTCCTCAGACCCCAGAGTATAATAATTGGAGGCCCATGGAAGTGATTAAAAATAACAAACTCTCATACTCACCTTGACTTACCTTTCCTTGGCATCCTCACTCCATCCTGTCGTCTTCAGCGTCTTCAGGACCTTTTCCGATGTCGCTGCTGAGGCCTGTGATTGGGCCTCAGCGGTCACGTGGGGGCGCACTGATGTCATTACGCAGCCGCGCCCCATGTGACCGCTAGGGCCTAATCACAGGCCTCAGTCACATGACGGAGGAACGCCGGAGAGGACGCTGTGCCCTGGAGAGGTGAGAATATGTATTTATTATTTTCAGTCACCTCCCCTGGGTGCCCTGCCCTGCCATCTATTGGAAAGGGGCTTGCAATATGCCCTGGCCCCTTTCCAATAACAGTATGTATAGCAGTCAGGGAACCAGGCTTTCCCCGACCACTATCATAGTGGTCCGGGGCCCCGGCCATCTCCAGCTGGCCACGGGCCCCATACCCCGCCGAGCCCGGTCGTTATGCCACTGGTCAGGGGTCCGATCGGGATGGTCAGGATCCCGATCGGGCCCCCATGACATGAGGACTAATAGTCGGGGCTCGGGGCCCACCGGTGGATTCACCGGTTCCATGGTGGGCCAGTCCGAGCCTGTATATATATATATATATATATATGTAGCCCTATTTGGGGGGGGGGGTGAGTATTATCCCTCCCGCAACAGACTCTGGCGCTGACCTGTGTGTATAATGGGACCTGAAGCCTTCGCTGAAGGGAAGAGTGGGAACATATATGAAATATATCAGTGCCTCCACCCAGGATAGAGCCTCTGTATTACAGGGAGGATCTCTTCCTGGGACTTACCCATGAAGTACAGTTAGTAGCCTTAACAAGGATCACTGTACTAATCTCACAGTCTGAAGAATACATACAGATACCACATAAGGTTATAACAGTAGCTTTATAAGAATCAACAGGGTAATAATACATACATACAATATACTCAGAACACAGCAGTACTACAACAACCAGCAAGTCCTCAACCGTCTTAGGTTATATACCCGGGTATATATATAGATATATAGCAAGAGTCCAGTGCACAATACCTCCAGGCAACAGAAGAGCTGCAGGGGCCCCTGTGGATGACTGTGGATCCTCGGATTCTTCCAGGAGATGACAGACAGCCGATCAGGAGATGATGATGATGGTGAGATTCTTCACAGGCAGCAAACAGGGCGACGGTGACGGCAGTAGATGCAGGCCTGACTACCCTAACAATGAGTCCTTAACCTGCCAGCTAAACTACTAGTGCCACTGGGCCTCTAACTAGCTAGTTGGCCTTTGGAAGCCTAACCTATCACTGCCCTGAACTATATATATATATGGATCCCTAACTACGGTTACTAGCTAGGTCCTGTGAGTATATAGGGGGTAACACATACCTAACTATATACTGTGAAGTAAAGAGGAACAAGTGGCTCTTAGACTCCCCCAGACATAACATGTCTGTCTCAGCAGCTCTGCTCACATCTCTCCCCCCAGCAGCTCTGCCTCACATGTGTCTGACTCACTGTATTTACAAAACAAAACTTGCACTGAATGCCTGGGGTCTCTGAAGCCAAACTGCAGGGGCAAAGAAGCCAGATACATTATATACTAGTAGAAATGGCAGTTCCCTACACTCTCCCTCTGGTGAAATCTTTACGTCACGTCAAAGACATACAAAGTCATAGTATACAGTCAACCTTACCAATGACAATATCAATATGGTTGCTTTTGCATTTACAGAGTCACAACAGGTTAATAGGTATACATGCCAGCAGGAGCGAAAATTGGTAACATATTGACCAAAGTGGACACTGCACCCACCCAAGCATGGTATAAATGAGGCTGAGTAGTAAATCTGGGGTCCCCCAAACTATCATATGTCAGCATAGGTGGAGGGTGTCTAATTCTCTCTCCTCTCCGTACCTCTCTCTGAGGTAAACTAGCATGTCCAGGCCCTAAACTAGGGTTGTCTGCCATGGGAGGGGATGGTGCTGGTGGCGTAGGAGAGCTAGATCCCTGCTCATCTGTAGACACAGATCTAGGTACGAATTCTGGAGTTTGAGGGTTCATAGGTCTCCCTGAAGGAGAAGATACTGGTGATCTAGGAACTTCAGGAGCCACAGTCCAATCACTCTCAGGAGTTTCAGGAAGGTCAGGTGGAATATCGGCCAAGGACTATGGAGAATCGCAGGCCGAGCCATCATTGGAGATATCCATACCATCAATCTGAGGTACAGGCAACAAATGATTTCTATGCCAAGTCCTGATCCTCCCGTCCCGTCCTTTTATCTTGTAGACTGGTATTCCAGGCAACCGATCTACCACTGTAAAGAGTTCACTCCGCCATCGATCAGCCAGCTTATGTTTTGCAGATGCTCCCAAATTCCGTAGCAGAACATGGTCCCCAGGGTTCAATTCTCGGTATCTTACTCGAAGATCAAATCTCCTTTTATTTCCTTCATTCACTTTGGCCGCATTTTCCTCAGCCAGCTCATAAGCACTCTTAAGCGTTTCTTTCAAACGTGCCACATATCGGTAATGATCTCGATGACTGATACCATCGGTAGAGACTCCCAACAAGATGTCAATAGGTAGCCTAGGCTCTCTTCCAAACATCAGAAAGTATGGTGAATATCCGGTGCTCTCGTGCCTTGTACTATTATAGGCATGCACCATAGCCTCCACTTTTCGACTCCAGGATCGCTTATCCTCAATTCGTAAGGTACCAAGCATATCAAGTAAAGTCCTGTTAAATCTCTCAGGAAGGGCATCTCCCTCTGGATGGTAAGGCGTCGTCCGACTTTTGCGGATGTTCAACAACTGAAGTAACTCTTTGATCAGGTTACTCTCAAAATCCCGGTCTTGATCAGAATGCAACCGGTGTGGTAAGCCATAATGGATAAAATACTTTTCCCAAAGCACTCTTGCAACAGTGACTGCTTTTTGATCCTTAGTCGGAAAGGCTTGAGCATATCGTGTGAAGTGATCAGTCACCACCAATACATTTCCAAATCCTCTGGAGTCGTTGTCAATACAAAGGAAGTCTATGCAGACAAGATCCATGGGGCCCGAACTCTTCAAGTGTCCCATGAAGGCTGCTCGAACCGGGACAGTCTTCCTCTGCAAACATCTGCGACAGCACCTACACAGACGAGTCACGGTATCTCTCATTTTGGGCCAGTAGAATCGATCTTGTATTAGGCCATAAGTCTTCTCAGGTCCCAAATGACCATGATAATCATGCAGACTTCGGAAAATCATCTTCTGAAAGCAGCTTGGAATAACTAGTTGGCGCCTTCCAGGGTGATCATGATATAGCACCACACGATAAAGTAGGCCATTGTCTATTTCAAACTTCTCCCAATCTCGTAGAAGTTGACTGCATTCAGAGGGTAGGGATGTCTTTAACATTTCTCTGTCTTGAGAACTCACTGCTTGATAAAGAGGTCCAATTAAAGGATCAGTCTTTTGACTCCAGATCATTCGCTTTGAAGATATAGAACAACTCTCAAAGGATCCTAAAGCGGCAGGGTAGGCAAACATGTCTGGTACAGCTTCGGGACCTCCCCCAATAGAGTCAATAAGCCGAGTTTCAGAAAAGGCTACTCGGTCTTCAACTACAGCAGCCATGGCACACAAAGCTCCTACTCCAGGACTTGGCACTTCTTCCCATTCATCCACTACTTCCGGACTAGGTAATCCAGGCCGTCTTGATAGAGCATCTGCCCCAATGTTCTTAGGCCCCGATTTATACTTGAGTGTGAATTGGTAGTTGGATAAAGCCGCCAACCAGCGATGTCCTGTAGCATCGAGTTTAGCGGTTGACAAAACGTATGTCAGTGGATTGTTGTCTGTTCTTACTTCAAACGTGGCTCCGTATAAATAGTCATGTAATTTATCAACAATGGCCCACTTGAGCGCCAAAAACTCCAATTTATGTACTGGATAATTTTTCTCGCTGGGAGAAAGACTTCGACTTATGAAAGCTATGGGCCGTAACCCGGCCGGGTATTCTTGGTGCAGCACGCCACCTAATCCTTCAAAGCTGGCATCTACATGTAGCACATATGGCTTCTGTGCATCAGCATAAGCCAGAATGGGAGCTTCTGTCAATTTCTTCTTCAACAACTTAAATGCGTCTTCACAATCCGCAGTCCACCTATCGCCAAAAAGGCTTTTGGAAGACTCTTTCTTCTTTCCCGGATCTCCTGCATCACTCTTCAACAGGTCGAGGAGGGCTCGAGCAATTTTTGAATATCCTTCCACAAATCGTCGATAGAATCCACAAAACCCCAAGAAAGATTGCAACTCCGTAATATTTTGCGGTCGGGGCCAATTCACCACAGCTTCAATCTTACCAGGATCGGTAGCAACTCCTTCAGCAGAAACAATATGACCTACATAAGTGACCGAAGATCTACAAAATTTGCATTTGTCAGCCGACAACTTCAGCCCCTCTTCTTTTAAGCGTTGGAGTACTCTCATGAGTCGTTCTTCATGTTCTTCCAGCGTCTTTCCAAACACAATAATGTCGTCAAGATATACAAGGCATTCCCGGGGCACTAAATCACCTAACACTCTTTCCATCAACCTTTGGAACGTTGCTGGCGCACCTTTTGTACCTTGCGGCATACAAGTGAACTGAAAGAAACCCAAGGGGCATATGAAGGCTGTCTTTTCCTGATCCTCAGGTGCCATTGGGACTTGATAGTATCCCGATCTTAGGTCCAGCACTGTGAACCAACAGTTTCCATTCAGAGCTTCCAGAGCTTCTTCAATTCTCGGCAGTGTATACTGATCAGGTAAGGTTCTCCGGTTCAGAGTTCTGTAATCCACACATAGGCGAATTGCTCCAGATTTTTTTCTTACCACCACAATAGGTGAGGCATAGGGGCTCTTACTGTCCACAATGATCCCCTGACCTTTCATTTGCTGTAGGGTCTGTCTTAACTCATCAACATCCTTTGGAGCAACTCTCCGTGGTCGCTCCCGGAAGGGAGTAGAATCGGTCAATCGGAAAGTGTGTTGAGCACTTTTAGCACAACCTACATCCATATCATCCATGGAGAACACTTCCGATAATTCAGACAACTTCTGTGTCAGTCGCTGATTCCAGGCCTCTGGTAAATGTGGATCACTCAAGTCAAGATTGAGATTAGGGATTGCATCTCGGATTTGAATCCTGCACACTTCAGCGTATGGATTTACTCCAAGCACAGGGTAGCAGTGGGCCACATTCTGGTATGGTCCAATTACGATCGGATGCGGTGAACAGTTCCTCACTGTCACACAGGTAGATAACTCCACTTTATTTCTCCAGTCCTTTCTCTCTGGGATCACCATCCAGCCATTCTGGTTAATCATTTCTTCAGGGGTTTCCATAAGGACATAACTCCCCCCATCAAGCAAATCGGGAGCAATGCTGGAGGCTACTCTCAGAACTCTCTCCCCGCCGGCAGGAACTTCCACGGTTCTCTCACCGATATGATATACCATTCCATGTCGATAGCCAGTAGACAGGGCATCACAGAGTTCTCTAAGATCAGAAGATATATTCACCGGCTGAGCTGCAGGGTTCCAATCTCTTCCAAGAAACTTCTGAAAAGCATAATGCACTGCGGGCAACAGAAGAGCTGCAGGGGCCCCTGTGGATGACTGTGGATCCTCGGATTCTTCCAGGAGATGACAGACAGCCGATCAGGAGATGATGATGATGGTGAGATTCTTCACAGGCAGCAAACAGGGCGACGGTGACGGCAGTAGATGCAGGCCTGACTACCCTAACACTGAGTCCTTAACCTGCCAGCTAAACTACTAGTGCCACCGGGCCTCTAACTAGCTAGTTGGCCTTCGGAAGCCTAACCTATCACTGCCCTGAACTATATATATATATGGATCCCTAACTACGGTTACTAGCTAGGTCCTGTGAGTATATAGGGGGTAACACATACCTAACTATATACTGTGAAGTAAAGAGGAACAAGTGGCTCTTAGACTCCCCCAGACATAACATGTCTGTCTCAGCAGCTCTGCTCACATCTCTCCCCCCAGCAGCTCTGCCTCACATGTGTCTGACTCACTGTATTTACAAAACAAAACTTGCACTGAATGCCTGGGGTCTCTGAAGCCAAACTGCAGGGGCAAAGAAGCCAGATACATTATATACTAGTAGAAATGGCAGTTCCCTACATATATATATATATATATACAGTACAGACCAAAAGTTTGGACACACCTTCTCATTCCAAGAGTTTTCTGTATTTTTATGACTACAAAAATTGTAGATTCACACTGAAGGCATCAAAACTATGAATTAACACATGTGGAATTATATACTTAACAAAAAAGTGTGAAACAACTGAAAATATGTCTTATATTCTAGGTTCTTCAAAGTAGCCACCTTTTGCTTTGATTACTGCTTTGCACACTCTTGGCATTCTCTTGTTGAGTTTCAAGAGGTAGTCACCTGAAATGGTTTTCACTTCACAGGTGTGCCCTGTCAGGTTTAATAAGTGGGATTTCTTGCCTTATAAATGGGGTTGGGACCATCAGTTGTGTTGTTCAGAAGTCAGGTGTATACACAGCTGATAGTCCTACTGAATGGAGTGTTAGAATTTGTATTATGGCAAGAAAAAAGCAGCTAAGTAAAGAAAAACGAGTGGCCATCATTACTTTAAGAAATGAAGGTCAGTCAGTCTGAAAAATTGGGAAAACTTTGAAAGTGTCCCCAAGTGCAGTGGCCAAAACCATTAAGCGCTAATAAGAAACTGGCTCACATGAGGACCGCCCCAGGAATGAAGACCAAGAGTCACCTCTGATGCGGAGGATAAGTTCATCCGAGTCACCAACCTCAGAAATCGCAGGTTAACAGCAGCTCAGATTAGAGACCAGGTCAATGCCACACAGAGTTCTAGCAGCAGACACATCTCTACAACAACTGTTAAGAGGAGACTGTGTGCAGCAGGCCTTCATGGTAAAATAGCTGCTAGGAAACCACTGCTAAGGACAGGCAAAAAGCAGAAGAGACTTGTTTGGGCTAAAGAACACAAGGAATGGACATTAGACCTGTGGAAATCTGTGCTTTGGTCTGATGAGTCCAAATTTGAGATCTTTGGTTCCAACCACCGTGTCTTTGTGCGACGCAGAAAAGGTGAACGAATGGACTCTACATGCCTGGTTCCCACCATGAAGCATGGAGGAGGAGGTGTGATGGTGTGGGGGTGCTTTGCTGGTGACACTGTTGGGGATTTATTCAAAACTGAAGGAATACTGAACCAGCATGGTTACCACAGCATCTTGCAGCGGCATGCTATTCCATCCAGTTTGCGTTTAGTTGGACCATCATTTATTTTTCAACAGGACAATGACCCCAAACACACCTCCAGACTGTGTAAGGGCTATTTGACCAAGAAGGAAAGTGATGGGGTGCTACGCCAGATAACCTGGCTTCCACAGTCACCAGACCTGAACCCAATCGAGATGGTTTGGGGTGAGCTGGACCGCAGAGTGAAGGCAAAAGGGCCAACAAGTGCTAAGCATCTCTGGGAACTCCTTCAAGACTGTTGGAAGACCATTTCAGGTGACTACCTCTTGAAGTTCATCAAGAGAATGCCAAGAGTGTGCAAAGCAGTAATCAAAGCAAAAGGTGGCTACTTTGAAGAACCTAGAATATAAGACATATTTTCAGTTGTTTCACACTTTTTTGTTAAGTATATAATTCCACGTGTTAATTCATAGTTTTAATGCCTTCAGTATGAATCTACAATTTTTATAGTCATGAAAATACAGAAAACTCTAGGAATGAGAAGGTGTGTCCAAACTTTTGGTCTGTACTGTATATACAGTACAGACCAAAAGTTTGGACACACCTTCTCATTCCAAGAGTTTTCTGTATTTTCATGACTATAAAAATTGTAGATTCACACTGAAGGCATCAAAACTATGAATTAACACATGTGGAATTATATACTTAAAAAAGTGTGAAACAACTGAAAATATGTCTTATATTCTAGGTTCTTCAAGGTAGCCACCTTTTGCTTTGATTACTGCTTTGTACACTCTTGGCATTCTCTTGATGATCTTCAAGAGGTAGTCACCTGAAATGGTCTTCCAACAGTCTTGAAGGAGTTCCCAGAGATACTTAGCACTTGTTGGCCCTTTTGCCTTCACTCTGTGGTCCAGCTCACCCCAAACCATCTCAGTTGGGTTCAGGTCTGGTGACTGTGGAGGCCAGGTCATCTGGCGTAGCACCCCATCACTCTCCTTCTTGGTCAAATAGCCCTTACACAGTCTGGAGGTGTGTTTGGGGTCATTGTCCTGTTGAAAAATAAATGATGGTCCAACTAAACGCAAACCGGATGCCGCTGCAACATGCTGTGGTAACCATGCTGGTTCAGTATTCCTTCAATTTTGAATAAATCCCCAACAGTGTCACCAGCAAAGCACCCCCACACCATCACACCTCCTCCTCCTTGCTTCACGGTGGGAATCAGGCATGTAGAGTCCATTTGTACACCTTTTCTGCGTCGCACAAAGACACGGTGGTTGGAACCAAAGATCTCAGATTTGGACTCATCAGACCAAAGCACAGATTTCCACAGGTCTAATGTCCATTCCTTGTGTTCTTTAGCCCAAACAAGTCTCTTCTGCTTGTTGCCTGTCCTTAGCAGTGGTTTCCTAGCAGCTATTTTACCATGAAGGCCTGCTTCACACAGTCTCCTCTTAACAGTTGTTGTAGAGATGTGTCTGCTTCTAGAACTCTGTGAGGCATTGACCTGGTCTCTAATCTGAGCTGCTGTTAACCTGCGATTTCTGAGGCTGGTGACTCGGATGAACTTATCCTCCGCAGCAGAGGTGACTCTTGGTCTTCCTTTCCTGGGGCAGTCCTCATGTGAGCCAGTTTCTTTGTAGCGCTTGATGGTTTTGGCCACTGCACTTGGGGACACTTTCAAAGTTTTCCCAATTTTTCGGACTGACTGACCTTCATTTCTTAAAGTAATGATGGCCACTTGTTTTTCTTTACTTAGCTGCTTTTTTCTTGCCATAATACAAATTCTAATACTCCATTCAGTAGGACTATCAGTTGTGTATCCACCTGACTTCTGAACAACACAACTGATGGTCCCAACCCCATTTATAAGGCAAGAAATCCCACTTATTAAACCTGACAGGGCACACCTGTGAAGTGAAAACCATTTCAGGTGACTACCTCTTGAAGCTCATCAAGAGAATGCCAAGAGTGTGCAAAGCAGTAATCAAAGCAAAAGGGGGCTACTTTGAAGAACCTAGAATATAAGACATATTTTCAGTTGTTTCACACTTTTTTGTTAAGTATATAATTCCACATGTGTTAATTCATAGTTTTGATGCCTTCAGTGTGAATCTACAAATTTTATAGTCATGAAAATACAGAAAACTCTTGGAGTGAGAAGGTGTGTCCAAACTTTTGATCTGTACTGTATATACAGTCATATGAAAAAGTTTGGGCACCCCTATTAATCTTAATCATTTTTAGTTCTAAATATTTGGGTGTTTGCAACAGCCATTTCAATTTGATATATGTAATAACTGATGGACACAGTAATATTTCAGGATTGAAATGAGGTTTATTGTACTAACAGAAAATGTGCAATATGCATTAAACCAAAATTTGACCGGTGCAAAAATTTGGGTACCCTTATCATTTTATTGATTTGAATACTCCTAACTACTTTTTACTGACTTACTGAAGCACAAAATTGGTTTTGTAACCTCACTGAGCTTTGAACTTCATAGCCAGGTGTATCCAATCATGAGAAAAGGTATTTAAGGTGGCCAATTGCAAGTTGTTCTCCTATTTGAATCTCCTCTGAAGAGTGGCATCGTGGGCTCCTCAAAACAACTCTCAAATGATCTGAAAACAAAGATTGTTCAACATAGTTGTTCAGGGGAAGGATACAAAAAGTTGTCTCAGAGATTTAACCTGTCCGTTTCCACTGTGAGGAACATAGTAAGGAAATGGAAGACCACAGGGACAGTTCTTGTTAAGCCCAGAAGTGGCAGGCCAAGAAAAATATCAGAAAGGCAGAGAAGAAGAATGGTGAGAACAGTCAAGGACAATCCACAGACCACCTCCAAAGAGCTGCAGCATCATCTTGCTGCAGATGGTGTCACTGTGCATCGGTCAACAATACAGCACACTTTGCACAAGGAGAAGCTGTATGGGAGAGTGATGCGAAAGAAGCCGTTTCTGAAAACACGCCACAAACAGAGTCGCCTGAGGTATGCAAAAGCACATTTGGACAAGCCAGCTTCATTTTGGAAGAAGGTCCTGTGGACTGATGAAACAAAGATTGAGTTGTTTGGTCATACAAAAAGGCGTTATACATGGCGTCAAAAAAACACAGCATTCCAAGAAAAACACTTGCTACCCACTGTAAAATTTGGTGGAGGTTCCATCATGCTTTGGGGCTGTGTGGCCAATGCCGGCACCGGGAATCTTGTTAAAGTTGAGGGTCGCATGGATTCAACTCAGTATCAGCAGATTCTTGAGACTAATGTACAAGAATCAGTGGCGAATTTGAAGTTACGCCGGGGATGGATATTTCAGCAAGACAATGATCCAAAACACAGCTCCAAATCTACTCAGGCATTCATGCAGAGGAACAATTACAATGTTCTGGAATGGCCATCCCAGTCCCCAGACCTGAATATCATTGAACATCTGTGGGATAATTTGAAGCGGGCTGTCCATGCTCGGCGACCATCAAACTTAACTGAACTGGAATTGTTTTGTAAAGAGGAATGGTCAAAAATACCTTCATCCAGGATCCAGGAACTGATTAAAAGCTACAGGAAGCGACTAGAGGCTGTTATTTTTGCAAAAGGAGGATCTACTAAATATTAATGTCACTTTTCTGTTGAGGTGCCCATACTTTTGCACCGGTCAAATTTTGGTTTAATGCATATTGCACATTTTCTGTTAGTACAATAAACCTCATTTCAATCCTGAAATATTACTGTGTCCATCATTTATTAGATATATCAAATTGAAATGGCTGTTGCAAACACCCAAATATTTAGAACTAAAAATGATTAAGATTAATAGGGGTTCCCAAACTTTTTCATATGACTGTATATTATAAGTATGATGGGGGGGGGGTCTGAGTTAGTTACTTGGAAAGGGCTAGTAGTGGGATAGCTAAGGAAACAGGGAGGGGGGTGTAACGGAGTGAGAGAGGATGGGGGGAGTGAGAGGCAGGTAGTGTGGAAGCTGCACAGGAAGAAGTTACACCCTGAGAAACCAAGAAATCACTCAAAACACTGCTAAAAGGTATATGGGTGTACTTATTAACCCATTAATAGCACTAACAGACCTTTAAAAAAAAAAAAAAAAAGATGTTTTGCCCTGAAAACCCCTTTAACTGAATGTACAAAGGAGAAATCTAAGTCCTATCAATATTTGGTGTGACCACCCTTTGGAGGAGGAATCCTGGAAGTCTGTCTGGGACTACATGAAGAGACAGATCTGAGGAAGCCCATATGGTGCAGTAGCTGGATCATATGTCATCAAAGTCCTGAACCTCTGTATCCATCATATGACATGGAAACATTTGTGTGCCCTGTAAGTTCACAGTGAAGGTTCACACTGAATGAAAGAAAGCAGAGATATTCAAAAAATGTGTGAAAAAGTGATGCAGAAAGTTTTTAGAAAATGAAATAAAACTTTCCACTACATACTGAATAACCTTCATTTGCTGAAACTGTAATACTCCTTTAAGTGTGCTTTCCCCACAAGGGCCTATTGAATTATATAAGTCTTGCATCTTACATTGATAACTTTAAATGCACCCCACACACTTCTGCAGAGTGCTGATATGCATTTTCCAAGTCATTAGTTGTACTCTTAATCTTTGCATCCTCAGGGGAAATCAAGCCTCCCTATATCAAAGCCAAACTTGTCTTGATTAATCTTATTTCCTTTCTTATTTTGGTATTCATGAATGATTTGTTTAAGAGAAGTGACCAGAAGCATTAAATTTATGACCGATCCTCATATGCAAAATGTGTCTATTATACTACACAAAAATGAATAGTCACTTGCAATACTTAGACATATTATTTAAAGGGTCTGTCCAACATTTTAAAAGCTTTTTCTAACAGCAGAGAATATGATAAATTGATATATCCCATGCCACTCCAGCACCACAACTATGATGGCACCTGCCAGACTTTTTTTCTCCCCACTTTGCTCTACATGACTGCAGCCGGCAACCACTGGATGTACGTGATGTCATCACTGCAGAAGAAGTAAACAAAGACCAAAAGGGACCACCAGGGTTGGAGCGGCAGGGAATTTAAAACATATACCTGTCATTTTGCGCAAATCTAAAAGAAAGATTCATGGGTTGGTTGGTTGCTTGCTACTCATACATTCATAGTCATTTATTTGCGCAGTCCTCTTTTCCAATCTCCGAGCTCCAATCTTGTTGAGCTCCTACTAGTTGTCCTCTCTATTCCCTGGGGGACTGTCCACAGTGTGAGAGATCTGACATCAGGGCACATCTGTGGCCACACTGATCTTCACTTTGGTTAAAGGGAATATCCAGGGTTAAATTTTATTTTTTAATTAGGCCGGGAGAGGTGAAAAAAAAATACATACTTATCTGTCCCTGGTGCTCCTGTGTCCTCCCAGCGCGGTCCAATCCTGTCACTTCGTTGTTTTCTTCCAGCAAAAGTCCCCACCACAGTTGACCACTGAGATCAATCAGCGGCCTAAGCAAAGGACACGGGACCTGGAATGTCACAGCCAGCGAGGACTTCCACAAAAGAAGACAGACGAGCAGCAGAACCGAACCACGCTGGGAGGACACCAGAGCCTCGGGGACAGGTGAGATTTTTTTTACCCACACCCCACCCCCAGTCCCCGGCCTAATTAAAAAAAATAAAATTTTATCCTGGACAACCTCTTTAAGGAGTGTCATTTGTTATAAAACCAGTTCCACACAATATCACAACATAGACCTCACTCCAGAAGTTCAGTGAGGATCTCTGAATGATCCAATGTTGTCCTAAATGACTGATGATGATAAATATAATCCACCTGTGTGTAATCAAGTCTCCGTATAAATGCACCTGCTCTGCGATAGTCTCAGGGTTCTGTTTAAAGCGCAGAGAGCATCATGAAGACCAAGGAACACACCAGGCAGGTCCGTGATATTGTTGTGGAGAAGTTTAAAACCGGATTTGGATACAAAAAGATTTCCCAAACTTTAAACATCCCAAGGAGCACTGTGCAAGCGAACATATTGAAATGGAAGGAGTATCAGACCACTGCAAATCTACCAAGACCCGGCCATCCCTCTAAACCTTCATCTCAAACAAGGAGAAGACTGATCAGAGATGCAGCCAAGAGGCCCATGATCACTCTGGATGAACTGCAGAGATCTACAGCTGAGGTGGGAGAGTCTGTCCATAGGACAACAATCAGTCGTACACTGCACAAATCTGGCCTTTATGGAAGAGTGGCAAGAAGAAAGCCATTTCTTAAAGATATCCATAAAAAGTCTCGTTTAAAGTTTGCCACAAGCCACCTGGGAGACACACCAAACATGTGGAAGAAGGTGCTCTGGTCAGATGAAACCAAAATCAAACTTTTTGGCCACAATGCAAAACTATATGTTTGGCATAAAAGCAACACAGCTCATCACCCTGAACACACCATCCCCACTGTCAAACATGGTGTTGGCAGCATCATGGTTTGGGCCTGCTTTTCTTCAGCAGGGACAGGGAAGATGGTTAAAATTGATGAGAAGATGGATGGAGCCAAATACAGGACCATTGTGGAAGAAAACCTGTTGGAGTCTGCAAAAGACCTGAGACTGGGACGGAGATTAATCTTCCAACAAGACAATGATCCCAAACATAAAGCAAAATCTACAATGGAATGGTTCACAAATAAACGTATCCAGGTGTTAGAATGGCCAAGTCAAAGTCCAGACCTGAATCCAATCGAGAATCTGTGGAAAGAGCTGAAAACTGCTGTTCACAAATGCTCTCCATCCAACCTCACTGAGCTCCAGCTGTTTTCCAAGGAAGAATGGGCAAGAATTTCAGTCTCTCGATGTGCAATCTGATAGAGACATACCCCAAGCGACTTGCAGCTGTAATCGCAGCAAAAGGTGGAGCTACAAAGTATTAACTTAAGGGGGTCAAATAATTTGGCACGCCCCACTTTTCAGTTTTTTATTTTTTACAAAAGTTTAAAATATCCAATAAATTTTGTTCCACTTCATGATTGTGTCCCACTTGTTGTTGATTCTTCACCAAAAAATTAAAATTTTATATCCTTATGTTTGAAGCCTGAAATGTGGCAAAAGGTTGAAAAGTTCAAGGGGGCCGAATACTTTCGCAAGGCACTGTATCTGAGAATTGCTGCTTCAATTGCCGCCCACAGGTGACATTTCCAGTTTGCGACCCTGCGCTTCGGCATTTCCTCGGCTCCCCACACCTTTACCTAGGTGATGGCTCCAGAAACAACCACACTCAGACTTCAAGGTCTGTTCATAGTGCCATATTTGGACAACTGGCTAATAAAAGCCTAGTCAGAAACCATCCTGCTCCAGCACCTGCAGACAACTGTGTCTTTTTTTCCAGCATCCAGACTCTGTCCGCCTAGAAATTTCTTTAACTCCGATAAGAAGAGAAAATCAGAGCAATTCCGATATGGTGGCTCAGTGGTTAGCACTGCAGCCTTGGGTTCGTATCCTGCCAAGGACAGCATCTGCAAGGAGACTGTATTTTCTCCCCATGTTTGCGTGGGTTTCCTCCGGGGTCCCCGGATTCTTCCCACACTCGTAAGATATACTGATAGGGAATGTAGATTGTAAGTCCTATATGGGACAGTGTCCTATATCTGTCAATGTCCGTGAAGGCGCTGCGGAATATGATGGCGCTATACAGGTTATCATAATAAATAATAATATCATCTCAAGACACGTCGGATGTTCATCAGAACAATTATTAGAGTCCTGGCCTCATGTCAGCCTTAGCCAATTCAGTTCCTTGGACTTTATGGCATATGCGTCCCCTCCAGTCGGAAGTACTAGGGGTCTGAAATCATAGCCCTCTGAGTCTTGACAAGAGGATCAGACTTTCTCCCAAATCCCGATTTTCTCTCAATTGGTGATACACATGAAAGTCGGATGTCCACAGTCCAACCTCTTTGGACCCTGTTGACTGATGCATCCTTTTCAGGATGAGGAGCCCATCTGTACGAGAAAACCGTACAAGGAGTCTGAAGCAGGCTAGAAAGGATGACATCATCCATCTGGAGGGAACTCAGAGCAGTTTACCAGGCACTCCTCCATTCTTCTCCTTTTCTCAGAGGAAGAGCTGTCAAGATCAGGTCCATCAACATGGTGACTGTAATAAACAGGAAGGCATAGATAATTCTAGGCAGAGAAAGATCTGACCCATCTCTCCACAGTTCACATCAAGGGCTCCTTGAACATAGTAGCGGATCAGTTGAGTCGGGGTCTTACTATATCAGGAGAATGGTCTCTCAATCAAGAGTGTTCCACCAGATCACCCTGAAGTGGGGTCTTCAAGAAGTAGACCTTATGGTGACCAGACTCAATGCCAAGGTAGAGACGTTCTGCTCACTACATCAGGAGGACTATTCCATGGCAGTGGATGCCCTGTCCATTCCTTGGAGGTTCAGGCTGGCGTACATCTTCCCTCCACTTTCCATGATACCAAGGGTATTGATGAAAATCAGACAGGACCAAGCCTCTATGATAACCAAAAAGAGCTTGGTGTTCCCAACTCATGCTCATGAGTCGAGGGATCTATTAGAGGCTTCCCCCAATCTAGAACCTGGTTTCCCAAGGAATTCAGAAGTGCCAGGATCTGAGGAGATTCAACCTGACAGCCTGAAGGTTGCTCAGTCCCTAGTGGACTGTCAGAAGTCGTCCTGAAGACTTTTTTTCTGTGCAAGAGCAGAATCCACCAATAAAAGATACCTAAGGATAGGTACTGTCTTCAAGGAGTGGTTCTCCAGACAGGAAGTGAATAGTTCGAATCCTTCTATGAGAACGATTCAGAATTTTCTTCAGGACTGCTTGGATAAGGGCCTTCCCCTGCCACACTGAAGGTACAGTTTTCAGCCCTATCCACCTGCTTAAGCAAAAGATTGTCTCAGAACCCCTTAATTACCAGAATTTCTTAAGGGTGCTATGAGACTTAGGTAAGTGGTTGCAGCTCCCGTTCCACTCTGGGATCTATCCACAGTTCTTTCTGACCTTTGCGGCCCGACATTGGAACCATTTGAGAAGGTGGATCTTAAGTTTCTGGCTTGCAAACCACCTTTTTGCTAGCTATCACCTCAGCTAAAAGAATATGAGAGTTGCAGGCTTTTTTTTCTGAAGAGCCATATATTTTTTTTTTCATTAGGGTCCAGCTCAGATTTCTTCCTAGGTTTAACCCTAAGGTGCCCTCTTGGGCTAATATTAACCAAGTGGTCTCCTTACCAGTTTTCTTTCCCAACTCCTTCCTCCAAGGAAGGGAGAAAACTCCATACTCTGGATATAGTATGGTGTCTCCAAAATGTATCTTCTGCACACATAGTCAGTCAGAAGATTGGAAAATACTCTTAATTTAAATTTCTTTTGCTGGGGTTAACGCCCGAGTTTATCAAAGGGCTGTGCTGGCCTCCTGGGCTGATAGTCGGTCTTACTTTTTGAGTAGTTTGTGCAGCCGTTTTTGATCATCACCAACTAACCTTTGTTAAACACTATCAGTTAGATGTCTGTAATTCAGAAGCTACTGCCTTTGGACATTCGTACAGTACGGTAGTGAGTAAGAACCCTCCCCGGGGATCTACTTGCTACGTCCCCATATTGTGCTGCTGTTGGACATAAGGGAAATCATTGATTATGTAGATAATCTGTTTTCCCTTAGTGTGAACAGCAGCACAAGATTTCTCCCCCTTTAGGAAGGATAGTTGTTTTTTTGTTCTTTTATTCGTTATAACTAACACAGTGAGGGGAGATCTCCTTGGCCTCTTATAGGGGAGTATCATTTAATTAATTATGTAAATTAAAAATTCCACCTGTCCTACCAGCACACAGGGGCAGAGATACCCCATATTGTGCTGTTGTATATATATGTATATATATATATATATATATATGCACTCATATCTATGGATTACCCTTGTATATGATATGTATGGTACATTCACAGTTAATGCAGATTAATTCATTGTACTTACAGTCCTCTTGTGTCCAATAATTTGTAGGATTACACAAACCAATCTGTAAATTACATTTTATTTTATAACATTATCCTGCGAAATGTAATGGATGACATTTTATTACCTGTCTGTAATAAGATATATCACCCAAGATATTTCCTGTTGTACGCATATAACAGCTTATGGTTGCTGTAGTGTCAGTTGATGAAGAGACTCACTACAGCTCCACGTATATTATCTGTACAATACAATGTCATAGTAATAAGTGTTATTTAATTCCATTCTGCTGTTTCTAAAGCCATCCATACTCATTTAATAGCTGTCAGCAAGTTGGGCATTTGTTTCCCAACCTTCACATACACACGTGGGCTCAGCTTGGCTTAGCATTTATGTGTTTAGATTGGAAGTGTAAGCTGCCACCAGGCACTTCTAGCAACTTTGATTGTATCTACTTTGAGAACATGCTTAAATTCACCATGCGCAATCCTTTTTATTTTAACCCCAATGAATGTCAATTAAACATACAATAAACAGATGGTCAGTCGGCAGGGGCATAGCTATAGGGGGTGCAGTGGTACCAGGCGCTGGACCCTGATAGGGCCCAAAAGGTACCCCCTAGCACATAAAATATGCCACTATTCTAAAGGGCATGAGGTAGGGTGGGGCTCCATTGCAGATTTTGCATTGGGGCGCAAGAGCTTACAATTACACCTCTGTCTGTTGGTCTCACCGAAATCAACGGATTCAACCAAGCTTAGTCTAATATGTATGGCCACATTGGGTTGTATCTATATCTAAGAAAGATTGGCGCTAACTAGTATGACAATCGTAACATTTTTCAAAGCGTATGTTATTCAGAGATCCAAACAACAAATCTGGCAATATTATATTAATAGTTAAGTCAAGTAATAAATTATGTTTCCTTATCTGACAATATATGATATTGCTTTCCTGCATTGTGGTTTCTCACAAATCCGAGTGGCGACATGTATTTAGCTATTTCTGTTACAAAAAAAGAAAAGAAATTAATAGATTTTTTAATAATTTTTATTGGCCCATTGAAACTGCTTGCAGAGCTATAGGAAGTGCGGAGGGTGCGAGTGCACATGAGCCTTTAGTGTCTTAGTGCAAAGGTTGCCACATAAGAAAGCACTTCAAATAACACTTGGTAGGACCCTATTACAAAATGTGGCATTTGGGTCCAGGATCTGCAAGTTATGTCTCTGGTTGAAAAAGCTCTTTAAAATAAAGGAGTTGTTATTTTTGGACAATCACTTATGTTGAAAGGATTACATGACCACAAGGTATCTCCTTGCAGCAGAACAACAGAAGAAATTAAACAACTGAAAAAGAAATCAATGCTCATGGCATGTAATAAACACGCAGACCAGGTCCTCCAAAGCAAAAAAAGCAGGTGATGTTGGCACAAAGAAGGACTGGGCATGTTGAATTTCAAGTGTCATATCACGGAGGATCCCGAAACTACCCCATGCAGATGAAACTCTAACTGTTTCATGACTGGTACTCCATTCACTTCTATGGACCCCAAGACTGCAATCTCTGGAAGCCCCAGAAAGTAAATGCATTGCTGGTCACACAAGTGAACTAGTGATTTATTTACATGGAGAAGGCATGAGGGACTTTTGGGCCCTGTCTCCTGATTATGCTTACTTATATAGCGCCATCATATTCCGCAGTGCTTTACAGATATTGTCGGTCACTGTCCCATATAGGGCTCACAATCTACATTTCCTATCAGTATGTCTTTGGAGTGTGGGAGGAAACCCACGCAAACTCAGGGAGAAGCATACAAACTCCTTGCAGATGTTGTCCTTGGCAGGATCGAACCCAGGACTCCAGCGCTGCAAGACTATCCTGCTAACCACTGAACCACTGTGCCGCCCACTGATCACTGGGGGACCCAGCAATCAGACCCCAGCAATCTGATACTTATTCCCTATCCTGCAGATAAGTGTCTTGAATGATAAAACCCCTTTAGGCCGGGTCCCCACATTGCGAAAATTAAGCATTTTGGCTGTGGCCAAAACGCTGCAGCAAAAAAATGCTGCATTTTACATTAACTGCAAAGTGAATGGGATTCTGGCGAGTCCCTGCAGAGGAAATGCTGTGATTTCATAAAACGCTTGCATTTTTGTAAATCGCAGCATGTCAATTATACCTACGGAAGCGCTGACATTTTCTGTATAAGTATAATAGTTGCCGAGAGTCCACAGAGGAAAACTCTGCGGGCTTTCTGTGAAAAACGTTGCCGAAAAAAAATGTGATGTGTTTCCGCCGCAATCTTTTCCGCAGTGTTTTCCAGCTGCGACTAGCTACGTGGAGTCTTAAGCACCCTCAGTCGAGCCAAGCCAGGCATAGTTGGTTACCAAATGAGCTCCAGAAGGTGTATGGACAGCTTACGCAGATGTCATCAACTAAAAAAGTAGGAACGCTGTGTGCAATGTTTGAGAAGAGCCTTCTATGTTTTTTCAGGATGGATACAAATAAGGGTCACAACCCACAGCACACATTTATCAGCTGGAACAATATGTAATATTGTTAAGTAAGGTTGCAATCAGTTAAGCAGAGGTATAAGCACTTTATTGTTATCAGCTAAAGCATCGCATCTAATTCCTGAAGTGCATTTACTTTATAAAATGTATTCTTTTCAATTGATAGATTTATATTCCAGCTACTTCATTTAAACATATCAGATTTAGACTGAAAATGAGTGTTCTCAATGCTCTCAATGCATTCAAGGGTTTTCTGGACATGGAAATATTTTCTATTAAGCACATATACTCAAGGAAGTTACTATTTTAATTTTGCAGGCAGTCTGTCATTCCCAATACCAACATCTGTAAGTAAACAGTATGACCACAGATGAAACTTGTCCTTGTGACGTAATGTGATAGAGGTCACTTGATATTATCAAGTGGCTGCTTTGTCCATGACAAAGTGTGTATCTGTCCTTATGCAGATTAATATTACAAATGTGTGCAAAGGGATTGTGGCCATGTATGGAGCGGAGTTTAATCCCATAACTACTATTATGTGAAATGACATGGATGAATACTGTTTACATATAACTACAGGTATTGCAGGACAACATTAGCTCCTTCTAGAATAAAAGTGACTAAAGGTCCATTTACATTGAACTATTTTGCAAACCACCAATGAACCATGGTTTGAAAGATTGTTCAGATAGACATTTCCAACCTAACAATCCCACTGACCGCATGGAGGAGTTTCCACTCCACTGTCTTGAGAGGAATGAGAGCCATGCACAATGCACCCAGATCTGCAATTTGAAAAGTGTGAGATACTGCAAGTACAGATACCTTGTAATGGTGAACTGAAAGAGTCCAATTTAAATATATATATATATATATATATTATATATATAATTAAGTGCAAAAGTTTTAAGCAGGTGTCGGGAAAAATCCTGCAAAGTAAGAATTTTTTCAAAAATAGAAATGTTAATAGTTTATATTTGTAAATTATCAAAATGAAGTGACTAAACAAAATAGAAATTTACATTCCATCAATATTTGGTGTGACCTTTGCCCTTTGCCTTCCATCAATTCTTCTCGGTACACTTGCAGACAGTTTTTGAAAAAACTCAGCAGGGAGGTTGTTCCCGCCATCTTGGAGAACTAAGCACAGATCTTCTGTGGATGTAGGCTTGCTCTAATCCTTCTGTCTCTTCATGTAATCCCAGACAGACTGGATGATGATGAGATCAGGGTTCTGTGGGGGCCGTATCATCACTTCCAGGACTCCTCCTCCAAAGGGCAAAGGTCACACCAAACATTGATGGGATTTACATTTTTTTTTTTATTCATTCACTTCACTTTTTGTTAATTAACAAAAATAAACTATTAACACGTATGTTTTTAGAGCAGTCTTACTTTGCAGTATTTTTTCCACGCCTGCTTAAAATTGTTGCACAATATTGTATTTTGCAAAAAATATAATATACAGTATATTAGTGCCAAAATATAATAAATAAAGTATAAGTAAACTAAGACTTTTTTATGCATTTGACATTAACAAGTCATGCATTTCATGTGTTTTAGAATTTTTCTTCATCTTGTCTAACCATAGGGGTGGGCAGGAAAGGGATGTGGCTTAATGAAAAAGGGCATGCTCATAGAAGTGACAATGTGCTCCAGAACTGCGCAAAATAGGGCAACTAATGGGTTCTATAATCTTATACTATACAGTCTAAAGTTAAACCATATCCAGCATCAGACACTGTGATAAATCTAACATATTTTAAGACTGTCTAGTCTAAGTTTGTTCTATGCCGTATTAGAAAAAAATCTGCTCCAGTTTGTATAATTTGCCTTGACTGTTCCTTTAATGGAAAACTTAATAAAAAGATATAACTAGGTTTATGACCTGTTTACAACCAGTTATGGATTTTTTGATAATTTTGTCAATAGAACAAAAGAGAAATCTAAATTCCATCAATACTTGGCGTATCAACCCTTTGCCTTCTATCAATTCTTCTATATACACTTGCAGACAGTTTTTGAAGGAACTCAGCAGGGAGGTTGTTCCAAACATCTTGGAGAATGAATAGAACCAACAGATCTTCTGAGGAAGAGTCTAACTGGTTACAAATTTCTTCTGCAGCAGGACAACAACCTCGAACAGACAACCAATGTCATTAAGAACTGTCTTCACCATACAGAAGTACAAGGAGTCCTGTAAGTGATGATATGGCCCCCACAGTGCCCTTATCTCAACATCAACCATTCTGTCTGGGATTACATGAAGAGACAGAAGGATTGGAGCAAGCCTACATCGACAGAAGATCTGTGCTTAGTTCTCCAAGATGGCGGGAACAACCTCCCTGCTGAGTTCCTTTAAAAACTGTTTGCAAGTGTATCTAGAAGAATTGATGGAAAGCAAAGGTCACACCAAATATTGATGGGATTTAGATTTCTCTTTTATTCATTAACTTAATTTTGTTAATTGACAAAAATAAACTATTAACACTTTTATTAGTGAAAGCATCCTTACTTTGCAGCATTTTTACACACCTGCCTGAAACTTTTACACATTACCGTATATTAATGATATAGTGTTGTGAAGGAAACCACTTAGACTTTTGGCCTTTTCTAGTATATCATTTTATATGTTATCGTGTGTGTGCTTTTAGCCACAATGAATGTAATGTTATCCACATCTCTAGATAAACTCAGTGGCAGGCTCTCGCTGGCGCAGAATACACCTGTAACATATTATTCGGTTGCTGGTCACTTAATTTACAAATGATCCTTTTAGCAAGGAGAACCAATAGCCGGACCATTATTATTCATGCAAATCAAAATAAAAGTCCTCTCACCTGTAAGTGCCCTTTCTGAATCAATGATGAATAATGAACATAATTTCTATCTCCAGCCATGTATAGATTTCACCTGCAGCTGATGATTTATTAGCATTGATTGCATAAAGTACTCCTTATATTTTACATAGCAAGAATTCCAGTATACAAGTATGTCATATAACAATTTCTATATTGCCTAGAGTACATACCCACAGACAGTTACAGATATAGCAGACTTTTAGGTAGGTATTTTTCTCTCTCATCAACTCGATAGTAAATACTATAAGTTACAGATCAGTGGGGTCCAATCCATTGGGACCCCCAACAATCATAAGAATAACTATGTTTTGTTCCTCATTCGAAATGGAGCAGTGACCAAACAGGAGCACCTGATCTGGAAAGGGGAAAAGTTGAAAAAAAGTCAAGTTAAAATTTGCTGCAGCTGTTTGTTTAAATGGGTTATCCAGAGAGTATGTCATCACTTACTTCTTCCAGGTTTCCTTATGCATTGAACCAAGGGGTTGCAGGCTAATTCTGACCCGAGTCAGGTAATTGGAACCAGCACCTGACCCTCGAGTTGCTCTGCCTTATCCCTCATCTCACATGTTCATAGGAAGTTACCTGTACTTCGCAGGTTGCAGACTATAGTAAGGCCAGCCCCTGAACACATGTGATTACAATATTAGAGTGAAAAGATAAGTTTATTGGCAAAACTGTACAATTGATAGGAGGCTCTAGTACCCTGTTGAGCTACCTCTATCCAGGTTACAAGATTAGATACAGATGAGTATAGATATAACATTTCTATCTGGGTGCAGTATATCTTTGTCAATGAGTGTAAATAAATACGGTGAAATTGCCTTGAGGCAACCACCCAAAAATTCATTGAAAAGTGGGTTTCTCAAAGAATATAGCCAGTTTATAATACATGGTAGAACTGAAAATTTATCACAGGAAATCTGGGGCTGATCTTCTCAAAGAGATGATCTTTTGGAGAGGTTTACCTGTATATCAAATTTAACCATGATCACCAGGGGTCCAGTCACCCAGGGGGCCCAGAAGCACTGGCATCACTTTTTAGCTCACAGTGGTCAAGGCTATGACCTGGCCCATAAGCCAATGGGACCCACAGCATATCCTCACCACACTAATGCTGCTTAAACTTCTTCCATCTATTTTCTCATTTACCGGGGTGTATTTATAGGGGATGCACAGGTAGCAACCATGGGTCAGGTCCCCCCGCCACATAAAATATACCGCTATTCTAAATAACATAATGTAGGAATGGGGCCGCATTACAAATTTTGCACTGGGGCCCAAAAGCTTCAAGTTATGCCTCTGATGATCACATGGGTTTGAGCCATACCCATATAGCCAGGTGCCTGGTCCTCACCAGTATTCCCTAATGCACATTTCACTTACTAGCTTTCCCAGGGGGTTAAAAGTAAATGGTCCAGTTTTGACAGACTACAATTTGCCTATTATCCCATGGCGTGTGTCGATGATGCAAAATAATAAAATAAATAAATAAGATCTTGCTTCCTCCAAAAGTTCTCCAATGATTGTTGTAATTGGCATAATCATAAGAATAACTATGTTTTGTTCCTCATTCGAAATGGAGCAATGACCAAACAGGAGCACCTGATCTGGAAAGGGGAAAAGTTGATGACAACAAAGTACAGGAACAATTCTCCACCTGGAGTCTTGTTAACAACCTACAACTAAACGTAAGCAAAACAAAGGAGATGTTGATAGACTTCAGAAAGAAGAGTACCAATCCTTCCCCAAACATAGAAGGGCAAGAGGTTGAGAGGGTCGCAATCAATAGTGGCAAACTCACTGCGGTCCAGTGACTGGTCAGTCGAGCAAGTTTAGTAGGAGGTTTATCCAGCTACGCTACCATAGTGAGAGACTGAGGAGGTCATTCATTCCCTCCACCATAGTAAGCTTCAAAAGATCAATCCTGTTACTGGGCCTTGGGGGCACCGCTGGCCTAATCTCCCCACAATCCCCTTCCGTGAACAGTTTAAGCTTATATCCCAGTGCCTACAGTGTTACTGTTCCATGTAATGATTGTATTGTACTGTAATGTAATGTAGTAATGAGCCGTCGGACAATGAGTTTTCCTCATGGACCAAGTAGTGGAAGAGTGAAGAAATCAGGCGATACCTTTTAGAGGCTAACTGAGTATATTTGATGGTACGCTTTCGAGAGTACTAGCTCTCTTCTTCAGACATGGTGTAATACAAGAAACTGAAAATTCACACACTCTTTATACACACACAAGACATGGATCTTCAAAGGATCTTGGAATAACAAAATGCAATATAAGTAGAGAAGTTATTTACAACAGGTCAGGAAATAAACAGTCTGAAAAACTTGTGGGGCATGACGGAGGGATCTGTTATCTGTTTGCAATCAGGTGGTGATTTGGGACCAATAAAGTATTCTTTTCTATACTATTGGTCTTTTATGCAAAATTGTCTTCCTATGTGATCCGCATGTGTTCAAAGGTAATGGATCCATGATGCACTGACCTTGTCATGATACCATGCTACTGCTGCCGACCGTCAAGTAGAATGCAGCATTCACATGTTGTCTTTGTGATCCCTTTAACAGAGATTTAAGATTTAAGATTTGACAGGAGCTTTTGAGGTTTGGCGCTCAGCATCTTCCAATTTCTTTCAGCTGAAATAGCCACCAGTTTCTCAGTCTACCTCAAGCGAAATGTGCTCCAGTACCCTATGACACTTCGAAGACGATGATCCTGATCATGGAACATGCAGGAGAAGATATAAACAGGATGGCCACAACGCTGACATCATCAGAGTAGGGCAGTGTCTCAGACTACCACAGTGCACTGTACATAGATTAAGCTGGTGAAAAGATAAGGGGTCCAGGAATTGGAGGACTGAAGCACAAACCTTTAAAAGTAGGGCATCAGACACATTTACTAAGCATTCCATAACTACTGTTACATTTTTATGTTACACGGATGCAGTGTTTCATCTTAATAATAAGATTCACATTCACTTACCTCAAGCAGAGAACTTGGAAAACACACACTATGATCAAATTTTGCAGTTCTTTTTACAATGATCAAGATTTATAGGACATACATCCCTTTTAAAGACTTTAAGAGGATATAAACAAGAAAAATTGTGGTGCTCCGGAGCAATCATACGCCTACCACAGTTATCTAACAACATGTTTATTAGGTATATAAAAATGTAAAAAATATGTAATATATATCAGGCTCGTTTAACCTTATCACCCTAATTTCCTGTGTCATATTGATTTTAATTTAAAACTTATCTGCATTACAGTAAGTTTACAACAGCCATCTGTCTCATAAAACACGTAAGAGGAATATTAATATTACCTTCAGAAACAGGGTTACTGAAGGTCTACATGAATTGAGAAGCTTATGTTATGCAGCTCTTGTGTGACAACACATGTGAAAAACTAAGTATACCACAATGAAAGTTCTTATTTTCTTAAATAATTGGACAATAATATAATCCCACATGGTATCCCCATAACGTCACAACATGTACTATAAATATGGTGGGTCTGCAATGAACAATGTAATAAGAAAAGGAAAAAAAAAAATTCTTGCACCAATTAAATTAATTAAAACATCAATTCTAACATCAACAGATGTAGCAGTAACCTGAACTTTTGCAATTGGTTGAACTGCTTCATCATGATGTGATATCACAGTAAAATGAAAACTTGCTGAAAATATATTTTTCAATGACTATTCATTGGTTTTTGGTGTCTTCTGTGATATCATGCTGCAGGAGTTCAACCAATTGCAGACTTTTGGGTGTATATCTGCATGTATCATGAAATGGTATATGTGGAAATTATACCTTGCCCTGCAAAAATCAAGTTCCTATAATAGAGGTATTAGTTCTGGAACAGCAAGATGAAAACTTCGAGAATTGTCTGGTTTTGAAGATCAAGTATGACCTAGTCTTCAAGGAAACATCTTTAAAAAAAAAAAAAAAAAATTCTGCCTTACAAAAGCCACAAACAGATAAAAGCCATATGTACCCACCATACTACCAATGTATACTACAAGTCATCCTGCAAAAAAAGCCCTAATAGCTCTGTGGATTGAAAAGTCAAAATGTTGTAGATCTTTGAAGCCAACAACACAAAATCAGTTTTCAAAAATAAAGTATTTTTATTGTGCAATATAAAAAAAAAAAACGTGAAAAAAAAATATAAATTTAGTATTATCATAATTTATATATAATATAGAAATTTGTAAAGCTTGTGAACAATTCCAGCTGGTTGCTGTAAAGCCAGTTATATTTTATCCAATCACACACAGTAGTAAGAAAGAGCTGAAAAGATTGTTTTGACCGAAGAGGACAGCTCTTCTACTGGTTTAGTGTTGTTTCCTCATCATCCACACTGTTAGTGATCCTCACCATAGAGATTGGATACAGTAGCACTAAAACCTTGTGGTTGGTAATCCTTGATGACTCCATGGTTTGGTTTCAGAATTTCATGGTGGTTTACTGTCTTTAGCCAGTGATCCAGTATATTATTGCCCCAGCGACTTAACTTGAAAGCAAAATCTATAACAAGCTTCGACTTCTACCCCCTATAGCTACAGCCTTTATTATCAGCAGTAATGGGGTGGTTTAATGGCCATCCTATGTGGTCCAATTTCAAGTCTCCAGCCTTTATTCAAAGCTTTCAGAATACAATCTCTGTCTGATGTTACAGTAATCTATATACCATCAGCCTGTAATGTGTCACATTCATGTAGGCTGATCACATTCATCTTCCCCATCCTGTACAATTCTCTGCGAACAGAAAGATAAGTGCAAGAAAACCAGCCAGCTGGTAGCTATTCAATTCTCTATGGGAGCTGCCTTTTCTAGGTATACAGTAATACCTCGTACATTCGCGAGGTTAGGTTACAGAGCGGGTCGCGGATCGCGAGGAATCGCAAATGTTTGATACAAGCGCTTAGAAGCGCTTACAATGCCGATTTCTAAAGTTTAACCCCTAAATATCAATAAACTTTACCCTACAGTACTGTACAGTATACTAAAGTATACTGTACAGTACTGTATATTAATACATTCATTCATTTTTCTTATACACTCACAGTAAAATGAAACTAATTACCAGGTACGTAACGAACAGGACGCTACTACCCAATAGCGAAGGTGGTTTTTTTTATTAAATTTCACAGATCTGAGAAAAAAAGAGCAAAATCTATATATGTTAGTTGCCAAAAAAATATCGCGAATCTGTGAATTCGCAAATTCGGAAACGCGAGTGTACGAGGTATTACTGTACTGTGCATCGGACCAACTCTACTTTTACAGCATTTGGCCAGGCATCACTGCTATGAAAACAAGAGGAAAATTGTAGGAATATACTACAAATACCAATATAATCATTATTATTTCTACAAGTATCATCTTATTTATATGCTAGCAAAAATGTAATATTAGGCCCTACAATAACACTTGTATTAAGGCTTCAGATAGACATGCATTGCCATTAAATTATACATGTAACTAGCATTCTTATAGGATTATGTAAGTTGGTTAATGCACATTACGAATTTATTGCATACAGTATATGCGTTTGACCTGGATGCTCTCATCATACATGCATCAGTGCATCTCCTTGTTCAGTATACAGGATGACACTTATGTTAATATAACTGAGTAAGAGTTTTCATCTTACCTCTATATCACATGTGCATGTATTAAACCAAATAACTGCCCACAATGTGACGGTGTCACAGAGAGAGAGTTATCTGTAAGGCAATATTTATACGGTATGCAACAATGAGAGTGAATTCACATGTCCATGTTTTTTGACAGACAGAAAAAAAACTGACATGAACCAAATACACCATTATCTAGTGACACTTAATTGTCAATTTTTTATGCATTTCTAAGAGGAATAACAGGAACAGCACAACACAAAGTTCTTAGAAACAATGCACTGGAATGGGTGCATTGTATGGGGAATACAAGTATTGACATGACAGGTAAACTGACATGTCAGGGAAAGTCATGCTGTAAAATAAACCCTTCTGCTTATATATTTAAAAGTAAGGCTGCTTTTATTCTACATTCGGTAGATCCATCCTCCTGTAAGTTATCTTTCATCAAAAGAGGGAACGGATCTTAGTACAAAGGAGAAGGGGAAGATTCTCTAAGGAAATGTTGGCGAATGTTTCCTTTCTCCTTTGTACTATGATCCATTCTCATTTATGATGATAAAAGAAGCATGAAAGACCAAATCTCCTGAACGTAGTATGAAGGCAGCTTAACAGGCAATGGAACTCGCTGTATGTTATAAAAAAAAAAAAAACAGTAAACTTGGGTTTGCAGCACATAAATACCAGATCAGAGTCCTTCATTGATTCCAGTTCAGAAAGATATGACTTTATGGATTTCTTGAGCGACACTAGTTTTCCTTTGTAGCCTACTTTATATATCACTGCAATTGTGTGCCCCAACTATAACAAAACCTACTTTTGGAAGAGGATCCAATAGCATAAAGTTATGTTCACACAAAATTAGCGGCAGATTCTGTCCCGATTCTGCCTCCCATTGTATTCAATGGGAAGTAGAGACTGGAGAAGGACACTGAAAAAATAAGCTACGTGAATGGGTTAATTGGAAACAGGTGAGTGTCATGACTGGGTATAAAGGGAGCATCCCCAAAAGGCTCAGTCATTCACAAGCAAGCATGGGGCGAGGTTCATCACTTTGTGAACAAGTGCGTGCGCAAATAGTCCAACAGTTTAAGAACATTTCAGAAATGTTTTGAAAATCGCAGGGTGTCCACTGTGCGTATTTTTCTGCATTTTGTGTTGATAAGATTCGCTAGAATCCCATCCACTATTCAGGGACTGTAAAACGTGTTTTTCTCCTCTGTGTTTCCGTCGTGGCCAAGCCCCGGCACTTACACCATGTGGGGCCTCGGCCTAAAGGAGCCGGGGCCCCTCATCAGATGACTCATCGTGAACAAAACCAATAAAACTGATATCTATATTGTCTAATATTTTATCACAGCCATTGAAACATTCAGGTTAATGTTCTGAGCATAGATAATACGTTTAGTGTCAAGTTTAACTTTGCTATACAGTAATACCTCGTACACTCACGTTTCCGAATTTGCGAATTCACAGATTCGCGATATTTTTTTGGCAACTAACATATATAGATTTTGCTCTTTTTTCTCAGATCTGTGAAATTTAATAAAAAAAAACACCTTCGCTATTGGGTAGTAGCGTCCTGTTCGTTACGTACTCGGTAATTAGTTTCATTTTACTGTGAGTGTATAAGAAAAATAAATGAATGTATTAATATAGAGTACTGTACAGTATACTTTAGTATACTGTACAGTACTGTAGGGTAAAGTTTATTGATATTTAGGGGTTAAACATTAGAAATCGGCATTGTAAGCACTTCTAAACGCTTGTACCAAACATTCGCGATTCCTCGCGATCCGCGACCGGTTCTGGACCCTCACCTCGCGAATATACGAGGTATTACTGTATTACGTATAATTTTTTTTTAACATGAACTTGTAGTTCCTTTTAGTACAGAAAGTTATAAAATAAAGTACAATGTAATGTCTTCCAAAATGTAACTGTAAGGTCAAGAAGACAATGCAGATCGGAGAACAGTACAATGTACAACTAAGGAAATTTAAACAGAATCATGAAAAGAGCCGACGGAATCTGAGAGGGACAGTCAGAACTGCTTGACCTTAGAAAGACACTTTAACTTCATAAAACTTGCTTCAATAATGAATTGTTAGGAAAAATTCTGACCTTCTGCTGAAGTGATCACCATTAGCTCCGCAAAAGTTAATGAATTCCTGCATAGCCATAATTTTATCGCCATACAGTGCATTTTTTAAAATAAATGTATATACAATATATTATGCATGATCCATAACTTTATAGTTCATATCTACTTATAGTGTGGAGTAACTTTGCAAATATTGTTCTTAAAGGGGTTTTTCCATAAATGACATTCATGATATATTGTGTAGATAGGCAATACATTACAGACCGTGGGGACCCATTCTAGTGCTATCACTCCACTTTAACCACTTCCGTACCACCCATTGACTATATACATCCTAGGGGTGGTTGCCTTGTTCTACAAGGACATACTGGTACGTCCAAGCAGAACTCAGCAGCTGCACGAAATCGTGCAGTTGCTGAAACGGGGAGCCGGCTGTAACTTCAGCTAGAGCTCCCAGAGAGAGTGCTGTATAAAATGTTATGGGCGTCGCCATCTTGCAGCTCCCCTCTGGCCCGGCGGTCACATGATCCGCCGGGATCAGCATCTGTAAGAGCTGCTGGGTCCTACAGGACCCAGATCAGCTCTATAGTAACGTGCTGTATTCCTCCTGCTACTGGGGCTAAATGTACCAGCCCCAGTTACAGGGGAAATCAGCCTCCCCAACAAAAAAAAGTGATCAGATGTCCCCAAAGGTCTATTATGACCTTATGGGTACACAATGTAAAAAATAAATAAATAAATAAATAAATAAATAAATAAATAAATAAATAAAAAAAATGAATAGAAGTGTTAAAAAAAAAAAGTAAATAAAATAATTTAAAAAAAAAAAAAAATACGCCAATAACACGCCCTTATCACAGGTTATAGCCCCATCCCCCACGACACCATAAAAAATAAAAATTACCGTAAAGGAGAGGAAAAACTATTCTATAAAGAATAGCAGAATCAGCGGGGCTGAATTAGCCATGGAAACGGCTGTAATATCGAGTGGGGGACTTATCTTTTCTGCATCCTGCTGTGATCAATGCCTCCCATTAAAAACAATGGGAGGCAGAATCGGGGCAGAATCTACTGCTGATTTTGGGGCACTATTGCCCCAAAATCAGTGGCAGATTCCACCGTGTGAATGGGCCCTTAGGGTACCATCACATCAGCTTTGTTTTTTCCTTTTCTCCTGGTCCATCATAGGACCAGAAGAATGGACTAAACATTAGAAAGGATCTGTCTAATGACAGGCAAAAACTGATCCCGAGGGATCCCATTGACTATAACAATGGTCTATTAGGTATCTCATTATTTTCTCCCTGAAATTGTTTGGTGAAAAGTCGGACTTGCGGGACTTTTTTGTCCACAATTTCAGACGGACTCTGCACTGGATGGACTCTGACTCTGGGATGTGAACGAACCCATATGCAGTATTTTACAAACACAGAAAATACTGAATTGGTGACACACATTATAGTAGAAAAACAAGCAGCAGAGTTAATATCCCTTACTAGCATGAAAAAAATATGTAAGTAAAGCTTAACAAACTTGTAAAAAATATAATAAAAACTGTTTTATTAAACCCCCACAGTTATTATTATACTTATATAGTGCAGATATAGTGAACACTGTCCCATATAGGGCTCACAATCTAAACTCCCTATCAGTATATCTTTGGTGTGTGGGAGGAAACCCACGCAAACATACAAATTCCTCACAAATGTTGTCTTTGGCTGGATTCGAACCGAGAACTCCAGCTCTGAAAGGCACCAGCGCTAACCACCGAGCCACAGTTCCTAAAAAAAACAGTTTGGGGTTTGTGCAAAGTACGTTACGGTTTACCACGAGTAGGCTACCTACAGAGAGACTGCAGAGGTGGGAATCACTTTAAATGACTCTAAATACAGAGCCGCAATGTTGCTCTTATTTTAAAGACAAGAATCTTCTCTATAGGCCACCTAGATTTTGAGATATAACTGGTTAAAGCGGAGTTGCATATAATCGCAGCCTCATTTTAACCAGTGTGCCAGAGAATAGAAGCAGCTGACAGTCTGCAGGGTGGGGAAAATGATTATTATTCTCCTGTAGCTATCATTTCAGATAACCCCATGGACTTTTATTTATATCACCCTTGTCCCGCCCATTATCAATCTGAAAGTATACTTGCCATTTAACCCCTTAGATGCTGCAGCCAAAACTGACTGCAGCACCTAAGTTATTTTACAGAACAAGAAGTAAAAATAGAATTTTTTACCCTTGTTAATGAAACACACACACGAAAGCGGGAATACAGAGTGGGATAAAATGTTACTGGTGTAAGGCTAAAATGTACATAAGACATCAGAGATATGTTCCAGCAATATTTATTTGAGCCATAAAATTCAAAATCTGCAATAAAAAAAGCGTCATTTTCGGGAGGGTTTTTGAAATTTTAATGTGACTATTAGGAAATTAAATACTTTTTTTTTAATAAAATATAAAAAATATACAGTACATATTTAGCATTCCAATAATATTAAGAACCAATACAAAAAAAGTAATTATATTTATTCCTTAATTACTTCACACAGGGAGACTACAGGGAGACTAACTCTCTAAATAAAGAATATACACACGTGGACAAAATTGTTGGTACCCCTTGTTTAATGAAAGAAAAACCCACAATGGTCACAGAAATAACTTGAATCTGACAAAAGTAATTTGCCAAACTACATGTTGACAAGATACAAAGCTTCTGGGAGAATGTCCTATGGACAGATGAGACAAAAATCAAAATTTTAGGCAAGGCACATCAGCTCTATGTTCACAGACAGAAAAATGAAGCATATCTTGTAAAGAACACTGTCCCTACTGTGAAACATGGAGGAGGCTCTGTTATGTTCTGGGGCTGCTTTGCTGCATCTGGCACAGGGTGTCTTGAATCTGTGCAGGGTACAATGAAATCTCAAGACTATCAAGGGATTCTAGAGAGAAATGTGCTGCCCAGTGTCAGAAAGCTTGGTCTCAGTCGCAGGTCATGGGTCTTGCAACAGGATAAGACCCAAAACACACAGCTAAAAACACCCAAGAATGGCTAAGAGGAAAACATTGGACTATTCTGAAGTGGCATTCTATTAGCCCTGACCTAAATCCTATTGAGCATCTTTGGAAGGAGCTGAAACATGCCATCTGGAAAAGACACCCTTCAAACCCCAGACAACTGGACCAGTTTGCTCATGAGGAGTGGCCAAAATACCTGCTGAGAGGTGCAGAAGTCTCATTGACAGTTACAGGAATCGTTTGATTGCAGGGATTGCCTCAAAATGTTGTGCAACAAAATATTAAGTTAAGGGAACCATCATTTCTGTCCAGGCCTGTTTCATGAGTTTTCTTTTTTAAAAAATTCTGTTGAAGCATGGTTGAAAAGCAATGTCTGACTTTCATTTGTTAATTTTCATAGAATTTTTATAATATTATTACTTTTGTCAGATTCAAGTTATTTCTGTGACCATTGTGGGTTTTTCTTTCATTAAACGAGGGGTACCAACAATTTTGTCCATGTGTGTATATAGATATCTAATAAAGGTGTTTTCCCAGGCAAAAAATGTTTTTTTTTTTTTTAAAAAAAAAAGGTCTGTTAGTGCTATTATTGGGTTAATAAATCTACCCATATACCTTTAGCAGTGTTTTGAGTGATTTCTGGGTGTCTCTGGGAGCTCCTGGTATATTCTGCATTTGTTTATATGGTTCAACTTCAACGCTAGCTATCTCTCACCTCACTCCTTCCCTACTTTCTCTCTCCCTCCCTCCTCTCTCCCATACACACCCTCCCTGTCTCTCTAGCTAGCCCACTCACAACTACTAGCCCTTCCCCACCTACTCAGGTCAACCCCCCCCGACCCCATTACATACTTACCTCTCTTCCTCCTGTGGGATGCCCATCCTTCTTTTCTGACTGCTGGCATGTGTTTCTGTCCCAGTGCTGCTCTGTAGCGACGATCCAACACTACTGCACATGCATGGGAGCTGCACAATAGAGCTGGATTATCGTCAGCAGAGCAGCGCTGGCAGTCAGAAAAGAGGGAGGAGCCGTCCCCGCAGGAAGAAGCCTGGAAGGTAAGTATGATGGAGTGGATGGGGAGGGGGTGTAGTAGTGACGTTCCGTTTCTGGAAACGGATCGTCACCGGATAATCAGCAAATGTCCCTGGGGCATTCATGTGACGCCCCAGGAATATGGGTAAATATAAATTTTTGATTAATCATGTTATTTAGAAAGTAGGAGGGGGGGAGGGTGTTTAGATTAGTGTAGGAATTTCTATTTATCCCATACAACCCCTTTAACCTCCTAATGCAGTCATACAGTTGTGCTAAAAAGTTTACATACCCCGGCAGAATTTTTTGTTTTTTGGCCTTTTTTCAGAGAATACAGTATGCATGATAACACAAAAACGTTTTCTCCACTCATGGTTAGTGGTTGGTTGAAGCCATTTATTGTCAAACTTCTGTGTTTTCGCTTTTAAAATCATAATGACAACCAAAAACATCAAAATGACCCTGTTCAAAAGTTCACATACCCCAGTTCTTAATACCGTGTATTGCCCCCTCTAACATCAATGACAGCTTGAAGTCTTTTGTGGTAGTTGTGGATGAGGCTCTTTATTTTCTCAGATGGTAAAACTGCCCATTCTTCTTGGCAAAAAGTCTGCAGTTCCTGTAAATTCCTGGGCTGTCTTGCATGTACTGCGCGCTTGAGATCTCCCCAGAGGGGTTCAATGATATTGAGGTCAGGAGACTGAGATGGCCACTACAGAACCTTCACTTTCTTCTGCTGTAGCCAATGACAGGTCGACTTGGCCTTGTGCTTTGGATCGTTGTCATGTTGGAATGTCCAAGTATGTCCCATGCGCAGCTTCCTGGCTGATGAGTGCAAATTTGCCTCCAGTATTTGCTGATAACATGCTGCATTCATCTTTCCTTCAACTTTGACCAAGTTTCCTGTGTCGTTGAAGCTCACACATCCCCACATCATCAGTGATACACCTCCGTGCTTTACAGTAGGAATGGTGTTCCTTTCATCATAGGCCTTGTTGACACCTCTCCAAATATAACATTTATGGTTGTGGCCAAAAAGTTCGATTTTTGTCTCATCACTCCAAATTACCTTGTTCCAGAAGTTTTGAGGCTTGTCTCTGTCCTGTTTGGCGTATTGAAGGCGAGATTCTTTGTGGCATTTGCGCAGTAATGGCTTTCTACTGGCAACTCAACCATACAGCCCATTTTTTTTTTCAAGTGCCTCCTTATTGTGCATCTTGAAACAGCCACACCGATAGTTTTCAGAGAGTCCTGTATTTCAGCTGATGTTATGTGTGGGTTTTTCTTTGCATCCCGAACAATTTTCCGGGCAGTTGTGGCCGAAATTTTGTTTGGTCTACCTGACCGTGGTTTGGTTTCTGGGCATGTTATTAGGCCAAAATCACAAGGGTATGTGAACTTTTGAACAGGGTCATTTTGATGTTTTTGGTTGTCATTATGATGAGAAAACACAGAAGTTTGACAATAAATGGCTTCAACCAACCACTAACCATGAGTGGAGAAAAAGTTTTTGTGTTATCATTAATATTCTCTGAAAAAAGGCCAAAAAAAAAAAATAAAAAATCTGCCGGGGTATGTAAACTTTTTAGCACAACTGTATATGTACTGCATGCAATTATAACAAAGACTGAGGAGTCAATGAATTGTCAAAGTCCTCCATCTTATTCCATCCTTACATAATTGAGTTCACCTTTGATACTTTATCCTCATATCTGCAACTGAAATATTACAAATATCTGGCATTATGTACCATGTGTGCACTCGGCTAAGTCAGTGGCGTAACTAGGAATGGCTGGGCCCCAAGGCAAACATTTGACATGGGCCCCCCCAACCCGCCGCCCCCAACCCTCCCAAGTCGCCGCCCCCAACCCCCCCAAGCCACCGCCCCCAACCCCCCCCACACACAAACTGCATTCCTGCGCACACTATTTTGCCCCATAGTGGCCCCTGCACACGGTATTATGTCCCATAGTGGCCCCTGCACACGGTATTATGCCCCATAGTGGCCCCTGCACATGGTATTATGCCCCATAGTGGCCCCTGGACAAGGTATTATGCAGCATAGTGGCCCCTGCACACAATATTATGCCCCATAGTGGCCCCTACACACAGTAGTTTGCCCCATAGTGGCCCCTGCACACAGTAGTTTGCCCCATAGTGGCGCCTGCACGCAGTAGTTTGCCCCATAGTAGCCCCTGCACACAGTAGTTTGCCCCATAGTGGCCCCTGCACACAGTAGTTTGCCCCATAGTAGCCCCTGCACACAGTAGTTTGCCCCATAGTAGCCCCTGCACACAGTAGTTTGCCCCATAGTGGCCCCTGCACACAGTAGTTTGCCCCATAGTGGCCCCTGCACACAGTAGTTTGCCCCATAGTGGCCCCTGCACACAGTATTATGCCCCATAGTGGACCACCCATGAACGATTATTATACTCTGGGGTCTTTTCAGACCCCAGAGTATAATGATCGGAGACCCAGGGGAGGATAGAAACATAAAAAACACTGCAACTTACCTCTTCCTCGATCCGGTGCACTCCCGTGCGCTACTTCGGCCATATTGTTGGATGTCGCGCGATCCAGGGCGGCGTCGCGACGCATAATGACGTCGGCTGACGTCTGGGACGTCACCAAACAGGCCCAAAGCCTGCGGAGCGGTGGAGAGGTGAGTTACAGTGTTTTTTATGTACGCTCACCTCCCCTGGGCCCCCGATCGTTATACTCCAGGGTCTCAAAAGACCCCGGAGTATAACGATAGCAGTGATTGTGGGGTTCGCGGTAGCGACTGCCACAGGGCTCCGGGCCCCGTAATGTTCCGGGCCCTGTGGCAGTCGCTACCACTGCTACCCCGGTAGTTACGCCCCTGGGCTAAGTGATATAGTAGCTGTTAAGCATCATACAATGATCTCTGATTCCCTAGTACCTTGACAATAATGTGTGACCTACCCATACTGTATAGTATATGCCTGTATTCCAACATGTGGAATAATTGCAGCAGAACCATCGGTAGTCATTCAGTGTTATTCTCTATGGAACCATATTAGGGCAATAATATAGAGATACCTCTATAATTTGGCATCTCATTGGACATGCAACAAAGGTTGATACAAATGTCCAGAACTCTTTAAAGAATAACTTGGGGAAAAAAAAATATTCCATCAGGAACATCTTGCTGCCCATGAATGGTAGCCAGTGCTTTTATACTAAAGATGTACTCATGTCATCAGTCCAAAAGATAAGCAGAGTTGACAACCACTTTTCCATGAAGAAAGTATTTTTAGAACCATTGGTAACTCCTTTAGTCATTTTAGCAGATTATCAAGTGCATTACCCAGCAGGGAGGAACAAAGAGCACAAGAGAGGCTTCACACAGGGTAAAGAGTGTGGTCAATGGGGTCCATCCTGAGACATGATGGGAGAGATTGTCAGGTCAAAAAGATAAAAAAAAATTCTGAAGATAACATACTATAGTACATAATGTAGGGTCCTTTGTAGCCTCACTATTAAAAAAAAAACAGACTGGAGTTTGAGTTTTATAAATATCAATATTTAGAACAAAAAAAATTATATATATTGATTAAAAAAAAAAATTATATATATATATATATATATATATATATATATATATAATTGTTTATGCATGTTTTTGAATTGCAAGAAACTTTTTCCATAATAGCGCTCATCAGAAATGACAGCAAATGACACTTTATTATCAATTAATTATCAGCTTTTACTGAACCTTAAAAAATAAAAAAAAATTACAAAAAAATAATAAAATCAACCCCTCTCTCCCTATTTGTAAGAATATTTATAATAATCTATTCATATTTGATGTAATAGTATGGTGGATGCCAGTACTTTTAATATGGCGCCTGCCCAGGACCTAATTGGACACCATAGCTACAGAACTTTTGATGCTTTACACAGCAGAGACATGGTGGTAGTGCCTGTGATCGTTGACATCACTGATCACAGGCACTTCTCCCCTCAGATGCCATGGTCAGATGCAACCATGACATCTGAAGGATTTCAAATACTTTCACTTTTGATTTCTAGACCCACATGGCTCCCACATAATATTCAGTTGCTATGGCAGCTGGGAGCCTTCCAAAGGTCCCCAGACCTGCCACAGAAATATTACTAATTCAATGGTTAGGCTACTTATATTCTCAGCTGCATAAGGAGTTCACAGTACGGAAAAATAAACTGGGTAGTTTCTTAAAGAGGTTTCCCATTAAAGAGGTTATCCCCCTCATTCTCCTGATCAGTGGGGGTCTGAGTGGTCAGACCCCCACTGATCTGCAGGTTATCCTATAACTTGTTTTGTGTGAAAACGCCTTAAAATTATCTACTCAGTATATTATACTTACACATAGCCTGTTTAAGATGTCAATGACAAACATTTGTAATGTGATTTTTTTTTTTTACAAAGACTCAAAGCACAGGGAGCATTGTGGAGTTGGGGAGTTAGTGACTACTGTACAGGTGCTCATCCCCAACACCCACAAAGGTCAGCTGTTTTACAGGAAGCCAATTTGCCTATCAGTATATTTTTGGCATGTGGGAGGAAACTGGAGTACCTGGAGGAAACACACGCAAACACAAGGAGAACATACAAACTTCATGCCAGGGTGAATTGGGGGCACAACTGGCTCAGGAGCACTCCAGGGTATTCACCTGTGGGCCAATCCTAGTCTGGAAGCTCTATGTCCTCTGCTCTCAACTGTCCTTCTCACATACAATTGCCCCTTCCTGCCTTCTACCCTATGACATCTAACTCACCATCAGTTCATCCCATAAAACACACCTCTGATTGGTTTAGGACTGTCTCATAGTCCTGTTTACAGGACAGTGAACCAGTATAGAGGGCAGACATGAAACACCACAGGCGGGCTCCCTCTGTACTATAACAGACAAACCCTTACAAGTTCAATGTAACTCACATGAGACTGCAACTCGTTTGCAAAATGTCAACGTTTTCTGGGGGAGTTGTCTATTAACTCACAACCAATCACACAGATTTCAATGCTGTGTAAGACGTGTACCAAGGTGGGCTCTCCAGGATACAGCGAAGTCACGAATGACTTCACGCGACTCCAACATCAGTTTAACCAAAACTGAACTTTACTGAAACCAAAAGGTATATTAAACGTACTAACACCTCAGATACACAGTGGGTCGCCCGGAAATACGTGATATGGATATATGGATTTACCTATCAGCGTGCTCAGATAAACCGGCCACCATATACCTGTTAATCCCTTGAAACACAGGAACAATTATGTAGGGTGCGTCTCACGGTCGTGCTTGTGGTACAGCACAGCAGCTTACAATCTTATAAACTATTTAAAATATCCCCAAACCATAAATAACAGTGTCAAAGGACAAATGGACGAGTTTGTTGCTTAGCTGGTATCACGGGTGGAGGATTTATTCCAGTGTCCCACAGCTGTGATGTTCCTAAAATGTTATATTGGGGCCTGTCACAAGCAACAGTCCTAACTATACTAACTACAGGCCTCAGATCAGTCCCAGATAGTTTGGTGTGCACGCTTACTGAGCCGGGTCTTCTTTAGATGGAGAGCCGGTCACGGTTACTGAATGAGGAGGGCTCCTCTTATCAAAGTTCTGTAACAAAGATGGCGGTCACTTCTCCCTACAACTGGATTGAACAGTTTCTAAGCTGTCTCGGCAAATCTCTCCTCTCAACAGGATCCAGTACAGACAAGTGTAGCTGCTTTTCACAGTAGTTGAGTGGTCCCAGATGAAAGATGCTCCAGGTGGATAGCGTCAGTTCCCTCAGTCTGCATCAGCTACAGCCAGCTCGCTCATCAAAATGGCTGCTCTACACACACGTGGACAAAACTGTTGGTACCCCTCGTTTAATGAAAGAAAAACCCACAATGGTCACAGAAATAACTTGAATCTGAAAAAAAATAATTTACCAAACTACATGTTGACAAGCCACAAAGCTTCTGGGAGAATGTCCTATGGACAGATGAGACAAAAATCTAAATTTTTGGCAAGGCACGTCAGCTCTATGTTCACAGACGGAAAAATGAAGAATATCTCG
This sequence comes from Leptodactylus fallax, assembly GCA_947044405.1. NCBI lineage: Eukaryota > Metazoa > Chordata > Amphibia > Anura > Leptodactylidae > Leptodactylus > Leptodactylus fallax. Next base: position 687,086 of record CAMRHE010000067.1, on the reverse strand, counting down.
AAAAAAAACACTGTTCCTACTGTGAAACATGGAGGAGGCTCTGTTATGTTCTGGGGCTGCTTTGCTGCATCTGGCACAGGGTGTCTTGAATCTGTGCAGGGTACAATGAAATCTCAAGACTATCAAGGGATTCTAGAGAGAAATGTGCTCAGTGTCAGAAAGCTTGGTCTCAGTCGCAGGTCATGGGTCTTACAACAGGATAATGACCCAAAACACAGCTAAAAAAAAACCAAGAAAGGCTAAGAGGAAAACATTGGACTATTCTGAAGTGGCCTTCTATGAGCCCTGACCTAAATCCTATTGAGCATCTTTGGAAGGAGCTGAAACATGTCGTCTGGAAAAGGCACCCTTCAAACCCGAGACAACTGGAGCAGTTTGTTCATGAGGAGTGGCCAAAATACCTGCTGAGAGGTGCAGAAGTCTCATTGACAGTTACAGGAATCGTTTGATTGCAGTGATTGTCTCAAAAGGTTGTGCAACAAAATATTAAGTTAAGGGAACCATCATTTCTGTCCAGGCCTGTTTCATGAGTTTTCTTTTTTTTTTTTAATTCTGTTGAAGCATGGTTGGAAAGCAATGTCTGACTTTCATTTGTTCATTTTCATAGAATTTTTATATATTATTACTTTTGTCAGATTCAAGTTATTTCTGTGACCATTGTGGGTTTTTCTTTCATTAAACGAGGGGTACCAACAATTTTGTCCACATGTGTTACGTCTCCTTGGTTAAAGGCAAATGTGACTGTTTCACCATCTCACAGCTGCAGCAAGTTGCAGACAAATTCACAACTTTTATGTTGAGCATCTTGTATGGTACTTGACCTTCCGTGATCAAAATCGCTATGTAGAACTGCAATCCCTAGCCCCATTATAGTTGTATTCTGCTTGTCACGTCCTTGAAGCTCTGACCTTATCTGTGTTCCATTGTAATGATGCAGATGTTCCATGCTGGGCTTTCTGTCATCACAACATTACTAAATGAAATGTGGTGTTAAAAGACCCATCCAGAAAATATTGTGATAATGAAAGGGAAAATGTAGAAATAAACAGAGCAGACATCATTTGTCAATTGTCATCACACTGCTCATTGTCCACTAACTTCAGCAGCTGCACACTAACATCATTTATAGCACACTAGTAGCAGCCAAAATGACCTTGTCATAGAGCAGCAGCATACAGGAAAGCATGCATTTTGCGGGGTTAAAATATATTAATCTTGGGCCAAAGAAGTATATCTGAGCTGTATCAGAGTTTAGATTTGCGAGACACTAAAGGACAATGGAACATGTGTATGAGGCTAAGGCCCCACATAGCAAGTCGCAGCCGAAAAACGATGTGGAAAAGACTACGATGGAAAAGTTTTCTGCAGCGTTTTTCACAGAAATTCCGAAGAGGAAAACTTTCTGTCTCTATTATATCTATATGGAAACGCCAGCGTTTCCATAGGAATAATTGACATTCTGCAATTTACAAAAACGCAACGGTTTTTGAAATCGCAGAATTTCCACTGTGGATATTTTTCTGCAATGTGTGGATGGGATTAGCCAGAATCCCATCCACTTTGCAGGTACTGTAATATGCTGTGGCGTTTTCGCAATGTGGAGCCCCAGCTTAAAGGCAGTTTATAATTAGACCAAAATTGGGTTTGAGGTAGAGTCTGCAAAACATGGGAGAAGGGGTGCACATCCCACACACATAAATTCCTAATTCTGAAGTCAGTGCATGGGGAAATGTCTCTTTAGAAAAGGGTATGCAACATTCCTCCCTAATGTATCAGGGACAGTCCCGGATTGTGGGTCCTGTCCTGTGGTCCCGGTCGGTGGGAGGTATGTCCTGGATTCAACTCATCTGAGTTGAAAACAGTGGTGAAGCAGGAGCCATCAGCAGACATCTCCCGCTTCACCACTGTGCCCCCTATGTGCTCCAGGAGCTGTAGGCGCGATGTGATGACGTCACTCACATTGCGCCTGAAGTTCCCTTAACACTCTGGGACGAGAGACTGCAGACACAGCATCAGGGGAGCGAGGAGAGTTGAGTATTAGTGTTTTTTTATGTTAAACTTTGGCAGATGAAGAGGGACATTAAACTGTGGTCGCAGATGGAAGGGGGATAATAAACTGAGGAGGACATATGAGGGGGCATTAAACCGGGGGCAACTGGAGGAGGACATTAAAATGGGGGCAACTGGAGGACATTAAACTGGAGGCAGTTGGAGGGGGACATTAATGTTCCCCTCTAGTTGCCCCCCAGTTTAATGTCCCCCACCAGCTAACCCCACAGTTTAATATCCCCCTCTAGTTGCCTCCAGTTAAAACTGGGGCAACTGGAGGGGGACTTTAAACTGTGGGTGCACCAGGAGAGAGACTTTATACTGTGTGGTCAATTTGAAGACAACATTATAATGTGGGGGCATATAATATTAAGGTGACTGTAAGAACATTATACTGTGTGGGGAGCACAAAGAGAAATGGGTGGAAATGGGCAGAGTCAATTTAGAAGTGGGTGGAGCTAAATTTGCCGTACAATTTGTCCCTCTTTCTGTCCTCTAAAAGTTGGGAGATATGCCCTAACTGTGGGGTGGTTGTTCCTTTAAAAGAGTATTCCCATATAACAGTGTCATGGCATATTACTAAGATATGACATAGCATTATAATCAGTGAGTGTCTGTTGTGTGAATTGGCAAGGGCTCAGACAACAAAGGAATTTAGGTGGATTCAGCAATTCTGTATTTCTCTTGCATAATGCCATTCAAATGGGATGTGCTAGTGCCCGGGATATCTCTGTGCAGGCATTATGGCCACTGGTGTAACTATAGGGGCTGCAGTGGCAGCTGAGACTGAGATCACCCTCAACACACTAGGGCTGGAGAAAGTTCTTTGATATCCTTTCAGATTTCCCCCTGATGACCAGGGGCGCACCGCTAATGAGGCGAGGTGAGGCGGCCGCCTCGGGCGGCACTGTCCGGGGAGCGGCATTTTACTATTTCATGTAAACCAGCCCAGGACAGGCCGCTTTAAAAAAAAAAAAAAAAAACAGAGCTGAGCGCGGCCTGTCCTGGGCTGGTTTACAAGACGTCGCATCTCAGCGCAGGCGGCGATACAATGACGTAATCACGCCGCCTACGCTGAGACACAGACATCGCGGACAAGAAGAGGAGGCGGCGGCTGCATCAAGGCATCGCAGGTGAGTATAGCTTTTTTTTTATCTATATAAATAGGCCGTAACCTGTTGGAGCATCCCCGGCAGGTAACGGCCTATTTATTTACCTACCTCGCGTCTGCTCGTGGCCGCCCCGCGCTTCCCCTTCTGCTATGGGCCGCAGAAAGGGAATCGGATGCCGCTGTGAGCGGCCGCGGGGATCGGTAAGTTAGGCCGCAGGCCGCAAATACTACTATTATTATACTCCGGGGTCTATTCAGACCCCGGAGTATAATAATCGGAGGCCTAGGGTTGGTGAGGGAACATAAAAAACAGTGTTACCTCCTGCGATCCGATGTAACTCCGAGCAGGCTTGAGGTCTGTGGTGACGTCATCAGGTCGCGTCGCCGGCCTGATCACGTGACGTGTGTGCGCAATTAAACAGGGCCGAAAGCTGCAAGGAGTGCACCGGTGTCCAGGATAGGTAAGTAACTCTGATTTTTATGTTTGTATTCTCCCCTGGGTCTCCAATCATTATACTCTGGGGTCTGAAAAGACCCCAGAGTATAATAATAGTTCATGGGTCGGCCACTATGGGGCATAATACCCTGTGCAGGGACCACTGTAGAGCATAATACCCTGTGCAGGGGCCACTCTGGAGCATAATACAAGTGCAGGGGCCACTATAGAGCATAATACAAGTGCAGGGGCCACTATGGAGCATAATACCAGTGCAGGGGCCAATATGGGGCATAAAACTGTGTGCAGGAGTTGCTGCGGAACATAATACCGTGTGCAGTGGCCAATGCGGGGCATAATACCGTGAGCAGGGGCCACTATGGAGCATAATACCGTGTGCAGGAGCCGCTGCGGGCCATAACACTGTGTAATACTGTGTGCAGGGGCTGCTGTGGAACTTTATAGTGTGTGTAAATGGGGCGCTATAAACGTGGGCTATGGCACCTGTTTATATTATACGCTGTCTGTTTATAGTGACCGTGTGATGTAATTGTAGCCTTGTCACATACTGTAGACATGTACAGGACGAGGCTGTAGTTACATTACATGGCCGCTATGAGATGAAATACACTATGTAAACAGAGAAGCGGTCACGGTGCTTACACAGGTACCATTCAAACAGCTGATCAGTGAGGGTCCTGGGTTTTTGAACCCCACTGATTAGTTTATTAATGACCCGGAAAACCTTTTAATTAGTTAACACCTGGGGTATTATTAATAAGGGGCACTATTTATACAGGGTACACACGGACATTATTAATATAAAGATGCACTTGGGAGTATTATTCATTATGGGGGGTTATATCATATATTTTATAATTGGGGTAGCAGCAGGATGGGTGTGCAGGTGAGGACAATGTGGGTCGGGTGCCTGGAAAAGTAAGGAGCCAAAGATGTCTGTGTTGCAAACTTTACAGAGACAAGTCACAGCTGGAAGAAGTGGTCATGGCGGTCCAAAGGGAAGAGAAGGGAAATGTGAAGGATTAGTCAGAGACGTCACCTGTAAGTCACAAAATGTTACTGCCCTGTATTCACCTAAATGATAGAGGATAAATACCTGAGTGATGGGGGTCTGTCTGCTGAGACCCCCACTGAGCCTGAGAATTGGGTTTTTCCCCCAACTAGGTGGGAATTCAGCCTGACCGCAGCCATATATAGGTGTGTCACTTGGTGGATGGACGAACCCACGTGGCTCTCATTCACTTCAATGGGAGTGCCAAAGATAGCCGAAGTCCAGTACTCAGCTATCTGCGGGGCTCCTATTATAGAGAATGGGGGCCACGTGGGCTCGTCCATCCACCAAGCAGAAGATGTGTGAAGTTGCTTTCATTGTTAATGCCGTGTTGTTGATCTGATACTGAAGTAATACAGGAAGAAGAATTCTTAAAAACTGTTTTATAACTTTGTGTATTGTGTATATTGTGCGACAATAACAGTGTGTTAAACTAGTAGCATGGAAACTCAGTTTTTTTGTTTTTTTTTTGGGGGGGGGGGGGGGGGCGTCTTTCTATAGTCCGCCTCAGGCAGCAAAGAGGCTAGGTTCACCACTGGTGATGACTAGTATAGTTTGTGCATCATAAATTTATTACCTCTGCCATCTGGTGCACTTGAGTGAGAAGATTTATGATACACAGACTTCCACTGTCAGAATTACCCTTTAATGGAAACAAATAGCAGTCATCAACTTACAACCAAGGACGGATTCTGTGGGGGAGGCTGTGGCACAAAATGGGAACAATTACTGTGTGGGGGCAATGACAGGAAACTGGAATTATGCAAAGCTTGTATGTACAGACATATCGTGGAGAAGTCTACGTGGTGGTGTGTGCCCAGATAGAGAAGGAAAGGGAAATGAAAACGCTGTTAAAACGTACCAATATGATGCGGCTGATGATTGTGAGAAGAAATTGCAAGGGGGAAACAAGCTGAGCTTTTGCATGAGGGCCCGTGAGCCTCTAGTTACACCCCTGAGTATGGCCCCTTGATTCTAAAGACTAGTGGGAATCCAGTCAGTCGAATTCCATCGACCTGTAAATAATGGCATACAGTATTCTAGTAATATGCTATTACTAACTTTATTGGAACAAACCTTTTAACCCCTTCCCTCAGCGCTGAGCAGGATGTTATGGTAATAATAGTTCGTGCTCAGGAGCTGTGCCAATACTATCACTGGCACCTGGCTCTCACTGCTGGAGATTACTCTAATTTCAGCAGATTAACCCCCAAGATGCTGTGATCAATAGGGCTAATAGGCATCTGCTTAAAAGCTCTATACTGTGCAATAAAGAGAAAAAACAGTGTATTGTACAAGTGATAAAGCAAATCGCATAATTAAATACCTTTGTCAGACTGAAAATAAAATTATTTAAAAAAAATATTTAAGTAAAAACAAAAACCTTCCAATTATTCACATGAAAAATAAACACAATATAAACATAACTTGTCAAGTCCATAAAAGCCTGGACTATTAAAATACTGAGCTCTTTATTCTGCACAGTAAATATTGCTAAAAAAATAGCACAATGCCAAAATTGTAAATTTTTGTTCACTTCGTCTCCCCCCCAAAATGATGAAATGTGCTCCAAAATAGCAAAATAGTACCTATAAATACTTCAACAGGGTACGCGGGTGGCACTGTGGTGGCCCTCCACAGCTGGACTTTCTTCTGTCCTATAGCTTTCCTTGCCATCACCCCCAACGATGCATTTCCCCATGTTGTTATTGTACCACCCGTTACTGGTTTCTCTGTTGCGGGCGTCGTTAGCCCTCTACCCTAACTGTTCCTCAGCGACTTCTCCACGATTGGGTGGCCTGCGTGCCTCCTACTGCCTTATTTGATGCCTTTGTCTTGGCTTTGCTTTCTTTTGTTCTTATTTGCCTAAACCTCAATAAAAACTGATTAAACATAAATAATTCAACAGTATCGGTTGTGCTGTGCTCTGTGGAATAAGAAACAGTCTTTGTAGCTACTTTCGTTAAAATAAAGTTGTGGCAAACTATGGACTCCCATTGTAGCTCAGAATCCCCACTTTGTAAAATGGGCTTCTCAACTGACTAAGTAGGTACAGTTACTAAGTCATCTCAGTGACAGCTCTGGGGGTAAAGCAGTCTTGTTCAGTGTAACGACAGAACCGCTCTTCTTCACAGTGATATTCCCGGTGACCCTCAATGCATCGCTCTTAAGACCCAGATTACATATCTCAGGCACCGCAACATTCAAGCCTATCCAAACACTATGTTTGACACCTTCATTTAGGTGGAATAGGCTTCAGGCATAACTTGTACACAGACCAACAATAGCTCCAATAGGCACCACACAATTACCATCCATGCTCCCTCTATTGATGCCATACCTCCCTCTTTCATTTACGCCTCCCAGCAATTACCTGTCACAACACTAGACAGCATAGTGCACTGGCATCATCACATGTATCTTCACCATTAGGACTAGTGTCTTCCTGTACCGACTCACCAACCATACCATTTTTCCCATGTAAATGACCGCTAAGATGGTTATCATTCCCACAGCCAGCCACTACAGTTTGTCATGATAGAGCCCCAGGACATCACTGTTGTCTGCACAACCTGCAAAGTAAAGGCATCAAAACATTTACAAAAGTATATACAACCCCAAATCCAAAAAAGATAAGAAGTGTTCATTTTTTGAATGAAACAGAATCAAATGGAAACTTCTGATAATGTTCTATTGTGAATAAAACATGGTTATATGAGATTTCCAAATTCAATGTATTCTGAGGTTGTACAATCAGATATATACACACATGGACAAAATTGTTGGTACCCCTCGTTTAATGAAAGAAAAATCCAGAATGGTCACAGAAAACTAATAAACAGGCCTGGACAGAAATGATGTTCCCTTAACTTAATATTTTGTTGCACAACCTTTTGAGGCAATCCCTGCAATCAAACGATTCCTGTAACTGTCAATGAGACTTCTGCACCTCTCAGCAGGTATTGTGGCCACTCCTCATTGAGCAACCTGCTCCAGTTGTCTTGGGTTAGAAGGGTACCTTTTCCAGACGGCATGTTTCAGCTCCTTCCAAAGATGCTCAATAGTATTTAGGTCAGGGCTCTGTAAACGCAGGACCCTTCAATTGGCTTGCAGAGCTCGACACAGGGAGAGCTTGGTAACAGTTCACACGTGCAGTTTATTTACTAACAGGGGTACAGACCAAACCAAATGAACAGCTTTCTTCAGCAATACGGTATAAAAGTTCATAAACAAAACAATCCTTAATGCAGGGAAAAAGGCCAACAGGTAGCCCAACAACGCTCACCAGATAGCAGTTTGTGTCCAGTTTCTGTTTGTCTACATAGTGCAGTATGGTTTGCAGCTCACAGCTACTCTCAGAAGAACACCACACCCATATTTCTTATTCAGCTTTAAGACTGCAAACTGAACCTTAAATGCCAAGACTGGAGTATAGACTTGGGTTGCAACTATCTCCCAAAACCCAGACCCAGACTCCAGTCACATTGTGGATACCAGCCAACTTAGCGGAAGGTATCTACCATCCACTATTTTACCTTCTGCTTCCCTACAGCTCATAGAAGGCCACTTCAGAATAGCCCAGTGTTTTTCTCTTAGCCATTCTTGGGTGTTTTTAGCTGTGTGTTTTGGGTCATTATCCTGTTGTAAGACCCATGACCTGCGATTGAGACCACGCTTTCTGACACTGGGCAGCACATTTCTCTCTCGAATCCCTTGATAGCCTTGAGATTTCATTGTACCCTGCACAGATTCATGACACCCTGTGCCAGATGCAGCAAAGCAGCCCCAGAACATAACAGAGCCTCCTTCATGTTTCACAGTAGGGACAGTGTTCTTTTTTTTTTTGTCTCATCTGTCCATAAGACATTCACCCAGAAGCTTTGTGGCTTGTCAACATGTAGTTTGGCAAATTCCAGTCTGGCTTTTTTATGATTTGTTTTCAACAATGGTGTCCTCCTTGGTCATCTCCCATGAAGTCCACTTTGGCTCAAACAACGACAAATGGTGCAATCTGACACTGATGTTCCTTGAGCTTGAAGTTTACCTTTAATCTCTTTAGAAGTTTTTCTGGGCTCTTTTGTTACCATTCGTATTATCCTTCTATTTGATTTGTCATCAATTTTCCTCCTGCGGCCACGTCCAGGGAGGTTGGCTACAGTCCCATGGATCTTAAATTTCTGAATAATATGTGCAACTGTAGTCACAGGAACATCAAGCTGCTTGGAGATGGTCTTATAACCTTTACCTTTAACATGCTTGTCTACAATTTTCTTTCTAAGCTCCTGAGACAACTCTTTCCTTTGCTTCCTCTGGTCCATGTGGTACTCACCTTGTCACCAAACAGCACAGTGAGTATCTGTAGCCCTATATACAGGCCCACTGACTGATTACAAGATTGTAGACACCTGTGATGCTAATTAGTGGACACATCTTGATTTAACATGTCCCTTCGGTCACATTATTTTCAGGGGTACCATCATTTCTGTCCAGGCCTGTTTCATGAGTTTTCTTTTTAAAAAAATTCTATTGAAGCATGGTTGAAAAGCAATGTCAGACTTTCATTTGTTCATTTTCATAAAATTTTTATATATTATTACTTTTGTCAGATTCAAGTTATTTCTGTGACCATTGTGGGTTTTTCTTTCATTAAACGAGGGGTACCAACAATTTTGTCCACGTGTGTATATATATATATATATATATATATATATATATATATATATATACATATACATACATACATACACAGTGGGTACGGAAAGTATTCAGACCCCTTTAAATTTTTCACTCTGTTTCATTGCAGCCATTTGCTAAAAGCAAAAAAGTTCATTTTATTTCTTATTAATGTACAGTCAGCACCCCATCTTGACAGAAAAAAAAACAGAAATGTACATAATTTTGCAAATTTATTAAAAAAGAAAAACTGAAATATCACATGATCATAAGTATTCAGACCCTTTGCTCAGTATTGAGTAGAAGCCCCTTCCTTTTGAGCTAGTACAGCCATGAGTCTTCTTGGGAATGATGCAACAAGTTTTTCACATCTGGTTTTGGGGATCCTCTGTCATTCTTCCTTGCAGATCCTCTCCAGTTCCATCATGTTGGATGGTAAACGTTGGTGGACAGCCATTTTCAGGTCTCTCCAGAGATGCTCAATTGGGTTGAGGTCAGGGCTCTGGCTGAGCCAGTCAAGAATGGTCACAGAGTTGTTCTGAAGCCGCTCCTTTGTTATTTTAGCTGTGTGCTTAGGGTCATTGTCTTGTTGGAAGGTGAACCTTCGGCCGAGTCTGATGTCCAGAGCACTCTGGAAGAGGTTTTCTTGCAGGATATCTCTGTACTTGGCCGCATTCATCTTTCCTTCAATTGCAACCAGTCGTCCTGTCCCTGCAGCTCTCCATACATACCGCTTAGAATTAACGCCAAAAAGTTCAATTTTCAACTCATCAGACCAGAGAATCTTATTTCTCATAGTCTGGGAGTCCTTCTTGTGTTTTTTGGCAAACTCTATGCGGACTTTCATATGTCTTGCACTGAGGAGAGGCTTCCTTCGGGCCACTCTGCCATAAAGCCCCAGACTGGTGGAGGGCTGCAGTGATAGTTGACTTTGTGGAACTTTCTCCCATCTCCCTACTGCATCTCTGGAGCTCAGCCACAGTGATCTTTGAGTTCTTCTTTACCTCTCTCACCAAGGCTCTTCTCCTACGATTGCTCAGTTTGGCTGGACGGCCAGGTCTAGGATGAGTTCTGGTCATCCCAAACTTCTTCCATTTAAGGATTAAGGAGGCCACTGTGCTCTTAGGAACCTTGAGTGCTGCAGAAATTCTTTTGTAACCTTGGCCAGATCTGTGCCTTGCCACAATTCTGTCTCTGAGCTCCTTGGGCAGTTCCTTTGACCTCATGATTCTCATTTGCTCTGACATGCACTGTGAGCTGTGAGGTCTTATATAGACAGGTGTGTGCCTTTCCTAATCAAGTCCAATCAGTTTAATTAAACACAGCTGGACTCCAATGAAGGAGTAGAACCATCTCAAGGAGGATCAGAAGGAAATGGACAGCATGTGAGTTAAATATGAGTGTCACAGCAAAGGGTCTGAATACTTATGACTGTGATATTTCAGTTTTTCTTTTTTAATAAATTTGCAAGATGGGGTGCTGAGTGTACATTAATGAGAAATAAAATGAACTTTTTTGCTTTTAGCAAAGGGCTGCAATGAAACAAAGAGAAGAGAAGGTGCCCTTCAAATACGAGAGACCTGGAGCAGTTTGCAAAAGAAGAGTGTTCCAAAATTCCATAAATATGAGTGTCACAGTAAAGGGTCTGAATACTTATGACCATGTGATATTTCAGTTTTTCAATAAATTTGCAAAAATAACTACATTTCTGTTTTTTTCCTGTCAAGATGAGGTGCTGAGTGTACATTAATGAGAAATAAAATGAACTTTTTTGCTTTTAGTAAATGGCTGCAATGAAACAAAGAACAAAAATTTAAAGGGGTCTGAATACTTTCCGTACCCACCGTATATATAAAACATACAGAAACTACTGAGCAGTCTCTCAACTACTAATTGATTTAAAAGAAACAGACAAAACAAACAAAGATAGAGAGTATATAGTTTACCTTCCATACATGCTCTCCTCCTTTTTTTTATACTATGATGCAGACTCTGTATATTCTCCTTTCTATCAACACTCCTTTGATTTGGAGAAGGGAAGGATTTTTTTTTCTCTAAGATAAAAAAAATAGCTTATACCTCATAGGGTTTTGTCATCTAGGTCAACACTGTAGGGTAACAGGTCTAACTAGATGGACGCATGTTTTTACACCCTTATAAACTATGTTACTGTACTGTAAGGTAGTCTGGATACATCTTGAATAGATGGTTTACAGATTAGGGAAGGGTCATACCTCTGTCTGACTGTGCCTATTAGTGTGGGGAGAGAGCGCAGTTAGCCAAGCTGATGCAACGCGACATGGCATAGTAGAGTTTATTGGTTACTAGTAGAATACCCGCGGTTTTGCTCGGGGAAAATATGTTAAATTGTTTGGTTATGCTAGCTAAAGTTAAATTTTCAGTGTCACACTGAAATTGACATTGTCAGAGTGCTACAGTAAATCTTTTTTTCCACTTGAAATTTTTCTTATTATTTTCCCATTTTACTTATTTGTCGTAACATTGATGTAACTTTTTTTTTTTATTTCAACATTTTTATTGATTTTACATATTCAATACATATTATGTAGTATAAACTATTACAACTATTTTTTATCAAAAATTAAAATTTATGCACCGTTCACAAACATATAAAACATTTACACCCAAATAACAACATAGTGCAACCCTTCCCCCCTCCCTCCAGTATAATCTATAAGTAGTTCACGGACAAAAGAGTAAAATTGGGTTACAGTTAAACAACTATCAATTGTAGTGCTTTTTGGTAAACAATGTTTCTGGTTTTACCTTCAGGTGAATATATATGAAAAAATTTTTGGGGTTACCCACTCTAGAGCAAGCAACGTACAACTGTCCATGTGAAAAACACAGGCTCTCCAAAAAAATACCGGCTACTTTAAGTGATTGACGTTGTGCTTTGTTTATAGTCATAGCAAATGCAAGTCAGATTGGGAACTGCAGACGCTTAAAATTGAAGGACATGTCGCAAAGGAATACGCGGAATGAAAATATTTGCTCCCTTAGAGTTTCCCATAAGAATAGTGGCTTCAATAACATTGGGCATGAGACTTTTAATGCACAATCTTGTGCCGTTACACGTTTTTGGTGGGTCAAGGTTCCGAAGCAAAATTATTGGGGCTCCTATTTTTAAAGTGAGCTTAGGCGGTGGCATTCCAGGAGGCTCCAAAGAATTCAGGAACTCCAGTGGATACATTACGGCTTGTTCACGCTCCATGTCTGAATTAATGGACATGTTTGTGGTCGCTAGACCAGGCAGCCTTCCCTGATTTAGTAGATTTATGGAGCTGACACTATCATTTTTAGGCGCTAGGATTGCACATTCACAAAGCCACTGATGGGTGTTAAAATTGTTACAAATATCAGGGAAAACTTGGTCAATAAGTTCCATTACCGAAGATGTCATTTCACAAAAATCTTCTGGAAAGGAAATGAGACCAGTAGCGGAATCAGTAGAGAACCTGTCATTTCCAAGGCATAGTAGCTGGTGTGTACATTTGTCCACAGTTGTATTTCCCATCAAATGAAACCACATATTAGTAGTAGGAGTTTGCTTCTGAACATGTATCCACAGAGAAGAAGATTTTAGACAGGCATTCAGCTCATCCGCTGGTGTTGCTCCCTTAAGAACAGGTAACGTCTGGCAGAAGTCACCTGCAAAAATTACAACAATTCCTCCCCAATAAACAATTGGTTCCCCGCAGATCTGTCAAGGTGCGATCAAGGGCCTCGACCTCTTTCTTTTGCGCCATGGTACATTCATCTCAAACAATTACTTTGCAAGTTTGTAATATCTTAGCTTTCCCAGAGCCCTTAGTGATATTACAGACAGGAGTTTCTGACAGCGCTATATTAAAGGGCAATCCTAGTACTGAATGAGCCGTGCGCCCTCCATCTAAAAGAGTGGCCGCAATCCTAGATGATGCAACAGCCAAGGCAATGTCATTGTTTGAGCGAATTTCTGCAGGCAGCAAATTAATTAAAAATGTTTTACCAGAACCTTCTGGTGCATCTAGGAAAAATAGTCCCCCAATCCCACTGGAAATCTGACCCATAATTGCCATATAGGCCGATCTTTGGTCATCAACCAAAAGAGGCTTATTTAATATGACAAATTCTTTACATTTTTCCAAATCATAGCTTTTTTCTTGCAGAATATCTCTGTTCATAATATCAAAGTCTGGTCGATTTGGTGCTGGTAAACCTAATTCTATTAGAGTTTTACTATTGGTAGATATGCACCTTTCTTCTAACATCAAGAGGGCTTTGTTGAATATGTCAGCAGTCAAATTTAAGTCTAAGTCTGGATTAACTCTCCTTTGCACTCTAAGAATATCTTCACTAAGATATTCTTTGTATTTGTCCCAAAGCGCGCAGGGATTGGAAGGTGTGCAGGTTGTAATTATTATAGCGAACAGGTCTCTTAGTTGAGGTGGAAAGCGAGTGACAGGTGCTTTCTGCAATGTCATGTCCCAGTGTTGATCGTCTTCGATCAGACCACACTTTTGGCATGCTTCCCTGTAAGTTTGACACAGCTCTCCATCAACTATTTTCAAATCTGTGAAAGAAGATGGCCCATGGACTGTGTGAAGCAGTAATCGAAGGTAGTAACACTCTGCGTTGTTTGGATGCACTGTATACACACGTCCAAGAGCATCACTGGAACGTCCGTCCCATCCTGGGACCCTTGCACCTTGTTTCCTCTTGCAAAATACTTTTCTCGATTTATTCCATGTATAATATTTTGGAACATCTGAATATAATAAAGTCCTTGCAAATGGATCTGCTTGACATAGGAGAAAGAAAGCTGTCAATGTTGTATTGGGTGATCGAGCAGCTCTTTCGTCTGCATTCTTGGGAGTAAAATAAACTCATTGTCCATTTTCAAGATGGACACTGAGATGAACTACAGTCAGATGTCTTTCACAGATGGGAAAATTTAGTAATCGCCACACAGCTTCATTACTACTTATATACCTTCCCATCTGATACAGCATAATCTCATCAGATGTACATTTTGGATTCTCTAGCTGGAAAACTGCCATATCACTGCCCTTGTTAACATATTTGCAAATGTATTTAATTGACTTAACAGAGTTACAATATTCTACGTTAATGTGCGTATCAAACATTTTTGAAAGCAGTGGAGAGTAAGGTACAACCCATCGATTATCTATTTCAAGATCTGTGTTTTGTTTAACCCCTTTTAATCTGATTGTTGCAGTATATCCTCCCTGGTCAGGTTTCCGTCTTCTGTAAAGAGGATAACCATCATCTCCTGTTTGTGTTTCTAAAATCAAGTTGCGAGGATACTTTTTAGTACATTTTCCTTCCTTCATACATGGCAATCTTGGGTTAAGTGGCCCACATGGCCCATGGATCATATTTTTAGAAATAGTTTCAAAAAGTACCGGATCCTCTTCTGGATTTGGAAGCTCAGCAGAAATAACACTGTCAATTTGATCAGGGCGTTTCTTATCCTTTAGCCATATCAGAAAATGAGCATGTGGAAGACCTCTTTTTTGCCACTCAACTGAATACATCCAACACTGACTTTCACCAAAAATGTAACACTTATGTCCATGAGCTTGATCAGTTTTTGTTTAAAAACCTTTTGTAACGTCTCTGCCTGTTCAGGTCTCTGCATCACCATCTGTCCGCACGCGGCGGCGCAGAAGGCGTGTTCAGTTTGATTCCTTGTTTAAGATTCTTGTTGCTCAGTCTGAACACTGTCCCAGACTATGTAATTGATTTTCTACCACACCCGTCTCAACACCTTGATTTTCCTCTGCTCCACTAATAGTTAATCTCAGCCTTGCCTGTGTGATTGACAGCCTGTCTACCAATCCAGTCTGGGGCGGGTCCTGACTTTCTATAAACACGTTGTCAGCCCTCACATGCTCGCTGGCTTTTGATTCTGTTTTGTGACTTGTCCCTGCTAGCTCCTTTTCTGCTATTCCCTGAATTCCTATTTCTGACTTCTGGCTTTGTTTTTTGACTATTCTCTTGGATTGTGATTTTGAACTACATTGCTCGACTGTTACCGACCCCTTGTCTTGCTCACTCTGCTTCTGTGTTGTTTTGTCTTGTCCTGTTCTGTGTGACACTTATATTAGGAAGGGACTGATCAACCAGTTGCTGGCTGTCGCTGTGTTCAGCTTTAGGGCTCACTGTCTTGTTGTGCCCTTCCCCCCAGGGTTCTGCAGCGGCACTGGGGAATTGCTCAACTGGCAATTCCCTTACAGAATAGCCAGCCCTAAATTACCTTCTGCCATTTGCTCCCCTCCAGATCAGCATGGATCCTATCCAGGGCCTTGCAGCCAAGATGGAAGGTTTGGCAGGCCTGGTAGCTGAGCTAGCTAAACAGGTTCAGACCCTTACTGATGCTGCTGCAGCATCCCCAGTTGTTTCTGCCCCTTTCAGGGTTAAGATGCTACTCCTGGATTGTTTTTCGGGGGACCGAGAAAAATTTGAGACTTTCCAGGAATCTTGTCGCCTGTATTTCCGGATTAATCCACATGCATCCCAGGCCCAGATGATGGGAGTAGTTATATCCCTCCTACAGGGGGATCCACAAGCTTGGGCCCTTAAACTCCCTCCTGGGGCTGAGGAGTGGTCAGATTTTGAAAAAAATTTTTTGTCTTTGGGGTCTATATATGCTGAGCCAGACCACATTGGACTTGCAGAATCGCAACTCCTCACCCTGCGGCAGGGCAAACGCTCTGCTGAGGAGTACTGCTCAGAATTCCACAAGTGCAGTGTAACTGCAGATTGGTGTGAGTCGGCTCTAAAGGCCCACTTTAAAAAAGGCCTTTGTGACCATGTTAAGGAGGTCTGGGTTGGTCACCCAGATCCCCCTACTCTTAAGCAGGCTATGACATTGGCTGTCCATATTGACCGTAGAATCCGGGAAAATGTTAAAGAGAGAGTAGGGTCTGTTTCCTCCAAATTTTCTGTCTCTTCCCCCTCTCTCTCCTGATAAACCCACTTTTTCTCCCATCATTCCTGGTGAGGAACCTATGCAACTGGGAGCTATGGACGCCAAGACTCGACGAGAGCATCGTCTCCGGAATAACCTTTGCCTGTACTGTGGTGCTTCAGGGCATATCATACGAGACTGCTCCATCAGACCCCGCACACCAGGGGAAAAGCTTCAGTGCCTGAG
This sequence comes from Leptodactylus fallax, assembly GCA_947044405.1. Classification (NCBI taxonomy): domain Eukaryota; kingdom Metazoa; phylum Chordata; class Amphibia; order Anura; family Leptodactylidae; genus Leptodactylus; species Leptodactylus fallax. The sequence goes on along the minus strand of CAMRHE010000067.1, from coordinate 670,561 downwards.
TGGTAATCGGAAGAGCCACACAGGCAACCAGGTATTTGCCAGTAGTAACAATAAGATGTTGTTATCTGTGTCTCTGTCCTCTGGGGACAGATCTGTTTCTGGCCAGGCATTAGTTGACTCTGGGTCTGTGGCAAACTTTGTCACATTCTCGTTTGTCTCAGTTTTAGGCATTGAGCTTTTGCCACTTGACACTCCTCTGGCGGTTACTGGAGCGAATTTTGCCCCACTGGCCAGGGGTAAGGTCTGATTCAAGACCCACTTAATCACGTTGCAAGTGGGTTCTGCTCATTGAGAGGTCATGAGCTTTTTTGTTATGGAGCATCTGTCTTCCGATATTATTTTGTGGATCCCCTGATTGAACCTCCATAACCCTATTTTTGATTGGGGTAAAAGGGAGTTGGTAAAATGGGGAGATCAGTGCTCATCCCACTGTATTGTTTTGCACACCTTAGATTGTGTCAGTGAGGAGACGGTCTCAGCTGTAAAGGTTGGAAACGCCAGGCAAATAAAAAAACGTTTGCCTGGTCCTCCAGCGCCTGTTGTTGTTGTTCAGAGAGATCTTGAAATCAACGCAGAGAAAATACTGGGTCCTTTTAAAACTGGTTTGTCTGGTGAGGGTCCGGTGGCCCCTCTTAAAAGGGGGGGTACTGTAACGTCTCTGCCTGTTCAGGTCTCTGCATCACCATCCGCCCTCACGCGGCGGCGCAGGAGGCATGCTCAGTTTGATTCCTTGTTTAAGATTCTTGTTGCTCAGTCTGAACACTGTCCTAGACTATGTAATTGATTTTCTACCACACCCATCTCAGCACCTTGATTTTCCTCTGCTCCACTAATAGTTAATCTCAGCCTTGGGGTTTGTTGGGGTTATGCAGAGAGCTGGCTTGGAGGACCAGGAGATCAGCTCGAAAGAGCGAGTTGAATATGCCTATGCAGCAGGAGAATTTATTTTGTCGCTTTAAAAAGAATTGACCACACATGTAATGGATGAACAAGCTGGGACCCTTAGACATAAAAATAGTCCTTGCAGTCGCTCTACAGTAGTTAAAGGGAGTCCATCATTAAAAAAAAAAAAAACACTTTTAAGCTAATGGCAGGGTGGAAAGTCCTTTAAAAAAGCCATTCTTCTCCTACCTTTCATTGTTGTCTTCTCCCAGCTGTTTCTGTAAAAATCAGTTTCTTCAATTATGGAAATGATCCTCACGGAGCACTCGGGGCGGTCGTCCATGGCAGCGAGCGCCCATTGCGTCATCGCTGATTAGTCTGTTGTGGTGACTCCCATCTTGGTCTTCTCTTTTATTTCCTCTGACGCAGCACTGGATGGCAGCGACTACACATGTCAGGCCGCCATTTTCCGGTGGCCCGTACTGCTCCTCTTGTGAAAGGCCACTGAAAAATGGCGGCGGTCCAGAGCTGCGTCAGAGGAATTAGAAGAAAGAAGACCAAGATGGGAGTCACCACAACAGACTAATGGGCGGTGACAAGCAATGACACGATGGGTGCTCGCTGCCATGGAGGAACGCCCCGGGTGCTCTGTGAAGATCATTTCCATAATTGAAGAAATGGATTTTTACAGAAATGGCTGGGAGAAGACAACAATGAAAGGTAGGAGAAGAATGGCCTTTTTAAAGGCCATTCCAACGTGCCATTAGCTTAAAAGTGTTTTTTTTAATGATAGATTCCCTTTAGTAAAGGCGTATCGCAAGCACGGACCTCACACTTCAAAATCAGCTCCAAATTCTGCCTGAAAACAGATTCCATTCATTTCAATGGGAGGCAGGCGCTGATTTTTTCCTCAAGTTGATTTTTATACCTAGCAGAAAAAAATAAGCATCATGCTCGATCTTCAGATGGATTCCAAAGTGAAGTGAATGGGAGGTAGAAAAATACTGCCTGGCCAGTGTGCAAATTTGCAAATTCTGCAACTGAATCCTCAGCAGTATTAGGTCAAGAAGAAAAATGCAGTTACAAATTCCTAAAGCTGAATTTTTCAACTAGTAAAAATTCAGCTGTGTGAACATACCCTTACTCTCACTCACTAATAGGGAAATATGTTCTCTGAAAATGGAAGACAGGAGGAGAATGCTATTGCACAAAATGTCTTATTGCTATTAAAATTCAATATTGTTTGTTTGTCTTTGTTATAATATTTAAATAAATATATCATTGTGCTTGCGTGAATATGATATCTATCAAACACTTGCTATTTCTTACCAACTCAGCCTGCAAGATCCAATCCATCTGGAGACAGAAGGAAATTTTGCTCATTGGAGATTTTACAACGTACAGTCTGTGTCTATGTTTTGACTCCTGAGAAAACAACGTTCCATTGGCACAAAGAGCATCAATCAACCAGCTGTAGCGGTATCTGAAGCTGCAAGCCTGTTTATTTAACAAAGAAATGCTGTGTACATTGCTTTTTTATTAAATTCCTAAGAGAGTCATACATGTGACATATATCTTGCATTGAGCATATGTATGGAGTTTGAACAGTATGTTTCCTTTTTATTATTTGCCATAGTAGATGATATAAAGAACGTTTTATGGTAAGCAGAAAAGGAACCGTGCTTCAAACAAATTGTGACTATGCACATCAATCTTTGATTTACCAATTTATTTTCTCAGTTTCATTGCATCAGCTGAGCCACCATGAGTTGACATACTAAGACAGTAAATTAAATATATCACTAAGAATATATTTGAAGCGTTGTTCTGTTTAGGAAACTCCTACTAAGCAATATTTGGTTTCTTTACCAAGTGTCAAGAAATGTAAAGTATGCACTCCTAAAATTTATGGGATTGTCCTATTTTTAGTTAAAAAGGTTATTCAACACTAGGTTGATCACAAGGTGTTCTGCTAGGTTGATCACCGGTGACCAGATGTAATCCAAGAGGAAACCTGACAGCAAGTTTTCAATTTCCCTACAGCACTCCCACGGGGTAAGTGAAGCATTGCATGATGGTCACTGAATTCAGTATTCATGGACACACCTGATCCTCCAAAGAATAAGATGCTCTTTGTAACTGGTTTGTTCTGAAGAGAGGAAACTACTTTGGCCACTCAGAATTCCCTAATTACCATAAAAAAATGGGTTTCTTTAAGGAGGTTTTCAAGACTTAGATATTAATGACCTATTCTTACCATATTTGTAGATTGTGTTGGATAAAATTGTGAATCCAAAAAAAATAGAGGTGCATATACTGCGCTATTCCAAAAAGGTTTTCTTTATTAGGCTCAACACACAACGCGTTTCGGAGATAAAAGGTCTCCTTTTTCAAGTGCAAATGAGACAATCTGTGCATGACATACAGTTACAGCGTTTAAAAGGCTTCTGACCCACTGGGTACACCCTCTGAGGGGAGGGGCTAAGTGGACCAGTAAAGATTAAGACAAAACTGTTTAAAACACGTATTTGGACTTACATGGGGAGTGCTTACAGGGTCTTAGTGTAGTTACAATCAACCATAATATTACAAATAAGCAGAGTCAGATGTTAACATGATACGGAGGCTGCTGGGCTCAGTTAGCGTCCTGGATCATCTAATGCGCATGCGCGAGCCGTTTCCCTGCTAGTTCCCCGCTGTTGTGTGTTGAGCCTAATAAAGAAAACCTTTTTGGAATAGCGCAGTATATGCACCTCTATTTTTTTTTGGATTCACAATTTTATCCAACACAATCTACAAACATTGCATCCAGTTCCTTGGAATTTTGGCATCAAGAGGTCCTGCAGCATCCTACTTCTAACATCCAAAAAGCGGATATAGCGGTTGTGACTAAACTCACAACTAAACCAGGTGAGGGTAAAACCTTAACATCCTCATTTTTTATTGCAGTATCTTTCTCTCATTTTTTGTGAATTGATACACAGCACATTTCACTATTATATCCGCATCATTTTAAATATAATTGAGCATTTGTTACCAAACAGTATTATGCTATGTGCCGCTCGGCGTTTTCTTCTTTTTATCTCTTTTAAGTCTATTCTTACCATAGGTCTTAGCATCCTTTACATCCTGCTGCAATTTTTGTATTTATCAATATCAGATCAATGACAGTCGAATTCCCAGTACCCCTACAAATTAGCAGCATGTGTAGGGACTGTATCGTGGGACTGGCACTCAGCTGCAATGGTGTACCATGGAGCCAAAGTAAATAACTGCCATAGAACCCATGGAGGAAGGGGACCACAGGTTCCTCTCACAACACTGTTCCCTTTTAGATGTCTACCTATACAAGTATTGTAAATCCTTCCACACTGCTCTGCTTATTGAGACTTATTATACAGTTTGTCTAACATGCCCCTTACTGTCAAGGAGATCATTAACCCTTACATTAAAAAAGCAGCAGGTCAGTATATAGTGAAATAAGGAAGGCTCTGGAGAAAAATTGAACTGAAAGGATTACTGCCTGTCAGCTGGACTTAAAGACTCTGTAGGCAGAGGTAAGCACACCATTGTTGTACTTGTCGGTGAAGGTTTTTTTTATTAATTTTTCACTTTTATTTTTCAGAGGCCTTTATTTAAAAATATTTCAACCACTTTCTTTCTTTACTCTGCTTTTTTTTTTGGAAGGGTGTCCCAATTCTGACTTTTGCTAGGGGTCCTGTGATTTCTATGTAAATCGCGGCACAGCTGCTATTCACGAGAATGGTGACAGATACACAGAACTTGAGTAGGTGGGAACAGTGAAAGGTTCTCTTTAACAATTTGTCTGTGCAGAGAATTTGGACCTCTGTATCAGCGCGGACTATTGGATTTAAAATCATTATGGTGATAAAATGTGAAGTCACTGTAATGTGTCACTTCTATCTTTGTATAATATTCAGTTTGTGTATTCAACATGCAATAAAATGTATATTATATCAGCAAAATTTCAGCATTCACACTTACAATTACAATTTTAATTTTCAGAGGTCAATGCCATCTGGAACCTTTTCTCAATAATATCTATTGACAGTCAGGCTATAGAATGACCTAGTACCTTGTATATCACCTTTCTGTGAATATATGAATTTAGATTTAGATGTACATAGTACATTTATCTAATACAGCACCTTATTGATTTGAGTGTGTGTATTGTGAGTAATGCATTATAAATGCAGTATTGAACACCAGAATATTTTTTAGCACATTATCTAAGGTGAAGCTAGCCAGACTCACAGACCCTTATTGTATTCAGTCTTCATCTTTTGCTCCTGTTAGCTTATAAGGTCATACAAAGGATTACAGCAAAATCTATTAGGCCATCACAAACTCAATACGCTATGATATAAATATAGAATCACCGCATGGGCATTTATTTAGACGGAACATATACAGTCCTGGGCTGGCCTACAGGGGAGTAGGTGAACCTAACATTAGGCCCCCGAGACAAGGTGAGCCTCCAGACCCCACCACTTCTTGCATGAGTGGTGCATAGCAAAATATACTCACTGTACAGATAGGATACAGCATCGGCATCCATATAATAAGCCAGAATGATCAATGTCACCCAATGTACTATCAATGTACCCAGTTTATTATTGTACAGTATAGAGGCATCTGGTGGCAGAGATATCTAGATGCAAACCAGAAGGCGTAGGGTAAGATATATTTCAGAATCAGACTACACAGGGTTTGTTTGTAGTCTGTAACCATGGTGACACATAGGGTTTTATAGCAGCTGTAAAATACAAAATGGCAGCATTTTTATGTGAAGACTATTTGCAAAATGACTTAAATCCTACTTAAATTTCAACTTATTTTTGTCATTTCATAGTACTTGGTGAACTAAGAAAATTTTAATTTTCTTAACGTAAAATTCCCCTTCCCAAATGATCTGCCTCCCTTTGCACCTACACTGCACTGCTCTGATCTGTACACATCACAGAAGATCTGTGCACTATTCAAGCCTATGGAGAGGAGAGGGACAGGAGGAAACCTCTGGACAAAGACAAGAGATACCAAGCTTGGGTTATCTAAAGAGTTTTGGCTGGATTCAAACATTGCTTTTTTTATAAATTAAGAACTCCATGCCTTTCTAATAGTAATACCTCGCACATATTACTATGAATTTCACCTCAAAGCTAATTGCCAGTAAATTGAAAATCTCTACTCTACTGGCATAGCAACATGTGCCATTCAGATGAAATGCATAGTACAATGTGATACTCATTGCTGCAATTTAATAAAAAGCATCCTAGATCCTTAAGGAGCCTAAACTTTCATACAGATCTAGTATATTGTTTGGATATAAATCTTATCTCTCGTCTCCCTCTAGCAACATCCTCCTGCCCCTCTCCATAGACTTGAATGGTGTACATATCTTCTGTGGTGTGTACGGATGAAAGCAGTGCAGGGACAGAAAGAGGCAAGTACATTGGGAAGTGGACATTTTTCTTACAGAAAATATATCACAAAGTTACTTATTCCAGCAAGTACTATAAATTTATGGAAACAAGTTGAAAATTTAGGTTACCCTAAAAACTTGAAATATGTAATTGAATAAATATTAATAAAAAAAGAGCCCTATAACTGTCCACATTTGCGGCTTGGCCCATTCAATAGAATGTACAGTATGGCTTAGTGAAAACCACAGAACCATTCTGTGCCATTTTCACTGACTCACAGACTGCACATGATCGGGTGCACGAAGCCTTATAAGGTATCCTCCTAGCAGGACAATCTCCATGCAAATGTCCTATTAGGACCTCTATTTAAATATTTCAAACAAGCCTGGACAGAAATGATGGTTCCCTTAACTTAATATTTTGTTGCACAACCTTTTGATGCAATCACTGCAATCAAACGATTCCTGTAACTGTCAATGAGACTTCTGCACCTCTCAACAGGTATTTTGGCCACTCCTCATGAGCAAACTGCTCCAGTTGTCTCGGGTTTGAAGGGTGCCTTTTCCAGACGGCATGTTTCAGCTCCTTCCAAAGATGCTCAATAGGATTTAGGTCAGGGCTCATAGAAGGCCACTTCAGAATAGTCCAATGTTTTCCTCTTAGCCATTCTTGGGTGTTTTTAGCTGTGTGTTTTGGGTCATTATCCTGTTGCAATACCCATGACCTGCGACTGAGACCAAGCTTTCTGACACTGGGCAGCACATTTCTCTCTAGAATCCCTTGATAGTCTTGAGATTTCATTGTACCCTGCACAGATTCAAGACACTCACAGTAGGGACAGTGTTCTTTTCAAGATATGCTTCATTTTTCGTCTGTGAACATAGAGCTGATGTGCCTTGCCAAAAATTTCGATTTTTTTTTTTTTTTGTCTCATCTGTCCATAGGACATTCTCCCAGAAGCTTTGTGGCTTGTCAACATGTAGTTTGGCAAATTACTTTTGTCAGATTCAAATTATTTCTTGTGGATTTTTCTTTCATTAAACGAGGGGTACAAACTATTTTGTCCACGTGTGTATATCACCAACATATTCCCTAGTGCTTTTCTAGACAGTGGGGTGAATTTACTAAGCTATTAGCATACAAGGGTTTTTTCTAGCGTACATGGGTTTAAATGTGTCGCACACAGTGCACCATAAAGTTCCTTCTATGCCCTGCTTGCTATTTTTTACAGAAATGGGCAGAGCGGGGGAGACCAAAGAAGGCCTGTGCAGGGACACCTCATCCAATAAATTTACTATAACTCACACCAGAAAGCTGGTGTGAGTTATAGCTGAAATTTATGCCAGTTCCTGACTGGTGTAGACTTCAGACCTTGTTCACAGGGGTGCACCGGAATTATTAAAAGACTGGAGCCCAAGAAAGGAGCCTAAGACTGGAAGCTAAGCTAGTGCTGGTGGGGGAATGAATTAAGACTAGCATACAGAACACCAGTCTTAATAAATTCTCTCCATTGTCATTGCTTACAGTGCAATCTTAATTCTGCATCAGTATGATATGTCCTTGGAATGTGAACATAGGAAGAACATACAAACTCCAGGCAAATGTCATATTTACATCCAGGACCCCAATTCTGCAAGGCAACAGTGCTAAATACTGAGCCACCATTTTTCCCACATGCGCCAGAATGGAGAGCCACTTTGCCAGACCGATCACTTCCTTGTATTACATGGAAAAACATTTAGTTTAATGGTCAGTATGCCATGTCCCTGCTGTGGCTTGTAGATTCTTCAGACTTTTCACATAGACATGTAATACAATCATAGGTCACTTTTTCAACATACCTATATTTTTTAAGCTTACATTTGTGCACCTAAATAGAAAATGTAGGACTACTTATTATGTATAATGTTATGGATATAGAATCATAATGTATTCACATATGCTGAAAAAGCATAAGCAGATATTCAACAATGCATTTTATAGCCATGTAAACAGTATGTATAATAAAACATACATTTATATAAAATAAAAAATATATACAGTAGAAGAAGACTGTAAGTTCAAGGGGCAACTACAATAACCTTGTAGTATTCTCTGCCAAAAAGCATTTGTCACATCATTGTTTAGCTTAACAGCGCCACCTAGCACCACCCTGCCTTCACAAATCATGTCAATTGCTTATTCCTTTTTTTTTAATTTTCCTATTAATAAATAAAATGCAATCATATAAAAATAGAACATGAAAAGCCGTACATCATTCATCGCTATGGAAACATCATCTAAAAATGCCAGTGTTTTCCCCTGGTTCTGCTCATGAAGGGACCTGAAGCATCCTAGCTAGTGATTTTACAATGAAACTCACACAGGGTTTTCTTATTGTTTCATGAAGAGGGGAAGAGATGCTACAGCACTCCCTCCATGGACGGTGTGAAAAAAAGATTAAAAAAAAAGAAAAAAAAGACTGTATCATGCTTAGCTTATACCATTTAGTTTAAGATAAAGACTATCATAACCAGTAGTCAGAAGATTTACAATATTACATCATAAGTGTCATATAATAAGATATTTATGATAAGAAAAAACTGTTCTTGCTTTATGTGCCAACACAACTTAAAAGCAGCTGTATGTATATTATAATTATATAATAGCAATAATTACTACATTAGCCATAATACAATAATTACAATAAAATGTGCTAACATTGTATTTGCGTAACATTATCCATGAAAACATAAGTGCCCTCTTAACCTATACGTGTTAACGCTCCCAAGAAGATCCCATAATAAGGGGTAACTCCCCCCTCCATCCCTAAAGCAATTCTCCCAGTTCCAGTGTATATTCCTCAGCTCTCCATACAAGGCATTGGCATGTTATGTGTTGGTCACTTCCCATGAAGGAATGTGTGGTCGCTACCAAAATTTATAGGGTTAGTGTCACCCTGCGACTCTTTAACTCATGTTTGTAAATAGAGCTGCTACTGTGACTCTGTGGGTGCCGCAAACTCGACTTCTAGTCTCAAAAATCTATGGCCACATTGTTGTTCACGACTCCCGACACACAACCAAAATATCACCATGTTCCCCTGTGACTCCTTCACCCATGTCAGTAAATGGAATCGCAATTCAACCCCGAGGGTCCCGCAGCCTTTGCAAAAAAAAAGTCAATGTGACTCCATTTATTAACATGAGTGAAGAAGTCGCAAGGCAACAGAGCAATCTTTTAGTCACACAACAGGAGTCGCAGCCAAAGTGGCCATGTGGCCCTAGCTTAAACGTCAGTCTTCATATCCCCTACACCGGCAAAGGTTGGGCTTCATAAACTGGGTGCACACTCTACTGGGCCATGCATCTGCACGGAAATCTACGTTAGCTTGTAGCTAGCGTAGATTTCAGGAATCACTTATGCCAGTCAAATGGTATAAACAATCTGCAAAAAAAGTTACAAATATTTGCGAAAAACTTAATTTGTGCAAAAAATTAAGACTTTTTCATGCCTTTAACACACTAAAAAACTGGTGTACAAGCCACAATAAATCTGCCCCAATGGGTGAGGAGAGCTGAGCAGAGCCAATAACAGCCAATACTGGGCTAAGTGCTTCTGCCTCTTTGTTTCAGCAATTGATGGTGGTCACAAATACTATATGTAATAAGGGGTCATCTGAAAAAGGGCATTTACAGATGTATTGTAGGAATGGAAACCTCACTCATGCAAATATATACTGGTTCACTTGCACAATGCTCTACAGTGGTAAAATAGGGCTAGATCCTCCTGCAAACACTTTCTAAAACTGACCATTGACATCAGATTTTGTTAGTAGATCTTACTGACTTCATTGGCCCCTGTCTAATGTCTGTGGCCATACACTTCAAAGAGGACTTTCTACCACCTCCATCAACTCCAGTTCTTAGCATCTGTTAATAGGCGAAGCTGTACTGATTCTGGTACAGTTAGAATTTTTTTCTAGCCCCCACCGATCCTGAGCAATCAATGCTGTTATCTGTACTGTCAAGAGGGCGGGTGGGCGCAGGCAAGGGGTCTGATTCTGATCTCTGACACTGTCTGCCTCTGATTGGAGCTCTGAATGATGCCCCCCTGCCTGACACCGCCCTTCTGACATTACAGAGCTTAAATAGCACATCAGGCATCAAAACTACCTGCACTTGTTGTTCTGGCATGGTGGGGGCTAGAGAAAAAATTCCAACTGTGCGGGAATCAGTAGAGCGATGCCTATTCACTATGCTAAGCACTTGAATTGGTGGAGGTGGTGAAAAGTTCTCTTTAAGGAGAGAGTCAGCCAGTGCTGCTGAAACCAGCGGTCTGACCGACATTAAAGGGGTTGTCTGGGATCACTGAATAAATGCACACAGTTCTGAAGGGCTAGAAAATAAAAATGCATGGACACTTACCATCATCCTCCTATCTATTCCTGTGTCGGGCCATGCCTGGCACCTCCACTGCTCTTTGTATACAGAGCGGCTGCAGCAGTGACGTCACATCAACCTGACCTGATACAGCCAAGAGTAGTGTTTGACTGCAGCAGTCTCGTTGACGTGATGTCACCGCAGCAGCATTACTGTATACAAACAGAGCAGCAGCGGTGAAGGGGCAGCAGAGGGCAGAATGCAGACAATTTTCAAAGTATTTTTAATTTGTAGCCCCCCAGAATTATGTGCATTTAATTCAGTGACAACCCCTTTAACATAATTTGTAAGGCTAACTTTACAGACAGTATCTTAATGTCGGCCATTGAGGAACAGTCATTTAACACATCACCACCAGTCTCCCTTTGGTGGTAAGCATTCATTTACAAATTGCCAAAAAGCAAATTAACCCTTGTCATTTTCTACCAATTATGTATATTAAAATGAATGCTTCATTAGATATTCTCCTAAAAGATTTATACACAACAAATTGATGCACTTTGCAATAAGGGAGGCTAGATGGTTTTTAATAGAGACACCAGATGTTACAGTAGAGTGACTAGTCTGCAGCTAGTGACCAGAACAAAAACCATTACTATATAATAAGCACAGACGCTTGTGCTTAGGTGTCAGGACTGGGAATTGGTGTGACTGAGGGATCAGGACATCAGAATCAGAGTCAGCAGACTCAATCGAGATAGATTAGTAGAAGTTAAATTGCACCTATTCTGCAGTTCTGATGAGTGCGTGTTCAGGTGACACTAGTCATAAAGTGACAGAACTGACGTGACGTGATGTGGAACAATTTACTAGTTGAAATATACATCATTTTATTGTGGTTATTGTGTCAAATTCCCTCATTTAAAATCCTTTTAGAGAATACCTAAAAAAGCATTGTATATAATTGGCAAGAAACAAGTTTTTTTTGTCTTTTGGCAATTTGTAAATCAACAATCATTCAACAGAAGGGTTTTTAATCTGCCAAACTTTTGTTTTATGTAGCGATTGGCAGTGCCAGAGGTGTGTGCCAGCTGATCACTTCCCTGCTTTACTACAATAACATGCATTTTCATGTTAGGGCCCATGCACACGATCAAGTGTGCATCTGATTTGGGGCCAAGTTTATTACAGAATGCAGTAGGATGACACTCGGAGTGACATCCAAGTGCATTCAGTTATGCATTCCTGTCTATGGGGCTTCTGAATCCAAAATAATACACAGTAGAATAGGACCTGCCCTATGATCATCCATGTTATCTGAGTGGAATGAATCCAGAAGCCCCATAGACATGAATGCATTTCTGAATGCACTCATGACCGAGTGTGCATCCAAATTGGGACTGAGTTTATCACAGAATGCAACTGGATGACACTTGGAGTGACAGCTGAGTGTCATCCGGCTACATTCCATGATAAACTCAGCCCCAACTCAGATGCACACTCGGTTGTATGTATGGAGTCTTAGGGTAAATTTCTATGAAATAGCATTTTCATGCGATACAACCATCCCCACAAGTGGCAGGCCTGGTTCTTAATTAGTCGCACAATTAACAAGATATTTAAAAACCCCACCCACCCAAAGTAGGCATGGTTTTGGCCTCATGGCGCTGCCAGAAATCTTCCAGCTCAAAGCATCATACTTATAGTTCATGTAGACCTATGGTGTATATAGTCTGCAATACAGGTCTAAAATGGTTATACACCTTATGGCCTATGTGGCTGTGGAGCTGGTGGGCCAAACCACTGACTTCAGCTCTTCCATTTTTCGACAGTCCAAATATGACGCCTGTTCCTTCCCCTTCATAAATGACTGGCAGCCATGGTCAGTCAGCAGAAGTAAAGATCCACTAATTCACTAATAACCTAGTGATTGAATACCTATGAAAGTAAATATGTAACAAGCTATACATATAATCAATTATTTAATATTAATAATTGTATGATGTACAGTAATTTAAAATGAATCATTCTATTGAACCGGTAACTTTCTGACTCTGGCTTCACAAATCCCAACTCCACAGTCATGGTTTCTTTGCGTTTCTGTAAAGCATTCTCCGTACATACAAAGTTGGAGGTACAGTACAGCTTCATAAAACACCATGATAAACTGTAAAAATCTGTAATCTGGCCTTTACCTAATTTGTGGCATTTTGAATAGTGGTATATTTTATGCTGTAGAAGGGTCCTTGGGGCCACCTCAGGCTCCAGCGCCAAGTAGTGACTGCTGCTGCTGTACTCCTGATCTGTGTGATCCTAAATACAGCATTGTGCATTTTACATGCACATTATTTTTCTATAGTTTTATTCTAGACACATAATCTAGGTTGAATTCTAGAAGCAGGTAGCTGATTCTTCATTATATATAAGAAAAAAAAAAAAAAAAAAAAAAGAATTAGATCTTATCTCCCATTCATGGTGCCAGTCTTTACTCTCAGAAAAAAAAATTCAGCCACTCAACTGATTGCCACTTATACACAGCACTACTGAAGGCTCTTCATCTTACATTATGGTACATTTTCTAGGAAATGTCTTTCTTTCTTTCTGTATTTGTATTAACTCATTACACGCATAAAAAGAGTTATTCTTAGATAAGCTGAAATGTCATATCCACCCAGAAAAATCTTTTCACCTGCCAGGTTTGCTCCCTTGGCTAGACTGATGCCAAACAGACAAATATATGTATTTCCAGTACCATGTATGAACAAACAAGGTGTAATTGAGTCACTAATACACAACGCAAACTACACACAATGACAAAAAAAAAAAACAAAACTCCAGGAAGTTGTTGTTGGAATTTAATTAAACTTTGTATGTGTGAATGTTCAGTAAGTGATTACTAGAGATGGGCAAACCAACTCCTTCCGAGCCGGGTTCAACCTGAATATTCCAAATTTGATAGTTAAAGAGGCATAGCTAGCAGCCAATTATCTCTCACGAAGAGGTACACTACCGAAACATGGCCTCAGAGCTTTTTATAGGGCCTCGGGGAAACACTTTTATGCACTCTTGTAGCAAGACCCAGTGTCTATTCAAACCATACCTGTAATTTTTTGCATATCTGCAAGAGACAAAACTGCATGCAAAATTTTGCAGAAATCCTACACTTCTCTGTGAGAGCATTATTTTCTTTGTCATTGCATGTACACGTCATTGACTTTGTTTTATGAAATGTTCTTCTATGTTCAGTATCTTGCAATGCTCAACAGAGTGTTAAGTCCTATATTGCTATATATTGTATGCAGTGCAAGCAGGAGAGAAGACAAATGGCTTTATCCAGGGCTGCTGCTATCTGCTTTTACCTGGTAAAGTTTTAATTATTTCACTTGCAGTCTCACAGGGAAAGGATATAAGGATGTATTAACATAACCTTACTCTTGGGAACAGGGTAACGTGTGTGGTGACTCACTTGTAAAAGCAGCGACAATGCAATAAAGTATAACAATGTTCCCAAGCTGAACACTAGCTTTGGTTATAGCAAATTCAATAGCTTAAAGGGGATTTCCTGCCTTAAAAAAAAAAAAAAAAAAAAAAAAAAAAAGTGGTGAAACTATAGTAAGGCTAGGTCATCATTATCAGATAGTGGAGGTCGGCACCATCACTGATCACACAGAAAATGGATCAGGAAGCAAACCCCTAGTCTTAAAATAGGACAATGGATTTTATCCAAAATCAAGACTCCTCCATAAGTAATATACACTCATATGTGGTTCAGGGTTCTTGTCCTTCATCTGCACAGAACTGTGTACTGGTTGGCTGCATGAGAATCCTTTGACTTAGTTCTTTCTTAAGTAGGGATAGCCCTAAATAGTATAAACCTGTCATAGATCCCCCCCCCCAGCCCCAAACAGTATATGTTACAGCTCTTCTCAACTTCAGTCATCTTGAGACACAGACAGACGTCTAACTGGTACGTTTTTATTACGGTGTATGCACTTTCCTTGGCTAGGGACTGTAAGAGAAGAGATATATCCACTCACTGTATACCAATTTTGGGGGTTATCTGTTCACCTTACTCATCACACACACATCTGACCTAGATACAATCATAAAAGGGACTCCGCATCCATTGTCCCTTCCAACTTACGCATCACACCAGGGGCGAAGAGCCCTTTAAACTTAATCATCTACACAAAGCTGCCACCACTCGCCACTTATGGTATGATGAGACACCAGTATGCCTACACCATGCACAAATATCCCCCAACAGGGTAAAACAGCTAGTGATATTCACCCTTTGGAAGTGGGGAAATGTTAGAGCCAAATGCCAATTTTATTAAATTTCTGAGTAAATATACTTAAAGAGGTACAGTGCATTACAATAAAAAGATGGAATTACACTAAGACAAATAATGTAAAATACAAAGGACTAAGGTAGGGTTCACACTACCGTTGGAAATCCGTTATGAAGGTGTCCGTTAAAAAAAAAATAACGGACACTTACAATAACGGACACAAACGGACAGTAAATGATAACTACGTGTCCGTTTTTCTAACGGATCCGTTAAACTCAATCCATTAAAAATACATAAAAAACGGACAGTAAACCATCCGTTTGTGTCCGTTAATTTCTAGTCCATTTTTTTTCTTAATTGCTTGCCATAAACACAGAATGACGACAGAGAAAATATAAAAGCAGGAATAAGAGCTGACAATTCAGTCTGGAGCCAACTTTGGAGAGGAGAGTAACGTTGCTGTGTTCCAGTTCTTCTTGTGGTGCTGCTGTCATTTTTAGAAAATGATTCCTCCATCTCTTTTATTTGACCTAGAGGTGATCCGGCTGAGGGCGAAGTGGAGAAGGCAGTGGCGACGGCAAAGGCGACAGCTTCTGGGTCCATCCCATTACATCCGCCCACATGACAAGGGGAGTATATTCAAGCCTGTATGGAGAACTGCGACAACATCCAGAGAAGTTCCGCGATTATCTGCGTATGTCCATTCCCAGCTTTGATGAACTTCTTCGGCGGCTGTCAACCAGACTCCAGAGGCAGGACACCCACAGGAGAAGCGTTACACCAGAGGAGCGCTTGACAGTGACCCTTCGTTAGTATCAACACTGTATTTCAAATGTGTGTGTGTGTATATTTACACTTACTTTAATTTTATTTTTTTCAAAGGATCTGGCAACAGGCGAGAGCTTCTCCTCCATGCACTTCCAGTTCCGTCTTGGCAAGTCAACCATCTCCTACATCGTCTGGGATACTTGCCAGGCCCTGTGGGATTTGCTGTGTGAAGAATTTCTCCCACATCCATCTACCGAACAATGGAAGGACATTGCAGAAGAGTTCTGGGAGGTGACACGTTTTCCAAACTGTGTAGGAGCAGTCGACGGAAAGCACATCCGTATCCAGAAACCTGCAAGGAGTGTCTCCCTGTTCTTCAACTACAAGAAATACTTTTCCATTGTGCTGATGGCAATTGCTGATGCCCAGTATCGATTTTTGGCTGTGGACATTGGGACATACGGCCGCACCAACGACTCCAGAATCTTCAAGGACTCTGACATGGGACAGAGAATCTATTCTGGAAATTTCAGATTGCCAGCACCAAAGCCATTTCCTGGAACTGATGGACCTCCTATGCCGTTTGTGGTTGTTGGTGACGAGGCCTTCCAGATGTGTGGAAACCTTTTGAAACCATACCCCAGCCGTGGACTCAACTTCCAGAAAAGAATCTACAACTATAGACTATCAAGAGCCCAGAGACTTGTGGAGTGCGTGTTTGGGATCCTCACTTCAAAATGGCGAATTTTTACCACTGCTATCCAGCTGAAGCCAGAATCTGTGGATGATGTTGTGAAAGCCTGCGTGGTCCTCCATAACTTCCTGCTGACAAGGGAACCATTGCCAGTTGACACCCAGGAACTGGAGTCTGGGTTACATGGTCTCGATGCATCTGGCCCACGATCTACAGTAGCTGTCAGCCACATGAGGGACAATTTTGCAGCTTTTTTTCTTTCCAACGCAGGTTGGGTGGACTGGCAGGATGGCAGAGTGTAAGTTTTTTCCTTTGAATTTTTTTTTAAAAACTTTTTTTAGACAGTCAAATGTGCTGAAAAGTCTCGATGATTAAAGTCCTAAGCACTGAAAATGAGAGACTTTATTACTCAGCATACAGACTGCTCCATTTTCAATGCTTGCAACTGCCACATACTTTTTTTTATTCCTCAGTTGTCTTTTGCACATGCTTTCTTAAGGGTGGTGTCATGGGGGGGTGGCCCTCAGTGGACAAAGTGTAAACATACACTTTTTCCATCGAGGGTCCTTCCCCTGACACCACCTTTAAAGAAAGCGTGTTTGTTCATCCTTTTGGCTCTGTTTGTAATTTTGTGGATAAAAAAAAACACATTTGTTTTAATAAAAAAAACTTTATTAAAATACTTTATTGTATATTAATTTTTCTTCAAATATTACTGTCATGAAAAACAAATGTAGCCCTATTTGGGGGGGGGGGGGGTATGAGTATTATCCCTCCCGCAACAGACTCTGGCGCTGACCTGTGTGTATAATGGGACCTGAAGCCTTCGCTGAAGGGAAGAGTGGGAACATATATGAAATATATCAGTGCCTCCACCCAGGATAGAGCCTCTGTATTACAGGGAGGATCTCTTCCTGGGACTTACCCATGAAGTACAGTTAGTAGCCTTAACAAGGATCACTGTACTAATCTCACAGTCTGAAGAATACATACAGATACCACATAAGGTTATAACAGTAGCTTTATAAGAATCAACAGGGTAATAATACATACATACAATATACTCAGAACACAGCAATACTACAACAACCAGCAAGTCCTCAACCGTCTTAGGTTATATACCCGGGTATATATATATAGATATATAGCAAGAGTCCAGTGCACAATACCTCCAGGCAACAGAAGAGATGCAGGGGCCCCTGTGGATGACTGTGGATCCTCGGATTCTTCCAGGAGATGACAGACAGCCGATCAGGAGATGATGATGATGGTGAGATTCTTCACAGGCAGCAAACAGGGCGACGGTGACGGCAGTAGATGCAGGCCTGACTACCCTAACACTGAGTCCTTAACCTGCCAGCTAAACTACTAGTGCCACCGGGCCTCTAACTAGCTAGTTGGCCTTCGGAAGCCTAACCTATCACTGCCCTGAACTATATATATATTGATCCCTAACTACGGTTACTAGCTAGGTCCTGTGAGTATATAGGGGGTAACACATACCTAACTATATACTGTGAAGTAAAGAGGAACAAGTGGCTCTTAGACTCCCCCAGACATAACATGTCTGTCTCAGCAGCTCTGCTCACATCTCTCCCCCCAGCAGCTCTGCCTCACATGTGTCTGACTCACTGTATTTACAAAACAAAACTTGCACTGAATGCCTGGGGTCTCTGAAGCCAAACTGCAGGGGCAAAGAAGCCAGATACATTATATACTAGTAGAAATGGCAGTTCCCTACACAAATTTAGTTAAACATATAGTGAAACAGTAGAGGTAGATTTTCAGACTAAGTGGTGGAGGTACAGGGCACAGGAGTGCAAAACATTTTTTTTTTTTTGGTGTTTGAACACCTTTTTTATATTTTCTTTGGTGATGAACTTTTTTTTTCCCCTTGCACTTTCTGAGCATGCTCAGAAAAAAAAAAAAACAGACATAAAATAACGGACAGTAACTGATGGCTATCAGTTACTGTCCATTACCCATAGACTTCAATGTTAAAAAATAACGGACACTAGCTGTCCGTTAAGAATCCGTTATTTCTAACGGAGAAAAAAAATCCTGCATGTAGGATTTTCTGTCCGAAAAAAAACGGACTTCTGACGGATTGGGTGTAAACGGACACAAGCGGACACAATATAAAAACCCACAGAAATGAAATTAACGGATTTCTGACGGTTCAGCTAGTGTCCGTTACTAAAATCTTGTAACGGACAATAGCAACGGACACTACTGACGGTCACCAACGGTAGTGTGAATGCCCCCCTAAGTTAACAGACCTGGTATGTTTAAGTCTGTCTGGGAGCTGCAGCATAAGAAAATGGACTGATCTGAAACTGAAATCATGAACCTTCTCATAGTTATTGATCCTTGACCTCCAGGCTACTTCCTACAACCTCCTGTTGCATAGTTGTGTCACAGAAGAAGCTTGAGAGTAGATTATATGGGATAATCAGCATTTACTTCTTAGAACATGAGGTAAACAGCATCAAAACGTTAACACAGCAAAACTTGAAAGTAAGAAGGACCTTTTACAATAGAGAGATAAAAAGCAAGGTACAACAAGTCTCACATAGCATACCATTACACTCTATTCAGCATATAACACTAATAACATCGCCATCTACTGTCAGATAGATGTAAACTCCTCCTGCAAACAAATAAGTCTATCTGTTGCATATATATGTATATAGTATATACCAACACCCTTTCTCAACAGTAAGAACTTATTCAGTTAAATATAATCTCTTCATCAGTCTCTGGTGTCTTTCAGCACTCAACGCCTTTGTGAAAATATCTGCTGTCATATCTTCAGTTGGGCAGTATTCTAAATTCAGAATTCCTTGTTCCTGATGATCCCGTAAGAAATGAAACTTCACATTTCCCAGATCTTTGATCTCAAAGTGTTGATCCAAAATTTTCCGTATTTCAGCTTCATCCCTCTTTCAAAACAAACTAAAATATCAACAACATATATCAGTACATAGATCCATCTGTCATCTAGTTTCTTTGTGTATAGACAGGGATCCGCTTTGCTTCTTAGAAAATGTTCATTTATGAGCACTTCAGTGATTTTATCATTCCACGCTTTAGCGGCTTGTTTTAAACCGTATATACTTTTCTGTAGCTTACAAACCATGTTTGGTTTCTCTTTATCTTTGAATCCTGGAGGTTGTTCCATGTAAATTTCTTCTGTTAAATCTCCATTCAGAAATGCTGTCTTTACATCCAGATGTTTCAATTCCATTCCTTTAGTAGCTGCAACCGCAAGCAAAGTTCTGATTGTAGTATGCTTGACAACCGGAGCAAATGTTTCATCATAGTCTTCTCCGTATTTTTGAGAATAACCTTTAGCTACGAGTCTTGCTCGGTATTGTTCAGCGGTGCCATCTGTTTGGTATTTAACTTTAAAAACCCATTTACATCCTATAGCTTTTCTCCCTTTTGGTAATTCTGTCAGTGTCCATGTCTTTGAATCATGCATGGATTTCATTTCTGTTTCTGTAGCCTTTATCCACTTATTGGCCTCTTCTTCTGAGAGTTGAGATATATCCTCCCAAGATGTAGGTTCATATACTTTATTTGTACTTGCCTTGTATGAAAGACGTACAGGTGGTTTTCCTTTGTTTTCTCTCATTGAACGTCTTGGTTCTGTGTCTGTCTGTAGTTCTATCTCTTCACTTTCAGTATTTTGAACTTTATCAATTTCAACTTCTTTTTCATCAGATGTTCCTGCACTTATATCACTGTTGTCTCTCTCATTTCTCATTTCCAGTGATGTCATAATGTTATCATTTAGATCTTCAATGAATGTTACACTGTTACTCACCGTAACTCTGTCTTTTTTAGGATCTAGGATTCTGTATCCTTTGCAGTTGTCACTATATCCAACAAATATTCCTTCTATGGCTCTGTTTTGAAGTTTGGAGCGTTTCTCTTCTGGAACAAAAACAAAAGCTTTGCAACCAAAAACTCTTAAGTGATTCACACTTGGTTTCTTACCATGCCACAGTTCATATGGGGTTTTTTCCAGTTTTCTTGAAAAAAGTCTATTTTGCAGATAAGTAGCTGTCATTGCTGCTTCACCCCAGTATTTCTCTGGTAGTTTGGAATCTGTTAGCATGCATCTTATCATTTCAGTCAGAGTTCTGTTTTTCCTTTCTGCTACGCCATTTTGTTCAGGTGTGTATGGAACAGTTTTGTGATGCTCTATTCCATTCTGTCTTAAATAGTTCTCTATTTGGTGTCCTGTGAATTCACCTCCATTATCACTTCTAATGATGATTGGCTTCCTCTGAAACTTATTATATGACTTTGACACGTATTCTTCTAATTTACTGAAAACTTCACTTTTGTTCTTTATTAAGTACGTGACTGTGTATCTTGAGTAGTCATCTATAAAAGTCACCATATATCTATTACCTCCTGATGTGGTTACTTTCATGGGTCCACATACATCAGTATGCACCAAGTCAAGTGGTTTTGTGCCTTTTGTTTCACTCTCTTTAGGTATACACACTCTTGTAGCTTTAGATTTTATACAACATTCACATCTTACAATAATTGAGCAATCAGATATCAACAGATCTTTTGTCAAATTTTTGTTCTGTAATGCCATGATACTCTCAGGATGTCTGTGTCCTAAGCGTCTATGCCACATGTGAATACAATTCTTGTGATCATGTGTACATAACTTCATCTGTTCCTTTAATGTGTCTAGATGATATAATTGTTCACCTGCTTTTACATTTATTATTATCTTGTCTCCTGCTAGGATTGTACATTCATCATCTTTGAATTTTACAGTAAGTCCTTTAGCTGTTAGACGTTTTACAGATAATAGTCCTCCATCTAGTCCTGGAACATATAACACATCCTTTACTAGTATCTTTGAATTATGCCCAAATTTATCAGAATAGATTAGCATTCCTTGTCCAGTACCTTCGGCGGTTATTTTGCTCCCATCTGCAAGGTAAATAGCTTCCTTCTTATTTAGATCAAGTTCAGTAAAGAAGCTCTTATTACTTGTCATGTGACTTGTTGCTCCTGAGTCAATATACCAACTCATTGATAACCTTTTATCGGTTACTTTAAATGTACCATTCCAGTGATCTGCATGTGGGTTAGATATTGTGCTTTTCACCTTCTGTTTACTTTCTTTATGGTATAACTTCTGTTCTGCTTTCCATATAGTACAGTCTTTCTTTAAATGTCCCTTTTTCTTGCATCTGAAACATTCTCTTGTTTCTGTTTTATAGGTCCTCTTATCTGTAATTTTAAGAGCATTTACACTGTCCTTTTCTGTGGAATCATTTGTTTGTTCTTTCCTTCTCTGATATTCATCTATGAGTCGTGTTTTTACAAACTCTAGTGTAATGTCTGCTTCAGGTCTTGTTTCTAGTGCATTTATCAAAGCAGTGTATGAATCCGGCAAGCTACACAATAATATTGCTGCTACATGACTTTCTTTAATATCTTCACCAACTGATCTCAGCTGTGTTATCACTTCCATCATGGAGTTTATGTGCTCCTGCATGTCTTCCTGTGCACTTAATCTCATCTTGTAAAGTTTCCTTAGCAGAAACAATTTGTGATTTAAGCTGGATCTTTCATGTAACTTTCTCAATGCTTCCCACATTCCCTTTGCTGTATTCTCATTCCTTATGTGGATTAACTGATCATCTTCCACTAATAAGCTGATAGTAGCTCTTGCTTGTCTGTTTTTCTTATCCCATGTCTCATTATTATCATTGGGTCTATCTGTAGTGATTACATCCCATAAATCATCTTTAGACAATAACATCTCCACTTTGAACTTCCATAACTGATAGTTCTCATTGTTCAGCTTAGCTACTGTAAGTCTGAGTTCTGAATTGCTGGTCATTTTAACTTGTCTTACTTGTTTGGAGAGAATTGTTCTGAAGAATTCTTTTGCATTCACTGGGTCTTTTTGTCTTCTATGCCTGGGCCTATAACCTGTTGCATAGTTGTGTCACAGAAGAAGCTTGAGAGTAGATTATATGGGATAATCAGCATTTACTTCTTAGAACATGAGGTAAACAGCATCAAAACGTTAACACAGTAAAACTTGAAAGTAAGAAGGACCTTTTACAATAGAGAGATAAAAAGCAAGGTACAGCAAGTCTCACATAGCATACCATTACACTCTATTCAGCATATAACACTAATAACATCGCCATCTACTGTCAGATAGATGTAAACTTCTCCTGCAAACAAATAAGTCTATCTGTTGCATATATATGTATATAGTATATACCAACACCTCCCACCTGTGTTGTCATGTTTTCTTTGATCACAAAAGACTTATTAATCAGCCAGGTACATTGCCGCAATGTCTGCCTTGGTCAGTAACCCTGGCTGGCTAATTAGACTATAACTGAATTATCACATGGGACTGGTTCTTCCTCTTCCAGTGCATTATAACTACTGCACAAAATAAACTGAGCTTCCTGGATTGCGCATACCAGTTATACAGACTGCACTACCCCATTAAAACGAACTCCGCAGCGACACTAAACATAAAAGTTAATATATTTTGTACAGTCTGATATAACATATTTCATCACAGGGACCACATGGCTTCATGGGGAATCCGAGTTACCAACAGATGAATATAGTTACACAGGAAATTGATGAAGTTGAAAAGACACACACATTCGGCAGGCAGGAAAATCAGTATCAGACTAATGACAGAACCTTGTAGGGTTCTATATTTTCCAAAGATATCATTCTTATTATGCATTGCAGCTCCATTTTCATAAAAATCAGCATTTTAATCTTATGCAAATTAACTGAAAAGGGCTTGAGGAGCATGTCCCTTCCTACAAGGGCTTCACTCTCTGCTCTAGATAATTCCCCCTAACTGCTGCCCACCTCTGCCCCCCATCCATTGAGTGACAGCTTCCACTTTGTCACACTTTGCCTGCAGTTAGGGGTTGGTTATCTGGAATGGAGAGCAAAGCCCCAGCAGAAGAAGATACATCCCTAAAGCTCTTTTCAGAATAAAACGCAGATTTTCATGAAAATGGAGCTACAATGCAGAATAGGAAAGGCATCTTTAGAAAGTGTAAAAGCCGCCATACAATGTACTGTCATTAGTGTGATACGGATTTATAAAGAGGACCCTTCATATCCTCTAACACTTATCTACCATTAGAAAACTGTTCTTGTGCTGAATTCACCATACTCTTTTGTTTGTAGCTTCCCCACCTCTGAAATTACGGTACTATCACGAAGACTGTACTTACAGCCCAGCATCATCACTGGGTGGTAGAGAATGCCCCTTCACAGTATAAGACAATGCAAGTATACTGTTAGGTGGGCATTCTCCACCACCCAGTGATGATGCTGGGCTGTAAGGATCACCTCCTTACAAGTACTGTGATATTTGTACCCGAAATTAACAGTACCAATATCTCAGCAAATAGAACAATCAAAATAGAACAGTTTTGTAATGGTATATAATATATTTTGTGCTGGAGAGCATCAAAGGTTCTCTTTAAAGGTGTTGTCCAGGTTGTATGATTTTAGGGCCTATCCTTAGTCCATACATATGTCACCAATGGGAGGGCCAACAGCCAGCCTCTGCACTGAACAGCTTACAGGGCTGCTTCTGCCACCCATACTGTATACAAATAAAGGCCAGTAGAAGATATAACTGATCCCTGTATAGTAGCCTGGCAGCGGGACTGCAGCTTACCTCCCACTGATGTAACTGAAACCTAAGCTACAGTACCAGCAGCCAGTCACTAAACAGGGCAGGGACCAACTGTTTTCGGCCCCATGTTGTGTACAGTACAGGCGTCTGAAGTGACACTGTACAGCCCATCAGTACAGAGTTCAGCTGTTGGCCCTCCACTGATAAGATATTTATGGCCAGAGAATGCCTCTTCACAGTACAAGACAATACAAGTATACAGTCAGGTGGGCAATAGGACATAAAATTCTACAACCCGGACGATCTGAGTCCAACCTATAATACTGTATTAATCTAGAAGTCAAAACTTATGAAGTAGGTGCCATATTACTTGAAAAAAAAAAAGCCCTTCCTGACTCTAAATACTGCATCAGAAAACCACTGCATAATGCTCAGAATTTTGATCTAGGAGCAGGCAAGCAAATGGATAACTGGTTACTGCATATTTACATCCTATTAACAATTCATTCCATTGACTCTCAGGCCTTCTACTTTATGCCTCAACTATACAGCCACTCAACATGTTACACCATGTCTGGAGAAAGAGTATTCTAACATGATACATGAAGTTCTCATCACTCACCAGTCACTTGTCTTTATGGCCCAGTCAGCTTTTTCATATCACTAGTCTCTCAGCAGTCACTTTGTCTCTCTTACCCTGGACGCTTTCATGCAATGTGATCCTTTCTGCCATGTATGTGTTCGGCCATTTATACAGAATAAGCTCCTTTGTCTCCAGTTCCCTCTCTCGCTGCCCCTCACGGCATGTCAAACTTAGAGAACATACCATAAGTAACACAGACAGGGGAACAAATTGTTTCTTTCAAGTTTCATACAAGATAACATCACCTTGTGATATGTAATTCCCTGGGACTAACTCATCACACCGACAAAAAAAAAAAAAAAAAAATCCAACTGAATGGCAGCAAATTCCCATTTCTTTTGTGTTTTTTCTGAATTGTAACATTTGCCAGGGATATGAAAAAGTTTACAGTAATATCAAAGCTTCTCTTCTACATCACTTTGGTAATTGTTTTTATCTTTGAAGTCCTCAAGCGCATCATTTCTGACAAATGTTTTCTTTCTTTTGGTCTGGACTTTGAAATGAAATATTGAACTTGGACTTTGAAGAATATTGATATGTAAGGCAAGCAAGTACTCAACTATCACCACTGGATCATCGGAGAATTCTATAATTCCATGTTCAAGGTAATGAAAGTGCAAAAATAATAACTGCTGAATTCATCTTTTTTTTGTCTATCACATGCTGTATACCGAGGCCAAATTTAATATCAGTTTCAACTTCATTGACAAGCCTTTACTGAGGTTACCAATGCTGCAAAATTCCGATCTAAGACCATCTGTGCTGGAGTCTTCGTTCTGTCTGTCTCTCTGCCAGTTTCAGTCCGACGGACACCCGGCAGACCGCATAGGGTCTGGTTCTCCATTGTTCGGGTCCCCAGCGCAGGTATGAACCTAGCCTAAGATTTCACTAATGGGGGTTTCCCAGTTTCAGATAAAACTGGTCATAGGCAGGAGAAATGTTGAATGAAACAAACAGAGCTCTGTTCACTGAACCTCCAGAATCCCCCACAACTCCAGTACTCAGCCTTTCTTGCTCCCTGCCAGTGTTTATTGACAGGCTGCAGTGGTGACATCAGGTTGGTGGCAAGTGTTCGCTGCAACAATTCACTGGCGGCAGCAGTCAGGCATACAGTGGTCAGGACATCACTATTGCAGTGGTTTTGTGCCATCAATCTCATGTCACTGCTGCAGCCTTTCATCAAACACTGATGGGGAGCGGTGGAGACTGAAGAGGCAGGTATTTCAAGCGGCAAGTAGTGCTCCATTTGTATATTTTTTTTTTTTTTTTTTAGAATATCCCTGCACATGACCAATTTTTATCAAACTTCCTCCGAAAACTCTTATATGGTGTATTTCCTTGAATTCCCCCGCTTCCTCTCACTCTGTGCTTTGCTATTAATCCCCTGATGCTTCAGCTCAGTTTCGCAGAGGAAGCTACAGACAATACCCACACTGCCTGCTGGGAGTGCAATGTAATAATCCTGTCCACTATAATCTCCTAAATAATTTAAGAGTCCATAAATATACAGTCAGGGAGGCTGCATTGTCATCTCCCTTAGTATAACTGTGTGGCAGGAGTTGTCTATCAGCAGTAGCTGTAATAGGAGTAAACACCACAGGCGAGGATATACAGTTCATGTTATTTCATCATATAGGAAATTCAGGTGCCTGTAATGGGGGATACAAACTGAAGCTCTTAATAGACTCAAGTAGAAAAAAGAAGGCCACAGGGATTGATTCACGCTGTTCCTGTGCAACCATCCCAATGTTATATATAGGGGTAGAAACAGCAACATAAACAGCAGCTCAATTATATAGATACATAATAGATGACAGATGAAGACACAGGTCCATTATGTTCACCTTCTAACCCTACAGTGTTGATTCAGAGGAAGGCAACATGTGGAAAACCATAATGAGGAACATGAGAAACTTTAATTTTGGGTGAGGCACCCCTGTAAAGGGTCGTCTTGAAAACAGATAATTGACCACCAAAAAAACCCCAGCAACTTCTTGGATCCAAAACAGCAAGGCTACACTGAGGGCACAGCACATCAAACTAATCTTATTGATTTGACCAAAAGTGTTATACAAGGGGTGCCATGAATATCACCTACCTGGATTTCAGCAAAGCCTTTGATACAGTGCCACATAAAAATTATTGAAAATTAGACGTAAACTCTGGATAGTCCAGTGGAGTCACGGTTGGCTGATGAATTGATATCAGAGTGTTATTGTTAATGGTGGACAGATGGACCACAAGTGGTGACCTCAAGGGACTGTCCTGGGTCTTATTTTTAATATTTTTGTAGGCGACATTGTAGAAGGCTTAGTGGGTAAGGATTACCTGTTTGCTGATGACATAAAATTGTGTACTATGATTGATATCCCTGGAGGGGTTTGTAACATGAAAAGATCTAGCTGTATTTACTGAATGAATGGTCCAAAACAATGGAAACGGCAGTTCAATTTTTTCCAATTGTAGAATAATGCTCTTGAGGAGAAAGAACTCTCTGAGTATCGTATTGGCAGTTCTGCGTTAGGCAGGACTTCAGAAGAGATATCTGACAGCTTCAGAATGAGTGCACAGTGCGGGCAGACAGCGTGGAAAGGTCGGTTGTATAGATAGGAGGTGTAACTAGTAGAGATTGTGATCCCGCTGTATAGAGTACTGGTGAGACCACATCTGGTATACTGTGTCCAGATCTGGAGACACTACAAAAGATATTGATTTAAAGATAAAAAACAGAAAAAAAAAAAAAAAGAAGAAGAAGTAGAATAGAAAAAGAATAGATGCAAACTCTAAAAATAAGACAGGGTTTTACGGCATATTATATTTCTCTCAGAAAAAAGGGCTAGGTCTTATTTTCAGGGTAGGTCTTATTTTTCAGGCACAAGAGCGAATCAGAATCTTTTCTGATTTGCACTGGACGAATCTTAGTAATGTTAGGGTTACTAACTTACAACAACTTTATCTCTGCAATGTGCTCTGCAACATGGTGGTGGCAGCTGAATATGCTTGGGGGGGGAAAAGATCTAAACAATCAAAAATATTCATTCGCAATTATACAGGATTCACAGCTGAAATTTTGCATCTTCCCAGTGCTGGTAATTTGCATTCTGGGAAGTGTAGTCAATTCATCAGTCACTGCACCGTACCCCCGCTTGTTGACAGTTTCCAGTTAGAATCCTCAGCATTGCAAGTGGAAAGGCCTATAATACTGGCTGTAACCAAAGGCCAGTACATGGCAAGCAATGCAATATATTTACAAAAGCTACCTATTATGCAGCTAATTCAATGTATTAAATCAAGATTCATGTTGGAAAGGTGGACATAGCCTTTAAAGTGGGTTTCTAGCCCTTAATGCATGTTTCATACTGATGACCTATCCACAAGGTAGTTCATCAGTACCTGATCTGTTGGGGTCTGATAGTAGACTGATCTGGTGGCCTCCAGAGGCAGCTCTGCTCCTGTATAAGAAATAGTAGTGGTGCTATGGTTCCCTGGGGCCATCACTACACAAAGGTGGGGGCTGCAGCTCTGCTCCTTTTATGTAGAATAGGCTGTATCCACTCCCTATCCAATGCAGTAACCCCCAAGGCTACTGGAACAGCTGATCTGTGTGGGACCCATATGTTCCACCCCCATAAGTCAGATACCGATGAACTATCCTGTGGATACATCATCAGTGTGAAACATGAATTAGGGGCTGGAACACCCCTCTATTTTATAATAGAGAAAATACAGGTTTAGTTATCTCTTTGACAGATACAATATATTTAATACAACATTTAGAAATATGCAATTCAATGACTTGCTAAACTGTTAAAATTTCTATCCGCTTTCCTCGGAGAGAAATCCCTGCAGATGTGCTAATTATTTAATCCAATTGTAGAAAATGGGACCATACAGAATTAGTACAAAATACTAAACTATAATACAAAGCGTTCCTTACGGTGAGCCAGAAAAATCCAGATCTTGCAGACACTGTTTTTCTCTCCAGGAGGTAAAATGATTTGTTTGCTACATTACTATGTGGAAATTGTCACTTTTTATTCAATTATCCACATTGTAGCAAAATAAACACCATTTATTTTTTATGAAACTGAAAATAATGCCAAGGCTTTCATTCTGCCGAGGCCTAACGGCTGCAAGAATGCCTTATGTACAGAGATTTAGCTGCGTTGTTTCCCATTTTCCTTTATTTCTGACAAAAATCAGACATTGGAAGTAGTGGAAACTGCACTATAGTGGCTTCAAATGGAACACAATGGGAGAAATCTATGAAAGCGAATGATTTAGCTCTATAGCCACATGGGAAAATGAATAGCTTTAGAGAGGTTGCACGCGCACACACACATCTTAAACCAGACTGTTACTTGTGTGCGGCGTGGCCATATAAAAGACCTCATTATAAAGGAGAAAAATAATAATGTTGATTAATATAGCTATTGTTTTATGCATATATATTATTTTCTTATTTGTTAAATTTTATTTAAAAAAAATAAATAAAAAATTTTTCCATGGTTTTTATTGGTCTTTTTACCAATTCAAATATATACTTAACCAGTTCCCCCCCCCCCCCAATTTGTTTTTTTTCATTTTTTAGTGGTCTATTTTCTATTCTTTGTTCTATGCACAGGTATGGGGGCAGCCATCTTACTTGAGCTATGAACAGCAGTTGTAGGAATCTGCTTTACAGCTAGCATCAGAAATCGTGATCAAAAACAACTAATTTATTTCTATGGAATACTGTTTTGGGTATAGTGCATGGAAATTCATTGTAATATCTACTTATATGTATTGAAGATCTGGTTAGCAATATCTGTATTTTCTCTTATAAAAGAACACTAAACTAAGAAAATACATAAACATAAATCCCAGCAAATTAGGTTTCCAAAGACATACTGATAGGGAATATAGATTGTGAGCCCTGTATGGGACAGTGACTGACGATATCTGTAAAGTGCTGCGGAATATGATGGTGCTATACAAGTAAGCTAAATAAATAACTAAATCATTAAAGAAGTTGTCCATTTTTTTTTCTTTTTATTGATGACCTATCAGCAATCATTGGGGGTCTGACCCACTGATCAGCTGTTTGAAGTGGCTGCAGTGCTGTAATCTCTCCACTTGTTACATTGTATGCTGTCTGTTTCATAGTGGCCATACAATGTAATTACAGCCTCATCCTACAGAAGTCAATGGGATGGGGCTGTAATTATATTGCATGGCCAATATGAAACCAACAAACCCCTTCAAACAGCGGTCAGTGCTCCTGGGTGTAACCTGCACTGATCTCTTAGGTATTATAATATAATATAAAAAAAAACCAAAAAAAAAAACCAAACACACACACAACAACAACACTGGACAACCCCTTAAACATACTACTCTTTGCTCCCATTTTATTACAAAAATTAAATATGAGAAACAAAAAATCTGTATGGATGCCAGGAAATCATCCGCCTCCCAGAATCCGCTGGATGGATGCAAGACAACTGGCTACACCAGGAGCCTCCTGCCTCTGTACCATCTGCAATAGGACAAAAAGACAGTTAAACTCCACTGCATTGGCCACCAGCTGAAAATGGAGCAGATTTTGCAGCCAGAAATTCTCCTGTTCTGTTTTACTATTCATCTCTCAGTTTAGTGCTCCTTTAAGTTCCTTATTTCTTTTATTCTTTTCCTTTAGTCATTTCATCTAGTCAGATTTACATTCAGCAATCATCAAAAGATTATTAATATGACTATTCGTTGCGATACTGGTAATGCAGGCAGGAGTGCTGCTGGCCAATGAGCATTTTTATGCCTAGGTATTCAATGTGATGAGCTGCTTTAGCTCCTATATTAGGTGATAGAGGTATGTTTACATGCAGCAGCGCTTGGAAATGAACATTCCCATGGCACTTTGTTAAATTATCTGCTTTTGCAAAAGGGCCTTTAGATCACAAAACTAAAAACCAAAGAATTTTATATAAATGTCCCAAGAAATCCGACAGCATCATTTTTCAATGTCCTGTGGTTTTTTTTTTGTTTTTTTGTTGGTGCAACTTTCTCTAATGTTTTTTGAGCCAAAAATGTATTTAAAATGATCTTTGAGAAGGATTTCTGCTTTAATTTATACTTCCTGCTGAATCCACTCCTAGAAAACTGCAACACAAATCGCAGAAAACCGCAATACACACACACAAAAAAAAAAAAAAAAAAAAACCCCTACACACATACCACACTACTTGTGTGCTTTCAGGCTATGAAAAATAACTGTAGCAGGATCTGCCCTCTCCATAATATATTATTTTGACATGTCATAAAAAACAACAAAAAAATAAAACAAAACTGTGGACTGGAACTCTACAAGCAAATTTATCCCTGTTCCTGAATTATTTTATTTTTGCATATTTGTCACACTTAATTGTTTAAGATATATAAACAATATGAAATATTCTGTAAGAGGAAACCAACTTCTCTAAAAGAAGACTTGAAGCATAGGTTTAGCTGGGAAGGGGGGGGGGGGGTACAGCAAGAAAAAGATTGTAACAAGTTATCCCCATCTAAAATAAGTGATGAATGCTTTAGCGTTGTGGCCCCTTTTTCCGTGCAGAGTGGTGACCCAAACGTCCACTGGGCATGTAACTTGTAGCATGCCTCATTCAAGAGAATACGCCATGCTGCAGTTTCTTTCAGAGCAAATGGCTTGATAGCCATTGTTATAACACTTTTCTTCTGCCCAATTATTTGCCCTCACGGCATCTCCAACTATGGAGGCTAGTGACCATAAATAATACTATAAAAAAAAGGTCTCTCTCTCTTATCTATCATATTTCATCTTCCAGTTTGGTTCTTTGGATTATACAAAACCATACTTTGTGTTGTGTATTATTGTACGCCTGTCATATGTTCAGAATAATACAAGACAAAATCAATATTAGGTGTGGAGGAGTCAGGGCCGGTTTTAGACAAAGTGGGGCCCTGGGCAAAATTAAAAGCGGGGCCCCAAATGCTGATATGCAAACAACACCATCATCTTCCAGTGGCAACCCCTATAATAACGCCTCCTTTCTGCCAACAAAAAAGTAATAAAAAGCCCCATTTTACCACATACAATTCAAATGAGCACCTTTGCACCGCCTAATAGATTTTTGCACCCAATCATCAGTTATTATAGCGCCTCCTTATAAATAATAGTCCCTGCTTATAAATATTATTACACCCTTATCAGTAATAGCGCCCTTATAAATGATAAATAGTGCCCTATATCAGTAATATTCCCCCTTATCATTAACAGACACCCCGTAAAAATAATACTGCTCCCTTATAAATAATAGCCCTCACATAAATAATAGTTACCCTTATAAATAATAGTCCCCATTATCACTAATAGCTCCCTTTATAAATAAGCCCACTTAACAATTATACTCCCTTATAAAAAGTTTCCCTCTTATAAATAATAGCTCCCCCCTTATAATGGATGCCTTATATATAATAGTTTCCCCCCTTATAAATAATAGTTCCCTTTTTTAAAATAGCCCCCTCATATTTAAGTTTCCCAATTATATATAGTAACCCACCCTTATATATATTAGTTCTCCGTTATACAGTGTCGGACTGAAGGGGGAATGACATGGCCATGGGGCACTACATGTATGTGCAAGATTGTAGTGAGGGAGCTGTGATGCAGACATAGCACACAGGGCTGCCAGCAGGAATTTTGAGCCCCTCCCCCACAGTATAATGCTCCACATGGTATATAATGCTCCACGGTATAAAATGCTCACCTGAGCCCTCCACAGTTTCCCCACATGGTATATAATGCTCCACAGTGGCTCCACACAGTATAAAATGCTCCCCTGAGCCTCCACATGGTATATAAGGCTCCACACAGTATAATACTCCACAGTGGCCCACACAGTATACTACCCCTTAGTGGCCAAAGATAGTACAATATGTTCCCCAGCAGCCTCACACAATATAATATGCTCCATACAGTATAATATGCACCCCACAGTGCCCCCCAGTATAATGCTTCACAGTGGCCTAACACAGTATAACATGCTCCACAATGGCCTTCACACAGTATAATATACTCCCCAGAGGGGTTTCCCCAGTATAATGCTCCACAGTGGTCCCCCACAGTATAATATGCTGCCCATAGTCCCCCCCAGTATAATGCTCTATAATGGCCACACAGAATATAATATAATCCTGAAAAGCCCCACAAAATATAATACACTCCACAGTGGCCCCACACAGTATAACAGGCTCCTCACACTGCCCATTCCCCCCAATTTAAAGCTCCAGAGTGGCCCATAGTATAATATGCTCCCCAGAGGGCCCCCGCTAGTATAATGCTCCACAGTGCCCCCCCCCAGTATTTTGCTCCACAGTGGCCCCACACAATATATTATGCTCCCCTGAGTGTCCCCCCAGTATAATGTTCCACAGTGGTGCCACGCAATATCATATGCTCTGCTGATGGCCCCCCCCAGAATAATGCTCCACAGTGACCCCACTCAGTATAACATACTCCAGAATGGCCTCCACACAGTATAATATACTGCCCAGAGAGGTTACCCCAGTATAATGCTCCACAGTGGCCCAAAACAGTATAATATGCTCTCCACAGCCC
This sequence comes from Leptodactylus fallax, assembly GCA_947044405.1. Lineage (NCBI taxonomy): Eukaryota > Metazoa > Chordata > Amphibia > Anura > Leptodactylidae > Leptodactylus > Leptodactylus fallax. Next base: position 637,188 of record CAMRHE010000067.1, on the reverse strand, counting down.
CCCCAGTATAATGCTCCATAGTGGCCCAAAACAGTATAATATGCTCTCCAGAGCCCCCCCCAGTATAATGCTCCACGGTGGCCCCACACAGTATAATATACTAGAGGGTCCCCTCTGGAGAGCATATTATACTGTGTGGGGCCACCGTAGAGCATTATACTGGGGTGGGCTCTGGAGAGCATAATGCTCAAAAGTAACCCCACAGAATATAACATGCTCTCCAGAGCCCCCTCCCCCCAACATTATAATGCTCCACAGAATATAACATGGTATCCAGAGGGTCCCCTCCCCCAGTAGAATGCTCAACAGTGGCCCAAAACAATATATATGCTATCCAGAGGGGGCCCCCCAGTATAATGCTCCACAGTGGCCCTACAGACTCCGTCAGTGCTATTATTATATTATACAAATAACAAAAGTAGAGACACCGAGCAGTATATAGTATAGTATTTTCTATAGACACAATAGACCAATAGAAAGAATTGGCTCCTCACCTTACGTGGTAGTATAACCAAAAGGGATATGAGGGACCATAGAAAGGGAGACACTGATAATCGCAGCTGTCACACTGTGACACCATAAAGGTGTGAAATAGAGCATATGTCGAGGACCAGGAATCCAGGGACTGCGTGGGATCAGTATAGTTGAAAAATTCTTTTTATTGCAGGAAATGAAAAAACACTACGCGTTTCGGGGTCATCGAAACCCCTTTTTCAAGTGTATACTACAAAAACAATAAATGATACCTATAAACATCAATCATATAAAATACATTATAATGACATATTAGATAAAACATGAAAACATCAACCCAATCGGTGATCAAAATAAAATCACTGAGTCTGTGATAATGATACAAAGATTAACTAAATAAATTGATGTGGAGAAGATGATGAGACTGTACATATTGATAAAAACATAATAGTAAATAAAGTGAAGAAAAAAAAAAAAAAAGATTTAGATATAATTAAAAATATAATGTTTGCTAAATATTACCAATAATTGCTAAAATATAACCATAATCATAACTATAAGAGCCCACGGCCAACGCCAAAGTCTTACTGGTAAACCATACTAAAGAAACCATGGGAAGTTATATTATTCTCAAAAAAGCAGTAGATGGAAAAGAGTATAAAAAAACCAAAGTTTGTGATTTTAAACCAGACTAAACAGCCATATGAGGATCTCATAGAGGCTGAAAAAAGGGATCAAGGGAGTAGTTTTACCTTGTTTGAAGAGCCGCCTGGGGTGTAAGAGGTATCAGTGGGATGACAGCATGCTGGGAAATTTATTAGCGTCTAAGAGCGCTACTGCGCATGCGCGAAAGCGCTAATTCACGCAAAAAAAAAAAAATTTTTTTTTTTTCTTTCTTTTCCTTTTCTTTTCCTTCCCTTTATCAATTTTAACCATCTGGACTAATTCTATATGTCCAGGCATCTTTTATCTTTAAATAAGCTCTATCATTGAACTAGGTCAGTTTAATTAATATACACCTTCTGTGAACCCTTATCTTATGTTATTATCACTATTTGGTAGGGTTTCTCTGTATAAACGATTTGAACGAAATGAAAAAAACTGTGAAGGCTCTTGATGTGTGAATAAAAAGAAAGGAAGGTAATAAAATTAGGTGATATCTTCCAAAGCCTCATTTAAACCCTGTGGAGTCAGTGTGTTCAATTTATAGATCCAAAACATTTCTCTACGCTTCAAAGTATTGAACCGATCAGGTTTATCAACAAGTACATGGTCAATGGGTATTACTGAAAAGCCCGCAAAATTATTGTTGTGTTTCAACGTGGCGTGTCGGGAGACACTAGGTTTCAGAAAACCATTATGAACGTTTGACCGGTGTTTATTTAATCTTTCCCTTAAGCACATGATTGTGCGTCCCACGTATTGGAGACCGCATGGGCACTCCAATACATAAATGACATAAGATGTCGAACAGTCAAATCTTGTTTTTAGGTGGAAAGACTCACCGGTTGAGTGACTAATTACCTCGGTGACATCATGTTTAATGCTGAGACAGCATTTGCACTTTCTGTGCCCACACTTGAAACTCCCAATTTTCAATGGGAGGGAGGAAGCAAGGGGAGTAGGTTTAGTGGGTCCTTTGCGTAAGCGACTAGGGGCTAACAAATTTTTTTATAACTCTTACACCCCAGGAGGCTCTTCAAACAAGGTAACACTACTCCCTTGATCCCTTTTTTCAGCCTCTATGAGATCCTCATATGGCTGTTTAGTCTGGTTTAAAATCACAAACTTTGGTTTTTTTATACTCTTTTCCATCTACTGCTTTTTTGGAGAATAATATAACTTCCCATGGTTTCTTTAGTATGGTTTACCAGTAAGACTTTGGCGTTGGCCATGGGCTCTTATAGTTATGATTATGGTTATATTTTAGCAATTATTGGTAATATTTAGCAAACATATATTTTTAATTATATCTAAATCTTTTTTTTTTTTCCTTCTCTTTATTTACTATTATGTTTTTATCAATATGTACAGTCTCATCATCTTCTCCACATCAATTTATTTAGTTAATCTTTGTATCATTATCACAGACTCAGTGATTTTATTTTGATCACCGATTGGGTTGATTTTTTCATGTTTTATCTAATATGTCATTATAATGTATTTTATATGATTGATGTTTATAGGTATCATTTATTGTTTTTGTAGTATACACTTGAAAAAGGGGTTTCGATGACCCCGAAACGCGTAGTGTTTTTTCATTGCCTGCAATAAAAAGAATTTTTCAACTATACTGATCCCGCGCAGTCCCTGGATTCCTGGTCCTCGACATATGCATTATTATATTATACTCTGGGGTCTCTTCAGACCCCAGAGTATAATAATCGAAGGCCCGGGGGAGGTAAGGGAAAATAACAAACAGTTATACTCACCTTGTCTTACCTCTCCTGGGCCTCCTCGCGCTGCTCCGCTATCCCCGCCGGCGACCGCTTCCTCATCTCTGCGGCTGACGTCACGCGTTGTGTACGTCACCTCTGAGGCCTGTGATTGGGCCTCAGCGATTACGTGAGGCAGGCTGTCAGCACGCCCCACGTGATCGCTACGGCTGAGGCCTGGCCTCAGCGGTGATGTCCGCAACGCCAGAAGATGACGTCGGACGCAAGGACAGGTGAGTAAAAATGTTTGTTATTTTTACTTTATTGACATGGTCGGGCCTGACTCAGTTTGCCCCCCCCCCTAACGCCGGCCCTGGGAGGAGTCATCCTGGAAGTGATATGGTCCCCACAGAGCCCTGATCTCACCATCATCCATTCTGTCTGGGATTACAGGAAGAGACAGAAGGATTGGAGCAAGCCTACATCCACAGAAGATCTGTGCTTAGTTCTCCAAGATGTCTGAAACAACCATCCTGCCAAACTGTCTGCAAGTGTATCTAGAAGAATGGATGCCAAAGGGCCATTACACCAAATATTGATGTAATTTAGATATCTCTTTTTACACTTCATTTTTGTTTTAATTTTTTTAATTCTTACTATGCAGCATTTTTTCCAGTTTCCTATGTACCAAGAACAAGGCACACTTTCATAGAATGCTTTCCTGCTGTAATATATCCCTTTAAAACTACGGAATGAAGAATTCTCATGTCTGCAATATAAATGATTGCTTCTGAGATTTTAGAATTAATTGAGCAATCAAACTACATTTCCTCTGGCTTAAGATTTTAGCCTCATGCATTGCCAGAAAATGTATTTGAAATAGTATACTCTAATTTTTAACAATTTTGTTCTGCACCACATAATGACTTTTCTTGTATAGTACATAATTAATGAAAACATTCCGTGCTTGCCAGTCGCCTTATCTCATTCTAAATTGTGGTCAAACAGCCGTGTTTAGTAAAGTTTAACGAAAAGCAAATAAGCAAACTAAGTAGCTGTTTATTCTGACTTTGTTTGTGAAGCTAAAAATATTTTAGGATTATGCACTTTGGAGCAATAAACAGATAAATACATTATGCAGCCTGGATCATGTATATAGAGCCCTGCCACACATATTCTGGCCTGTGCTGTTGCAGGGAAAATAGATCAGCCATGTTACTTTGGTACAATTTTCCTCTCTCTAAAAAACTGCATGGATGGGATTATCAGACAAAATCTAGCCAAAAGGAGGGAAAAAGCCTGTCACAAAGACCATCCTAGCATGTGAACTGGGTATGGCTACCAGGGGTTAAAGCATAACAAAACTTCAAGACAACTTTTGATTTTCTGGCATTATTTGTGTCTTTGTGTATTTTCTAATATACATTATCTACAAATTTTGTCTCCTTTCTGTGAAATCCTGCATCTCTTTATTCTTCCCTTTTCTGCTGTATTGAGCTGTTCCTTCATCTCACTGAATGTTACTGTGTATGGAGTACAGACTTGGAGTATGGGGCTGTGTAAAATACAGAGAACAAAGGAAGGTAGGGGAGGATCACTTCAAACAGTTATATCTCAGGAGTTATGAAACATAGAAACTTGCTTTTTGGGATCACATAACAGAAAAATAAATTACAGTGGGGAAAAAAAGTATTTAGTCAGCCACCAATTGTGCAAGTTCTCCCACTTAAAAAGATGAGGCCGGCCTGTAATTGTCATCATAGGTAGACCTCAACTATGAGAGACAAAATGAGAAAACATATCTAGAAAATCACATTGTCTGATTTTTTTAAGAATTTATTTGCAAATTATGGTGGAAAATAAGTATTTGGTCACCTACAAACAAGCAAGATTTCTGGCTCTCACAGATCTGTAACTTCTTCTTTAAGAGGCTCCTCTGTCCTCCACTCATTACCTGTAGTAATGGCTCCTGTTTGACTTTATCAGTATAAAAGACACCTGTCCACAACCTCAAACAGTCACATTCCAAACTCCACTATGGTGAAGACCAAAGAGCTGTGGAAGGACACCAGAAACAAAATTGTAGACCTGCACCAGGCTGGGAAGACTGAATCTGCAATAGGCAAGCAGCTTGGTGTGAAGAAATCAACTGTGGGAGCAATAATTAGAAAATGGAAGACATACAAGACCACTGATAATCTCCCTCCATCAGGGGCTCCACGCAAGATCTCACCCCGTGGGGTCAAAACGATCACAAGAATGGTGAGCAAAAATCCCAGAACCACACGGGAGGACCTAGTGAATGACCTGCAGAAAGCTGGGACTAACGTAACAAAGGCTACCGTCAGTAACACACTACGCCGCCAGGGACTGAGATCCTGTAGTGCCAGACGTGTCCCCCTGCTTAAGCCAGTACATATCCGGGCCCGTCTGAAGTTTGTTAGAGAACATTTGGATGTTCCAGAAGAGTATTGGGAGAATGTCATATGGTCAGATGAAACCAAAGTAGAACTGTTTGGTAGAAACACAACATGCTTCATACCTACTGTGAAGCATGGGGGTGGCAACATCATGCTTTGGGGCTGTTTCTCTGCAAAGGGACCAAGACGACTGATCTGTGTACATGAAAGAATGAATGGGGCCATGTATCGTGAGATTTTGAGTGCAAACCTCCTTCCAACAGCAAGGGCATTGAAAATGAAACGTGGCTGGGTCTTTCAGCATGATAATGATCCCAAGCACACCGCCAGGGCAATGAAGGAGTGGCTTCGTAAGAAGCATTTCAAGGTCCTGGAGTGGCCTAGCCAGTCTCCAGATCTCAACCCCATAGAAAACCTTTGGAGGGAGTTGAAAGTCTGTGTTGCCCAGCGACAGCCCCAAAACATCACTGCTCTAGAGGAGATCTGCATGGAGGAACTTTTGTTATTGACCAAATACTTATTTTCCACCATAATTTGCAAATAAATTCTTTAAAAATCAGACAATGTGATATTCTGGATTTGTTTTCTCATTTTGTCTCTCGTAGTTGAGGTCTACCTATGATGTCCATTACAGGCCTCTCTCATCTTTTTAAGTGGGAGAACTTGCACAATTGCTGGCTGACTAAATACTTTTTTTTTCCCCACTGTACATAATATACAAAAGAGGCAACTTGAAGCTTCTGGGCCATGTGCTATTTAGAATTCTGGTGTCTTATGTTGTAGAGACGTCTTTGGGTCCCCTAAGGCTCCGGGGCCTGGTAGCAATCGCTACCTCTGCACCGCCTATGGCTACGCCCCTGATAATAAAGAAATAAACCCTATTCTCCTTTCCCATCCCCTTGTTTTGCTACATCAACTTTTTGAAAAACCCTATGGTTAGTGCAAATTGAAGGTGATGTTTCATCTGTCCAGAAACACCACATAAGTAACGCTAGGTTCACACTAGCGTTCAGGTACTCCGTCCCAGATTCCGCTTAAAATTGGTAGAGAGAGAAGCCTTGCAAGGAGGACTTTTCTCTCCGCCGCTATTGGTATAAAATTCAACAGAAACCGGGCGGATCCCATTATACTCTATAGGGTCCATGGGTTTTCGCGTTTAACCGTTTTTTTTAAGCAGATAGGGTTTATGAAAGAGGTCAATTAGGTGTGGACAGCTGGCCTCATTTACACCATAAAGCAGGTGTAAATGATAAATCTGATGGGGTTGATGGCCCTACCCTCCATGCTTCCCACCACACCCCCTTTGAGGAAAGTGGCACAAAACTTAAAAAGTTGAAAATTTTGTACAAAAATGAGAACCCCCCCCCCCCCCACAAAATCATAACTATACACACAAGCTATGAAATATCACTCCTACTTTCCATAAGGACATCTTGTAAAGTACAAGGAAAAACTCTTTAATATTCTGCGTTATTGTATGGAGCTGCTGCAAGCACTGTATTCTCACCTAACAGAATATAACGCTACCATATGGTATATGTGGAGTCATAACATTAGGTACACAAAGGTATAAAATGGCTTTTAGGCTAGGTCTACATGGCAGAATTCAGAGCAGACTTTTTTCTGGATGAAACTTACCTAATATTTTGAACAGACACTTGGAAGGAGAAAAAAAAAAAAAAAAAAAAAAAAATTTATAATAATATGTCCTGCTCAATCTTTGCACAGCCAGTTCAGTCCAGAATCTGCAACGTGGAGATCAAATTTATGATGTCCCCATTGAGTTGGAGGCTAACTAGCAAGCAAATATGTGGCTAAGCTTTGCCTTTCTGTCCCAGGATCCACAGGGTCAAAATTTGGAGAGGAATATGAGGTGGAAGTCTGCCTCAAATTCCACCATGTGAAATTAGCCTTATAGTGGTATAGTGGCTCTAATTTGTTTTATACAGCACTGATCCATAATACGACTATGTACATGAGGCCTTACCATCCCCTACTGTTTCTATAGTTTACAGATCCCCCACAGAAAGTAATGCTTTTCCTAGAGACTTCCCTGCTGTATCTAATCATCAGTGCACAGTCCACATCTATTGCCACCTTACATCCTAACAGGTCAAATGGAAAGGGGTTGTCTACAGTAGCCGCCTCCTTTAAAGGGGTTTACAGTTCACATGCTAAAACCTCATGTTTCCATTTTCCTGGATAAATGCTTCACAGAAGGTCAGCCCTTCAGTATAACCTCAGTTCAACTCTAATGACGTGCGTTGCAGGATGTGTGAACAGCAGACAGTCAGTCACAGGGTTAACAATTGCAGTGCCGCTACTATTACCAGGGTGTAGCATGGCCTCACATACACAGAAGCTCTCCTCTGAGCCAGCCCTTTATATCAGTCATATGGAATACAATTAATTGGGAATATAGTAAAAATGAGATAGTAATGCTAGACTGATCTACTGCACACATGTGCAAACCATATTGTATATCGAGTGCATCATTTATCCAGGAGGGAAAATATTTGCAGGGCATGAGATTGTAATATGTATCCCTGCAATACTGACATCTAGTTAAATCTCTACTCCGCAGAAATGAGATGAATCCAGCATCTTTTATACCAGGCACGGGTTATGTGTGCCTTTCATGATTGAAACTAAAATCATCTGAAGCCTTGCTTGCCATCTTCAGCCAACAGGAGCTCATAATGTGCCAGAGCTACAGCCGGGTATCAGCAAGTTAATAACCTTTACCAGTCACATATTGATTTACAGAGAAAGGAGGCTTCTCTATAAGAACAAGAAAATAGAGTTAAATCACATTTCTGCAGTTTTCATTTTGTCCATAATATTATATAATGTGTACGCTGAGGAAGGTGAATTGATTAAAATATATTGTATTGTAAAGCATTAAGAGCGAACATCAGAGGTGTTACCGTGTCAGGTACGAGAGTGCCTATTCCTAAACATGAGGCAGGTACAGGCTTTTCGCCTTTTTGGAATTGGAGAGGCTTAATGTAGCATCATATCGTACTAGTTATCCACGCAATTCAGCTTTGGAAGAGAAAGTGGTGATGAGATTGAAAAGAAAGGCCCAAGAGGGGTCACACAAAGGTAACACTTCATTTTTATCAGTTTTGTGTGCAGAGAAAAAAAAAAGGGGGGAAGCTGCTCTCTACTGCTTCCATACTGTATATACAATGCTCTCAAACTGCAACCTAAGCATTCATACCATATAACACGTTTGCTGTCCTGTTGCATTATTAAAGTGTGTCACCATATGGTACATCTGAGGCTAGGTTCACACCTGCACCGGATTGCAAAACAGGGGTTACCCATGGACCCCATTATAGTCTATAATGGGGTGCACCAGGTTTCTGCCATTTTTTTTTTTTTATTCTGGAACCAGCGGAGAGAAAAGTCCTCTATCCTTTCAGCAGAGTCTGCGTCTGACACTGCAACGCAGATATAAGACTAAGTAATGAATTAATAAAACTGAAAAACAATAAAGATTAGTAATATACTTTCAGGATAAAGTTATCACACATTACCCAAATACTGTCATAGTAGGACATACAAGCGCACGCACATACACATTACATGCATTGAAACACACAACATTTTCATACCCAGGAGGTCCAAGCTCCAACAGTCACTGGAATGTGCAAGTGAGCCTTGTAAATTGAGTGGTTGTGTGCATGTGTGGCCATCACTCCATTCCCTATGGGACAGCCAGGACAGTGATCTCAGTCAGTCCCATAGAAGTGAATGCAGCAGTGGCCACCACTGAAGGACGGCTTCAAACATACATATCCATTCTGTGAAAGATGAATCATACGCTTTTTGTAATTCCCAGACCAAACACTGAGCAGAGATCCAGACTTCACACATTGTAGTCATCCATGATACTGGGAATCCCTGCCTTCCTGAAGGACTACTATACTGTACTGTTAAATCAGGTTTTCAGTAGGGGCCAGTAGTCCCATGGGAAGGCAGGGACACCTCACATCATAGACAATGATGATGCTTGGAGTCCAGGCTCCTGTTCAGTGCGGGTAAAATACATGAAAGCTGGCTTCACACAGTTGTATTTGGTCATAGGGGGAAGTTAAGGACCCTGTTCTCCTGACCGTTGGGGGTCTAATGCTGAAAATCCTAACAATGAGATTTATTCTCTATTCATAGTATAAGGGGGAGAAGTATATATAGTGGAATAACCCCTTTAAAACCACCTGCTTAGTACTACGTAGATTTCTCTCAGTCCACCAAACACATCTGATTTGTCAAGACACCTCTAAGGTGTGCTGTGGTATCTGCCACCAAGACAGTAAACCACAGATCCTTTAAAGGTGTTATGTGGGTAATTAAATATTTCTGCAGTGTACTCTTTGCGCCATATAAGCACATTTCATAATATACACCCTGTCACATGACTACCTCCTTTACCAACGCCTGACTCTGGGTCACATGACTGACTCTTCTCTACTCCTGGTGCTTCACACTGAGTGCAGTCAGTAACATGACCCAGAGTCAGAGCATCAGCAGAGACTTTAAGCTCTCTGCAGTACTATTACAATCGGCACAACAGAGGTCTGGGTAGTGTACTTCTATGGTGTGGTATCCTGTAAGCTATTTAAAGTGGAACCTCGAATAATCAATCTTGTGTTAACTAGCCTTGGGCATCCATGTCCCTGTCAATTGTTCAATGGTTGTTTTTCTTTTGGACCGCTTTTTGTAGGTTTCCACTCCATAGGCTAAGGATAGGCCATCAATTGTAGAAAGTGGACAACTCCTTGAGGCTTGGTACATTTGTCCCTTGTCTTGCATATTTACTTTGTCTAGTTTTAACTACATTACTCAACTTGTCCCTTGATTTGGTAGTCTGGTACTTGCTTCTCCCATTTCTGAATTTTGGCCTAAGCTATTTTTTAACTTCATCTGTGGTTCTTCCATTTTTTTGACAGGTAATTGACCTTTCTATTCTGTCCATGTCTTCTTGCTAATGCACCTCAACCACAAATCAGAGACGGTTTGCTGTAGAAACTCTCCAGATTGTGGTCCCTGGAAGTCTAGATCCCTTTAAGGGTTAAATAATGAGTACTGTGAATCCCTTATATTCATTACTTCCATTTAGTCAGCACCAATTGGACTGAGTATGTGTGTACCCGCTGCTGTGTACTAATCCATGACAAGACTCTCACACTTGACCATTTTTCCCCACTTCCAACATAGAATCAAGAATTGGCAGTTTACTTGCAGTATATAAGTCTATGATACCTTTGACACAAAAAAAGTGTTCATTATTCATTGAATTACCAAAGTCCAGTTTTGCTGCAGAGAAAAATCAACTTTTAGGCTGGTTGCTGACAACTGTGGTGTGGGTCAGTGTGCTATCTGTGTATTTCACGGAGAGCACACTGACCCATTCTTTTCTATGGGCCCGTAAACACGACTGTGATTTTCAATGTCCAGTATGCGAGCCGACAGTCCGGGCCACATCAGATAGGACATGTCCTATTCTGCGGCCCGTGCTTCCGTAGCTCCTATTCATTTAATGAAAGGAGCCGCGGAAGCACAGCCCATGGGAACATCCCCGAGTCCCCAGTGTGCAACCCGTGATTTTAAATCACGGCAGGCCGGTTGCAGCGCGGTCATCTGCAACCGACCTTAGGCTAAGGCAGTCTAGGTCTTTCGACTGCCTTTTTTTCCCCCCTTCATGTGGGGATCAGATTAACCAAAATCTTGTTCACTTTGCCAGTACTGTAAAATGCTCTGAAGCTGCCAGAAACGCTACATGTCATGCCACACATTGGACCAGTTAATCTTTATGTTGGTGGGGGAAGGGTGGCAAGCACAAGCAGAATTGGGTACACCAGTTGGCAAAGGTACACTTCAAAGGCAAAGAACAGGACATTTACATATGGATTAAAACTTGATTTTTACAGCAGTAAGAACAAATGATGTTTATTATGCCACTTACCAGTCCTACAAAAGCATAGAAGTGTTTCAGAAGCCATTTGGTAGACTCCCTTTAAGTATGTAGAATATTTACATGGAGGAACCATTTAGATACTGTATAGTATATAGTAATATAATGTTGTACCGTGTTAGCCATTGAAAGTAGTGGAAGAGTGAAGAAATCAGGCGATACCTTTTAGAGGCTAACTGAGTATATTTATAAGTAAGCTTTCAGGAGTACTAGCTAGCTCCCTTCATCAGACATGGTGTGATACAAGAACTGAAAATTCACAGATTTTTATACACATGGTTTTCAAAGCATTTTAGAGTCCTTAAAAAAATGCAATCTAAGTAGAGAAGTTATTTACAACAGGTCAAAAAAACAGTCTGGAAACTTGTGGTGCGTGACGGAGGGATCAGTAATTCTTGCTGTTATCTGTTTGTTATCAGGAGGTGATTTGTGTCCCTCGCAGTTCATACATAGTGTGACATGAAGCTGGCATGAATATTAAGTCCAAATTGCAGAGTTTGAAATTTTTGCATAAACTTGTACTCCCATTGTTTCCTCGCCTCCTGCGTCTTAAAATGTCCCATTAAAACCACAACCCGCAAATCTTCAAGAGTGGTTTTCTCCGGAGAAATGTGCGGCCACTGGGAGATCGGTTCTGCTGTTATTGATACTGGATCTGTGTGAGTTCATTCGTTGACTGAGTCTCTGCCCTGTTTCCCCCACATAGAGGCCTGTGGTGGGACATTGCGTACACATTATGAGGTACACCACATTGGAAGACCTTCAGGAGAATGTCCCCCTAATTCTGTGCATCTGTTGTGACTGTGGGATAGGTACACTGTCAGCGGTGTGGATGTGCTTGCAGGTCATGCACCTTTTATGTAGGCAAGGTGAGGTGCCATTTTCAGTTGGGGTCTTCAGGGCACTCCGGACGATAATACGCCTCAGGTTTGGTGGTTGTCGAAAGGAAAGGAGAGGGGGGACTGGAAATATGTCCTTGAGTCTGTTGTCCCTATGTAGCACAGGTTGGAGCTCCTTGGCAATCCTTCGTAGGATCTCCAGCTGTGGGTTGTAGGTGACAACTAGGGGCACTCAGGCATCTTTCTGGGTCTCTCTATATGTGAGCAGACTGTCTCTGTTAATGGCTGCCGCTTTGTTCAATTGCTTGTCTGTTACTTTTGGTTTGTATCCCAATCTGAGAAATTTCATCCTCAGATCCAGGAGGTGCTTGTCCAGGTCTGCATTGTCGGAGCAAATACGATTGTATCGTATAGCCTGGCTGTAGATGATAGATTGTCTTGTGTGCTTGGGGTGGAAGCTGTCGTTTCTCAGGTAGGCCGTTCTGTCTGTGGGTTTGTGGTATATTGATGTGAGTAGCCGGTGGTCTTTAATGTATATTGTGGTATCCAGAAAGTGAATTTCACTCCCTGAATAGCTAAGTTTAAGGTTGATGGTCGGGTGAAAGTCATTGAAGTCATTATGGAATTGAAGTAGGGCCTCCTCACCTGCAGTCCAGATGACAAGGATATCATCGATATAACGAAGGTAAATCATAGGTTTGGTGGCGCATGTTGATAAATATGTTCCTTCCATTTCTGCCATAAAGAGATTTGCATATTGGGGTGCACATCTGGTCCCCATTCGCTGTAGATATAGATCCTCTCCAAAGGTAAAATGGTTGTGGCGAAGGATGAATTGTATGAGCTGCGTTACTGGTTCTGTTGGGAGGTTTTGTTTTGCCAGGTGTACCCGACATGCTGCAACTCCATCCTTGTGGGGAATGTTGGTATACAGGGATTCCACATCCATGGTGGCCAAAATGGTACCTTCAGGTAGAGGGCCCAGGGCAATCAGTTTGTTAAGAAGGTCAGTGGTGTCCTGGATATAGCTTGGAGTATCCCTGACAAGGGGTTTTAGGAGATTTTCCACCCAACCTGAGATGTTTTCTGTCAGTGTCCCAATGCCAGAAATGATAGGCCTCCCAGGGTTGCCATCTTTGTGTATCTTTGGGAGCATATAGAAGCAGCCCGGCCTGGGATCTTGTGGGATAAGTCCTTTTACCTGATTCTGGATCTGGACTGGAAACTTCTTGATCATACTCTTTAGTTCTTTCATATAGGCCTCTGTGGGATTACTTCCAAGTTTGGAGTAATGGATGGGATTTGACAGTTGCCTGTTTGCTTCCTGGATATAGTCTGAGGTGTTCATTATGACTATTGCGCCCCCTTTGTCAGCTGGTTTTATTATTATATCCTGATTTTCTTTCAGTGATGTAATAGCCTTCTGTTCTTGCAGGGTTAGGTTATGCGCCTGTTTCTTTTGTTTCTCCAGGATTTCTGATTTTACTTTGCTTCTGAAACAGTCAATATATTTATCCAGTGCTGCATTAGCTCCAGGGTGTGGGGTCCAGGTAGATTTTTTTTGGCGAGGAAACAATGGGAGTACAAGTTTATGCAAAAATTTCAAACTCTGCAATTTGGACTTAATATTCATGCCAGCTTCATGTCACACTATGTATGAACTTTGAGGGACACAAATCACCTCCTGATAGCAAACAGATAACAGCAAGAATTACTGATCCCTCTGTCACGCACCACAAGTTTCCAGAGTTTTTTTGACCTGTTGTAAATAACTTCTCTACTTAGATTGCATTTTTTTTTAAGGACTCTAAAATGCTTTGAAAACCATGTGTATAAAAATCTGTGAATTTTCAGTTCTTGTATCACACCATGTCTGATGAAGGGAGCTAGCTAGTACTCCTGAAAGCTTACTTATAAATATACTCAGGCTCTAAAAGGTATCGCCTGATTTCTTCACTCTTCCACTAGTATATAGTAATTTATAGTATTACTGTATACTGAAACATTTTTAAGATTTCTCCCTGCCACATTTATAGCTCCAAATTTTGCTTGGCTTCTCTTTTTATGGGTAGTTACACATACATTACTCACAGCAACTACAAGTTACCTCTATGTTAATCTGATTTCTAAAAATCTTGCTTGCATTTAGAAAGTTATCCTATGACAGCTACCAATGATTATTGGACAGGCAGTTATAATAAAGTATACGCCAGCTCAATCTTCATGAATGTATATTTATAATCATGTAGATTTAAGAGAATAAAAAGACAAAAAGATAATGACACTTCTCCCCAGCAGACAAAGATGATATTGTCTCTAGCTGCCCACCCACATACCACTGTGCTGATAAATCCTGGAAATGAAAGTACAGAGAAAAAAAAAGTAAGAGTAAAAAAGTAAAAAGTGGTGTCTGATCTGAGAAAAGACTGCACCGCAGAGAAATGAATACAGTACACAAAAGTGTAGCGCGAGACAGAATCAGCTTGGGGTGCAGCAATGGGAGAAGTGTTTTCCCAAAAGAGTCTTTAAAATTACCCCTACCCCTTTTGAATAGAGAAGCAGTCTGGAAAGGGCGATATATATATTTATATACAGCTGGAGTCACACTTGCACAGCAGAAGCCGCCTAAAATTGGCAGAGAGAAAAGTCCTGCAAGGAGGACTTTTTTTCTACGCCGGTTTCAGTATAAAATTTCAGAAACCGAGTGGAAATATTATAGTCTATGAGGTCCGAGGGTTTCCGTTTTTTTAAGCGGACAGGGTCTCCATCTTTTGGGTCCCCTTGTGGACCAGAAGTATGGAAATCTGAAAGCTAGTGTGAACCTAGGGCTGTGTTGGCACTTAGAGCCCTCTCTGTCGGCATGCACGCCATCACCCTGATCGCTCACTAACGGGGAATCCGGTACAGGATTCCCCGTTAGCGAGCAATCCCTTCTAAACGCACATACAGCTGAAAACTGTCAGTGTAGGCTGTGGGTCCGCGTCTTACACTGACTGCCCAGTGTGACCTCTGCCCCGACGCAGGTGCAATGACGTCATTCATCAGCTCCTGCAATCAGAAGAAGGAAGACGCTCTGCTCTTCAGGTAAATAGCATACAGTATAATACTGTGTGGGGGCCCACTGTGGAGCATATAATACTATGTGGGGGCCACTGTGGAGCGCATTGTACTGTGTGGGGGCCCTTCACTATTTATATCACAAAGTATCTGTTTTACAGCAGATGTGATATTAGCGCAGGCAGTAATAACATTGCACAGTCACTATAAAACAGATCCTGTGTGATAAATAGTGAACAATTAAATGTACAAAAGTTCCAAATGCAAACCTTTACCTTTCAGTACAAAGTTGTTTTGTATTATTGAAAGCTCTCTAAAATCTCATTCACACAACCGTATTTTGCGGGTCCGTAACTGTCCACAATTGTGGATCCGCACAGTATTAAGGTTGAATTGCCGTGTTGGCACTTTGCGATAATTTAGTACAGTTAGTACTGGACCCTCACTAACCCAATACGGATAAGGGTAGGTTCACACCTGCGCTTCAGTCGGCCCGTTGCCAATCAGAGTGAAAATCTCGGCGAACGTGATTGGCATCGGATACAGACAGGTTAGCGACGCATTGGTTAAAAACTCATTCATTTGAATGGGTTTTTAAAGCAATGCGAGGGTGTCCGATTGCACCCTCTGCGCTGCAAAGCCGTTTTTTTTCGTTGGACATGAAGTCCTGCATGTCCGACTTTGTTTCCGACGAAATAAAAAGGATTCGCAGCACAATCGGACACCCTCGCATTGCTTTAAAAACCCATTCAAATGAATGGGTTTTTAACCAATGCGTCGCTGACCTGTCTGTATCCGATGCCAATTCCGTTCACTGAGATTTTCACTCGGATTGGCAACGGACGGACTGAAGCGCAGGTGTAAACCCACCCTAACCTCTCTCAATATCAATCCTTCAAATCCCTTTTAAAGATATAGTACGTGCCCCTGCACTCTATGAACACTGTACTACACATTCTGATACACTTTTAGTTGCATGTGCTTAAGCTTGATTCTCACAACAGTATTCTGTAGTGTGTAGAAACCATAAACTCTTATAAGATCAAGTCCTGTTTATGCAAAAAGTTTAGGGACATACAAGGATGAAAAAAACAGCTGAGATAAAAAGAAAGATTACCTTCAAAGGATTCTGAAATAGTGAGCAGACTCAGGGAATAGAAATTTGGGTTTAGCTCTACACTATATGTACGGTTCCTTCATGTCTGTTGTATATAGAAAGCACTGGTGAGGAGATATAGTCTCTATGAGAGAGTTCTGCTGCAGCCATCAGGAGGAAGCGAACACATCAGACTGGACAACATACCTCCAGGCGCCTGCAGCAACCTAATAGCACAACCTCGTGTACATTTAATAAAACGGGATTCTCCCCTCATTCATCAAACCAGCCAGAGGTATTCAAAGCCCTAAGATTAGCTGCTGGTTTACATGACCAGCGTCAGGCAGCAGGAAGGGGGGCACATGCAAAGTCTCCCAAAAACTGGGGTCTGAATTTTGTAAAGGGTTTGTTTCACAGAACAAGGATTGAGTGAATGAAATGCGAGACTGCAGTTCTCATGTCGATGTATGTAGGCTTTGTTGAGCAAGCCTCCAGCCCACGTGTATGCAGGTCTCAATGAAAGTCTAGAGCAGGGGTAGGCAACCTTTTTTTTTGGATGACGTGCCGATTTAAACAATAAAAAAAAAAAAAGTTACAGATTTGGTACTTGGAGTGCTGTGCAAGAATTGTAAGGCTGACCATCCTTATGCTAAAGTCATATACCACAAACCATAACACAGAAGTGCTGCCACAAGATGCTTCTGGACGCATGTGCTTACTGCTAGTTCCCCTGATGCATCTGCGCTTCACCATTAGAAGCAATGAAAGTTCATGTACAGCCCCCAATTAGATATAAACACGATTCCACCCACACAGAGGTTGGACTAGAACTGGGCAGCGTTAAATAGGGCCAGCATATTTATTAGTGAGAGAAACACGATGATATACATGCTACATATGCTTCTTGTTGGTGGGCTATTTCAGTGGGCACGGTTACAAGCAAAGCCCTATTGGCTTATTATAGGTAGCATGAGGTTTATCTAGTGACATATTATGTAGAATTCTCTGTTTAGCAAGTCATCGCATTGCCATATAACTGGTGTGCATTGGGTTGCTGTATACAGGTGCCAGACTAATCATAGACCTTAAAGAAAAATGAATAGAAAAAAATATGAATAGAAGCAGCCTGCACACTTGCTCTGTTCACACTTGCATGTGTGTTTCTGTTGCTCCAATTCGTCAGAGGACCAGAACAACGGAAAGCAAATACATTCCATGCCAAACACAAATGGAGTATGAGGGACCCCACTCACCCCTTTTTAACTGAAATTGACCAAAAACTCAGGCTTGCAAGACTTTTTTTCTAGCAATTTTAGACTGATGAGAGCCCAGCCTTAGGATATGTTCACATGGAGGAATTTGGTCAGGCTGCCAAAACAAAAAAAAAAAAAAAAAAGCCATCGAAATAAGTGGGATGCAGATTGAAACAGAATTTGCCAATGGATATGACCATTTTCTTATACATGTAGTGTTCCTGTCTGATAACCTGTCCACAATAAGGAAATCATGCCTGCGGTTCTAACAAGTCCCTGCATTCATGACTGTATCCACTGACAACCGATCAAACAACAGTGTCACCACTAAGATGGATAGAGAAAAATCTTTAAAACTCTGCAAATTTTTAATTATTTTATTGGAAAAAAAAAATATTTAAATTTATAGGAAATTAAGTTAAGTTCATGGGAAAACCCCTTTAAGTTGAAAATCTCTGGCTTATGGCATAGTAGAAATTTGCATGCAGTTCTTCAGTAAAACAATAGCGCCATGTAAACTCAGTCTGATTTTCTGGCATACAAAAAAATGTTCTCCACAGCTCAAATGCATAGTGATATGTGCTACTTATGCCAATTAAAAACTGCATGCAGTTTTAGCATGTTTTGATTGAAAAAAAAAAAAAGCAACAACGGCAACAAACATAACAGAACTGCACCATGTGAACCTAGCCTTAAAGGGATTCTATCATTGGAGAAAGAGGTTTTTAACTGAAGCCACGTTGGAGTAGACTTTATAAAGGCTATTCTACTCCTACCTTTACCTTTCTTTTCATCGCCGCCGTTAGTCCAAAAAAAAAAAAAAAAAAAAGTTTTAGGCCGAGGCCCCACGTTGCGGAAACGCAGCTTTTTTTGTTGCAGATTATGTTGCGTTTTTTTGAGCCAAAGCCAACAATGGTTAGAAATGGAATGGGAAATATAAAGGACGTTCTAATACTTCTACCTTCTGCTCAATCCACTGCTGACTTTGGCTCAAAAAACCGCAACAAAATCTGCAATGAAAAAAAAGCTGCTTTTCCGCAATGTGGGTCCTTAGCCTTATTCTCATATGCAAATGACGCTCCCTGAGCTCTGAGCACACCATCGTCATCCCCGCAGCCTGCCTCCAGTGCTGCTTTTTCATGCCCTGCCACTTCAGGTTCAGGGAGAGCCGTCTAAGCATGCTCCGTCAGCCATTTTTCTTTAGTTTCTTACACCGGCGTACTGCAAAAAAATGGCTGACTAATGTGGCAGGGCGGACTCCGTCGTCCATTTTTCTTTCACAGGTGAACAAAAAGATGATGCAGGGGGCACGAAAAAGCAGCACTGGAGGCAGGTTGTGGGGATGATGATGGTGTGCTCAGAGCACAGGGGTAACGCCCCCTGTGCATCATTTGCATATGAGAATAAAACATTTTTTTGGACAAACTGCAGCGAGGAGAAGAAAAGTAAAGGCAGTTGTAGAATAGCCTTTATAAAGGCTATTCCAACGTGGCTTCAGTTAAAAACCATGTTTCCCCAATGATAAAATCCCTTTAAGAGTTGCATGCTGTTTTTAATTGCAGTAATGCCCAGCACATCACTATGCCAGCTGTAAATAACAGCCATTAAAATGAAGACGTCCGATTTACTGCTGCACTATCAGCTGAAATGCAGAGTAAAATGCAATGCAGTTCTCATGATTGATAGGAGTTAACTTAAAATAACTGAATACGCCTTAAGGCCAGAGCCCCACAATGCGGAAACGCTGGCTGGGGCCCCATGTGACATTTTACAGTCACTGCAAAGTTGATGGAATTCTAGGGAATCTGAGGTTTTGGAAATCGCAGCATGTCAATTACAGCGATGGAAACGCCGGTGGCTTTCCTATAGGTATAATGGAAGCAGAAAGTCCGTAGAGGAAACCTCTCTGGCCTTTCTGTGAAAAGCGCTTTTTTGCTGCAGCCTGCTATGTGGGCCTTAGCCTAACAATACCTGTAAAATTCTGGCTAATCCTATCCATACATTGCAGAAGAGAAGAAAAAAAAAAAAAAAAAAAGCAGCGTGTCAATTACACCTATGAAAATGCTGGCATTTTAAGTATAGGTATAATAGGGGCAGCAAGTCCACAGAGGAAAACTCTGCGGTCTTTGTGAAAAACGCAGAGGAAAAAAAAAAACATGATGCATTTCCACTGCAGTCTTTTACGCCTTAGCTAGATGTATTTCACCTATAAAACTTAAAAAAAATAAAAATGCAGCAAAGACTGTATCAGAACTCCATTTCCAATGCATGTTTGATGGAGTTTTAGGCTGAGGCCATATATTGAAAAGCTGTGTCTTTGTTGCAGATCTTGCTGCAGTTGAGCCAAAGAGTGACTTCAAAAGAAAGCACTTCTACTTCTACGGTAGTGTCTCCATCACAGTGTCAGAGGAAAAAGTCTTGAACAGTTTCAGTTTAAAAATGGACACCCAACAGACCCTATTATAGTCAATGGGGTCCGCTGGTATCCCTGTGCAACCTCTGTTTTAGCAGCCCTGTATTCATGCTCATATCCATTGACAACTGATCAAGACAGACTGGCACCGCTAAGATGGTTAGAGGCAATCTTCAGAATGCTGCAAAATTTGTAGGTTATTTTTGTTTGCAAAAATGTTTAACTTTTAATTTTCACACAAATTTAAATGTAGTTATGTTCTTGGAGATAAGGCCCCACGTAGTGAAACAAAACAAAAGAACACGCATCCATTTTTTTTTTCCCCCCACACAGCATTTTTGTTGAGTTTTTCTCTGCAGAATTTCTGCCCCTATTATACCTATACGGAGTAAAGAAATCAGGCGATACCTTTTAGAGGCTAACTGAGTAGCGCTGCAGATTTTATTCCACAATGTGTGGAAGGGATTAGCCAAAATCTCATTCACTTTGCAGGTACTGAAAAATGCAGCATTTTTGCAACGTGGGGCTTCAGCCTTAAGGCTAAGGCCCCACGTTGCAGAAACTCAGCTTTTTTTGTTGCAGATTTTGCTGCGGTTTTTTGACCCAAAGCCAGGAGTGGACTGAGCAGGAGGTAGAAGTATAAGAAGCTTCCTATATATTTCCCATTCCTTTTGTAACTCCTGGCTTTGGCTCAAAAAACCGCAGCAAAAAAGCTGCATTTCTGCAACGTGGGGGTATCGCCTTATTGTTCGGAAACCCAGTCTGCTTAAGAAGTGGTTACCCACAGACTATAATTCATTTTTCAAGCAGAATGGGGGACTGAATCCCCAAACGGAGACCGAGCGCTAGTGTGAACCTAAGCTTAATCTCATCATTACATTACAGAAAAAAAAACCAAAAAAAAAAAAAAAAAAAAAAAAACCACACAGCAGAAAACATGGCACTTAAATGTTTTTCCACACCGCTGCATTAGTCCCCCAAGATTTACATGGGAAAGACAAGATAAATGCAAAATGCTGCAGAAAGGCAGTGAAAAATAACATTTTCAGGGCTGTACTTTTACAGTGTATATTTCCAGAGCTGCAGCTCGCTCCATGTGACCTCTACCTCAAAGTACAAGACATGCAGTAACCATGAAGACTTCTGAGACAGATGTTATGGTTTTCTCATTGGTCCTCATTCACATTGGCCAATGATTGCGGCAGTAATTGGGGCCACCTCAGGAGCAGCTGCTGTGGTGAAGTTGCCCGTGCCTCGTCCAGCCCTCAGGCGGCCAGGCTCCCGCTCGCTCACTCCCCCTGCTTGCCATGCTCTCTCCAGCAGACTGTCTAGTGCGCCGTCTCCCCCTCCCTTTACTACTCAGCCATTTACCCCGCTGACGGACAGCTCCCCCGACCAATCAGAAAGCAGGAATGTCCTTTCCCCCTCCCCCCTCTTTTCCCATGCCTGGGGGGGCTGTGCCCTGCTCCCCTCCCCTCTCTTTGTATCAAACATCCGGGTTTCCCTCCTGGCTCCTCTCATTATATTTTAGAAGCCATTTTGGAGAGAGTTCAGAGTATTTGGGAGTATTAGGTGAGGTAACAATGAAGCAGCATTGGCCAGAGCCAGTAAAGTCCTCAGCTCTCCAGTGACTCGTCCTCTCCCCCTCAGCACACACAGTGGATCTGTCACATTGAAGTTTGGGCTCCTGTGTGTCTGTGCCTCCCCCCTCCCACCCCGTGTAATCTGCTTGCTGCAGAAGGTGGAGTCGTCCTGGCAGGGGGGGAGTCACTACTGCTGCTGTTTGATCTGCCTGGGCTCCACATTCACACACAGTTCATTCCCACGGATCCAACATTACACGCCCCCCCTGTCCTTGCCCACGCGTGGGTGATCCCGGCTTCTCTGTGGGACTGGCCGCCGCCGCCGCCGCTGCTTCTGGATACCTATGTGACCAATGTGAAGGAATTATCACTAGTACGATCAGCTCTGGCGGATGGGATTGTATGTGCTGGTGGTCTATGGGCTGTGAGACCTCCACCGCCTGGGAATATGGGGGCTCTGGGACTGACTTGTGCACTTCTTCTGGCAACTTTCTGTGCAGGTAAGACCCCGTGCTGGTGGCCATGTGCTCAGCCTCCATAGGACCCCCTATATGTGCCTCTGTAGTGACTCCTGGATGTGTTGAGAACTTTACCCTGCACTAGAACTCCTTCCTTAGACCACTATAACACCTCTGCACGCTCTTCTTCCACTCCCCCTCTCAGGCTGGGTTCACACTATGCGTTTTTAATGTGCAGTTTTTTGCTTTGATCTCCAAACTCCTATTTAGATTCCTATCTTCTTCAACCAAGTCACATTTTAAGAAAAACGCACAGTGTGAACCCAGCCTTAGTCCTAACCATTGGCTTGTGGTGATCATTAACCTCTTCTGTACCCAAGTGATTGTCTCCAATTATTTTCGAGATCATTTGTAAGGTTTACGGTGTAGAATTCTAGCGGATTGTGACAGGGGGGCGTTAACGGGGATCGACTGTAGAGCACATTGAGCATTCTGGTTGTTCATGTCGTTACAATGTATTATTTATGGGACATTGTAACGATTCGCCAGAAGTGATCTATCTATTAGATCAATTGTGATTTCTATTGTAAAATCCTCCGTCCATGGGCTGAATATTTCTTCCAGGAAGTTTGCAGGGATCACTGCTGTGTCTTTGTATATTGTGCACGTGTCTAGGATTTTTTTTTTCCAATTATTCCTCTAATCCACAGCACACGTGCGGTCAGCCTATTACCAGGGTAGATCCAGATTATGACACAGGTGGATCTCCGTCACTAGAGATACGGGGGTCCCACACCCCTTCTCCCAATATGGGAGCTTCTCTAGAGATCAGGTAAATAGAGATAGAAGTGATGGCAGGGGGGCAGATATTTTCTCTGGACTTCCTACTAGTAATCCCTATGGTTAACCCCTGCCCTGCCTGAATGGCTGCTTACAGAGAACAATAGATTGCACTGCCCTGCACAGTACAAGGTGGACACTTTAGGTTTGATGTCCCTTTAACTGTGGTGGCCGCAGGCGGGCACTTCCAGGCCAGGCTGGTAATGAAGTGTGGTGATGCCCCCCAGGGGTTGCTATTTTTATGAGATGACTCATTTGGCTTTGATTTGTGACTTGTGTAGTACATTGTAGTAAAATCAGGCGTCCCCTCCCACAAACACAGTCCAAGTCAATGTGTGGTTGCATGTACACAGCGCTCAGCCCCTGGCATGTATGTGACAGGCTAAGCATTGTCTGTGTATATGCTGTATACATCCATATAGGTTGTGTGTGTGTGATACCTGCCCATCATTGCCTGGCAGCGGCCAGCCATCAATGAAGGGTGTTGTACCCCGTGTACACATGTGTGTAATGTCTGTATGTGCGTATAGGCTGTGTAACGTATGGATCTGATGGTGGGGGTTGTGTCGCTGTAGCTGACTGCATAGCTTGTCCTTATTATACCTCACATAACCCCTGTAGTATGTGGAGCTCTGCTGGCAACGTGCCGATCTGGCGCCTATAGAAAGCGTGCACATATACATCAAATGCACGCTATGTCAGGATGCACATAGATGTTGTATACATAACATGGACATTATATAATGACTATATCTATATATCATTATATATTCTAACCCGCCTATGCCTGCTCTCACCAAAGTGGCTCATGCAATTTCTGCAGACCCTAGACTAGTCCAGAGCTGCTTTAGGGGGTGGGGGGATTGCAGCCCCCTTGTTATGGTGACTGCTGGAGGGGGAGGGGAGGGGTGGAAGAGTAGGATAGAAACTGATCTCTTCTATGGTTGGCAAACAATCTGTTACCTCCATCCCTGTGCAACTAGAATGTCCTTATCTGACAGGCATAGTAACCTTTCCTTCTTGCAACAAGCCCTTACACCAGGGAGGCAAAAATCTCCTGCAGACAAAGAGTTAACAGCGCACATCCGCCTATAAATCCATTGTATCTATTTCTTTTGTATTTTGTATCTTCTTTATTTTCCATGTAGATGTTTGTTTGTATCAGGTAAACTAAAGCTTCTTTTATTCTGATGGTGGTGCCAGGCTGGGTGTATGATGTGCTGAAGGGCACAGGGGTGCCCACCCCTTCCCAATATGTGTATTATATCAGCGGTGTGAGGGGATATAAATAGGGTGTGTGCCTCCGTCCCCGCTGGTTTTTGTTTAGGAATGTGGCACGCCAGCTGAAGTGTAAGAGGCAGCGTGCTCCTTCCACCATCTCTCTCTGTTTTCTTTGTTCAGGGCTCTCATTAAAAATTCAGTGCCAGTGTTTATAACACACACACAACCTGGCACTGTCATGATTCTCATTTTCACTTGAAACCCCCAGGAGATGGGGCACATCATCAAATACCGTGGAGACAAGAATGGCAACGTTTCCTGTTTGGCTTTTTTTTTTTTTTTTTTTGACATTTTTACATTTTATTCCAGCGCTCTGCAATTTTTAATGATTGTACATTCAGGACTCGGAGGGGTTTGTGACTTGTTACCGAGCTGACAGCACATGGATTGCTCTAACTTTGCAAAATAGTAGATGGTAAAATTCTGATCATGGGTGAAGGGTGTGCATGGTCCGTAGCGGTGGGATGCATACATAGGGCCCTGTGAAATTACTCTGACCTTACCCTCTATAGCAGCAGTCCTTGAGATCAGTGTTTGGGATAGGGGTCAGTAACCTCCGACACTGCAGCTGCTGTGAAACTACAACTTCCAGCATGCTCCATTCACTACTATGGGAGTTCCAAGCATAGCAGGGCAAGTTTGCATGCTGAGAGTTGTAGTTATACAACAGCTGACGTGCCAAAGGTTGCCTATCCTTGTCACTGAAAGTGAATCATGTTTTATTAAAGAGGACCTTTCATCTCATGAAATAATGATTCTGGAGAAACTTTTCTTATAACTCTGTGTTGTGCTGTTCCTCTGTTATTCCTCCTAGGAATTTATGAATAGACTGAGTGTTACCATTCCCCTAGTCAAAGGGGTGTGTCCATGCACAGTCTGATACTGGCAGCAGTGATTGGACATTGTACCTGTGCAGGGACACTCCCCCAAATGGTAACACCCAGCTGTTAGTTTATTCATAAATTTCCACTAGGGATAACAGAGGACCTAAGGATGAGCAAATCAGCTTGTAAAGAGCCAGGTTTGTTAAGAGTTTTTCAAAAAATCTCGGGTGTGGCAGGATTGGACAGTGTTATTGCGTAGGGACACAGCCTCAACCGGTAATACCCAGCTGTCATCAATTTCCAGTAGGGATAACAGAGGAACTAGAGATGAACAAACGGATTTGGAATAAACTGGGTTTGTTATGCATTTTCCAAAAATATTGGGTTTGACTGAACCTTAGATTTTTGGGGTTCACCATCATTAAATTACTATTACACTCTGGGGTCTCGCCATACCCTGGGGTATAATAAGCAGAGGCTCGGGGTGGTGCGGTAACATAGTAAACGCTGGTACCGATCCTTCACTTCCCTCACCTCTCCTGGGCTCCCTTGTAGTGTATAGTGTGCAGCACCCTTCTGGTATCTTTTGTGATGCCTGAGGCCCGGTTCACATCTGCGTTCGGGGAGTCCGCTTGTGGACCCCCCGAACGGAAACCTGTACGCATAAAAAAGCGTTTTACCTGGGAAACCCGTGGACCCCATAGACTATAATGGTGTCCGTGTGGTTTCCGCTCGGTTTCTGCACGAAGCAAGCGGAGAGGAAAGTGCTGCAAGCGGGTAAACCGCTTTTTTATGCTTATAGGTTTCCGTTCGGGGGGTCCCCAAACGGAAACAAGAACGCAGATGTGAACTAGGCCTCAGGAGGACCTGTGATGAGGTCTTAGCAGTCACAAGGGGGGCGCTGGCGTCATGACACTTCAACGAATATTCCTAGATCTAAGAGGAATCCGTTCTAAGGAAAGATTGTGCAGATTGGTTATATTATGGGGAATGCAAGTGAAAGTTGCAGGTAAAGTTGCACAATGGGCTTCTGTAGGTATCGCACACATGCTTGGTCTTTAACATTGCCATAAATTGCATTGCCACTTTGGATCCTGCTTGTCCTGTCTACATGGTAATAGAAGTCTAGAAGTGACATAATCTTATAATTCACGTCCCCAGAAACACGTGTGCTATGTACAATAACATCAAGGTATATACACATTGTAATTGACTTCTATGGTGACAATGCAATGTACCCGCAATACAGAGGTCATACAAGCCTGGAAGACGAATACAATGCCAGTGTTGTGTGGGGGAGGGGTAGAGGGCCTACCTGTAATATCCCATTTCTGCACATAGAAAGCTATTCAATGTGACAGTGAAAATTTCTGACGCTCTGTAATCTAAGCAGAGACGACGTGCCGCTCTCTTCCTGAACCGCAGAGCTCGCCTGCATTGTATAGGAGTATAAGTGTAAGCATTCATTGTAGTATCTTCCATTATCTGAGTCTCCACCAGTGCTTGTTCGTTCTCACGTTTTCTATGGTTTCTACATGTCTGGAGTTGAAGGGAGTATTCACATTTGGTAACATTGCTGCAGATATTTTTTTGACTGAAAATCAGTTGTTTACATCAGAGTGGGTTTTTTTTGGTAGCCAGCATATGGATTTCTGCAAGCCCTATTCAGATGAATGATACAATTGTACATTTCTGCAACAATTCTGCTGCGCGTGACTTTTACGGAAGAAGTTAGGGCATGAGAATTCTTAGGCTAAATTCACACAGAGTTTTTTTTGCAGGTGGATTATTAGGCTGGAGTGATCTAATAATTTTGGTCTCCGGTTTCTCACAAGGGAATGTGGTGGTCACTGGTCCGGGAAGGTCTGGTGTACCAGAAAAAGGATTGGGGGCACGTGCCTCTGGTGCCCAGTGCCAGTAATGTCGCTACTGTATGTATACTCAGAAGTCCACAAAACTACACCTCAAAATACTTTGAGGGCATGTTCACACAAAGTTTTTTGCAGGTGGATTTTGAGGCGGAATCTGCTGTAAAATCCACCTAAAAAAAAAAAAAACACCTCCTAACTTTCCCATGCATTTCAATGGGAGTCAGGAGCAATTTTTTTCCTCTGTCTGATTTTTTTCAGCTACATGACTTATGCTAGGTTCACACTAGCACTTGGGTTTCCGTTCTTTGGGTCTGCTTGGGGACCCGAAATACGGAAACCCTTTCTGCTTAAAAAGTGGCTACCTGCAGACACTATAGGCTATAATGGGGTCCTCCGGGTTTCACCCGAAATTGGCAGAGAGAAAAGTCGTGCTTGCAGGACTTTTCTCTCAACGTATTTTAAGTGGAATGGGGGGACGGAGTCCCCAAATGATAGTGTGAACTGACTGTTATCTTCAGGCGGATATTACCTTGCAAACACCATTGAAATGAATGGGAGGCAGAAAAAAAAATGCTAGTGAGGTTTTTGTTTTTTTCGTCTCCCATTCATTATATGTTTGCAAGTCAGTCATAGGTCAAGACGCTTCTTTTATCCTGTAGCTGAAAAAAATCAGTTAGAGGAAAAATCGCCTCCTGACTCCCATTGAAATGAATGGTAGAGTTGGGAGGTGTTTTTTGAGGTGGATTTTAAGTCAGATTCCCCCTCAAAATGCACCTGCAAAAAACGTATGGTGACGTATGTGATGATATCCTGGGCCTGCTTCAGTGCTGCAAGCCTGGCACTGGAAAAGGGACCAGAAGAAGACTATGGAGGACAGGTGAATAGACCTTTTTTGTTTTCTTATACACTCACTCTGGCTGCCCCATGGCTAGCTTCAAATTCTGGACAACCCCTTTAAAAATGTGGTGAGGGGGTCACAGAAAGAGGATAGTGGTCCAGAAAACTGGCCTAGATGGAATAGTAAATTCCCCCTATGATTACCTTTTTTATTGTTGGGGAGAGATACATATGGGGCATATTTCCCTCGGTCCTATTTGGAAGATAGTTGTTATCCTATACCAGGGTCCACAATCTTTGGTCCTCCAGCTGCTGTGGAACTACAACTCCCAGTCTGTCCAATTTACTTCTATGGGTACGAGCAGAGCAAGGGCGGCATGCTGGGAGTTGTAGTTCCAAGACTGGAGTGCCGAAGGCTTCCTCCCCTTCTCCTAAACCATTCCCTTTGCCAGAGGGTTGTGTCCCTGTACAGTCTGACACCGGTCGGAGGTCAAAACTGTTGAGATATGGCAGTAGTAATGATAGGGTCATTGTGTAGGGTAACTGATCTGCAGGTAAATGTCATATTACATAGTGAACATCCAAACTAGTGACCAGATCATCCGGTTTGTCTAGGGTGGTCCTCTTGGGTGTACCCTGTGATGTTTCATTCATACAAAGTAAAAATGTGACCCCCCCCCTATAATCCAGATAGGGATAGACGCAGATGTAGGTAGCATGTGACTATTGTGGGACTACAACACCCAGCAGAATTTGATGTCTTGTTGCTATTTCCTTAACGTCCATAGATGTGGGTCACAGCCTATAAGAAATGACCCATTGATCGTGGTTACTATAAATGACACAATACGTGTAATAATACATGTAATGATGTACGAGTCGTGCTCTGGATACCGGCTTCATTGAGTACTGTTCAGGGTCTAAACCAGGGAGCGGCTGACATCAGAGCTCAGGGGTATTTTTAGATTTCTCACCAGTTCATCTATTCTGGGTGGTGAGGTTGAGTAGATTTTTTTGGAGCGCGGTGTAGGAATGATGCTGTGATTCATCGTGTTTACACACATCAGGATCGTAGAGGCTGCTGATGTCACCGCCGTCCTCCAATCCCAGCAATAACAGGAGATGGAGTGCTTTAATATCCGTAACCACAGAGCATGCTTTACTGCTGTACTGTAAACAAGCCCTGGCTGTGTTCACCACGCGTTATATTGAACCCATGTGCTTCCCAAGGCGGCCGCCAAACTTCTTGTCATTAGAAGACTTTGTATCCGCAGTGTGTCTACTCGTTTCCAGCCGCTTGTTGTTTGCTGCGTTTACCCTACCATTAATTCTGCCATATCTCAACAGTTCTGCTCTTATGAAGCCGCTCTATCATTTATCTTGTTTATTTGGGCAGTATGAAGGATACGCTTTAACCCCTTAAGGACGTGACCTACTTTGCAGACTTTTTGTTCTGTATTCTGGAAATCTTATTTGTTTGATTTTGTTGCAACTGAAGGCATATGAGGGCTTTATTTCTTAGTTTTTAAGAACCCATCCTTTAGTAGAACTAGGTGAGTCTGGGTTTTTGCAGCTGTTATAGAGACCCTTAAAGTGCTATTCCGTGCTAAGGCCTTATTCACACGGTTAGTTTTTTTTTTGCCAGTGATTGTGTGCCAAAAGTGTTTGTTGAAAACAGAATAGGTGCACATTTTTATACTATGCTTTCTATGTGTAGGCTCTGCTCCTGGTGTTGACAATCACTGATGAAAATCCTGACCAAACACTGACTGTGTGACTATGGCCTAAGACCAGAACCTCACTGATCGCCTGTTTGAAAAGACCGCAGTGTTCAGACAAGTACTGCGGCCTCTGCTTACCAAGCACAGCACCGTACATTGTATAGTGGCTGTGCTTGGTATTGCATCTCAGCCTCATTCTCTTGAATGAAATTGTGCTGCACACAAGCTTTGTGATGTCTCTGCCGCACAAGAGCAGCGCCCTAAAGGGATCTCCTTCTAACAGTGTCTGTACATAGAAAGCCGTCAATCACTGTGTGTGATCGGGTTAAGCAAGACTCTCACTGTCTCTCCTAGGAGTCCTGTCAGGATTTACGCTAGGTTCACGCTAGCGCCGTAGACTCTATCGTTCAGGTCAGTCACTGGACCAAATTGATTAGAATGAAATGGAGGACCCCATTATATAAAAAAAAAAAAAAAAAATTCCTCCATGCAGAACTTTTCTCTCTGACAATTTTAGACTCCAGTGCAATGTGAACACAGCCTTACTCAGAAATCCTGCACTATATCCCATATATCACAATGCTCAGCCTCTCTCTCTATCATGTCCTGCTCTCGGGGCAGCTGATAGCTCCATATTAAATGCAGTCATCTTATATTTATTATGGGGTCTAACCTATTTCTTTAGAAATCCTATCTTTCTTAAGCCAGTTGTACGCATTTAGATTTGTCAGCCGAAATGGCCGGTTTTGGCCAAGAAACAGCCGTCTATATGACGTACCCTTCAAAAAAACAACAAAAAAAAAACTACACTGCCCCCGACCAAATGTTAATGTTGATGGTTCGATCATATCATCGATCTGAGGGCTGTCCAAAATCTAATGTGCATGACCAGCTTTACATGTAGGACCTGGATGAGGTGGCTGATTCAATGGGGCACCGACTATTGCAGAGCTGCAAATGCTGCATTTCTAATGCAGGTAATAAAATGGTGTCACTTGTCCCCTACAGTCCTACTGGCATCACTGCGGTGGCATTTTCATTGTGCAACACATCAGCAGCATTGGATACCCTGCTTGCTCCTTCTATGATACAGCCAGACAATGTGCCTTGTCTACCGCACACCCCACAGTTTTGTATAGTTAAGTTGGACTAAGCACTATATACATATTCTATAGGTTTTGAGTTGTGCCCCCATTTTCTGTACTCTGAAGACTTCTTCTCTTCTGTTGTGGAATGGTGACCCATTGGGGCCTCATTCTGTGTGCCCCTAGAGAGCCCTAATACGTCCATGCTTGTTTTCTCTTTCCAGGGAGCAACATCATGTAAAAGCATCACCATCTGTGGTCGAACTTTAGCCTATAGACATATATACACACTGAATGTTCGGTGACTTCCTATGAATTATTCTGCAGATTCTCAGTAAAACATAGCAGTACTATATAAGTACAGAGAAATAAAGCACTCTGAGCAGCGCACACGTGCTGGAGCTGATAAATATAGATAGCTCAATCTCCTTACTTGATGTAATTGTTGGCTTTAGGTCTTTCATCTTGACTTGGCTCAGCATCCTTGTTATCCACAGGCTATGGATTTGTCCATTGCTGATTCTTGGCCTATATACAAGGCTTGTGGTTTAGGGGAATTATCAATACTAAAATGTTGTGGGGAGGAAATGCATAAAGAATAATGTCTTCCAGATCGTAATATGGAAGGGATTTCATATTCCCCAGTGTGTAGACTGCTGCTCACGGCCAGGCTTACAAATCAGAGGCTTAGAACAATGCTTGTTCTTCTGGAGAAATTAGCCAAAAAATATTGATATGGTTATCTTATGTAAAATGTATCTATTACATAAGTACTTACATACATGCAGAACATGGAGTGAATAACATTGAGCATATAGTTACAATGGTGGGATATATTGGAAGAAGTCAGTTGAGTTGGAAGCAGGAAAAAATTAGCAAGGGTAAGAATCTTAACGTCTTTGACAAGGGCCAAATTGTAATGTCCAGATGACTGTATCAGAGTGTCTCCGAAATGGCAGGTCTTGTGGGTTGTTCCCGGTATGTAATGCTTAGTACCTACTTAATGTGGTCCAAGGAAGGATAAGTGGTGAACTAGCGTGAGCATCATGGTTGCCCAAGGCTTATTGATGTGCATGGGAAATGAAGGCTAGCCTTTCTGGTCTAAACTGACATCTAATTCCATCTTTGCAAGTTATCCCCCTATCCATAGCATCGGGAATAACTTGCAGATCGGTGGGGGTCTGACCCAGTCAGGAGAAGGGGGTAGTTTTGTCTCTGGTTCTAAATGAAGCGGTGGTCGGTACATTGAACACACTCCTCCATTCATTTCAGTGGGAGTTTCTCTGGCTTTCTCATCGAAATAGAGTGGGGGGGGGGGAGTCTCCCAACATTCTCCTGACTGGTGTGGGTCTGAGAGGTTGGACCCCATTGATCTGTATTTTGTCCCCTATAACTTAGAGGGGAAAATCCCTTTAATGCCGGCTATGACAAAAAGATGTTAGAGCACACAATACATCTCAGCTTGCCATGAATCCACAAACCAGACAGTATTCCCATACTTTCCCCTGTCCTTTTCTGACGTGGGCCCATGAGCTCCAGAACTAAACTTTGGCCGTCGTATATGTCAGATGTAAAAAAGAGGTCAAAAGTGTGCCTTCGGCCTGAGTTGAGGCCGGTATACGTAGGACTCCTTTTTTTTTTTTTTTTTTTCTGGATAAAATTGGAAACTATAGCTCATACCACGCAGTTTGTTTTCTAACTTGCCTATACAGTGGTATCCATGGCCAAAGGCAAATTCCCCCAGGCTTATACCTCTAACACTGAAAATGCAGTTTGATCACTATATAGATTGTTGGATCATCCCATAAAAACTCTGCATTCTGGCGCCTTGTTATATATGACCAGATAAACTTTCACATTCTATCTGCTATATACGACAAATAGTAAAACATATGCTTCCGAGATATCCGTAATGCTAAAAGTACAAATTATCAAAACAAATTCCTCACCCATTGTGCTGAATGCCACGTGACACTAAACCATTCATCCCCTCTGTAAAAGTCAACATGCCCTGTGATATATGTAGGTATTCAGAAAGGCCATTTTTGTCTCTGGCTGCCCTGAGGGAACAGCAAAGGAGAAATGTTACAGCTGCCTGCCCCATGACCCTTGACTGGAGGCCATGGTGAAGGGGTGAGCAGTGATTTTCTCTATGGACTACAGAGCATGCAGGCTAGCCGCTGCGATCTCAGGCCCCCAAGCCGCCGCTATAAATGTAATAGCGCATTTTCTCTTTTGGGTTTTGCAAACATTCCATTCAGCATAATGAAGTGATCTACTTAGGGCTCTTGCAAGTAATGGTGAGTTTCTCAACCTTGTGATCTAACCACAAGGCCATCAATTACACAAATAAGGTGGTTATGGTGTGTAAGTGGCAGACTCTACACATCAGAATATTCCTTTCAAGGCCTCCTCTGTAAAAACAGGCGCTAATGGGAGTAATGTAGAAAATTGCCAAGATGCATTTACATATACATTAACTTGGAGCGGAGACAAGGCTTTCTGGCTTCAGAGCGGCATCAGTGCAGGCCGAGCCTGTAATGTGTTTTTATTACAATACTTTTTAGGTTTCATTTGTGTTCTGTGCAGTTTGGTCATCTGTATTGCAACCAGAGGTCATATCAGAGGGTATTTTGCGTAGGGAACGTATTATACGTTCATTTGTAAAGCAAAAGGTTTGTATAGAATTTTAGGCAATTGCGTAAATGCCAACTCCATAATAAAATGTTACGTGTTTGTGTCCTATTTACATACTGGAGAAAAGAACTACTTAGTAGTCATCTGCAAGATCGGAGGGCCAAGGATGAGAATTGTTTCTGCGGTGTCATATCAGAAGGGGTCACTTCCTAAATTAGGAATCTCTATCCATATAATTTATAGGACACTATCTACTAGTCTCATAGATGTTCCTAAGCAATGACCTAGATCCAGCATAAACTGTATACAAGTGGTTGTTAAGGGGATGTCCAGAAGTAGGGCAAAATCAGGGGCCATCATGGTAGGTGTAAAACAAGACATACCCTTCAATCCCTGGGAACTTCATTGACCAGTCTCAGAGGGAAAGGTAACCAGGACTGGACAAAATAGCACTGGGGATAGGTGAGTGTGTTTTTGTCTTTAACACCCACCTAGCTGCCTGACATAAATCCTGAACAACCCCTTTAATGCAATCTCTTATCTTCATACAGATTATATTTTATCAGCAGCACTTCCTCTGTATACACCAGGGCTGTGGAGTCGGAGTCGTGGAGTTGGAGTCGGTATAAAATGGACCGACTCCGACTCCCAAAATATATAATAAATTGGTACAGTTAGTAGTACAATGCAGTATGTGCTGAATATATTTTCATAAGAATTTGGGAAAATGATGAAATGTTGAAAATGATGAAATGTCCTGTAAAGGTCTGTTCTATTCCTCATATAATGATGGGACTGAGTTCTGAGTGAACCTATAAGGTTTAGCACCATTATCTGGAGTAAGCAAGTCGGAGTCGGAGTCAGGGAAAATTGAGGAGTCGGAGTCGAGGCTTTGGCGTACCGACTCCACAGCCCTGGTATACACGAGAGGCCAGCGTTTGCTTTCTTTTTGAGTGTTAAGGCCTTGTTTATCTTGACCTATAGTCAGGACCGAGTGTTTATGCAAACTATGGTTCACCCAATCGTTGGCGTGAGGGTCTAGTGAGCGTAACCTCATGTAGATTCAGCTAGAGCTTTTCCTAGAAAGTAAAAGCTTAAGTTGGCCATAGACATTAGATGGACGTCTAATACGGGAAAAATTAAGTGTTGGGCAATTTAGCCATCAGGAGCGATCTCTTCAGAACAAAAGGAGCGAAGTTGCCGCCTGAGGTGTTTGGAAGCATCTTGCTCTGCTCTTCTTATCGTGAATGCTCCACCAAGCCAATTGTCTATGTGGATCGGAAGGAATAGTTGTTGACCAAACTATAATTCTTCTGACAGCTGTCTTG
Organism: Leptodactylus fallax; assembly: GCA_947044405.1. Classification (NCBI taxonomy): domain Eukaryota; kingdom Metazoa; phylum Chordata; class Amphibia; order Anura; family Leptodactylidae; genus Leptodactylus; species Leptodactylus fallax. The sequence continues at coordinate 602,816 of CAMRHE010000067.1, read as the reverse complement.
GGCTAGGCTCACATCTACGCCGAAGAGTCCGACGCAGTGACCATTGAAAATTTCTGGCTGAAAAAGTACTGGAAGTCTGACTTTTTCATATGGCGGCTTCAGTTTAAAAGAACAGATACTGGATGTATCCCATTATAGCTAGTAGCGTCTGTCAGGCGCTGTTGGTGCCCACTATTTTAGCAGTCCATGTGTCTGTTGTTCTGGTCCCCCAACTGACCAGAACAAGGGACACATGAGCGCACATATGAACATAGCGTAATGTGTATGGTTACCATTATTACAGACACTAGGGTTTCCTTTTTTATGACTTGGAGGGTCAGCACATGTAACACTTGCTAGTATGAACTGTTTACTTTTGGCTCCTATGGCTACATTTTAGGATTATAACTAGGTATTGCTTGTTTACTTGCTTTTCATTCATTAAAGCTTGGACAAATCCCAGATGGTCCTGTGGTGCTTAGAAATTTGCTCCTGGAACTTATTGAAGGGAAATAAAGACGGTAACAGAAAGAAATAACCGTGTCCAGTTTTTGGTTTTACGAGTTTCTAAATAATATATAGCCCATTAGATATATGCTGCAGTATTACTATTTCATTTACGTAAAGTATATCTGTGCTATATGAAATACATTATAGCTATTTCATGTAGTAACCGAGAACCACTGCTTTCCTGCAAAACAAAATGTGATGTGACGGGTGACCCCGGCTGCCCGCTCCTGCCCTTTACCTGTAAGGGAAGATTAGCGAGCTTCATAGATGTCACCGCCAGAAGACTGTTCATCTGAAAGGGAACTCTACGGCCTAAGAAGATTTCACACTCATGTTCTCCGCTGACTGCTCTTTCCACCAATCCCTAATCTATGTTTTTATTATATGCGTTCAGATGTGAGATAAAGGACAATGCATATTTATATTCAGTGGTCTCCACTGCAGATTTACAGACTTTTTCGCACTATGGTCCTGGTTTCCATTTATATCTACTCTGCCGTTTACATGATATGAAAGATACTGAGTTTTTTTTACAGGTAATCGATTGTATAATTTGGTACTCAGTGGTGGTGACGGTGTTAATGGATCTGATATTAAAGGGTTTCACCAGATAGTATTTATAGATCTGTCATTGTGTCATATATATATATATATATATATATATATATATATATATTGTGTGTGTGTGTGTACGTGTACAAAGTGCCAATCTATATTATACATGTAGTTGTCATATAGTTTTGTATAGTGGCTTACCAAGAGACAGGGCTCCTTGCTAAACATTGTCCCGTTGTTGTTGCATCCAGGGCGGTGGAGTCGGTAGTCCAAACTCTGACTCCACAGCCCTGGTCTTATCACAGCCAGCCTCTTTACTATTGGACCCGTGTTGGCGAGCAGCTGATCTTCCTGCAGTAAAGGCCCTGTTACGTGTCCCTATTATCGGGTCAGATTTCCAGAACAAGTGTACCTATGAGTGCTTGTTCATTGCCCTGTATGTACCAGATAAAGATCAGACTGAGCTAAATATGTGGTACAAACCTAAAAATAGGTGACCCTCTCCTTTCCCTGTTACGTTGGATCAGACTCTGCCCGGGTTCCTACTGCTCTTTACTTTGTGGTGTCTCTCAATACCCACTTGGCCAATCACTGGCCGTAGTAGTGAGCTGCCTCATCCAGTGATCGGCTGGCCGGTAATCTCCAGGCATTTCTCACCAGGAAGTAAAGACTAGTAGTAGCGGGGAAATTGGTAAGAGGAGAGTATCACTTTTTTAATGTTGGCTGCCCCCCCCCCACCCCATTGACAATACTTCATTACCTTACATAACAGGGCATATAGACTGGGAGTACTTGATGAATCTACCTTTTCCTCCTTAAAATAAAAGCATTGGCTGCTTCATAATCTAAACACTGTGAATAAAACATTGGTGAATAGTTAGTAGACAGACATGTGAAATCTGAACCCGAGATATCAAACATTGCCAACTTCTGTGCTGTATGTAAGGAAAGGGTCACCAACTAGATATATTCCACATACTGTATATAGCACAGGTCCTTGACCAAATTTTACTTTACAAGTAATTAATTCTCCTTGCCCTGATCAATGCCCGTATTGACATGGGTCACTTGCAGTTTGCCAGGCATTACATTGGTAGTTTGCAGGTTAATCGCTGCATGACATGAAAGTTGTTTTTGGAGGGGACGGAAAAGGGGAGGACAGCACCTAAGTTCCCTTGTAAATGACATTCTTGGGACTATCTTTTAGAAAGTTGTGCCACTCTTTAACCAGCGCTTTATCGTGCTAAGTTCCTTGGAAAAGTAATGCTATTATGAGGCTGGATTTGAAGGTCAGAAACTTGCATGTTCTCACTTTGAATCTTTATACTTGAGTTCAAACGCAGCGTGACACTTCTACATTTAATCCTTTCAATGCCTGCAGGGCCTAAAAAAAGCCAGAGCAAGTCCATTTCCTCCTAGCAACCAATCTGAGCGAGGTGCTGAGCATTGAGGTGGCTGTGCAGATGTTTGCCATTTGCTAGCAGGCTCGCAGATTCATTTCAGAAAATGGGATTGCCGAAATCAGTCGAGACACTTAACAGATGGAAATGCCCCTTTACCAAGTTGTCTTTATACCGGATACAGTCCCCCGTAATGTAATGCACACAGGGTAAAGAAAATTCTGATTCCGAAGCGTTTCACTGGAAATTTTTTGCTGCCCCATCTCCAATGGCTAGGGTTATGTTATCATTTCAGAATTGTTATGGCTCTTGGGGCAATGACAGAGTTTTGGTATCTGCTAAGATGCAATGTAAACCCTATTCATTTTGGAAATTGGTGGTGGTTCAAGAATGGACTTGGCCACTGTCAGGAGGTCATTTTGGGTAAAATTTATATCTTAAACTTAAAAGGGTTGTTCAGGCCAGATTAAAATCTCAGTGCTGTGGGGTAAAATTAGTAAAAACCCCAGTCATCGACAGTGTGTCCCCCATTCCTTCCAGTGCACAGACTGCCAGGGCCTGAAGTACAGAAGGTCACTGGCCTCACCAATCACACATTGGGTACTGGTGACATCACTGTTCATATGTCACCAGTACCTATCTTGTGGAAGCTGAGGGCCAATGATTGGTCGCAGTGGTCACCTGTTCCTATGCACTTCTGCAGTTCGTGGATCGAAGGGAATGGGGGACGCACCACGAGGACTGGGATAGGTAAGTATAATTTCCTTTGTAACATTACCCCAACCCCTAGTGAGATTTTAATTTAGCCTGGATAACCCCCTTAATTTGGTACAACCCCTTTATCACTTATCCGGTAGGTGACAAACTTTTGATTGCTGGGCATCCAATCACTAAGACCCCATTGATCACAAGAATGGGGGTCCTGTGTTCCTCAATATGCATAGAACAGCAGTCAAGCCTTCATGGTGTGATATTCATCTCTACGGGACTGCTAAAGATACCCAAACACTGTAAATTCTCTTCAACGGTCCTGTGGAAATGAAGAAATAGAGGTATTCATGCTCCACCAATCACTCCATTCTAATGGAGGACCCCTTCTCATGATTGGTGGAGGTCCAAGTGGTTTGAAACGGGAAAAGTTTTGCTGACAACAATGCATACTTTATGAGGATGAGTCGTTGCCCAAACAAAAAATTATCATCGATGTCCTACAATAAATCATTGCTCGGCAGTATATGCAGCTCATCTTCGGGTGTATGAGGTCTCTTACATTGCCATACAGTGCATTTTTCCCTTCCTTAGTGACTGGGATAAGGCTGGCAGGTCCACTTTAATGGGGTTTTGGGTGTTCACTATACCATGTGAAGATCTTTTCAAACAATTTTGCAACTTAAACATTTTCCTGGTTTTCTGTTAAAATAAAAAGCCCTTCAGGATGCATAATTCATAAGTTGAAGCAATGCAAGAAGAAATCTAGGCACCTTGTGACATTTCCACAAGTGATGACTACACAGAATGAGGCTGCTACAGACGACTCCGCAAAAAAGTTAAATTGTCCTTGGCTTTTCGAATGAGGAATATCACATTTCAATGAAGCTGGCCCAGTCCCCTGCATTCGTGGCTGGGAATCTGCACCATCTTACACTTCGTTGTGGTGTTCTTGTCAGTGGGTTTTGTTAGCAATATAAAGCTAATTTTTATATCTTTGTTCCATCTTTGTACACACATCTTCCTCCAATTTTTCTCCGAAAAGACTAATCTGCAATGACTTAAGTTTTATTTTTATAACTTAAAGGGAGTCTTTCATCAGAACCTACCCCGTAGATAGATAGATAGATAGAATTCTGTTTTCTTCCCGTTGTACATCTGTGCCTCTGTTGGCAAGATATCGACATTTTTGTCAATATGCAGATTAATTCTTTGGAGCACTGATGTGATTGCCATTGCTCTAAAGACGTAAGTGGCAAAACTCTCTCTTACTAATTTGGTGGGCGTAATGTTGTGTATATGTGGTCGACACATATCCAAAACTGATTTATAGGACCTATCAGTATGCCATAGTCATTTGCTTAGGAGTCACATTTGGGTCCCTAACTCTTGATATTTGCTGATTTTACCGCTCCTCTCTGAGACAGTGATGAAAGAGCTTTACTCACTCTTGGTCCTAGACTACCATTTGTAACCCCTGCGACCAATCTTCCCCTTCCCGTGTCTAGTATGTCTGTGAGTACCAGTCTCTTGTTTGTCTCGGTTTTCCTGTGAACGTAGCCATTTTTAAATTAGACATTTAGGCCGAGCCCCCACGTTGCAAGTTTTGTTGCATTTTTTTGAGCCAAAGCCAGGAGTGGATTGAGCAGAAGGGAGACGTATAAGAGCTTCCTATATATTTCCCACTTTTGTAACCATTCTTGGCTTTGGCTGAAAAAAAACGCAACAAAAAAAGCTGCATTTCCGTGATGTGGGCCTTAGCCTTAAAGAAGTTTTCCCACGAAACAAGCTATCCTCTATCTATAGCATAGGTGGGTAGCTTGCAGATTGGGGAGAGTCTGACTGTTCAGACCCCCCACTGATCAGGAGAGTGGGACAAAACTTCTCCTGGTTGTCTTTCTCTTCAAAGGGAGTGCTGGAGGTAGCCAATGTACAGTGCTCCGCTATCTCTGTCGCTCCCATTGAAATTAATGGAGTGGTGTACACACTGCCCGACTATCGCTCCGTTTGGAACTTGTTCTAAGCGGTGGGACTCCACTGATATACAAGTTTCATGGGAAAACCTCTCTCTCTAAAAGTTAAACAATTATATTTGCAAAAATGTTTAAAAGTTTTGCATAGATTTAAAAATTTCCTCTAACCATCTTAGTGGTGACATCTTTTGTCTTGATCAGTTGCCATTGGATATGACCACAAATGCAAGAACTTTCTATGGTCTGGAACTTGTCAGAAAACCAAGCCATGATTCCTTATTGCAGACAAGTTATCAGGGAGGGACAATACATGTATAAGAAGATAACCTGGCCTCAATAAGGAAATCATGGCTGGGCTTCTGACAAGTCCCAGACTATAGAAAGTTCCTGCATTCATGGTCATATTCTTTGGCAACTAAGACAACTTTAAGACAAAAGACTGTCACCGCTAAGAGAGTTAGAAAAGAATCTCTAAAAATTAGCAAATTTTTTTTAATAACTTATATTTGTAAAATTAATTATCGGTAATTCTGATTGCTAATTTTAAATATGGTTACGTTCATAGGAACCTTTTAGGTTGAGGCTACATATTGCTGCCAAGTTGCAGATTATCTATTTGAGATAAAACCTAGAAAGAGTAGCTTCAAAGGGAGTGTGAATTACACTAGGTTCACACTAGCGTTCGGGATTCCGTTATTCGGGTCCGCTTGGGGACCCGAAAAACAGAAACCCAATCCGCTTAAAAAGCATTATAGACTTATAATGGGATCCGCCGGGTTTCCACCCGAAAAATGTGGAGATAAAAGTCCACTCCTGGCTTTGGTTTTAAAAAAAAACAAACAGCAAACTCTGCAACAAAAACTTAGTTTTTCTGAAGCGCGTAGCCTTAGGCAGGGTTCACACTACCGTTGATGTCCGTTCTGATAGTGACAGTTAAAAAAAAGAAAAAAAAAACAAAAAACGGACACCTATCATAACAGACATTAACGGACACTAACTGATGTTAATGTGTCCGTTTTTTTAACTGATCCAATTAATGCATCAGTTAAAAAAAACGGACACATTAGCATCAGTTAGTGTCTGTTTTTTTTTAACACTGTCCGTTTTTTTTTTTGTTTTTTTGTTTTTTTCTTTCTGAGCATGCGCAGGGAAAAAAACGGACATAAGATAACGTACAATAACTGATGGCTATCAGTTACTGTCCGTTATAAGTCCGTTACCCATAGACTTAAATGTTAAAAAAAATAACAGACACTTGCTGTCCGTCAAGAATCCGTTTTTTTCAAACGGACAAAAAGTCCTGCCTGTAGGATTTTTTGTCCTCGAAAAAATAACGGACTTCTGACGGATTTGGTGTAAACGGACACAATATAAAAACCCATTGAAATGAATGGAAATTTTAACGGATTTCTGACGGTTCAGCTAGTGTCCGAGGCTAAAATCTTGTAACGGACAATAGCAACGGACACTACTGACGGTCACCAACGGTAGTGTGAACGCCCCCTTAGCCTTAAAGTGGTTGAAAATACAGGACCGCGCTGGGGTGCATCGGGGACAGGCGAGTGTTTGTGTGTCCATAGTAATGTGATGACTTGTTGTGGTCAAAGGTAATATTGGTACGGATAATGCTGACTCTTATACTTCAGTATGACTTAAAAAATAAATTTTAATAGCAAGGCAATAGCTGTGAAGTGTTTTTAAAAAATTCTGAATATTTAGTGTTACTTTTTAAATTTACTTTTTAAGTTTTTTTTAGTATTTTTTTGCATTTTGTAAAAATGTTATTGTTTGTCTAAGTGAAAAAAAAAGTGTTCATGGAAGCAATGGAAATTGGCTACTTATTTTTAAAGCGGCATATGTTGAAAATGTCCTTGGAACCGGGGTGTAAAGAAATGTTGCCATTTCTTAGCATATGTCTATAGCTTTGTTATTGAAATAAGGGCTTGTGTTGCAGCTGGCAGCTTTTTGATGCATGTTGTGTAATTAGCACTATGGCCTCTATTCAGCCTTTTCTAAGGAGACCCTCATCTGCTATAGGCATTTGTGCTCACGTCTGTAGGAACGAGTCAGACATTGTCTGTTCCCTGGATATTGTTCTTATGATATTGAAAAAGATCCTGATTGTGTCGCTATTTTATTTATTTTTTTGCTGCTTACATGGATTCCTGGTGCTGTCAAATCATTCTGGGTAATGATATCTGCCATCCAAATCCTCCATTATTTTATCCAATTGACAATCATTTTGTCCTCCATTTTATAAAATGATAAAATTCAGTGAAAATATCTACTACTCTATTGCCTTCTATTTCACATGATGTTAAGAGATTGTTGGGCGCTTCGGAAATCGGCATGTGTTTTGACTAAAATCATCTTTGTCGCCTTCTCCTTTATTTATTCCTTATCATTTGACTTCTGTCTCTTCACATCATTGTTGTATTGTGTACTACTAATAAATCCCATGGTTGCGTACCGTGGTGGTCTTTTTTGATTCGGTCCCAAAGAGCCATTGTCCTAATTGTAGCATTATCACAGTGGGAAAACCTATATTAGCATAATTGCTCTCAAAGCAGATGGTCACTTATAAAAAAAAAAAGGGGAGCCCCCGAGACAAGTCATTCCCAGGAGAATGTAACTTTTTTTTTTTTCTTCCTTGTACTTCATCTACCTAATGAACAAAAGAAAAAAATAATAAGCCTGTGTTCTTGGTACATATCATTAGACGTGATGAATTGTTAGGCTTTGTGTTTCCTTTAATGTTTTGTGGGTACGTTCTCCAAACACCTGTTTACCGCTCTTTTTTTTTAGTTACTGGACGTCTCCATAATGTTTCAATTAAAAGTTCACAATTGAGCAAGCTTTGGTTTTGCGGAAACCAGTGAATGCTGTTAAAGCTACAACACTAATCCTCAATTTTAGAGGGATCATTATTGAATCATGATGGCATACAAGTCTTACATGCAGGCTTGGCATGATTGGGGCCACCCTCTTTCTCACTTAGATAAAATGGGGGGTATAGCATGATCTGAATGTGCCCATTAATTATGGTGTTGGGGTTTTCCATGGAAATAAACTGAAGGGGCAAAAACATCAAAGCCCTCTATTCTGATGTTTTTGCACCTTCAGTTTATTTTCGTGACCTTGCATCAAAACCTTGCCATCTTCTTTGCTAACAACGGTTTCTTCGAAGAGGAGAGTCCTGAACACAATTTTGCCACAATTGTACCAACCATAGCTGCTGCTCCTTTCTACAATTCCCTATATTATCTGCATATTATGTACACTCTTGAACACTCTTGACTGATGGCGGGTAGAAAATTGGCCTTTTTTGGCAAAAAAAAACTAATGAAGATAGCTCAGCACTGTACTAGGCTTTCTCCATCATTCCCTCCAGTAATATGTATGTGTAGCCACAGCTCCACTCAGTAAGTGGGAACAGGGCCTCTTTTTTCATGATTGTTGGGGGTCCCAGCTGTAAATTTTATCATCTGTTCTCTGGAAAGGGGATAATTGGTTTTCATGGGCCTATGAGCCCCCATTCTAAAGATGGTTGGAGGTTCCAATGGTTCCCAGACTGATCCAATAATGATCATTATAAGGTTTATAAATTTACAATTGTTACTTGGCTCTGCCTTTTACATAACATATGAAATTGTCCTTTGAAGAGCAAATTCTAGAAACATGGACTCTTTTTTTCCACTATTAAGCACAATTCCGCCATCATGGCCTGCGGTGGTAGCTAAGCTTTTGCTAAATATAGTTCTGAATATGTAAGACTTGAGAAGAGTTACTTTACAGTTTCTTGGTGATTGGAATTTCAAGGTTCTGAGGAAAGGAGATGAATGTCTGTCTGTTCGAGCGGCAGCTGCTCCCTGTCCATCAGGAAACCACATTTGGCAATCCAAGTTGTATTAATTAAACAAAAGATTCATTTTCACAAGGGCCTCTCAGAAGGATTTGATACTGGAATGTTATCTCCATTCACAATCCCTTCCCTCCTTACCACATCTGTCTCTACATTTTTTTTTTTCTCCTGTACTTTCAAGTGGAACTTTGAGTCTCAGATAGAAAGTCTATAATTTTTAATAGTCAGATGGTCCATTAAGAAAAAGAAAATTTTTGCATAAAACACTCTGCTCCTACAGAAAGTCATATTGTATGATGGTAATAAACAATACAATAAGACACCATGCTTATTGGGGGTATCCGGGCTGGAAAATCCAGTCTGTACATTAGCCAGATTTCCTGGCCCGAGACTGGAACTCCTTGTATCATAGTGATCGGCTCCCAGAATCATAGATCACTATGATGAAAAGAGTCCTGGTCTTCTGACTAGGTTCGAGCTTGAAAATCGGGCCAAAGTGTGAACCAGATTTTCGGCCCGGATTCCCCCATGTGCATGGAGCCTTAGGGTAAAGACACTCTACGCTCCAGTTCAGACCATTGGTGTTTTTTATTTAACATAGTGAAAGATTTATTAATTACTGCATTATGAATGGTTGTCGTAGCATGTCTTTACCCAATGATTTCACACCAGTAATGGTATGTGCATCTATATAAGCACCAATTATTCTCCAGGCTTAATATGTTATTCCCAATAGGATATACAATTGGATCTGAGGAAATCAAATTCACAGTTTGACCGATTTCAGCTAATGTGCGCATATGACCAGCCCACCTCCCCTTTCTTTTAAACATGCATACTCGCCTCAGTTGAACTTGTATTTAGGGAGAGGGTAATACTCCGCTGCCGCATGGCTTTGGGTTGACCTGTTGCTCCAATCTCAGCAGATTTGTCTAAAGTATATATAACCACCTTTAGGAAGGTGTCGTTGACCACATTACAAGTGTGTACGTCTCTGAGTTGTACAGAATCAATAGAAATAGTCATGCCATGTTCCAACAGATACTACAGTGGGGAAAAAAAGTATTTAGCCAGCCACCAATTGTGCAAGTTCTCCCACTTAAAAAGATGAGGCCGGCCTGTAATTGTCATCATAGGTAGACCTCAACTATGAGAGACAAAATGAGAAAACAAATCCAGAAAATCACATTGTCTGATTTTTTAAGAATTTATTTGCAAATTATGGTGGAAAATAAGTATTTGGTCAATAACAAAAGTTCATCTCAATACTTTAATATAATATATCCTTTGTTGGCAATGACAGAGGTCAAACGTTTTCTGTAAGTCTTCACAAGGTTGGCACACACTGTTGCTGGTATGATGGCCCATTCCTCCATGCAGATCTCCTCTAGAGCAGGGATGTTTTGGGGCTGTCACTGGGCAACACGGACTTTCAACTCCCTCCAAAGGTTTTCTATGGGGTTGAGATCTGGAGACTGACTAGGCCACTCCAGGACCTTGAAATGCTTCTTACGAAGCCACTACTTCGTTGCCCTGGCGGTGTGCTTGGGATCATTGTCATGCTGAAAGACCCAGCCACGTTTCATCTTCAATGCCCTTGCTGATGGAAGGAGGTTTGCACTCAAAATCTCACGATACATGGCCCCATTCATTCTTTCATGTACACGGATCAGTCATCCTGGTCCCTTTGCAGAGAAACAGCCCCAAAGCATGATGTTGCCCCCCCCCCCCGATGCTTCACAGTAGGTATGGTGTTCTTTGGATGCAACTCAGCATTCACTCTCCTCCAAACACCACGAGTTGTGTTTCTACCAAACAGTTCTACTTTGGTTTCATCTGACCATATGACATTCTCCCAATACTCTTCTGAAACATCCAAATGCTCTCTAGCAAACTTCAGACGGGCCCGGATATGTACTGGCTTAAGCAGAGGGACACGTTTGGCACTGCAGGATCTGAGTCCCTGGCGGCGTAGTGTGTTACTGACCGTAGCCTTTGTTACGTTAGTCCCAGCTTTCTGCAGGTCATTCACTAGTTCCCCCCGTGTGGTTCTGGGATTGTTGCTGACCGTTCTTGTGATCATTTTGACCCCACGGAATGAGATCTTGCGTGGAGCCCCTGATGGAGGGAGATTATCAGTGGTCTTGTATGTCTTCCATTTTCTAATTATTGCTCCCACAGTTGATTTCTTCACCCCAAGCTGCTTGCCTATTGCAGATTCAGTCTTCCCAGCCTGGTGCAGGTCTACAATTTTGTTTCTGGTCCTTCCACAGCTCTTTGGCCTTCACCATAGTGGAGTTTGGAGTGTGACTGTTTGAGGTTGTGGACAGGTGTCTTTTATACTGATAACAATGTCAAACAGGAGCCATTACTACAGGTAATGAGTGGAGGACAGAGGAGCCTCTTAAAGAAGAAGTTACAAGTCTGTGAGAGCCAAAAATCTTGCTTGTTTGTAGGTGACCAAATACTTATTTTTCACCATAATTTGCAAATAAATTCTTTAAAAATCAGACAATGTGATATTCTGGATTTGTTTTCTCATTTTGTCTCTCATAGTTGAGGTCTACCTATGATGACAATTACAGGCCGGCCTCATCTTTTTAAGTGGGAGAACTTGCACAATTGGTGGCTGACTAAATACTTTTTTCCCCACTGTATATTATATCATATAGACCCCATACCATGGCAGATGGAAGACCAATGTCCCTGTTCATGTAGCCTTAATCTCAGCAAGCATTTAGAGTGCCGTTGGCTACAACCAAAGACAGAGCTTGATAAGTAAACTTTAGATATGGTGTGCCACCACATAGCACTGTAGTTGGCATCTTCTGTTAGTGCTGTGCCTATTGTACATTACAGGGAAGTCATAAAATAAAAAATAAAACGTAAAGGATTTATAGATCACTATATAGTTCACTATATAGCAGGAAAGACTTGAAGCGATAGAAAACGCATTGCTTGATTTACAGCACTTGAGTCTGTTGATACGTCATCAGGAATCTAGTTCTTATAGTTGTAGAGCAGAACCTTTTGTGGCCGTTCTGTTATGTTTTGGAAACTGTTCTTTCTATAGAGACATTTACATAGGTTGAATGATCACAGAATTTTATTTTGCTTGCTTGTATCTCGCCAATATATTCCGTAGCACTTTACAGATATTATCATTCATTGTCCCATATAGGGCTCAAATTCTACGTTCAGTACGTCTTTGGAGTGTGGCAGGAAACCAGATTACCCAGAGGAAACATACAAACTCCTTGCAGATTTTGTCCTTGGTCGGATTTGTACAAGGCTGCAGTGCTAACCACTGAGCCACCGTGCTGCTCTCAGAATATTGGTTTATATGAACTTGTGTTTGTATATGGTGTCTACAGTAAGCATATGAGAGATGGCGGAACATGAATGATCATTGGATTGAGCCTTCTCACGATCTTTGTTACATTCAAAGGGCAGTTTATTTGCTAGTGTAAAAGGGGTGAAAAGCTAACCCAAAGGCTCTAGAATTGGTACATAACTCTTTCAGGGTGAACAAATATAGTAAACACTGGCACCAAAAGATTGGGCATGTTGAAATACGACATGCCTGACCTTACTTTCCCTCTGACAGTTGGAAAACCAAAAATACAGTAAATTATCATCTGAAATCCATCAGGTTTAAGAGGACATGAAGATGTGTCCTGCAACACTTTTGGAAGGGGAGAGGGGTCAGGATGTTTCAATCTCCGTAAGAATGGGATGATTTTGTTTACAGCCGCCAGTACCATGCAATCCGTTAAAATAAATGGTACCGTAATTTTTTATATATATATATATATATATATATATATATATATATATATATAAAGTGTAATCAAAAAATGGTTGTGTTTATGTTAAAGGGGGTCTGTGAAGTCTTCCCGAACCATGTGGGGGCCTTTAAGAGGAGTAGGAACACACCTTTATGACCACAAACTGATGAAGCAATACAGAGATATTAATCCTTTTATGGATATGCAAATCAGCCTGCAGGTGCACTAGGGGCGGGGCCTGATTTGCCAACAGACAGCCACAAGTGCTTCAGATCTGCTCTTGAATTGTAGTGTAATGCCACCCCATTAGCTATGAATAATTCAGCCTCTCCTTGCATCATGGCTGTCTGTAGGCAAATCAGGCCCCGCCCCCCGTGCACTTGCCAGTTGATTTTGCTTTTCCATTAAAGATATATCTATATTGCTTCTTTGGTTTGTAGCCACAGAGGTATATTTCTGTTCCCATTAAAGGCCCCTTCACTGCACTATTATTAGTTTGGGAAGTATTCTGCACCTGATAGACTCCCTTTAAGGAGCCGCATCGGGCAGTAAAGTTGAGAGGAGAGTGTGTTATATTTTAATCCCAGTATTATAAGTCAGGTTTGTCTTGGGCGATACCTTTTGAACTTTAATCCTAATCACCTGATTTGGCTTTTGTAATCTGGGCAAGATGATAACAGAGCGCTGCAGTAAATCATTGCCTCTTCATAAGAATTCTGCTTACAGCCAACATCAATGGATGTCAATCATTAAGTGTAATAAAACTTTCACTCTCCAATCCTTATTGCGCAGATGTTTGAGCCCGCTCCAGATTCCTGGACATATAGTAAAGCGTCATACAAAGAAATAAGATACACAAGATGCCCGGGGGGGGGAGATGTATCTGTGGAGGGGGCACCTAGGATATATTTGCAACAAAATGGTTGTCAAGGGCATTGTTGTTCGGCCTCACATGGGTTAAAGTAAATGCCCTTGACAGTCATTTTTTTTGTGCTTTTACTTTTCTCAAGAAGCTGTTGCTGTATCACAGTGAGTCTCAGCAGGGAGTAGACTAAATTGCCAGTGTAACTTCCAGTGAGAGCTTGGATATCAACGTACCATTTTCCTTGACAACGCTTTATAAATAAAGCCATTTGCGGTCATTCATGGTAATGTTTGTAGTGTATTGTTGTTTTTGTTGTTCTTGGCTTTTTTTCTTTCAATGCTTGCATTTTTATCAATGTTTTCAATATGCGCTGCAAAGTGGCTGACATTGCGGTATATATGTTATTACTTTATCTGATGTTACTTAGCCCATACAGTCATATACAGTTAGGATTGTTGCGGATAATCACATAAATAAATAAATTTCGGCTTTTTGAGACACGGCATTCACTCAACTTGTCTATGGTGACAACAACACCATACACCATCTGGTAGCTGCTTGCCAAGTGCCGAAAAGCTGTTTCCCCCCCGCCAACCCCGCATATATACACTGGATTCACTTGGTAGAATTTAAGAGTGGCACATCATGTTCTGTTCTTAATATTGTGAGTGCTGGGGATAGATAAAGGAGATATCCTGGACTGTGCTTCTAAACGCCACTTCCTCTTCTCAGGAAGTGACATCATGTCCGTTGGTCACATGGCAAATGAATGGGGCTGAGCTGTAGCATTGCTATGTGACCAATGCATGTGATGTCACTTCCTGAGTAGAGGGAGTGGAACTCTGTATCATAGTTTTGGATAACTCCTTTAAAGAGGACCTTTCACCAACTCCTCCAATTCAAGTTCTTAGCATCTGTTACTAGTTGCCGCCCTTCTGATTCCAGCACAGTTGGAATTTTCTCTGTAGTCCCCACCATTCCTTAGTAACAAGCGCAGTTAGTTTTGGTGCCTGATGTGCTGTTTAAGCTCTGTAATGACAGGAGGGCGGTGTCAGGCAGGGGGCGTGATTCAGAGCTCCAATCAGAGGCAGCCAGTGTCAGAGCTCAGAATCACACCCCTTGTCTGCTCCTGCCTGACACAGTACAGAGTAATAGCATATCAGGCACCAAAACTTACAGTATTGTTTGCTCAGGATCAGTGGGGGCTACAGTAAAAAATTCCAACTGTGCCAGTGGAGCAGCTTCTATTAAATGATGCAAGGACTGGGCTTGTTGAAGAGCATGAAAGGTCCTCTTTAAGTGGCTGTGGCACCTTGCAGGAGGTCCCTTGTGCCTTAACTGAAATCATTTCCAGTCAGGGAAGTTATAACCTTGATTCCTGCCCAATTTCTAGAAAAGTGGCAAACAAGTTGAAAATCAACAAATTGAAAAAAAGATTGAAAGTGATAGTTAATTTCCCCCCATTATATTTGGTTTTGTTTATTTCAGTGGGGGAGGAATTGACTGTTACCAGACACATCTGCCATTTTATTGTCTCATCCTGGCCAATAGTTTGGTTTGGAGGGTGGTGTTAACCTCCTGACACATGCAGGCATGCACGTTTAGGGTTACCTTTTGTTTTTGGTACCTTTTTTACAGTTTACTGTCCACATACAGCATGTACTTGTTTCCTGCTGATACTATCTACAGGCTTCTTGTGTTAGAAGGATTGACTAAATCATGTATTGTTCATTTCATATGAAGGTGACATAAAGCCTAAATAATAAGGCGGTCACGTAAAAACAATTGTGTTCACTGTTGCTCGTGTGTATCCTGTTTGCATATATAAATAAATGAAAATTTGCTTAGTTTTAAAGATCTTCTCGAACTATCCTAGCGATGACAGTCTCTTTCCTGGATAGGTTGCCAGTGGATATGACCATGAATGGCCGGGTTACGTGTAGTGTTTTTGCCTGATAACCTGTCCACAATAAGGAAATCATGGCTGAGTTTCTGACAAGTGCCAGGCCATAGAAAGTTCCTGCATTCATGGTCGTATCCATTGGCAACCTATCAAGACAACAAACTGTCACCGCTAAGATGATTAGAGAAAATCTTTAAAACTCTACAAAATTGTTAATTATTTATATTTGCAAAAATGTTTAACTTTTAATTGTCTACAAATTAGAATATTATGTACATGGAAAGCCCCTTTGAGGCTCCATTCCGATAACTTTATTTTTTTTATTTTACAGCTGTTGAGCAGAACTGGGAAAGGGATGCAAAAAAACGGAAGCAAACAGATGTCCGTCCGTTTACATAGCGATTAAAAAGAAAAATCTAAAAACGTCAGATCTGTTTGTATGTAACATTGATCTCTATGTAAATGGATGATCATTCGTTTGTGTCCGTTTTTTTTTTTTTTTTTTTGGCATCCCTTAAATTGATCTGCTAAATGATTGTAAAAAATGGGATCTGAATGGAGCCCAAGTCCCTTGTGGAGAATGGACCTCACACATACTGTGTTGCTCTCTAAAAGTTACTACGATTTGATCCATCCTGCGTTCTGTTCTGGTATTTGTTCCTTTTAATAAGTTTAAACTACACAAGGACAATTCGGGTCCATTTCCGACTAAATTATTATTGACTTGTTAAAAGGCTGAAAACCACACTGTTAACTTTGTACCTACATGATAAAATGGGAGTATTGAATGCTACATACACCTACTTTTGGCATCAGCTGTGCTAATTTGTTAAATGAGCTTGGTACGGCTCGCGTTTCAGCACAAACTGTTATGGAAACTCCATTACATTCCCGAAAGAAAATAATACATAAAATGAAACATAAAAAATAGCAGCTGGGCTTCAAGAGAGTGGCTGCGAGTTAATTTCATTGTACGCACATTACCTCCCAAATGGCAGCCACTTAAACTTTTACGATTTTAGTTCTTATTGTAATGTCTGCAAACGTTTGCAAATATGACATGGGAAAACAAAGAGAAGGATGGATTTATGACGTAGACGTAATATTTGTGGGGAAGTCTTAATTTTATACTTTTACTCAATTTAGGAATCCCCTCTGGTTTTTGACAAGAAACTATCCTGGGTCAATGATTTGGTCTTAAAGTTGACACCGACTGGGGGAGGTATTGCTTCTCAATGAAGAGACACACTGGTATATGAAGACTTATTTCTCAAGCAATACTCCGTAGAAAAAATATTACCAGTAGCTTATCGCAGCAAAACCAGAGTTACCCATTTCTAGACAGCATTGTTTTGTGGTGGTTGACATTCATCGGTACAGAGTAGGGTTGCTGGATAAAATACCTTAGTTTCAGTGTGGGGTGTGGTACTGTTTTATTGTACAGAGACCTATGTCGCTTCAATGAGAAGCGATGTGACCCGAGTACACAATGAGTTGTGTAGCCCTAGTTAGGTGCCCATACTGTACATATGTATTGGGAAGTCAGAAGGGGTAGCCATTGTCCAACAGCTACTGAAGTCTATGGGCATCTATGGCATACCTAGTTTGGTGGTACCCAACCCATAGATGTCCAGCTATTGTAAAAATACAACTCCTAGGATACAATGACATGTTCCAGCTTTCAGGGAACGTTGGCAGCTATAGTTTCACAACAGGTAGAGTGTCAAAGATTGGACACATTTGGCCTAGAGGAACTTCTTCTTCAGCCTAGGTTTAGATATCTCTCTCAAATTTCTATAATAGTTAGTGGTAATGTAACCACTTGTATAATTTCAATGTGTATACTTACTTTTTATATATATATATATATATATATATATATATATATATATTACACAAGACCGGCCTACATACATTTCCTAATAGGTTCATCAGATTTTCAGAATTACATGTGGACATCTGACCATTACATGCTTTGCTATTATTTCAACCTCTACATACATTGTATGTTTTTTTTGGGGGGCCAAGACCTATAGGAAGTGAACAAACAAGATCTATACACATTTCTTCATATCATGACTTCCCTAACTCCTTAGTATATAGACCACATCTAGGCCAAGCATGAGTCTTTGCTTTGCAAATCGCACTTGACATTTGACTAGAGTATGTGCGGATAGTTTATGCTGTGTCTTCAGATAGTCTTTGTTATTTTTAGGACCTATAAAGTGCAAAAGGCACCTTCAGGACAACGTTATAATCCTGTTCTCAAAAATTTTTTTTTGGGACTTGAAGGGTGTAAATGTGAGACGGTCTTTGTACTACGAAAATACGTTGGTGGCTTACTGGTCCGCAAATCCCTCCATGGAGCCAGTGGATAAAAATCTAAAGGAGTCCAAAAATATTCTGTAAGAAATGGGTAACTAGATAAGCGGGTGGTTTTGATGCGGCATTGAATTGGCTACATGTTCATGTATAGTGACAAGTTGACTTCAGTAAAATGTACCCGTTGTTTACTCTGATGGCAATCCTTGAAACGACTCTCACAGCAAGCCGGGTAATTTGAGCGTGGTCATTCAGTCTGCACCTCATTTGATCCACATTGCATGCTTTTCAAATAAGGCAATTTAAGGAGCTGTCAATCACGACGAGGACTTCAGAGTGAAATTCCAGCTGGAACTAGTTTTACCCAATTCCCCTTTCACTTTAGAAAATAGTAATAGGTTTGCAAAGCTGATAAGTTTACATTTTGAGCCTGGGCGATAATTTGTGCACACGGCGTTTAGTTATGTCGCTGCCTCCTACAGTACCACCAGATGCTATCTGAAATGTATTCATGGTGTTACCATCAATCTCTCTCGCTTTAGTTAAGTCGTTCTCTTGAACTATATTTCAGCTTATCTCTAAGGTCTTCACACCAGAGTGTTTATTGCTTTCAGGCTCTCCAAAGACATGCATTTCCATAGACTTGTAAAATTCAGCGGTATGTACTAGTCAGTGCGGAACCAGGTAGAATAAATACATTTAATGTCTGTGGGTGGCCATATATATATTAGATGTCGGTCGAACCCGCTAACCAACTAACTGTGCAGTGGTGTCCTGACTCTTACCTGACAGGGGTAGAGAAGGCAGGCATATTGGGGGAAATTTTTTAAGAGTGGTGTTGTCTACGCTAGTCTTCATAAAGTCTCCAGCTGGAGCGATGCGCCACTGAACTGGTGTCGATTTCCTACTTAACACATGCCTGCTTTCTGGTGTGAGGTATAGTAAATTTGTATAATAAATTTGTCGGGCCAAGGTGTCCCCATCCAGGCTTTACCTTCTCTCCACCATGCTCTCCCCATTTCCCCAAAAAGTGGCGAGCGAGGTGCAGAACGAGGAATGTGGTGCATCTTTGGTGCAAGAAAATTTCCCCCACTGGATTTAATCCTGCTTAAGGCTTACTCTGCTCTCCCGATTAAAGTAGACCTTCATGTTTGGAAAGGGGTACATGTGTGTAGGTGAGTCGAGAAAAAGTGTCAAAAGCCAAAAGGGTATGAAAAAATGCTTCCAAAATCTACTTCAAAAACCTGAAGCAGGTTTTTTATCTGCCTGACAATAGCAGATTGTAATTTGTGGGAAAAGTTTTAGTTTAACTAACTTCTATTTTATTATTTTTGTTTTAATCCCTACAGTTTCTGTATTGCAGTGTGTGGTCCTACTTAGTGATTGACCGTTATCTCTATGCACAGTCACACAGGGAATATTGTCAATTTCTGACTAGGACCTCCCACTGGACTCCTAGGTATAGAGCAGGGCTTTAAGAAGGATACTTCACCACCTCCATCAATTCCAATTCATTGCATCCCTCAATTCATTGCACCGCTCTACTGATTTTGCCTCATTTGGAATTTTTTCTGTAGCCCCCACCATTCCCGAGCAATCATTGCTGTTCGTTTCAGCACAGTTATGCTCTTTACCATCAAGTGGGTGGTCCCTGTCTTTCTGCTCCAATGTGGGACCACCCACTTGACAGCAGAGAGCATAATTGTGCTGAAACTAATAGCAATGATTGCTCAGGAATGGTGGGGGCTAGAGAAAAAATTCCAGCTGCAGTTATTGAATGATGCAAAGTTATGCTGAATCCATTCCCACAAAACTCTCTATCAATCTGGTCTTCTCCTCCTGCTCTGTAACATGCTATTAAAAAAAAAAAAATCTAAGATAATTCCTATGCGGTATGGTGTGTGTTTGTGTGTGTGTATATATATATATATATATATATATATATCACCTTTTTGAGTAGTTGCTCTTTGAGATACCATAGACTTTAGTTCAATAGGAATAGAGATGGCGGGTGTTGTTCAGTCCTCAGGTGACATATGCTTGAGTGTCAGCGCCAGTGATGTAATTGGGAAACCAAGGTGACAGTGAGAGAATGACCGCCGAGTCTGTAAGAAAACAGGAGTGAAAATAGAACAATTCATTGATGGCTGTGTGTGTATTCTCTGTCTCTTGTAGTATCTGTAAACAATAGAGCTATGTGGCATTTTTTCCTCCAGAGTACAGGCCTGTACAATTTAATCCTCATTACAACTATGGGCTATTATGTGCCTTTGAAGTGTCATGTGTTCCTGATGCTAAAATGGAAGATCAAAGGCTCACTGACCCATAAGGCAAGTTTGATGGTGATGAGATGTGAAGGGGGAAGCGCTTGAATTGTGGTGCATTAGAAATGGGTAATGTTTATTCTCAGCGATCACTGTAACACATTCCTGAGCGGTGTGCAATGTGAGAACCAAACGCGGTAACAAATATACCCAGGAACTGGCAGATGCCCACATCTGTGGATCACTCCGGCCCGCTTAACCCTGTCATCTCCTGCTTAGACGAAGAGATGTTATCCATTCCTCATCCCGCAAAAGGTTATGTGTGTTTGTTATATTTCTTTTTGCAGTTTGTCTTATTTTTATGTACAGATCTGTAAATTTTTTTCCTTTCGTTTCCAGCTTTAGGCTCAGTTCACACTAGCGTCATGTCTTCCATTTATAACACAGTCATGGCAGCAAGGAATCTTGGCTGTCAGTCAGTAATGGGATCCATTGGGTTTCCTCAATGGGTTTTTAGGAACACGTATATCAATAGACCAAACCTCCAACTTCTCAATTTTTTTCCACAGCCTTACTCCGACTCCGACTCCTTCGTAAACGGCTGACAGCCACGGTCAGTCAGAAGCAGTAAAGTCATTGAATTCCTATGAAAGTAAATATGAAACAAATTATACAAGTAATTATATAATATCAATAATTGTATAATATAATTAAAAAATGGTTTTATTTTGGAGCCGTAGCTGGAAATTTTTTTCCGACTCCACCCAAAATTGATCCTGGCTCCAACTCCACAGCCCTGCTTATATGGATGACTGATCCTTAGGGCAGACCACCAATATCAAATTGAATGGCTGCCCTCATGATTCAGCTGCATGGATGGCTGCTACAACCTGAAATGGCATTCAGGTCCCCGTACACAAGTTAATGACTGCGAATAGTACAGCAGCACTGCTCCCATTTTAGTGAACATGCACTACTACTTCCAGCCACTACCTAATGTACGGCACTGTACTGGTAAGAGTGCTGCAGCTCATTCATACAACTTCTTGCCGGGAATCCATACAACATCTCAACAATCCGGTACAACATCTCCATACATGCCGAGCATGCGCAGTTCCTCCGTTGTATTCCCTATAGTCCAAAATCGGCACTGCAAACCCAGGCTTGCGACGATCAACAAGCTCAGGGCGCATGAAACACATGGGATGTCCTAATAGAAAGCCCGCACATGCACTCTATACAAATCAGTCTACAATGGGGAGGCTGGAAGTAACATGGCGGATGTAGGAAATGTCACAACAATGCGGGTTACGTTTGATACACATTTAGGGCTAGTTCACGTTAAATAAAACAAAGAAACATCAAAATAAAAACAGTCTGTGGTGGCAAAAATACTATTGTAGATTACACTATTCTTGCCGTCAAAAATACCAGAATCCCTAACAGAGAGCAAAGAAGGTAAATGTGAACGGAGCCTTATTGAATGGGAGCCCGCATCTGCTATTGCTCTGGGCCACTGAAGCGTTCCACATTTTCTAGTAGTATTCAGTATAGTATAACATACCGTCTGCTATATTTATAAGAAATGTCAAAAAGATCTATGGCCTAAAAATTGGTTGACACATAGGTCATAGAGCATTTCAATGAAGGGCCACAGGGATAGAGCAAGCTTTTTCAGGAATATTTCCGCAAGCATGACAGGTATGATTGAACGCTGACTTTAAAGAGGACCTGTCATGTCTCCTGACGTGTTTTCTTTAGTAAATACTGGTATTCTTAGAACTCTGTTCCGTCCTCTATTATTCCTCCTGAAAATATGTGACAACTGGTTATTACTATTCCCCTTTTCATTGGGCTAGGTCCCTTTTGTCCAGTTCTCTGCTGACACTCTTAGACTGTTTAAACCATTGACCAAAGTTCCAGCCTCCCTTAAGAGATCCATATATCTCTTCAGGAGTCAGCTATTCCTACAGAGACTCCACAATACACATGCATGCTTGATTTGGTCATGCATGTGTTGTTAGTTACACTTGGTTCTCACTAGCATTTGGGTCTGCATGGGGACCTGAAAGATGGACTGTCTGCTTAAAAAGCGGTTACCTACGAACCCCATAGATTGTAATGGGTCCGTCAGCAGAGAGAAAAGTCCTGCAAGGAGGAATTTTCTCTCCGCCAATCTTACGTGGAATCTCTGACGGAGTCTTCTATGGAAACTCCAACCCAGATGTCAACCTAGCCTCAGGCAGTGGCTTATCTTCCCTAAAAACAAAATAATTGGCTACTAAAATTCAACATGCCCAATTCTTCCTTCTCCCCATCTCCATGTGCTGGGGGAAAGTGGGGAGGCCGTCATCACAAGAGATAGAGGGGAGGCCCTCATACACAAGAGATAGTTGGGCAGTCTCACTGATATTCGTAAGACATTTCTCTTATGCTTATGGATGCCTTAAAGGGATTTTCCAAGACCTAAGGGTATCAACATGATAGGCCAGCCGTATGTTTTCATTGGGGGTCCAACATTTGGACCTTGCACTGAATAACTGATGCAGCCGCCTCTGGGTTCCTGAAGCTGCAGACATGGTATACGACCGGTAGCAGCTCTGCTCCTGTTCAAGTTAGTAGGGGCAGAGCGTACACCTTTGCTCTGTACACTGTAGCGGTGGCACAGATGAACTGTAGTTCTGCTCCCATTCACTTGAGGGCTTCCAGTGGCCAGAGGTAGCCAGATCAGCTGATCAGTGCGGGATCTGGGTGTCGGACCTCCACCGATCAGATCCTATGCATAGGTCATCAGTATCCAATACCCTTTGATCTTGGACAACCCCTATTAAGAATGAGCAGTTTTTGTATGATTACCACTTTACAAGTCTCAACAGGATTGCTTGGAAACATTGAAAATGTAGGGTTAATCGTTCTGCATCTGTTCTGGGCTGCCGGACTCTAATCCAGAATACCAGAATAAGTTTACATAAATAGAAGATCCATATGTACTTGTGTGCAGGCTCGCAACCTCCCACCTCAAAAATGTCTTGGCTTTGCAGTAGAATTTATTTAATCCTTTTTGCATTTGTTGTAATCCAGATTTGAAGCAGATGCAATCTGAGCCACTCTCAGCCATATTATATAGAATTTGTACAATCTCACTGTGAAATTCTACGCAAAACTTCTTCTGGCATCGATCACCCCAACAGTGTCTGGTTCCAGAGAGTGTCTAATGTTGGCACTCTGGCTACAACTTACTATGTTGGGCTGGAGGCCACAGGTAATGATGCCAGGGAACGTTGCCACCCAGAGAACAGAACATAATTAAAGTTAGAGTGGAAGTTTCTTGGATTACTCCTGGGAAGAAGATCTGGAACTAATGTGATATAGTCAAGTAAATCATGGGAGTAAGTGAAATTATTCTGTAAATGTTGTACATGCTTTCGGATAACCAAATATCTCCTGGATAACAATTTTTTTTTTTTTCTATTTCACGGTCTGAACTTCAAACAGAATAGCCATTATATAAAGTAGCCAATGTGCACATACGTGTAGAACTTGGAGCATATCCAATGTGGGCAAGATCAAACTGTGGCAGTGAAGGGGATATTTATAGAATGTAGTCCTGATTTTTGGACTGTATTTGTACGGCCATCAGGTATCTCGAAATTGCCAGGTAATATAGTCACATTTAGTAAAAAGGAAATGCTAATATTTTATTCCACTTCAGATTTGTGGTGCATATAGAAGCAAAAGCACCTAAACCTATCTTTTTTTTTTTTTTTTGGCAGGATCAGTCACCATTTGATCTTGTATGAGGATGTGTTAACTCTCCCTGATGGATGATGTCTGAGATAGAAGGAATCGGGCATGTTGTATTTCAGCTCCAGATCACTTTATTCTCAGGGGAGATAAGTCATTGCCAGAGTTACGTGATAGTAACTTAATCTACTTTCACTGTTAAAGGGAGTCTGTCACCCGAACGCGCATGTTGCTCTTGAAACCACGATATGTCGTCAACTGAGATGCCGATTTACGTGGGGATGACACAGCTTAGGGTCACCTAAATTAATCTATCTGGGCTGGGATCTGGTAGCAGATTTCCGTCAAAAACATATGCACGCTTGGTCAAATTGAGAGTATGTGTATGGAGAGGTAGGGAGGAAAAGATGTTGGCTGAAATAGTCCTAGGCCTACAGCGGTGTAAGGTGTATGGCCAGCTCTAACAATACTTGTACATACATACTTGCATGATAATTATACATTCTGAATAGCCTATAATAGATGAATAACAATATCATGTTTCAGGAAGGGTTTCCCAGCTCTTTTACAAACGCAAATCCATCTACAAATGTATATACAATAAAATTATAAAGCGTTAAGGTGGTCACTGAGCAACCCATTCTTCCTTGACCTCTCTAACCTAGCCCGAACATCTGGTATTGATATTGGAAGCCCCTACAAAAGCTGATACAGGAGACATATATAATATTACACATTGCCTATGTAAATGTGAGAAATTGAAGCCTCTCTTTGTAGTAGCTGTCCTCCCGTTGTCTCCAAGAGGATCATGCGGTTAGGACCTTTTTCCATAACCTACAGATTCCCTAATATGGCATATGGAATTGTCCAGATGAGACAGTAATGGTTCCTTTTGTGTAAAATTTCATCATGATTATTGTTTGTATGGTGGTCTTCACCCTGAAGACAGTCGTGTTCATTTACCGTGTTTGGGTTACTAACTGAAATTAGGATAGACTTTGGCCGCTTAGAGTATTGTGAAAGTTTCATACTTGGATCTTTGTCATGGCACAGCCTATTTTTTTCTTTGGAACTTGGGCTAAGGTGTGGGGAGGTTTGGCATCAATCTTCCTTCGTTTCATCACTTTTATTTTTAGTTGAGGGACTATGTCACCAATTTTCTAATGTGATTTTATGAAAATATTTTTAGTTTAACAGATGAATATTCTATTTTTAATTGTCTCTCATGCCCAAGGGTCTTGACCTCTCCTGTCTTAACTTGACGGCCACCTGTGAAGTGACTGCAGAATGATGTTGAGTGTAGGCCATTGTGGTGGAATAAAAACTCACTTGTTGTGTAGAGTTGGGTGAAGCCTTGTCCTGCGGTGGCGTATTAGCACATATCTCCATAAAATCTTGTAGTGATTGACAGCCAACTGATTGCTTTGTAGTAGCTGAGGTCATATCGGTCTTCTTTCTCATGGATGAGGATAACTATGGCATTGTTCTCCAATTTTCTTGCTCTTCAAGTAAACAGCTTGGTAAGGACTTTCCCCCCCTCCTAACACAACTTCCTCAAAGATTTCCCATGCGACTCTCCATTATAAGTTGACTTTTGCTTTTGACTTTTTCTCCTACAGGCATGATTTGCTTTATGCCAATCATATCGTCTTGGCAGGATTGACACAATAAAACTTTGTAAGTTTTCAGACTCTCTATAGTAACTGTTTGCAATCCAGCTTTTTAAATGTCAATGCTAGGAATTCCACGAACGCAGAATATTTATTTTTTTTTTTTCTCTTAAAATCTACTTTCAAGTAATGTACAACGATTGAGTGTTAAGTGTTCATTCATGCCGTAGACCAATTCCCTACACAGCGAAGGCAGCTGCTCTCTCTGCTTAGATCCACTTTCATTAGTAGCGAAAATACCCCCAACCCAGTCCCTTCAAGTCACTGACTCTCTTTTGGTAAAATTGATATTTCAATTCATTCCTTTTGTTATTGTTAGCAGAACTTTCTCCCATGATAGAGAACACCTTTTTAAAAGGAATAAATCATGTTCACGTATTCAACTCCTTTTTGCTGAATCCTGACTTTAATAATGGCAAGCATTGCTGAACACCTGCTGTGCCCCCTGCGGAACAATACCCATTTGCATCAGAATTGGGCTCCAATCTGTTTCACTGTTAGCTTTTGCGGCAGTGTATGGGGCTTTTTGTTTGTGCCATGGCTTAAAATTTGGAGATGTAAATAGCAGATTTGCTGCTCACCCTAAACCCGACATCTATTTAGGAAAGTGTTTACAAATTTACGTAGATTCCTTCTTGTTATCGATCCTGGTCATAGATAGCTTTGCCTTCGGTTATGTTTTTGGAATTCTTTAAAGCAATCTGACTTCTAGACACAGGTTCACCGTCTAGAACAGAGAACACAAAAGATGCGATTGCCGACAAACAAAGCAATTATCGCTTCTCGTTCCATCTTTGTATTATTCTTAAGAAATCGATAATTGAACACTTTTTCATGAAAGTTTTTCAGATGATCCACACATCTAAGGGGGCCTGATTTAAGAGGGAGCGGCCTTTATGTGAAATGAATACTTATCCTAGATCCTTATTATATCCTGGGGTCATTTTAGCAGAATCATGGTGGTTTCTAGTATTGCAGCTATTTTGCACCTGTTGAAAAGCAACGTACTGGGTGAAAGCCACAAAAACACTAGCATTTCAGTACTTTATTATTAGGATGTTGTCTCCGCGAACAAAATAACACGGTAGTTCTAATAATAGGATCACTATTTCCATACTAACAACCTGGTGAATGGCAACTATATCGAGCAGTTCATGTAAACTTCAGTCTGATGGGAGACAAAAAGTTGACCATTTTTCAGAATAATCATGTGGACTAAGCACCATTAATATAATATGACTTTACACATAAATTCCTTTTCCCACAGGACAGACTCTGTTAAGTAAGTAAAATAAGAAATCCTAAATCTGTCTTGGATACACTGGATGGGCGATCACAATCTTAATGATTTATGCCCAAATTCTGATCACCTTTATACACTGTCCTATTTTCAATGACGGGATGGGTTTAGTAACCAGCCATACAGTATTAGTATATAGGGAGGATATAAAATCATCTATACGGTGTTATAGAGAGTTATGGTCTCCTCAGATTGTCCCGACATGCAGCATATACTGGTAGAAAGTATTTGGGGTGTGTTACAGTGGAGTGCCAGTGCAACTTTGGGTACGGACTGTAAAATATTTCAATAATTACATTACAGTCCATTCTAAAACTTTTCGGGTCTTCTTTAGGTACTAATACTATTTGTGGGGGGTTTTAAGTCCTGCTACCGGTTATTACACTGTTGCTTGAAGAGGTCTAAAGATGTAGAATTCCTGGCACGCCTTCTGTCTTGGGTTAATCCTGTGTAGACAAAAGCAGTGGTTTACTTAGCATTATGGGAAGTCGGGCAAGAATGTTGCAGAAATAACCTTGTATTGCAGCTTTTTTTTTTTTTATGTCACATTCTGACTTGGGATGCCGAAAGTATCATGTAATATTATACTTCACCTGCCTGAAGAATTTGCAGATGTTGTGTGGTTATTCTTAATAGAGTTGGCACCACTCATGTTTTATCCCCATACTTTGTTCTCCATAAAGTCTTATTTTTTTTTATTTTTTTTTGGGGGGGGGGGGAATTTTTTTTTTTAACTTATTCCTAGAGCACACAGCTTAGAGGAAACATTGCAGGGAACACTCATGTCTTTCTAAACTATTAGGGCTTATTCAGATGAACATAATATGGCCGTATTTTATTATGGCTGGAGATCCCATCCCAACCGGGAGCCTGTTAACCCAAACAAACAGACTAATAGGATTGTAGATACTGCTAGCTCGGGTCAGTAGACCCATAGTCGGGATGGTTGGTGTGGCGATATTACTGGCTGTAAAATATGGTTACTTCATTGCCATTTGAATAAGGTCTTGGAGCATATGGACCATGAAGTACTACATATCGCCTATACAGTGACCCCTACATTTTACATAGCAAGATTTTGTCATGTTGACACAGCCACTATTGCATTTTGCATGGCACAACTTTTTGAGGCCAGGTGATAAAGTCAGATTTCTGGGTCTCCTTAAATATTTTGTCCATACAGAGTGGCAGATCTTTATTGGTATTATAGATCGTGTATATAATTTGGAAAAGCTTTGATAATGGAGAGGGCTGTTTGCCATGGCCTATGTGTTTCACCTTCCACAAACATTTGACTTGGCATGAAATGAAGGTTGAGGGATGAGATTGTAGAAATCTTATTTGGCCGGTTTCTTATACAAACAAAAATAATTTGGAAAGGATAAACGGTAAAAGTGCTTGTTTGTCGAGTGTGAAGCTTCCAATTTCTGAGTTTGGGTTCTTTATGTAATATTAGTAATACAAATAGAAAATGATCATTTATGATTTCCTTGGTTTACGTTTTATTTAGGGCATCTGTACATTAGATAGTTCTCCTGAAACCAGTACATTTGCATATTTGGTTAAGCTGGTTGTGCATTTTTTGATAGTGGGGAGAGGGCAATAAGCAGCACACAGACATCTCTGGTGACTTATTTCCCATAAGAACAAAGTTTTGAGCATGTTGAAATTCAGCATCTCCAGGCCTCCTACACACAGTATTTGAAGGATCTTGACAGGGAGGTTGTCCCAAATCTTGAAAAATTAAGGACAGATTTCAAACGCAGTCACACCAAATATTGAGTTAGATTTTTCTTCTGGTCATTCATTTTAATTTTCTATATAGACGGGCAAGGCTAGGAGGGTGTGATTCAGAGCTCCAATCAGAGGCGGCCAGTGTCAGAGCTTAGAATCACACCCCCTGTCTGCTCCTGCCTGGCACCGCCCTCCTGACAGTACAGAGACTAAATAGTATATCAGGCACCAAAACTAACAGCACCTATTGCTCAGGAATGGTGAGGGTTAGAGAAAAAAATTCCAACTGTGCCAGAATCAGCGGAGCAATGCCTATTAGCAGACACTAAAGACTGGACTGGGCGGGGGTGGTGAAAGGTCCTCTTTAAGGCCTGTTGCAGACGACCGTGGTGTGGGTCAGTGTGCTATCCGTGTATTTCACAGAGAGCACATTGACCCATTCTTTTCTATGGACCCATACACATGACCATGATTTTCACGGTCCCGTGTGCGGGCCGACAGTCCGTGCTTCTGTGGCTCCTGTTCATGTTACTTTGCAGCATTTTTTCCACACAACCTTTTCACACTGCTGTATACGATGGTGCTTGAGAGTTTGTGAACCCCCTCAGAATGTTCTAAATTTCTGCATACCTAAAACTACATTAGACTTCACACAAGTCCTTTATGTAGATAAAGAGAACCAAATCAAAAAACAGAGTCCACAATATTAGCCTTGCTCATTTTTTATAGAAGAAAATAATAGTGTGTAATAGTTTATAGATCACACGAAAGACGGAGCGCCTTAAAGTTGCGCCATGCTGGCTTTCCCTGACACTCTTCTTTAGCAGCACCTATGTGCACATGGATTATTAAGTAGAGGTTATATAGAGATCAGCGATCTTTGTGCTTGTGTCCAATCCTGGATTAAAAAGGCAGCCTCAGATGAGCTTTTCTCACTTCTGTTCACTCCGTCTTTAATCATACAGCTGAGAAAATACCAATGGCAGTGTGCCCGCAGGAGCGCCAACATCTGATCCTAAAGCTCAATAAAATAAAATAAAAAAGTGGTGATACCTACCATGGTGCTTGGTTCTGGTGACATGTCCTCCATTGTCTTTGGTGCTGCAGTGACCATGCCGGAGGCTCAGGTAACTGCAACAGCCAATCACTGGTCTCAGTGGTCACATGTTGGTTACCGGTGATGTCACTGTTAATATGTCACCGGTACCCCACATGTGAGTTCTGAAACCAGTGATTGGCCGCAGCAGTTATCTGAGCCTCTGCACTTCCATTCCTGTTAGTACCAGAACAGGAGGGAATGGGGGAGACACTGCTGTAACAAAATACCCACAATGACGGAATGGAGGACCCGCTGCTGGTGTGTATAAGGTTTTATTTTATTTTAATTTCCCCCCATGCCAGCCACCCCTTATACTTTCAGATAATTACAGTTTGTTCATGTATTCATTGAATTCTACAGAAGTGACACATGGAGAGGATAGACACCTTATTGTTGTTCCTTGGTAAAATGGTATAAAGATGAGAAAGCTTCTTTAATGCCCGGCCCATTGTTCATCTGGATGGAAGTGATCGCCGCATGTTCTACTTTTTTGATGTTGCTTATTTATTTCATACATTAATTGCTGCGGAATATATTGCCGCTATAAAAAGATTTGTTGTTATTGTTATGTGAGTTTGTGAAATTTTTTTTTAGCATTCCTGTTGTAGCACAAATCTATGCTGAGAATTTCTCGATGAAGGCTGCGGCCTCGGCATAACATTCCTAGAACATAAAACATTGAAACAAGTTGTCGAAAAACCCGATTTTTATTTCCTGACTGTAATTTGCTTTCTGCACCCTCCAGTGCACATGACCACTGCTCGTGAAGGAATTATAACAAAAACATCATCATTCTGGATGTGTTTCTCTTCCTGCGGTGGCTGTGTGGCTGAGTTGTGGCTGGTTTCTCGCCAGCTACTATAAATAGCGCTCTGTACAAGCGTCTGAATTGAGGCAGCAACAGGAAAGGAAAACCCCTTTTTGGGCTCCAGCTGGCCAGCTGCCAGTCAGTGTAGCTACAATGCTCAATATATTTTTGTTTTTTCTTGTCTTTTATTATGTAAGTACTACAATGTTCTAAAAAAATGAAGATGTCAAAAATCTTTGAATTGATTTTGAGAAGATCAGTGTACAGTTCTTATTGGTGATTCTTTACCAGTACCATTAATATGGTAAATTCAGACTAGTATTAATGGTGTTATGTATGGGGCAGAGCTAGTGTTACTATTTGGGGGGTGTCCCATCAGTGCTGCCAGTGTTACCCCGCATTCACACAACTGAGTTTCAGCCGTGTAAATCAGTCCGTGTATTGGCCAAATTTACCGGCCTGAATAGTATCCCGGGAGAGGGACTCCTAACAATACAGTTATCCATGCTGCTAGGGTAACTCCCAATGATATAATGTCCTGTATTGCTTATAGTACAGGATAATATGTCGCTGGGAGGCAGGGACTCCTAGCAGCATAGATAACTATAGTACTAGTACTACCTATCCCGGCATGATGCTCTTGTCGGTAAATCCGACCAACACACAGACCAAGTTTCATGGCTGAAACTCTGTCGTGTGAATGTGGGGTTAGACTATGTAGGGACCTACCCCTTTGGCAAAGGGGATTGGTAGCACCCAGTGAATTTATTTATACATTGCTAGGAGGAATAACAGAGGAACAGCACAACCCAAAACCATGACCCAGAATTGTTATATTATGGAGATACAGGTGTTCACTAAAACAAACATCTTCCCCCTTCACCCTCTTTCCTGTTTTGGACAATCCATTCTTTTTCTCCCAGGTTGGAGAGAGGTTCCTTTTACTCCTGGCCATAGGCAAGACAGATTCGCTCAGGCTGGGTTCACATCTGCGTTTGGCTCTCCGCACGAAATCAGTTTTTGAAACCGTCTCAAAATCCTCAAAAGCTGATTTCAAACAGTTCGTTTTAAAACCCATTGATCTCAATGGGTGGTAAAAACCATCCGCAGGTGCGCGTTTGGAGCATTTCCGTCTGGTATTCTCTCTTTTGAATTTTTCTCCGTTCAAAAAATAAGGATACCAGACGGACAGCAGCCAGTCTGTTTTTTTTTAACATTGAGGTCTATGGAAAACAGATTACAAACGGATAACAATCAGTTTGTGTCCGTTTTGCAATCCGTTTTTCTCGCTGCGTGTGCTCAAAATGAAGAAGGGGAGGGGGGGGGGGGGAAACAAAAACGGATTGGTCACAAATGGACACAAACTGACACAAACAGTTTTTTTGAACAGACACCCATTGACTAATCCATCTAAAAAGACGGATTCGGGTATCCGCTGTGTGAACGTTTGGAATCCTTTTTGTACCAAAGTGTTTTTCTCTTAAAACGGTTTACAAGCAGATGGATACCAGGCGCAGGTGTGAACCTAGCGTCATGTAAATTTCTGCAAGATGGGGCATGGAGGTCCACACAACACTTTACAGTGGAGATGGCCCTGGTCTTGACAGGCTGGCAGTTCAGGCATTTCTTGATGCCAGTCTCAAACCCCATGGGATATACATGCTCCAGAACACCTTTTGAGCTGCTCCGCACACAACAGCGCTCCCTTTCTTGTATAGCATCCCGACTTTGCCTTCTGATCTTCCTACCGCTGTGTACCTACTCATATGGGAAGGGACCATGGAATGACGCTGACAGGTGAATAATGTAACAGAATATACAGGTTAACATGCAAATCATCAGTAGCTAGCAGATATCAAGAGGCCGGTTCCAAGGTCCTGTTGTGCTGGTAAAGGGTGTCCTACAAACTTTACACTCTCATTCCAGCAGTCTCACCTCTGTGCTAGAGATGTGGCGCTGACCCGGGCACGATCCTCTACATTCTCTGGAATTTGGCGTTGGCAGGGAAGGGGAACATATCCTATTTTTCTAATCCTGGACAACCCCTTTAATGATGTCGGCATGGCTACACTGTGATTCTGGTATGAAAAGTTTTAAAGTAAAAAAAAAAAAAAAAAAAATTCGACATGGCTACAAATGCATCAACATTTTTCTGGCTGGGATACCTGATCCTGTGCGGAGGATCTGCTCCTTCCACTACTGCTGACACACGTGCAACTCTGGGTTTGGTATTGTTGATTGTCATTGAGTCGAAATCTGATAATTAAGATGGGTACTAAGTATACCGGTGTGCTGACTCGTGTGTACCGCCCGCTCTCACGTTTCCTTCTGTATGCTGATTAGGTGCCAGCTTCGGTTACTACCTAGTCATTCATAACATTGCTGCTCTGATTTCAGCTCCGATGGGCATTGGTGCTCATTACTCATTGTACTAAGAACAGCTAAGGGGAATGCTGGAAAGTCTCAATTATGCTTCTAGTAAGCTTGCATTAGGCTACATGCACACGACCATAGTGGTTTTGCTGTCCGCAAAAAAAAAAAATGTCTGTATGTCATCCGCAATCGCGGATCCGCAAAATGACATTTATAGATCCACTACACTTGTCTGCGCTGCAAATACGGACAAATATACAACATTTTTCATAATTTGTGGATCCTTACTACGGCCCAGACAGTTGTCCGCAAAATTGTGGGTTTGTGTATGGGCCCTTAGAAATCTATGGGTCCGTAATTGTCAATAAAATTATAGTTGTTTATGGTGTCTCAGGATTTTTTTGACACTGCTGTATACTGAATTATAAGGCTGTGGGGTCGGAGTCATGGAAGTGGAGTCAGAATTGGCCAGTTTTGGGTGAATTTGAGTCAAAACAAAGTTTCCGACACCTACTCTCTCTTCAAAATAAAATGACTATTTTTAATTAAATTACACAGTTATTATTGTATAATTAATTAGATATTCTATTCATGCATAGGAAATCACTGGCTTTTTAGGGAATTAAAGGATCTCTCCTGTTCCTGTCTAACCATGGCTGTCAGCCATTTATGGAGGAGCTGTAGTCAGGCAGTGGCTGAGGAATCTGTGCTTTGGCCTACCGACTTCACTGTTTTTCATATACGTCGGACTAAAGGTAATGAAAATGGATTTCAAACAATATAAATGGTCTTTGGGGGAATTTAAGCAGATACTATGGTTTTTAGCTGACTGGTGATAGATTGTCTTCATCTGGAAGAAAGAGTGTGATGTCTGATTTAGGACAGGCTGTCTATATCAGATCAGCTGGGTACCGACACATGGCACCCCCACGGATCAGCTGTGGGTGAGCGCTGATTCTGCTTCACAGGCTATGTGGCTTCACGTTCATTGGTAACATGGTCTGTTCTTCTGTTGCTCCTAATAGAAATGTATGCATAAATTCCCTGGGTGTGACCACTTGATGGGGTATTTCTGCACACCCTAGTCTGTCCAGTCCATGCTACATTGTCAGTTTGTGTAATGGTAACGCCCAGTTGTCAATTTATTTATAAATTTTTAGGAGGATCAATACAAGCAGGTATGTTCAGAGAGCCGACAGGTCTTCTGTAGCCCCAGGATCGTGCTAGGGGTTACAAGTCATAACCGCAGCCTATCATGTGCCACGCTGGAAAAATTAAAAATAACATTAATTTTCGATTACTAGCAGGTAATAAAGTACAGTCAGTCTTTGCCTACTGACACTTTTCATAACTACAGTGAATTATTCCATAGTCTGCTTCGCTCTAGCATGGTTACTTTTCTCCTAGCATATTATGTTTGGCTGAAACCGTAAAAGCATATTATTCTGTTATAATCCCGCAAGGAGTAGAATAATGACAGGAATGTTTGGAAAACGAAATTTATTTCATTTTAACGCTGCCATTTCGAATCGGGAATTAGAGTGATTTGCAGACATTTTTGCTCGTTCAGGATGCTTGGCTTTGTGTAGTGGGAAATAACGTGGGAAGTTGTTTATTGGTCTTGGTGACTGGAATGAGTTAAACATAGGTTTGCCGGCTCCTGACCACATGACCACTGACGGATGAATGGCATAGCTATTACTGCATGCGTGTTCATAGAAAGCAGGGAGCTTATTGCATAAACAGCAATCCTCTTATATGTCATCGCTGGAAATGCTTCTTACAGTAACACCATGGCAATGGTGACGTCATCTCAACAGTTCAGTTGGCTTATTGATAGCCACAGGACAACATTTTATGGTAAACCTGAACTTTAGCTTCAGGACCCATGAGTTTTTAGCTGCACCCTTGTTAAAATCTGTTATTTGTATCACAAAACTGTTAATGCGGTTGTCCATTCCCTTTAATCGATGACCTATCCTCAGGGTAGGTCATCAGTAAAAGATCAGTGGGGTTTGACGCCTGGGACCCCCACAGATCAGCTGTCTGAAGAGGCCACAGCACTTATACTCGTGCAGTGTATCTACAGACTCATCCTATTCGTATTGTATGGTTGCAATGAAACAGATGCCCGGGCATTAGAGTAATGTCGTGAGTAATAGACCCCCACCAATCTTATTGGAGATCTATTCTGCAGTTAGGTCATCGTTAAAAATGAGTTGGACAACCCCTTTAATGAAGGCCAGGCCTTACTCATACATATCCATAAGGAATAACACAGGATCATAATAACGCAAAGTGGATGCTCCAAATTGCTCAGGAATGGCGGAGGCTAGAGAGAAAAATTCCAAATGTGCCAAAATTAGTGGAGCGACGCTTATTGAAGGATGCAAAGAGTTGGGATTGGTGACAGATCCTCTTTAATGATTTAGACGATCTTTACTGCTTTTGACTAGAGATGAGCGAATCGAAGTTGACGAAGTGGAATTCGATCCGAATTTCAGGAAATATTCGATTCACATCGAATCCGGATTTCCTCACACTTCGTGGTAACGAATCACTTTTTTTTTTTTTTAAATGGCTGCTGACCGTGTTAGTACATGGGGCAAGGAACTCTGGGAACGCGGGTTCAGCCACAATGCCATGCGTGCAGCCAATCAGAAGCCAGCCAGCCCTGTGATGTCACAGCCCTTTAACCCCTTCACGAGCGCCCACGGCATGTTTGACCGTGGCATCCAAGGTGTTAAAACTCCCCGATCGGTTATGGAGCAGGGAGTTAGTTGTCAGTTACAGCTGACACCCTGCTCCATAACCGATCGGGGGTTTTAACACCTTGGATGCCGCGGTCAAACATGACCGCGGCATCCAAGGGGTTCTGCCATTTTGCCGCCCACCCCGGTTCTCTGCAGCCTGGAAATAGTTGGGGTTTTTTTTTTATGCGATTTAATTCGGATCGAATAGAATCGTATCGGAAAATTCGGTGAAGTTGCCAAATCGAATTTTTTTAAAACTTAGCTCATCTCTACTTTTGACTGACCATGGCTGCCATTTATGAAGGAGTTGGAGTCAGAATTGGTCTGTCAAAAGTCGGAGTCGTAGTATGGCCTGCTGACTTCACAGCCCTGCTTGGGTGAAACATGCTCAAAAGCCTACAGGCTGACAAACCTGGAGGGCCATTTTTTTTTCTGCTTACCATCAATTGCTAAGTCTTGGTACTTTTTGCCCTCCGTCTGCACAAAATGTCTTTACTTTTCCAGTCTGGGTAATATGATTCAGTACAGTTATTGTTATATCGCTCACTTAGCGAACAATGTGTGATGAGATTGAAATATTCCTCTAGAGAATCAACAGATTTTTGCGCTACTGGTGAGGAGAAAAGCAACTTGCAAAAGTCAAATATAAATCAATTTATTTGAGCATCTATTCATAGATTATAAGAGATAAAACTCTTTTCAGGAAGATGATGTGAAATGAGCTGGTCTTGTGTCATTTTCTAAATTGTTTCCACTGGCAAGTAAGTTAAAGTTCTCTTAAATGGCAGCTCCCATCATCCTCAATTTGTCTTGTAATTGCGGTTACATTTTCTACTTGGTGATGCACATTAAATTTGATGGGGTACTCCAAATCTTAAACAAGGAATTTATAACATGAGGTTTGAGCCATGCAAAGAAGCTGCCGAGGGTCAGGCAAAGCACCATTACTGGAAAGCTAAATAAAGTATATACGGTAATTCAAGGCTAACGCGCTCTTTTCAATAACAATCCGTTTTTATTGTGCTGTAGACACTCAATAAAAAATATTATACGAAGTGAAAATAAAGTGTCAAAGTAATGTTGAGCGTTCAGGAAAAATATACATTTGGCATGAAATACACAAGCGCGGTTATACTAACAGAAAGTTCACGTTCAAGGGGGGAAAAATATGGTGTAAAAATAGCTCCGCAGGCAGGATTTACGCGAATAAATATCAGTGTTATATTTGACTTTGCTGGTGATGTCCAAATTTTTACTTGGGTCGTAAATTTCTTACAACTAGGTCTTTCCTAGCCAAATGCTATTAAAATCAGAATAAGATTTCTTTTTGAGAATAGAAAAAGTTTGCAGAAATGTCTCCAGGTTGGAAAGCCCATGTGCTTGTGATTTTCTGTAGGCATGTTAGCCGTAAACTTGGATCACTATACAGTTCTAGGTTCGGGACGGTAGAACTGAGTCGGGGGAATGTCTGTAGAAAACACACAATTTTCTTATTTACCTTCTCCCTTGTTGATTTGTCTACCAGGTGCCCTGCACACACGGCGTGTGCCAAGTTTTGATGCCAGAAGTCACCTGGGCTATGGCCAAATTGTACATTAATCCTGTCACTCTATACTTGGGTCACGCAGCTGGGTTGAACCCTGTGTTGATCGAGCGGCTTTGTGAATATTTTGCTGTACTTACAGTCATATGAAAAAGTTTGGGCACCCCTATTAATCTTAATCATTTTTAGTTCTAAATATTTGGGTGTTTGCAACAGCCATTTCAATTTGATATATCTAATAACTGATGGACACAGTAATATTTCAGGATTGAAATGAGGTTTATTGTACTAACAGAAAATGTGCAATATGCATTAAACCAAAATTTGACCGGTGCAAAAATTTGGGTACCCTTATCATTTTATTGATTTGAATACTCCTAACTACTTTTTACTGACTTACTGAAGCACAAAATTGGTTTTGTAACCTCACTGAAGTTTTAAACTTTAAAGCCGGGTGTATACAAACTGGGGAAAAGGTTTTTAAGGTGGCCAATTGCAAGTTGTTCTCCTATTTGAATCTCCTCTGAAGAGTGGCATCTTGGGCTCCTCAAAACAACTCTCAAATGATCTGAAAACAAAGATTGTTCAACATAGTTGTTCAGGGGAAGGATACAAAAAGTTGTCTCAGAGATTTAACCTGTCAGTTTCCACTGTGAGGAACATAGTAAGGAAATGGAAGACCACAGGGACAGTTCTTGTTAAGCCCAGAAGTGGCAGGCCAAGAAAAATATCAGAAAGGCAGAGAAGAAGAATGGTGAGAACAGTCAAGGACAATCCACAGACCACCTCCAAAGAGCTGCAGCATCATCTTGCTGCAGATGGTGTCACTGTGCATCGGTCAACAATACAGCACACTTTGCACAAGGAGAAGCTGTATGGGAGAGTGATGCAAAAGAAGCCGTTTCTGAAAGCACGCCACAAACAGAGTCACCTGAGGTATGCAAAAGCACATTTGGACAAGCCAGCTTCATTTTGGAAGAAGGTCCTGTGGACTGATGAAACAAAGATTGAGTTGTTTGGTCATACAAAAAGGCGTTATGTATGGCGTCAAAAAAACACAGCATTCCAAGAAAAACACTTGCTACCCACTGTAAAATTTGGTGGAGGTTTCATCATGCTTTGGGGCTGTGTGGCCAATGCCGGCACCGGGAATCTTGTTAAAGTTGAGGGTTGCATGGATTCAACTCAGTATCAGCAGATTCTTGAGAATAATGTACAAGAATCAGTGACGAATTTGAAGTTACGCCGGGGATGGATATTTCAGCAAGACAATGATCCAAAACACAGCTCCAAATCTACTCAGGCATTCATGCAGAGGAACAATTACAATGTTCTGGAATGGCCATCCCAGTCCCCAGACCTGAATATCATTGAACATCTGTGGGATAATTTGAAGCGGGCTGTCCATGCTCGGCGACCATCAAACTTAACTGAACTGGAATTGTTTTGTAAAGAGGAATGGTCAAAAATACCTTCATCCAGGATCCAGGAACTGATTAAAAGCTACAGGAAGCGACTAGAGGCTGTTATTTTTGCAAAAGGAGGATCTACTAAATATTAATGTCACTTTTCTGTTGAGGTGCCCATACTTTTGCATCGGTCAAATTTTGGTTTAATGCATATTGCACATTTTCTGTTAGTACAATAAACCTCATTTCAATCCTGAAATATTACTGTGTCCATCAGTTATTAGATATATCAAATTGAAATGGCTGTTGCAAACACCCAAATATTTAGAACTAAAAATGATTAAGATTAATAGGGGTGCCCAAACTTTTTCATATGACTGTATCTTGTGATGATTTTCAGCTATATCCTGTTTGATTTCACTTTAGATGGGAATGCTTTGCATCTTTTTGTGTATTGTACTCTACGCAGTAATGTGATCTTAGAGATTGGGTCAACTTTTTCTTACTTTTAAAGCAGTTATACCATCTGGACAACCCCTTCCTAAATGTAGATCAGTTGGTATCTTTGGAGAGACTGGAGTCTGCAGCACCTTTTTTTTTTTTTTGCTATAGGAAATGTATAGCATAAAGGACTTATATTTGAAATAAGTGGGAGGCTATGTAATACGTAGTAGCACCAAATTATCCAAAGCGGGGGCTAGTCCTGGCTCAGAGAGCAGTCCTGAGCAGGCGACCTCCTCTCTATAGCATCCGTATGCCCACTGTCTGGATTGGACAGCCTTCTGTTCACAAGAGGATGCATCCTTTAAGGGGTTTGCTATGTACATGGAGGACAAGTTTTACAGTGTACTAGGTAACTTTTATTTCATAGGCTAATAGGCAAAAATTACCTATTTTTTTACCCAACCAGTCAGCATTCTGCTTTGCACTAATGGGAAGTAATAACCTTGAGACATTTGTCTGTGGATGGGTCTCTATTCCTTTTGGAAGAGATATTCTGGCTTGACTTTATTCCCAGATCATGTCACTTGGTTTAAGAAAATCAGGCATTGATCTATAGGGTTTTACCTTCCAAAAGGTGGTGCTAGAGCAAGTTCCTCTTTTTCCACCAAGAAGGACTTATTTGCATAGTCTTTTCCCAGAATCCTTAGCAGGGCATGTATGGCCATATGTTCCTGTACATTGCAAGGTGGCCTGAAAAGGTGGTATTCTCCTTTAAAGAGACATTAGTAATAGGGGGACGATATTTTTAATAGGCATTCACAATATGGGATTGCTGATACTCATAGAGATGTCCATACGCTTCTGATTCAGGCAAACCTGTAAGTTTTGGAGGGATCCTGCGACCATCTAATGTGCAGTGGGATATCCCTATTTTCCCTCCGACAAATGTTGGTGGAAAGGATCTAGCATATATTACATTTTAAGGGGCTGGATTCTTTGTTCTTACCGGAGATTCCTTTCCCTATTCAGAACACATACGGTTAAACAAGCGTTAATCTGCCATCTATCTATGGTGTTTGGCCAGTTTTCTTTCCATTCATCCTCTAGGTGAAGCTCATAAATATTGCACTCTGGTGAATGGTTTATTATGATTAGGGAATTCTCTTGGATTGTTTCTAACCAAAGTCCTTCAATTAATCATCACTCGGCTCTGTATGGGAAGTGAAGGAAGTGCTGAGGAAAACGCTCTACTGCCAACAACAACACTACAGTTTACAGGCACTTTGACAGGGCCGTGTGTGGGAGAGACACTGCCTGTTAAGTTTGGCCGTAAACCAGATATTCAGTTCAGCTGTCTCACAGCCAATTCCTTCCAAGCCTGAGTCACAGAGAAGTTCAAGTGCTTGTATTCCAGTAGTGAGGCATCGCTGCTGTGTGACCTGCCGTAATGCTCTCATGTATAGTACTCCTAACATGTCACTTGTTACCAGGCCCCCCAAGACTGTGGAATCTGTAGTGTCTCTGTATAGACCCTGACGGGCTTGCATAAATTAGGCATAGCAGAATAAAGAGGCAATTTATGCCCAAAGTTAAACTACCTTCATCATTCTGAGATATGCCGTACATATGTATACCTGCATAGAAAAATATAGACTTATACTCCTCCGGAAGATACTTCCCATTACCTTGAGGGATCGCCGCAGTAATTGCAGTGGCCTTATGAGGCACAGACGATCAGTATCGTAGCCTAGATCTTACAAAACCAACTCCGCTCGACAGGCCAAATTCCCAACTTGCCTCTTCCTAGACAAGTCCTGAATTGAGTCTAGACCAGAGAACACTGGGTAACCATAGGAAATGGTCCAAGGACATCCTAAAAAAAAGAAAAAAAAGGTCACACAATATACCCTATGGTGCCATATGACCCATCAAGCAGAAGTTAATTTTGAGACCGCCTCTCCAGTAGGGTAGACCACAATAGAGGAGAAGCAGGAGAACCCCAAAATGGCAACTCCCAAATGCCGTGTTCTGCCCTCACGGGTCTTAGATCTGTGGCTCTAGGATTGGACTCCTTCACCTTCTCATTGGGAGACTTGTCAATTTAAGGTTTATTTTTGAAAAAAGATATGTTGATACAGCTCCAAACATACTGTCTAAAGACTCATTTTTAGGTAGTAAATGAGTCCGTGGTTTGGGAAGTCTTTACGATTATGTAATGGACATTTGCACCAGTACACAGTTAATGTACATGTGGTTGTACATTCAGACATAAGTTTGCTCCTAGTGACACATGTAGTGTAATAGAATGGACAAATAAACTTTAACAGCCACTAATGATTGTGAAAAATTTTTGCCGTACACAATTTGTTTATTTAGGAAGATTTTCATAGTTTGTACCACTATGAGGGGACATGTCCACTTAAATGATATTGCCTTATTTGACCCCAAATCAAAGCTTTCCTCTTCAGTGACAAACCTATATACATTTACAGAGTTTCAAGGTTTTTGGTTGGGTAAATAGTGTATGCAGTGTACCGTACAGTTAAGGAGGGTTACATAGGACCACAGCATTTGTTATTCCTGCTACAAGGTTTCGTAGAAAAAAATGTAAGGGTATTGTGAGGACATTTGCAGACCTTTCTTTGACTGTCAAAATGCCAGACACTTTAGTGAAAACCCTATGGGCTCCCGTATAAGTCAATGGGATTGTTCGGTCCCCACCAGTGTGTGTTGTTTCATGGATTTCACATGTTTTGTGGTTTTATGTTTTAGGGCAAAAACTGCCTGTAAACATTGATGGTATCGACCAATGAACTAATGTGTGTAGGGTCTTCCAGAGAGCAGATGTTTGAGGTGAACGAGAATTACCCTAGGTTCACACTAGTGTTTGTCCGCTAAAAAAGCGATTACCTGCAGACCCCATAGACTATAATGGAATCCACTGGGTGTGTGTGTCCTCCATGCAAGACTTTTCTATCTGCCGATTTTACATGGAATCTACAGCGGAGTCTTAAACGCAGATGTGAACCTAGCCTTAGCTATGTTGGATATCAACATGCCCAACTTCTGTTTCACTCGTAGATTGGTGGTTGTCAGACGTGTCCCCTATTCATTAAACATGCATGCTTATCCAAAGTTGAATAAGACAGTAGTGCATCAGCTTAGTTGGCAATTGCTATCTTAAGTAGCCTAGCTAATTTTAGAACAGCATTTTGACAGATTTGGTTAAGGTAGCCATACACCTTCAATAGTGGTCACCCTATACATACTCCATCATGTTTACCCTGAATGTGATCTGAAGGAGGATAGGGTAGCAATCTTCTTCCAGACACCTCTGGCGGTGGTTTATTTCCTTTGAGAACAAAAAGATTGGACGTTTTAAATGCAACATGTCTGATCCTTTTTTTTTTTTTTTTTCCTCCCCCCCCTTCCTCCACTCCCCCCGGCATCATCTTTAGAGCAGAGTCAGGGCACCCTTATACTATCCACTGACGTTAAAGGAATTGTCCAGGGAGTATAATTTTACTTCCCTTTTCCAGAACTTTGGGGTTCCTTGCTGGTTCCGACCGTGTGTCACATGATCAGAATCAGCACCCTGGTCACCTGTTGCTCTGCCCCTCCCTCGTCTCCTGTTTTCACACATGGTTACATATGCTATTGAGTCCCCCATAACACTGGTAACTATGTTTGGGAGAGAAAGGAGGAGGTGGAACAACATTGGGCTCTGTAACACTGGGTTGGAAACCAGCCTAGACCCCCTAGGTGCAGCAGCTAATAACTACCAGAGAAACAAGGCTCCCTGGACAACCCCTTTAATCTAATGTACATAAGCATCTTTACATTGTCTGTTTTAGTTATTTAAGTGCCAAAATTATTTTTGTGTTAGCAATCCATACACATGTATATAAAAAGATTGTGCTTTATACCGTTCTCTAATCTAACAGTAAAGCCACTGCAAAGAACATCCCTCTGTAATGTTCTGTACTTTACGTAGTCAGAAATGAGGCACGGGAACCTAGACGGTCCAGAAGTGCTGTTATTTGCTACCAGTCTGGATTTGGTAAAATGTTCCGGGTGGACTAAGGTAAGAAAAGCCTTTGACTGACAAGCACTTATTTGACTTAGAAGCCCTGAAGAAAGCTCCGAATGATTTGCAAGTCAATGGAAAACACGAAACATCTGCTATTAGCAAATCTGCTGGTTTGGGAGGCATTAGATAGTTTGCTTGTTATATTCTCTTCTTTACGGCTACGTGGGAGTAAGCGTAGATTATATAGTTTTCCATTACAATACAGTTTTTAAAGCACTAATACATAACTGCAGCTTCAGGCATATATACTGCTAGATAATACCATTTATTATACTGTCCTGTCATCACTTTTCATGTTGTAAAGCAGAGTATGCACAAATGCAGGTCCCCGGTGATTTGGAGATCAGCACTTGGTTCTATAAAGGACGTGGTGGTGCCTTGCTGCTTTTCAGAGGAGCCTTGCTGTCCATGCCGGTTGGGAAGAAGCTCCAAAAAGTTTTCATTTTTATTCTTTTTTTTTTTTTTTTTTTTAACCTTTTAAAGGGATTGTCTAACCTAACATTGATAGGTTTACCTTTTAGGCCTCATTTACAAACCCATAATTTGTTACTGTATATTATCTGAAATTAC
Source organism: Leptodactylus fallax (assembly GCA_947044405.1). Taxonomy (NCBI): domain Eukaryota; kingdom Metazoa; phylum Chordata; class Amphibia; order Anura; family Leptodactylidae; genus Leptodactylus; species Leptodactylus fallax. Next base: position 559,150 of record CAMRHE010000067.1, on the reverse strand, counting down.
GAGTCTGTAATTGTGTAATAAGTGTATGGGTCAGCAAAAAACACAGACTGCTTGCGGATACCAATCTATGTGGCCTACGTTAAGTTTTTACCAACTTTGTACTCTGCACACAGTCATGTGCATGAAGCCTTAGACCTTATGCACATAACCGAGTGTCAGGCTGAGTTAGTTCAGGTTCTTTAGCGTAATGTACTCTGGTGCAACTCTGATGACATCCAAGTGCTTTGCATCCCCCACCATTTGATGGTTCCGTTCTGTTGTGATGTCACGGACCAGAATAGAACCTGATCTATAATTATCAGAATGGAGCATCGGAAACCCCCCCCTTGGAAGAACTACGGCCTGCACAGTTGTGTTCAAGAGGACTTAGAGGCTCGCTAAAGTTCTGACCAAGTTCTGCTCACACAGCTGACAGTTTGTTACAATGTAAGTGCCATAAACCTTGAGTCTAGAACAGGAGAATGGTTTGTGCCCCTGTATTTAACTCTTAATTGTCTAGATGATTACGTCATCCCTCACTCAGTAAAAAGTGTGTTAGAAGACCAAGTTTTCACCTTTCATTCTCAATGGAGGTATATTCCTATGGATCTAATATATTTACAGTTACATTGCTCTTATCCACCAAAAGATTGTCCTACCATCTCTGAGAAAATCCTTTGTCCTTTTGATGGGCTCTGCTCCACTGATTTTTGTGCAGTTGGAATTTTCACTTTAGCCCGCACCGTTCCCCACCAATTACTTCAGTTAATTTTGGTGTCTGGTATGCTAATGGACTGCTCATGCCTGAGACCACCCACTTGACACTAGACTAATTGGCATATCAAGCCAAAACTAACAAACAGTGGTGGCTACAGAAAAAATTCCAAATGTGCTAGAATCCATAGATGTAAAGAATTGAAGTTGGTGCACGTGGTGAAAGGACCTTTTAAAAATACAACTTGTCTCACAAAAAACAAGCCCTCATAAGACGATATGAACAAGAAAGTAGAATCCGTAGATGTAAGGAATTGAAGTTGGTGCACGTGGTGAAAGGACCTTTTAAAAATACAACTTGTCTCACAAAAAACAAGCCCTCATAAGACGATATGAACAAGAAAGTAAAAAAGTTATGACTTTTCGAAGGCGGAAAGGTAAAAAAATGAAAGGGGTTAAAGGTAAAAATTTAGCTCAAATGCTCTTCTCTCACACAGATACCATATAAGTGAGAGGAAGTCATAGATTTCCAAAACGTAAGGGTTTGATATAGTGCCTGAACTACTTTGATGCTGCCCAGAAGCACATTGTGTAAAGGGGCTCTTGACTTTAGTACTTGAGACCTATGAAAATCCCTTCAAGTTTCTCACCCTCGACTGTAAAAAAAAAAAAAAAAAAAAAAAAAAAAATTGTTATACAACAACATGAATAATGAACTTTGAATACAATTACACATTTTTATAAAGGAAATTCCTGTCATATATTAGTATTTTTCAGTAAGTAATAATCTCTTCGTACAATTTGCCTGCAGAGTTAATCTGTGTAATGTATGATATGGATAGTACTGAAGAACACGCAGATCATAAAATGGCTTTCACAGCGTATGTATTGATTGTAATTCCCTTTATTTCAGTATCCCTCAAGTCATGATCAATAAATTTAATTCTCGTATCTTTTATAAGCAAACTCTAAATTTATCAAACACAAGCGTACGGCACATTCATATGGATTTCCTTTTACATTGCTGCATAGATATAAGCGGTGGGACGTTGATAACTTTCTATTTATGGTTTTTAATTTTACCGTGTATAAAGGGAACCAATGGAGAAAAATACAATATTATTCCCGTAGGTCTAATCACCACAAAGGGATATAAGTTGAGGTGGAATGGTCAAAAAGGCTTGGGTATAGAGGAGAGATAGAGGCACCAGAAATGTCCACAAGACTGGATCTAAAGGGGCCTGCTCTAGTAGTCAATTCTTTTTAATGACTGACAACAACAAATCCCATAAGGGATTGACTATAATGGGGTCCCTTATTTTGCCAAAACAAAAAAAATCATGCTTGCAGGACTTTTTTGGCCGTGCTTTTAGACTGCCTCCGAAACAGAAGCTCTGAATGGAGTCTCCAACGTCGATATGAATGTAGTCTTGCCAGGGTTTACAGAGATGAGGGTTCCCAAGCAGGCAACTCTTTCTTTTGGAAAGACTTGACCTGCATGTACACTTTAAAGGAAACCTGTCACCATGAAAATTATATCTAACCTACTGGTAGCATGTTATAAAGCAGGAGGAGCAGAGCAGATTGATATCTAGTATTTTGGGAAAAGATCTGGTATAACGTGATTAAAATCCCTGGCCTATCAAATTCCGACCAAGACTTACAAACTCTTAGTTTTCAGACATTTGGTCAACTCTGCCAGGGCTTGTCTACCCGCACCATGGAGACGTCCTTGTTCATCTGATGTATGGAAGACCTGACCACTTAACTACATGAGTGATGGGATTTTTTGGGAGAAATGTTTGTTCTACTGGCTAAATCACCAAGCCTCAAATATCATGACTGCTACTTAGCCCCAGCTGTGGGTTTGAGGGATTGGTAGTTGGCCCCAGAGTCCCTCTCCATCCCTATTTTACTCCCTTTTTTCATATATTTTTTCCGCTTTTGAACTGTCTTCTCTCTTTCCTTTTATTCATTTTCTTCCCCTTCCTCTACAGTTCTCTTATCCTCTTTGACATTCTCCACTTGTCTACTCCCCCCCCCCCATTATTCAGTTTCTCAGGACTTTGCTTCTATTTACTGATACTCTTCTTTTTTTGTTTCTTTGTAATTTTTACCTGTTTTTTCCCCAGTCATTTCTGACCTCCCCGAGGGTTGGTGCTTGTATGTTGCTTTATATTTCAAAAATGTTATAAATAAATAATTTTATATATAAAAAAAAATCCTGCTCTTTCTTGGTTAGGAGTCCCATGGGTGGTCTCTCTCAATAATTTGCAGCCTTCTCTATGTGCGTATGCATCCAGAATCAGCTGTACATAGGTTTTCAAAATATGGCTCACTTTATACTTTCCCTTTAATGTCAATCCGAGGTTTCCATATGGAGGATTAACCACTGGATGTATACTTTTGATGGTTGCATCCCTTACATATGAGTACGCATATTAAGAAAAAAAATTGTTCACATGGGAGAATTTGGTCAGGCAGAAAGCATGAACTTCAGGAATCTGCCTCAAAATCGGGACCACATACCGACGTGTAAATATACCTTAATACGGTGCAGGGAAAATCACCTGGGGATATGTAACCTTTGTTCCAGGAGCTTTCATGGCACATACTTAAACTTGCAGGGATAAACCGCTGTGTGAAAGGAGCCTAATCTGATGTATACCGCCAACTGAGAGCAAAAGAACGTACCTTTGGCTTCCGGTGGTATAATAGGAGCCTATGGGAATATGTAACCTTTGCTTCAGGAGCTTTCCTGACACATTCCTTAAATGTGCAGGGATAACACGCTGTATGAACGGAGCCTAACCCGGTCTTCCATTCTACTGTACAAAATTGTAACACCATGCTGTATTATCGCGTGTCTAAGCTGACACCACTTCACGTAAACGGCAGATAAACACTATTAAGTTCACGGAGAAGAACACATTTGTCCACTAATCATCCATTTGCCATTTCATTTACAAGTTCCCACTATGATGCCATATGCCAAATGCAATCTCTGAATTACAGGGCATGAAAGGTGCGGCATTATGATAGTATGGAAATAAAACAAATGAGCTCTTCAATGAGAAGTTAATTGTCTTTTAATTATCCAATTTCTCAAAGCCAACTAAAAAGATAGGACTAGCTAGAATAGGTCACTACGTCTTCCAGTAGAGCAGACATTAATCTGATAGATCCACCTTTCATTTCTCTCCCGTACTTGGCTTCATTCACTTGATGAAGGCTTTAGATTATTTTATTAAAATATGCAAATATCACAAAGCTCTTTAGATTGGATCCAAGTATAAAACCCCAATGTATTTATACATACACCTATGTAATGCCGCAGGCTTCTTTCTTAAGAGTCCTATAAGCAATCTTGGAGTTGGCATAAATTGCCTGCAATTGTTTTCTGACTACCATTGGTATAATAGGTTTTGAAATAATTTTATACTACTTTATGGGTTAGTCATTTAGAATCGACTAGTTTAGAAACCACAATAGGTTAGATTTAAGAATTCGTATTTTTAATACACTTGACTTGAATGTCCTCCGGAAAGTGCTGCCTGAAACGCCTGCTGTATGTTGTGTATGTTGGCTTTCAGCAATTGGATGCCCCATTTTGCATTTTTTTTTTTTTTCTCTTTAATTTGACAACCCTTCTTTTTTCTTTTACCCTGCCTCCGTGTAACATCTAGAATAAGAGGGGTCTCTCTCCCAGGACCTCTTCTGTTATTTAAAGCTGTGAGCCTTGTCATGCTGCAATTCACATTTCAGAGGTCTCCATCTGTTGAGTCCTCTTCAGAGCTCAATAGAAGAGCACTATATGGGGGGACAGGTCATAAAATGAAGCTGTCTACAACTATGCAACCACTTTGCGATTTGTGAATAATAGCACTAAAGTAAACTGGTGCTAATCTTTAGAGAGAGATTTCCTCCCAACAAGTCGATTTTACTTGTATTTATACAGAATTGATAAAAAAAAAAAAAAAATAGAAAATTAAGTCTGCTAGATATTGGACCCCAGAACCAAGAGTTAATATTTCATCTGATTTGGCAGAATATATGCATTGTGAAATTATAGTTATCTAATCTATCTTCCCAAGAGATTGCAAACCACTAGAACCATTGTGCAAGTGGTTTAAAGATTATTTCTTCTGCCATAAAAGACCATTAAATTGAGTATGAAAATAAACCAGTGCACCACATCCATTCTACGGGTCTGTGTACCTGGTAATAAAATGACTTTGATCATGAAATGATTGTTGGAGCTAGATAGGTTGGTCTTAGATTCTCAGAAAATGTAAACTTTCATGCATAGCAGTCTCCAGATTTGAGAGGATGGTGTGAAAAACTAGCAAAAATACAATCTCCAATAACCTTGTCGTCGACGAGTGCTACTAAATAAGCAGCACATTTGACCTTGAAATAGATGAACTCCAACACGAAAGACCATACTCAGGACCTTTCCTTTCACAAGCTAAGGACCTTTTATAGGTCATTTCTACAGTTGCAGAGGCTAACTAAAATTGGGCAGTTAATGGGATTTTCTAGGGAGTTTTGACATGCTGACTTATCTGGGTCCTATTTGTAAGGTACCTTGGGTTTCTGGACTGGTTTCGACCCTGGGTCATGCGATCAGAACCAGTGCCTGGCCCCTCGAGTCCCTCCTCCTGAGGGCTGGTATCATTATAGTAGTAAAACTAGTCACCATAGTACATCTAACTACCTGTGAATATAGGAAAAGAGGGAGCAGGTGGATTGACTTTGGGCCAGGTAGTGGTTCTGGACATGTGATCCAGGGTCGCAACCAGCCCCGGAAACCCAAGGTTTTGTCCAAATAGAAGTAAGTATTTATAGACTCCCTGGGTGACCCCTTTAATTGGTCATACCACTTCATGATTTTTCTTGATCAACAGGGCCATGCTCAATAAGCTCCCTTTTCTGGGCAACAGCTTCACATGCTTCTCAACCATCTACCCTACAGTCGGCCAAACACTGGAGTAGTTTGGTAGAGTAAAATGACTTTGATAAACTGACTTTCAATGCCAGTTTGCCATTGTCTAAATGCAACAAGTATCCGGTTACTGTTGATACTTGTTTTCCATTATGGCTCTCACGTCAAATCAAGCTGATGCCTTAAAAAAGGGTCTCACAAGAGAAAACTGAGCTGATGGTCTTGTCATCAGATCTCCATCGAATACAGCGCTTGGGAGATTTGCTGCATAAATGAATAGCTGTCACAGACCGAGATCCTCTAATGTTTCCACTACCTTGCTGGATATATACATTTATCTATATCTTTCAAAAATATGTTACCTCTCCTAGATCAAGGCTCCACAACTTCCATTATCCCTTGTATTTGTGTCTCAACCAGCCTGGTCTGAAGTTTCTGGCTCTGATCCTGCAGCTACATAATAGGAAAGAATCTTCCTTTAGTCATGCCTAAAGACCTCTTTATGTTTATCATCTCAACAAGAAAACCTCCCGCTGCTTTGGAACTTTTTTGTGTAAATCGCTCGTTTCTGTTGCAAAGAATTCTTGCCTTTAATTTCCAAAGAAGGGGCAGTATTCCTTTGAGCAGTGTCCCGGCTCTTCAGGCCGTCCTGATTGGTATTGTTTGGGAAATATGCAACAGATAGCAGGAACAGATGTCCTGCCTGGGCTCCAGACACCGCGGCTTCCAATATATTTTTTAATTTTTTTATCCACAATATAGTTTTTTTTTTTATAAATAACACTTGATAATGGTTCCATGTGTGTCCTTGTTTTACCTTCTTGATGGTTTTTATGGACTATTTTCCTAACAAGCTTTTATAGCATTGCATAGCGAGTTTCTCTTGCGTTCGTGGTAGAGTACAGTAGCGGTGGTTTATGAGAAACAGGTGCACTTAACGACGCCATCAATTGCTCTCGCTTACTTCATGACTGCTAATTATTACTTTATTATAACAAATAAACAGATGGCGGAACATTTACAAAGATGTTTGCTAGATCTGTTTTACGGACTATCCTATAAAATGTTTGTGTGCCAGCAGAACATTGATTTTAACTCTTTTGGTTTGAGGTTTGGCAATATTTAGTTGCTCAAAGTTCAGTTTAGCCATAAATCTTTCCTAGAGTTTGACGAAAAGTTGAATGTTAGAGGAAATGTTCCAGAGTTAACACAACCGTCATTTTGAAAGCGTTTCTCTGTGAAACAAGAAGTTCATGTTCATGTTCATGTTGGAGAAGGTGGTTGGTTAGCGTCATCTAAGTCTTAGGTTCTCACCTTGAGGCTCCTTGTATATCTCAGGGACTACCTGTCGTGTCTCTTATTTGGTCCCAATGCTGTACTTTTATCCACTTCAGGACCACCTATTTTTGGCCTTCCCTTCAGGATCAGAATTTTCAGATTTGCTATTTCACCATTTCAAGACTAATAACTTTTTTTTTTTTTTTGTATTAGAATAAGTTGTAGTTTCTACATGTACTGTTTTGGTATAAATGTATTTTATGGAAGAGTACTGTTGGGGAAGAGATGACAGTGGAGGGATATCTGTGCCGAAACTAACGGCACTGATCTCTCTAGCACCAGGGACACACACCGCCGAAGATGACACTGCGCTTTCTAGCAATATATAATACTGCCGATGTCAGAGGACATGAAAGGTCCTCTTTAACAAGAGGCTGCCCTTTATTTGGACCCAGACTGTCTCCAAAGTAGTGCCAGCCTGGGTAAATCATAGCTACAAGAGGGTCAACTTGTTTGTATTGTATCATGATCAGGCATGATTTTGACATTGACACGGTTAACTGCCGTTTTCCTGGCTGTTGCAGTGGAATTGCGGCTATGTATTTTATTGGCATTCAGGACTGTAATTGTGTGGGAACAGGGGTAGTGCCTGTGTGATGACTTAGATGCAGTGGTATTGCAAAGTGAATAGGAACTGAGCCACAATTGTTGCGGCACTTTACAGTGTACAGAGCAGTTCTGGCTCCATACAATTTGCAGGGTATCGGACCCCCACTGAAGTCATATTGATGGCTTATCCTAAGGATAGGTCATGAACATGGTGTATTGAAGTGTTCCATTAATATACAGCGCATTGTATGATTACTGCCTTGGATGGTACGTTGGTGGTGCTGTTTATTTAAGTTACAGAAGGGGGTGTTTGGCTAAGGCTAGGTTCACATCTGCAATGGAGTCTCTGTAGGAGACTCCGCTGCAGATTCTGTGTAAAATTGGCGGAGAGTAAAGTCCTACACGGAGGATTTTCTCTACGATGGTTTCAGTATAAAACCGTCAGAAACCCGGCTGACCCCATTATAGTCTATGAGGTCTGCGGGTAACCGCTTTCTAGTGGACAGACACTCTCTTTCGGGTCCCCATGCAGACCCAAATGACAGAGTGCCGAACGCTAGTGTGAAGAAACCGTGAGAAACGCTATTCTTCATAGTAGGTACGGAAAAGATGACATCAATTTTATACAGTTATGGTATTTATCAAGTGCGGAGAAAAGTATATGATCAATATCTCTGAAACTATACAGCCAGCTTGAGCATTAGAAAATAGTTGGTTGAAAGCAGAACGAATGATTGGCTGTACAAATGTTATCACAACTCGCTTCACTTTCCACATGTTCAAACATGGTGCCAAAAAGTGCTAGCTAAGTAGAGGAAAAAAATCCTCTACAACTTGCAGGCGGCCTTAGTTTGGCCAACATTCCCATACTCCTACAGCCTGGACAGATCAGTTTCCTGACAGATTATGAATTTACTATGATCAAGACTAAGGAAAACATGGCAGAATTTTGGCGGAACATATCCTACGCCAATGAACGTATCTGAATGGAAAGTTTAGAGAAGTGGTTAGAAACATTATTTCAACCCAACTGCTCCTAGTTTGGTGACACCATATTTTATGCATGAAGACCACCAATACTTGATTCCAGTCAAGTATACCGATGATACATAGCTACCATACTCTATGCCGTGTGATGGTCTTTGATTCTGTTCAACTTGAGCCGTAAGTTCTGAGAAACCAAAAAATGTTTTCAAGACCCCATATTTCCTAGACATTACCATTTTCAACTTCTGTACTTGCAATATTGAATTTCAGCCTCGGGACTATGGATAATAATCTTGCCTTCCATTCCCTTCGTTCTCACAGACTTGTACTGTCTTTTATTTCTTTTATACACTAACCCAATTTCAACCATGAACATACTCTGGTGTTGGGTTCGCCTCCAGTATAAATGATACGAGGAGACTTAACATCTGTTTGGATATCCATCATATCAATGTTTATGAAGTGTGGAACAGAAATTATTTGCGATTCCTCTTTCATGATCCGATTTTGTACAGTTCTTGATGACGATATACTTTGACATGCCCCAGCTAGTGTTCTGGATTGATCCCCGGGAACATCTGCTGTTGCTAGATTTTAGTTATGCAATATGTTTGGCCAGCTGGACAAAGGAAATTTCTAGTTTCTAAATAAAAAAAGATTTTTTACTTATATTATATTATAGTTTAAGATCAATGTCAATGTTTTTCTGATTATTTTAGAATGTTCATTAGGTTTAGAATTTGTATAACGCAAGTTTCATCTTAATCTACTGCTACAAAATGTATGTAGAATATGAAGAAATGCTTAAAGGGTTTATCCGATGGAATAACATTTTAGGCTAGGTTCATGAATGACAGAAAGTCCGTCTGCTAAAACAGCGGTTACCCGCAGACCTTATAGACTATAATGGGGTCCGTCGGGTTTCTGCTGTTTTAATACTGAAACCAGGCGATACCTTTTAGAGGCTAACTGAGTATATTTGATAAGTAAGCTTTCAAGAGTCTAGCTCTCTTCTTCAGACATGGTGTTATACAAGAACTGAAAATTCACAGATTTTTTATACACATGGTCTTCAAAGGATTTTAGAGTCCTTAAAAAAACCAAAACAAAATGCAATCTAAGTAGAGAAGTTATTTACAACAGGTCAAAAAACAATCTGGAAAGTTGTGGTGCGTGACAGAGGTACAACATTATAATTAATACTGAAACCAGCAGAGAGAAAAGTCCTCTGTACAAGACTTCTCTCTCCACCAATTTTCGGCGGATTCTGCGTTGGACTCTGACATAGATGTTAACCTAGCCTCAGAATTAATAGAATGGGCTAAAAAGAAATAAAATTAAGAAGTATTGCTGAACTCACAGAGCTAGGCTACTGTTTCGGCACAGTGCTTATTGGGTACCCACTGCTTTCTATTCATGGTTCTTTCCAAACACAGGCCCGCTAACCTGATCACTGGCCCCAGTAGTGACCCATCTCAGACAGTGAATAGCTTAATGGCATTTCTGGTTGTGTCGAGATGAGACCAGCCAGGACCACCTCAATTGTGACGTTAACTGTGGCTAGTGGGACACAGTAAGCATCGGAATTGCTGTGGCAGGAGATCTGTAAGTTAAAGAGGACCTTTTATGTCCTCCAAGTCAGGGCGTGTTATATACCATTACAATGCTGGCCTTACAGCTTAGGCTACGTTCACATCTGCACCACAAAGTCAGTCGAAAATCAGCGAAGGAAACAACGGTCACCTTACAGACCCCATTATAGTCAATGGGGTCCACTGAGCATTGGTTGTCTAACTGCTGTTTTAGTGGTCCGCTTCTCCAGTGTTCGGGTACCCCAATGGATTTTAACAATGGAGAGCCAGCGCTAGTGTGAACCTAGCATCAGTGTTCTCGCTGGGCAGTCAGAAATGCCCCCTGTTGATACTTTTATAGTCTTATACTGTTAAAGGGCTGTTCCTCATTGTCCAGCAGTGACGCTAGGATGTAAGGCTGGCCCCACTGACAGTATAGTGATCTCTGTACACAAAACTAATGACCCTAATATCTCTGGTATGTGTGAAGATACCGACAAAACTGATAGTAGTGGGCTAGAGGTTAAATGTAGTCAGAATTTGTTATTGGCTGAATGATTTTTTTTTTTTTTCTTCTCATATGACTCGGGCAAACTTTGAAGGGTAGGTATTTTGTAGGACTGGATTCGTAGAAGTGTTTTTCAGTATAATTACCGAGCGAAGTACATTTCTATGGTTCATCAGTTTTCTTAAATAATTGGATTACTAGGTTTTCTTGTAGAGAACAATACACAAAGGTGTTCAGATCAAATCTGTGCAGCTGTTTTCCCTATCACACCATCTCTATATGCACTGCAGTTGTAGACATTAGCTGGCACGTACTTGTGTGGCCGAGGCTTCACAGCCATTTAACACATCAACATTGTCTCACTTAGTTTTCATTAGATTTTGTGAGTCCTTATAAAGAGGGTGTCAGGTCCAAAATGCCCCTCAAACCAATTTAATAGGAGCAGAAACTTTTCTGTCGCCACAAATGGATGAGGCAATGCAGAGATAATCATCTTTTTATGGATATGCAAATCAGGCTACAAGTGCACCAGGGGCTAAAAATGTCAATGACTGTTGAATGGGTGCTGTTTTTGGTGGTGATTCTGGAGGATAGTCACAACATTTGCAGCCATCTGTAGGCAATTGTGACAAATTGGTCTGCTTTTGCTTTTTGACTGATTTGCATATCCCTAAAAGGATGATTGTCTCTTCATTGCTTCATCAGTCTGTGACCACAACAATAGCTTTCTGGTCCTATTACAGGTGCTCTTTGTTCCCAGTGGATTTTCCATATTCATCACAATATGATCCAGGGGTTTCTGACACCCGGACCCCATGCAGATCAGCTGTTCAGCGTAGTGGATGATTAGCATTTGAAAGCTGCTTCGATTCAAGTAATAGGAGCGGCTCTGCAGCCCTGTCCACTACATGGCAGTGGTCGCATGTAATTGCAGTGCCACTCCTGTTATTTGGATCGGAGCAGCCTGCACATGCTACCCATTCACTGCCTCAGCTTCTGGAGGCTTCCAGAGCAGCTGATCTGTATGGGGGTAGGGTGCAGGATAGGTTATCTATACGAAATCGGTTTTAGGGACCGCAAAACAGCACTGATACTGGTTTCGGAAGCATTTTGGACTTTTTAAGAGAATCCTGTTTCATTGCAGGCCTATGATGTTGCATATATACATACTAATTCATGTGGTGACCATAGTTTATTAGTGGAGATCACATACAATGGAGCACTGCAACATAACAGGGTTGCAAAATGAGCTAATCCTGTTGCGTTGGAGCCTTGCCTTACTTGTATAGGCCTCATTCACCTTCTTGTGTGGCTTTGAATATTCCTGCAGTCCTCATGTTTCCCATCTCCTAGCCTGCTGCTTTGCTCAATCTTCACCACCTGCTGTTCTCATACATCTCCACCAGCTGCCTCTGCTACACACCTGCTTCCAGCGAGCCACCTGTGTGCGCATCTTGTGTCCTTCTAGATTGCACTTGCAGGCCTCTAATAAGATGCTGTTAAGTTTGGTCTCTGTGCAGACAGTTACAAATTTATGATCAGGTATTTAAAGCGTAACTAAACTTTCGGACAACTTTTGATTTTCTAGCAGCTTTTGTGTCAATAATAATTTTAGTAATATACTTTATTAACAAATTTTGTCTCTTTTATGTGAAATCCTGCATCTCTTTATTCTTCTCCTTGCTTCTATATTTAGAGCTCTCTCCTGCTTCTCACTGTGTACAGAGTAGGAGCCTGTGTGTGTACTGAAGAGAAAATCTGCAGGGGGAGGGTCACTATCAAAGCGTTAGATCGCGGGCATTATAAAATGTAGGAACTTGCTTCTGGTGTCATATGAAAGAGGAGATTCTCTTCTTTTATATGACACTAAGTTGTGGTACCTTTATTATTTCCAGAGATGATATCATCAGTTGACAACATAGTCGGGATTGGGATATTTATATGTACCTGCTCCCAATCCTTACTGTGTTTTCAACTGATGATATGTCTGGAAATAATACAGTGACTTAGTGTAGAATCTCCTCTTTCATATGACACCAGAAGCATTTTACTATGTTTTATAACCCTGCCCGACACTTATTTTCCCTGCATTACACACAAGCCCATACACAGTGAGAAGCAGGAACAGCTCTCAATAGAGAAGCAAGAGAAGGGATAAAGAGATGCCGGATTTCACAGAAAGAGACCAAAATGTGTTAGGCCCGGTTCACATCTGCGTTCGGTGATTCTGCTTGGGGACCCCCCGAACGGAAACCTATACGCATAAAAAAGCGGTTTACCCAGGCTTGCAGCACTTTCCTTTCCGCTTGCTTCATGCGGAAACCACATGGGCCCACTATGGGGTCCGCGGGTTTCCCAGGTAAATTGCTTTGTATGTGTACAGGTTTCCGTTCGGGGGTCCCCAAGAGGACTCCCCGAACGGAAACCTGAACGCAGATGTGAACCGGGCCTTAATAAAGTATATTACTAAATTTATTAATGTCACAAATACTGCCAGAAAATTTAAAGTTATTGGAAAGTTTAGTTCTGTTTTAAAGGATTAGGAGGAAAACCATTTTTGGACAATGACTGTGTCTAGGAGACGTTCTGCCGCTTTTGGACAAGGATGAAACTGTCCTTCAGCTGGGTTATTATGTAACATTAAAAATGACCAAATGACTGATCTTGATCTAGAGAGCAAACATGTCCCAGCTCTAAATAGGGTTTGTTTGAGCATAAAACTATTTCAGTTTAGATATTAGAATGATGCATGGTGACAGTATGGTATTGTTGTGCGTGGTATATACAGTGTGTGGGAGTTGAGTGCAGAAGTCTTCCTAACATTACTCTACAGTATAATGAAAATGCTTACATTGTTTAAGGGTATGTTCCATGTAGCAGTTAATGTAGTTTTTACAGGTTAAATTAATGCGTTCACTGAGAAAACTGCAGTCGGTGATCTGCTGTATGAAGGGGCTGCTGCTTACCAAGGACAGCACCTTATATTTGTACAGTGGCTGTGCTTGGAACCACAGCTCAGCCCATTCACTTGAATGGGGCTGAACTGCAGTCAGGCCATGTGACCGATAAATGTGATGTCAGTGCCGCAACATCTATATACAGTTACTCCACAGGAGTCCAGGGTGTCAGACCCCCCATGGATCATTAATTGGTAACCTATACTACGGATCTGTCCTTAACTAAAAAGTTCTGGAAAACCCCTTTTAAACAGAGAAAATATCTGGAGCAGCAGGAATGCTCATTTTTGATAATTTTACATAGGTAAATTATCAGTATTAGATCTGTGGGGGTCCGAGGTAGATATCGCAGTGCTGTCCCAATGAAATCTATGGGGCAGCGTTCCACTACCTACTTTCGCCGCTACAGTTTGTACGCAAGTGAGCAACATGTCTCGCGGTATGTAAAGAGTACTGAGAGCTGCGCTGTCTGGGTACTGGTGATACACAGAACCCCGCAGATCTTATGTTAAAAAACGGGATAACCCCTTTAATGTGGTGTAAGTTCAGAAAGCCAGTTTTTTTGTTGTAAAGTTTACCATAATTTTGGCATATTTTCATCTGTAAATCTACCCCAGTATGTTTTTTTTTTTTTTTTTTTTTTTTTTTTTGCACAGTGTGTCAGTAAAATTAGGTAATACATTCTGTGTTTGTCTAATAGTTTTGATGCTTTTGAGTATCAACTCCTAAGGTACCAAACCATATTGGTAAAAAAGGGTTTCCCATAGTAAGAGAGTAAGAGTCTTGCCATATTTTCAAGATGTTACTTAGTACTGGAAACTGCAGTCTTGCCATATTTTCAAGATGAGCCAGATGGGTAAATTGCTGTATTTTATTTATTTTTTTGTTTATATATTTTGTATTTTTTTTTAATTTATGGGACCTAATCCCCGGCATACCTCTATCATGGTGGCACCTCCTCAGGGAAAGTAATGTGACGTCTCTATTATGGCATTGGTTCTATTGGATCACGTATTTTTGACATTTTGCAAATCTATAAACTGGTTGTGTCTTTATTCATCATTCGATACTAGTTTATTGTACTCTCTAACTTTATTTTTATTGGGTTTGCTTTTTTTTGCTCATAGTTGGAGGCCATTCATTGTCATGTCGAGGTCCCCAGTATACAATAACACAAGCTGTGTCCTGTGAGGCTCAATGTCCCTTGCAAAGGGTGAAAATCTATGAAAAGAATGACTTTTTGAATTTGTTTTTGACCAGTTTTGGTCTTGTGTGATCTTATTAAACTCCGAGGCTCGTAGTGCACATTTAATCCTATGAGAGGCCTAATAAAATGTCTGGTCCCAGGGTGGGATGCTTTTTATCTGAATAAATGTTTCACATTCGACAGTTGTTCGCTGAGGACTCTCAGATACATAGCTGGCATTGTGCGGCCGGACAATACTGGTTGGATGGCTTTGAATCCTCAGGGGGTGCTGAATACGAGTGTTGCTAGGCAGGATGGAGAGATTACATTAGCAGGACAGGCACTCTCAGTAGGAGAGAAAGTGGTAGGGAAACAAAAAAGCCATTGCTCTCTTTACAGTTTGAGCTTGGAATAACTGGAACTTCCTGTCCAAACTACTGATAAAACTCCACACCTACTGTACACTTCTTTTAAGGCTTTGTAATACAAATATGAGAGCTGGAACCCCGCACATTAGGCGTCTCGTATTACTTAAGGGGATACTGCAGAGAGGCGGATAATAGGATTTATGCACATGTAGCTGCTGTGTGGGCCACAAGTGCTTGTTTGCTAAAATCCCAGCCTTTCTCTCATTCCCAAATCGAGAACCTCTTCTTATTTGGATGTGAAGATCTTTAATATTAGAGCTCCTGAAATGGACCGCAATTGTTATTTACAGTATGGTGTAGAAGTTTTAGGCAGGTGTGGAATAAAATGCTGCAAAGTAAGAAATAGAAGTGTTAATAGTTTATTTTTGTCATTTAACAAAATGAAGTAAATGAACAAAAGAGAAATTTAAATCCCATCAATATTTGGTGCGACCTTTGCCTTCCATGAATTCTTCTAGGTACACTTGCAGACAGTTTTTGAAGGATCTTGGCAGGGAGGTTGTTCCAAACATCTTAGAAATCGTCTGTGGATGTAGGCTTGCTCCAGTCCATCTCTTCATGTAATCCCAGACAGATTGGATGATATTGGGAAGGGGGAGGTTGTGGGGGGCCATATCATCACTTCCAGGTCTCCTCCGCCAAAGGACGATCACACCAAATATTGATGGGATTTAGATTTCTTTTTTGTTTTTCAAACTTTTTTTTTTTCATAATCTTTTTTTTTCCTTTCATGTGTCCCACTTATTTCTGCTGCTGATCTGTGTTTCTGAGGGTAGGTTCTTGACATGATCAGTCTCCTTCCCCCCTCCGGCAGCTGGCTATATAATCCCTTCTTAGGGTATGTTGACACAGCAGAATTTCGACCTGAATCTGCTTCCCATTGTTTTTCCTAGGTTAGACAGTGTGAGTCCTGTTTAAGCTAAGTTCACACTAGCGCTGTCTCCGTTATTCAGGTCCGTCAGGGGACCTGAACAACGCAGAAGTGAACCGAAAAAAGAGCGGTTATATACGGAGCCCAGTGGACCATTGAGTATAATGGGGTCCATTGTTTTTAAACTGAAACCAGTGGAGGAAAAAGTCCTCCATGCAGGACTTTTTTCTCAGACAATTTTCGTCAGACTCTGCAACAGAGACTCCAGCAGAGACTCCAGCACAGCTGTGAACGTAGCCTTACCCTGCCCATACAGGCTGGCCGTCTTCATGCACGGTTTCAAGCTGTCTTAGCCTGTGTGGATAGGCTAAGCTGAACTTCTGTAAATCTCCTGTCAGGATTTACTCTGAAATCTCGCTCTAAAACTTATACACTAATATATGACATAGCTCAGCTTTTCTCTCTATATAATATCCTGTTCTTAGATTGGGCCACAGAAATCGCCTGACTGCTTTGCTTCAATTAGGGCTACTTCTTTTCATGTGCCCTATATGACTTGGGACTCCCTCTGTTACCCACCACCATCAGATACTAGTCACTAGGAGGACGCAGCGTGACCATGTATTATATGGTCATCCACAGCTACCCCTGCACGATCACTATTTAGAAGCGATGAGGTAAGGCTCATTAATAAGGTTTAATTATTAGTTAGCTGCAGTTTTGTATTGATCTGTACCATGTCCGATATAGCGGTGTCAATTGATTACTTTTCCCTGTTGGCAGGAACAGAACCCAGTCAAGTACGTTTGTTACTAATATTAATTACAAGAAGAGAAACAATTTGGAGTCGAATGTTGGGCAGGGAGAATAGTTAAAGGGGCTGTGCTGTTATGGACACTTATTACCTATCCCCAGAACATAGGATAAGTGTCTGATCGCAAAGTCCCCCTAAAGCCACCTTATGAATGGAGCACCAGCCACATAATCGCAGTGAAGCTCCATTCACAAGGCAGCTTTAGGGGTCCTTTCAGCGATCAGACACTTATGTTACTAAAACAGACATGTTAGGAGAGGTGTCTGGTCCTCTCTAATCTTTCTATAGGAGCACTTGAGTATTAGGAGCGGCTCTGCAGCCTGTCCACCATTTGACAGTGGTTCCAGGGAGCTGCAGCGCCGCTTCTGTTACTTTAGTAGTAGACTTCATACGCTCTCCTTCCACTGCAGCAGCTTCCAGAGCAGCTGATATATACGGGACCCAGGTATCAGAACATACTGATGACCTATTCTGTA
The DNA here is from genome assembly GCA_947044405.1 of Leptodactylus fallax. Classification (NCBI taxonomy): domain Eukaryota; kingdom Metazoa; phylum Chordata; class Amphibia; order Anura; family Leptodactylidae; genus Leptodactylus; species Leptodactylus fallax. Next base: position 541,827 of record CAMRHE010000067.1, on the reverse strand, counting down.
GAAAATCCATTTGGGGCTGAAAAACCCCTTTAATTTCCTAGTGAGACAGGGCATCATGGCTGCATTTATCAAGCCTCTTTGAAAAAGGTGCAAAAAAATGGGCAAGTGCACTCCAGGATCTCAGTAACCTAAAATAACTGACTTATCTGACCACATTGGAATCACAAGTTCCATTAGGTGAATTTTGTGCAAAACTTGTAATGCCATTGCGTCTTTTTTGTAAATAAGGCGCATGAAATACGGAAGTACAAAAAAAGCACATGCCAAGAAAAGGTGCAAAAAATAATATATGGGCCCCCCTTATGTGCCGATAAAAAGAATAAAAAAAATGGAAAACCCATGGTTTGATATAACCTGGAATACATTGCTCAGCCGTTTTATTCCACTCCAATCTCCTTGTCCTGACCCAATCTCCTAAAGACTCCAGTATTATTCAGCGCATAATGAGGTGAAATCTTTAGGAATAAATCACAAAGCCGTATCAGCCATTTGCAATCAATCAAGTGATTGGCTCGTTCGGCCGCTCATTGGTTGGCCCCATCACAAGCACTTTGCATTATATACAGCAGTAAATAACCCTTGTTAATGGAGCAGAAACAAGTTGATTTATTTGGAAAAGGGGTTTAGCCGAGCGCCATCTCCACGCCATGTATAACGTGCCCTTAATTGGGCTAGTGTAGCAATTTGCATGCACAAAAGTTTTATTAAAAACATCTGTGCTCGAGAGGCATGAAGCCATCCCGGCAAACTATTAATTGGGGAAATAGTTAGCAGATAAAGGCTTAAGAAAAGAGAGAGCCCTCAGCGCCATGCATTTTCATGAAGTAGGGGACGGATGCCAGTCCTACATCTGAGGCGAGAATTACATTTATTTGTTTTCCAAACTGCTCTATTTTGTTACTGTTTACTGTAAATGAATCTTCTGCATCGGTGTCGGGCTTGCTAATTCCTCCGCCTGCACTAGCCAGCACAAATGACTTCTGCCCTCCTTCCAATCTATCTTGGGCATCATTTCTTAAAGGCAGAGATTTCATGATTTAGTTGCAGTTAGATCAGTTGACAGATGAGATGCCCGTGTTTGCATTGTAGTACTAGACTGCCAAAAACAGGATCTAAAAAATATGGACACTTTTGACAGAGAGAAATGTTTACATACATCAGTGGTTACATTCAGATATACAACTGCACTAAATTTCTGGCTGCAATTTTCATTCATTTTTATTTTCACACTGATATACAGTCCCAGTTTCCAACTTTTCTTATGTGGACGTGTCCCTCCCAGTAATTCTTGCTTGTTCTGAGATGCTGTTGTCTTCACTAGCTTGTATGTATCAGTGCAACCTCATCCCTTTACTGCTTTATCTTTTATGACTCATAAGGGATCCTTTATCACTTGTGCCAACAGACACTGATGCTGAGGTGAAACATGTGAATTCCTCCCTCCTCTCCCTACAGAGTATGCTTTGGTTGAGCTATACACTGATACACAACCTGAGGGACCTGTAAACTTGCCCTGCAGACTAAGTGCTCAGTACTATACACATTGATACAGTATAGCTTCAGTGATCTTCCCCCACCTGAAGACTTGGATGCTTTCCATGTCTCTTCTAGTCTTTTTTAGTTTTTCATTTATGAATAAACAATAAAGAATATTTCAGTTCAGGTGTCCATAGCCTTTGATAGTCCCATACTCATGGTTAAATGTGTAGCTCAGTAGGTGACGAGGCGTGACGTGTAAAGTACTGCAGTAGTTATAGTGAACTAGGCTGCGCCATGGTCATCCTATAAGCTCTGGAAAGTAAAAGCACAAGGTACGTGGCCCTCCCTCCCTCCACCATTCCAGAGTTAGACTTTACTTCTTGTTAGTTGCTTACTGGCGCATTCTGCTGCATTTTATTTATGTACCTGCTTTGTATTTTGCTGTATACACAAGTACAGAGAACGCTTGCCTTCATCCATTACTATTGACGTGTATACGGAAATAAAAGTAGTCATTAGTGCTTTGAGGCTACCTAGGTGCTGATGCTGAATTGCAAGTCGCGGCGGTGCTGATGAATTGATGAAGACTCAGTGTAGGGACAAGGTCAGGACTGTTTGCCATTATGTAAATCTATCAGTCACTGGAGTTTGATTTTCGGAGATGGTCAGAAAATACAATAGCTTTCTGTTCCCATTCTAGATGTGTTTGTGAAAATGTCAGTGGTGTTTGAGGAGGTTGTTATAGTCATTCATATGGACACGTACAATTATGTGTCTGCAATGTGTTTATTGAACGGAGCTCGGACATGGATTTGCAACTTAGTGGTTCAGGTTTTGTGTGATAGGGGCTAGTTACCTAATGGAATATGGTTAGGGTTTGCTCACACTGAGGAATTTGGAGCTGAAAATCAGCCTCAAAATCTGTTCCAATTTCTGCCTGATATATGCATCTCATTCATTCCAGTCGGAGACAGATTTTTCTTGTTAGCTTTTTTTTTTTTTTCAGCTAGCAGAAAAAAGAAGCATCTTGCAGTGATTCTGCCTGAAACTCCCATAGGAATGAATGGGAGGCAGATTTTTGAGCTGTTTTTGGAGCAGATTTTCAGGAGCAACATCAAAACAAGCCTCCAAAATCTGCTTCAAATTCCCTAAGGCTGAGGCCCCAGGTTGCGGAAACGCAGCTTTATTTGTTGCAGATTTTGCTGCAGTCTTTTGAGCCAAAGCCAAGAATGGCTACTTAAGGAATGGTACATATATAGTTCTTATACTTCTACCTTCCACTTCTGGCTTTGGCTCAGAAAACGCAGAAAAATCTGCAACAAAAAAAGCTGCATTTCTGTAGCGTCGGGCCTCAGCCTAAAGTAGATTTTTCTCTTGGTCAAACTCCTTCGTGTGAACATCCCCCAACTCCCATACGAAGACTCCAACGCTAAGGTGAATCCAGCCTTGCATACATCAGAAGAATACATGTCCATGCTGAAAGGAACTGAGGATAATATGGGAGGTGAAAAGTAGGTCCTGATGCCCCTAACTCGATGCTTGCCTGTGTTCCCCGCCAACCCTAATTATTAATGCTCCGCAGTTATTACAATATGACTTTTCTGCAGAAAAGTGCGGCTTTTTAGGTTTTTTTTTTTCTGGTATAAATCCTTTTTTATTGAATTCCTTTGGATTTCTTAAGGAGTCAGTAGTTACACACTGTTTTTATTTTGCTCTTGTTCTTCATGGACTGTGATTTGTGCCAGAAAATCTGTAAAAATTGGATTTATATTTAGCGATGTTCTATAAAACAATTTGATTCAGGGCTAGACAATGCTGGTTCTCTGGAGGAGAAATTCTGACAGCTGTGAACCATATAAAATTAAATGTCTGCATGACTGCCGAGCATTAAAGTGTAACTGTCTCCGACTCCCAGTTTAGCTGGATACTTTTTAGGCTAAAACAGTATTGAACCTGGTTTTCTAGCATGGTGGCGGTTTCGGCACTACCAAAAGCTTTGATGCACAGATCATTTTTTATAGAACATACATTGTGGGGCTGTGGAGTCGGTAAGCCTAACCACCGACTCTGACTACTCTGTTTCTCCACAGCCTGACTTCGACTCTTGACTCCTGACTGACAGTCAGAAGCAGTAAAAATCCTCTAATTCATGAAAAAAAGCTAGCGATTGAATTCCTGTGAAAGTTAATATGTAGCAAATTATGTATCTATTTAATTTATACAATAATAGATATTCATAATTGTATAACAGAATTAAAAATAACTTTTTTCTGACTCCACCTAAAACTGGATCTGACTCCACAGCCGTACTTATATCTGGGTGGAGAAATCACTGTTTTAAGGCTAAAGCCCCACGTTTCGGAAAAACTGCAGATTTTGCTGCATTTTTTGAGCCAAATAGAGTGGATTTAATGGAAGAGAGAAGTGTAAGAGCTTCCTGTATATTTTCCATTCCTTTTCAAGCCACAATTGATTTTGGCTCAAAAAACCACAGAAAAATCGGCAACAAAAAAGCAGCTTTTGCCTGCATGCTATTAAGCATCTGGGGTTTACGGTCCCAAACCTCTGTATCAGACCTCTACTCACCAATGGTACCCTTCGGAATTAAAGCTTGAAGGTGCCTGATGTCCACTGAGATGAGTCAACTGGGGGCTTAGCTTAGGCGCATGCACACTGCGTGCAGTGAACTTGTGGTCTGCACACATCACTTCACTGCACATGCAGCCAAAGTGCAGAACATGTGCAGTGAATCCAGTTATATTAACCTATCCTTCACTGCATGCAGCTCTCATGTGCCGTAGTCCCTCAGCAGACAACTAGCATCTGCAAGGTTTGATTCCTAAGGATATCAGCAGCGAGTGTTGGTATGACGCAGAGGTCGGGGACCCTGAACTCCAGCTGCTGAACAGCATGGTGGCAGTTTAGTCCCAAATAGCCTGACAAGTTCCCTTTAATGTACTTTCTGAGGCCAGTGATTGGCTGCAGCAATCACATGAGTGATCTGTGTGACGTCATTCTGTAGGATCGGCAGGGACACCACCTTGTTGGTGATGGTGCAGCTCTAGATATAACGGATAAGGAAAGATATTTTTTTTAATGTATACCATTTCCTGCTGCTAGTCAATCTTCTGAAAACCCCAGACAAGCCCATTACTATGTTGGTGTCTTACATTTTACGAGGCTGATTTTTACATAAAGATTGCTGCCGCTGCAGAAAGAATAACCGTACATGTACAATATATTAGAAACGCATACATACTTCTACTGGCTCTCTCTCTATTCCTTGGCACATACTATTAGTTTTAATATTGATTTCTTAGCAGGCTTCTTGGCAAACTGAAACCCAAGTAGGAAGGACGGCAATTTAATTAATAAGTGTTTTCGAGGGATAAAGCAAATGGGATATGGTTTTATGAGTGTTTGCCAGGTTATGTAATATCAGAGCGGCTTGTGGTTTATGTAAGACACTGACAGTCATTTACAATGATTTAAAGGGATATTCTCCATTTATATTTCCATCCTGTATATAGATCCGCTAATTGCCTTTAATAGAAGTAAAAGTCCAACAAATTGGCAAGAGACAAGAAATTCATATATGCTTAAAGGGAGTCTACGAAATCCAAAATGCCTCCCAGCCAATAATAGTGCCATGCAGGAACAGAAACATATCTTGTGGCCAGAAACCGATGAAGCAATGCAAGGCATCTATTAAAGGAGGATAGGCACATCAGTCTGCAAGTGCTTTGGGGGTGGGGCCTGATTTGCATACAAACAGCTGCAAGTGCTGCAGTTCTCCTCTAGGCTCGCAACCCAATACCTTTCCCCTCTATTAGCCATGACTGACATTTTCAGTCTCTGGCTGACATTCTGACATCGCCATGTATATTAGCCCTTTATTATGACATCACTGAGATTCTTATCCATTTACTGTGACATGTCTGTGTATTAGTCTTGTATTGTATCACTGTGTGCATTATTCATGTACTGTGACATCACTATGTAAGTTACTCTTGTACTGTGACATCACTGTGTCCGTTATTCTTGTACTGTGACATCACTGTGTCCATTATTCTTGTACTGTGACATCACTTTATGCCTAATCCCTGTTAATCGGAGCAACTTACTTTGCTAAGCAAAGAATTGCTATAGATGGTACTAACATTTTCTGTAGTTTTACTTTAACCCAGGATAATATTTTATTTCTTGTCCTTAAATGGTCACTAACTTTTGAACAGACGTTGTAATATATGCCTCTTTATCCATTTTCTCCATGCTCTTTTCCTCTTTATCCACCAATCCCTTCTCATTCTGAAATCTCTGCTAAGTCTGTCTTGCTCTCCCAGACAGACTGTGAGCTTACAAAATCTGATCCTGAAAAGTTTTCCAAAAGGTTAGGTACACTTTTTCAGGGATTTAGTCAACCACTTACATCTCATGTGTAAAGTATAATGGGTTTTTGTATAGTGGAGGATGTTGTATTAGGGCCACATTATTGTATCAGAGCCTGTTCCTGTTTAAGGATCATAAGGTATTGTACTGTTCTGGGTAAGTCTGATCTTAAGACTGTATTATGTTACTATGTAATGTATTGCACTCATAAGCTGTAACCACGTCGGCTTTTGACTGTCTGTATGTATTTATAAAGAAAAATCAATACTGCAAATGAGAAGCGAACGTTCCTGTGGCCATCATGGTGGTGATAAGTGAATTCTTCTAGTTGCATTTCTTCAGCTTCCCCCATCTTCCGTCGCGTTGATACGCTCTCCTGCAGGGCATATTAATGCACAGTCATTTTCTGCCTATCCATAGGTGTTAAGAGTAAGTGCATAATGAAAGTTAATATATATTGTAATAGTCAACGCTGTTCTGTTCTGACTCAGCTGGTGCTCTCTGTATTGCATGTGCAGGTTTTTTGAGGTCAGCGTACAAAGATCATTCAAGCCTGATTCCTTTTTAACTGGACTTTGTCTGGAAAATAAACATGTGCAGGGCTTGTTTTCTAGTCATCGGCCAACACAGACAGGAGAAGGCCGAGTCAGCAAGCCCCACGTAGCCAGAAAGGCCCTGAACCTATTCACTGCTCACATGTACATGCCTCCCAGCGTGTTGATTATTTTATGTGCTGACTAAAAAATGCATCAATTCATCCAGCCTTTAATATGTCCAAAGGCAGCGATGTATTATGAGGTTGGCCGACCGCTCCAGTAAGTCTATGGAAACTAGAAATGCAGTGTACTTCTTTTCTTTTCATAGTATGATCTGCAACTGACTGAATGACTAATGCACAAAAAACACATACTATTTTGACACTGTCCTAAAACCTGCCCTCGCCCCGCCCCCCAGGGTTCAAAGGTAAAAAATTACCTGTTGGATCGGGGGAGGAGTGGGTGGAGCAATCTAAGGAGCCAAACACTGCCTTTGATCACATGACCCAGGGGTCGTGACGTTGCCGGAACCAGGAATAAATACTCCCCGGACAATCCCTTTTAAGGAAATGAAAAAGCGAGCCAAAAGGGGAGAAGTCCCTAGCCTGAAGAGTTTACTATCTAAATGTAGTCTTTATTCAAAATTATCCTTCAATTCTGTGTCTACAGCTTTTGTGCAGACCTATGTGTCACCATGGTAACAGACTACAAATACGTTTTTGCTTCCTGGCCCTGCAGTTACAGTCTTTTCTATAGTTCCCTCTCAGACTCCATTGACCCCACATGAGACTCCTCTGGTAGCACCTTATCTCCCAGAGAAGCAAAGTATTATGCGCGAATAAAATTCAGCATGCCCAGTTCTTTCTTCCCCTGATATATGCTGAACAGACACATAGGGTATTATGGGTGCATGCATCAGGCTAGGTTCACATCTGCATTGGGGTCTCCATTCAAGACTCCGCCGCAGATTACACTTAATTTGGCAGGGAGAAAAGGCCTGCAAGGTTTCAGTATAAAATTGGCGGAAACCAGACGGAGCCCATTATAGTCTATTGGGTCCGTGGGTTTCCACATGTAACCTCTTTTTAATCAGACAGGGTTTCCATCTTTCGGGTCCACGTACAGGTCCTGAATAACAAAAAACCCAAATGCCAGTGTGAACCTAGGGTCAGTTACAAGGAAAGGGAGCTAGTAATATCTGTACCTATTTAATTTCCTAGGCAAGTTGTGTAAATGATCAGAATCACATTGATCTTTTTGCTCAAGTGTATTGCCTTTTTTTTTTTTTTTTTTTAATCGCCTGGCAAGGCTTCAGATCATAAATGCTGTATACTCACCTCTCCATTCGGGTCATCCAGTGGTGAGTCTCTATTTAGGTCCCCAGTCTTTGTTTACCTGCTGCTACCTATTAATCCGGTCGTAAAGAGCATCTAAAAAAAGAATTTTTATTGTCTCGTTGCAAATTTACAACAACAAAAAATTCTAGAAGACCAAATTCCCAAGTGTCTATTTTCACTTAAAAATGATGTGCAGTCCATAACACTGAAGTGCACCCTGACTGATGACTTCTGAGAAGATGTAATAATTCTACCTGCGTTGTATGCTTCCTGGCTTTTGTCAAACTGTTTGTGTAGGTAATGAGGCAGTATATAGCTCGCTGCTTCTCCGTGTCAAAAGGTAACATAATTATCATTCATCGCTGCGTCTGTCCTCATTGACCTGACAGCAGGCCGGGAATAGATTATCCAAATGTGGTTTTACCAACCTGTTTTCAGGTCGGTTTTGATACCCAGCGGAGATGGCATCATTTACGTATGGGGTTAAAGATGGGAGGTGATGAGTGTCTATTCTGACATAGCAGAAGGTGGAAGCTTCTGGTCAGTAACTCTGAATTATTATTATTATTATTCGCTGCTGGTCAGTCAGTTCTTAATATTTTGTGACCATATTGTTTATCCTTAAGGCCTCATGCACATGAGTGTGCCGTCCGAGGGGGAGATTTTATAGTACAATGCTCTTGGATGATATCTGAGTGTCATCCTAGTGCCCTCCGTCCCACATTGACTACAATGGGAGGCTCTGTTCTGATGCCATGGAATGGACCTGCTCTATAATCAGTGGGACGAGCATTGGACCCCCCCATTGCAAGAGCCTCGGCCTGCACATTCAGTCATGTACATGAGGCCTAAGGGTATGCATTTCAGAAATTGAAGAGGAGTTTGAGACAGACTTCTGCCTCAATTTCCATGGTGTGAACAGGCCCCTATATAGTTTTTTGGAAAAAGATTTTGAATAACTTTTTCATTTTAATTTCTGCTCCGTCTCAACTTAGGAGTCCAGTGGGCGGTCCTAGTCACTGATTGACCATTAGCCTTGTATGATCATTTATACAAGGTAGGCTCTCTACCATTGAAAAGACCGCCCACTGATCTCTTAAGATGGCCATACACGTTACTGATATAAGCTGAATCTGACACTGATCTGCAGATAAATATTTCATGGGTATGGCCAGCTATAGGCCCAGAGTGAACAGGAATTTAAAGGGGTGTCCTTCCTCTTCTCATGAAGTCGTATCACAACAGTTGGCCACATGACCAATGGATGTGATGTCACTTCCTGAGAACAGGAAATGGAGCTCCGTATCATAGCCCTGGAGTACCCCCTTAAGTAAAGTCATATGGAATCTTTACCTACAAAGCTATGCAGCAAATATCAATCTACTCAGCCCCTCCTGCCCTATAACGTGCTACCTGACACCATGTTCAGCATGACAGGTTCCCCTTAAAGTTGTGTGTCTCTAAATAGTGTGGTCATTGCTACTTTTATAGTATCCGTCCTTTTTCTGCTTTGTCTTCTGTCTTCATCTCCTCTGAGTTTGGTTGTCTTTCCTAATGATCTTTTTGTTCTTGCACTCTGTCCGATATAAGACCCTTTTAGTATTTGATGTCTGTATTCTGTAGACTCTTCATGCTCAAGATCTTGAAGACTGATGAGTATGAAATAGCTGGGACTTGCTGGAGCACGCCTGCGTGACATCGGCAGATATAAGCTCCGCTGCCTACAGGCTATGATAAGGAGCTGTCGTGGCTTGTTCTGATGTAATAGTAAATTAACTTGACTAGAATGAGCCGCTGGTTTATTTAATATGTTACATGTGTTATCTGATGTGGAAATATTGTAACTTCTTTTCACTAAAAGTCCATACAGCTGTTTCTAATTACTTGTAATGTAATGTCACTTTATACCGAACATGTAATGATATGTTAATGCCAGAAGGTATGGCAAATGAAGCGTTTCGTCTGGTTTGTAAAGCAGTGACATTCTGCGCAAATTGTATTTAAAGAGTAAGTAATGGTGCGGCAGCGGGCTCTGAAAAGGTTGTTTGGGATCAATAAAAAACGGTATTGCCCCTCAGTCACATTGAATAGTACCAGACCAGACAAATTTCTATGTAATCCCATACCACCCCTTTAAAGGGAATATGCTATATGAAAATGACCTATTTTTTAGTCAGTTTTTCTGTTTTTAAATATATTTTTTAAACATTTTTGATTAATTTTTAAAACATTTTCAGGTCACTATGTATACTAAAAAAAAAATGCTAAATCTGACAATTCTGTAGGGCTTTTCTTTGCAGCAATGACCTTGTTTACATCAAAGACTGGATTACAATAGAAGATAACACCTATCATTGCATCCACTACTGACAATAGATGATGTCATAGCTTATCTGCTTGTTTCTGCACAGAGCATGTCTACATAACACTCTCATGTTGCCTATGGCCATGGCTATACTGTAAAGTTTATCACTAAATGCTGTTAACAGAGTAGAGAAGCAGATCAGGCATGACCAGTAGCTGTAGATCAGCTAGTAGGGTTTTAGCCTCCCATGTAGAGGGTTCTATGTTTGAGACCCGGGAAAGACCTAATGATAAAACGGGTAGAGTCCTGGATATATTTACCTAGATCGTCGGACCCACCCCAGATGTAGTTCCCCTTCTGGAAACGGAACTCCATCTAACTCCAGGTTTTTTGCCCGGAAAACCCCTTTAAAATAATTGAGAGAGTGGATATAGCTATACCTTCTGAGATGGGAATACCCCTTTTAAGGTGGTATTATATACTGTATGTTGTACAATACTTGTTTGGATAGGTGGGTTCATGGTTGTAACATCCTAAGCCTACTTGAACTACTAATAAAACTAGGACGATGTAATTTCCCCTTTAACCAATAGTCTCCTTTAGAAATGTTATTACTGAGCTCTGAGAGCACTATTAAGATCATATATTTGCAAGAGATTTGCCGTAGTGTGCATGATATAACAATTGATGGGAAGCGTTAGTCTTGAGATAAGTGCAGAGCAATTCACGTTAATATTGATTCCTAGTAATTGATCTTTCCAGTTCTGCAGTTCCAAGCGTTTCATTTTTTTTTCCCAGTTCCCAATGAATTGGGTTTGCAATGCTTAGAATCAATAGAAAAAGTGCTTGAACTAATTATGTGACTTTGTGTTGTGTCCCCAAGGTTTTCTGTGTGAAGTAGCTGATATCTATTGTCGGATTCAGTGGATGCAAATGTTTCCTAAGGCTCAACTTTTACATTACTTGCAAACTCCTTGCCTTTATATCTTGAGTTAGTCTTCTACGAGGGTTATAGTTCTGGGCATAGACTTCTGATCAATACTGAAAAAAAATTGCCATAGTAGTAATTTCTAAAGGAAACCTACATTAGAGAAGAAACTACTTCCTCCCTCACACTATCCACAACTGAACTACAGGTGTGTCCAACCTTATCTTGAATGTGGTTAAGGTCTCCAATTTATCTTGAAAACTATTCAATACAGTATCGTGACATGCTAGTAAAAACCTTGACTGACTGCAGTCGACAACACAACCCACTGGTTGGCTAAAGACATTATTACATAATATTCAAAATGGTGTGGTTTTGAAAAGCTGGTTATCTAGACGCATTTGTAGAATTCCACAGCTCTTCGAAAAAGTGCCTATATAGACTATAAATTACATTAATCTTTCTGGTCTGTTGAATGTATTTAACCAGGTTATTCTACAAATTTTAGAAGGGTGGACCCTAACATGTCTGTGAACATTGAGCCTGATGGTAAGGACAGGCTATTTCATGATATCTGCCAAGTAAATGTGGGTCAGAAGAGGTACTAAGTCTCTTTAAGGAGATGTGGACTGTATTGGGTAACCTTGTGGTGTACAGGGACAGAAGCCCATGTATGCCTTGTTAAAAATTAAGTTCTCCTTGGTGGTAAAAGGGAAATTTTTCTATAGAAGGAAGGTATCTCCCTGTAGATCAATGCCTGGTTTTCCTGAAACCTAGTAACTCCCTGTACACTGAATGGTGGCCTGATATAGGCAACCTCTCTATAAGGAGACACAGTACCCCTTCTGAACTACATCTTTTCGCCCCCAGCTAGCCAGTACTCTCCTTCGCACTGATAAGAGACGCTAACCTTAAACATCTGTCTGTGAATGTTTCTTTGGTGTAGATGTTCTTGTTAGACTTTATTCCCAGATTATGCCACTAGATTTCAGGAATACCTTGGCATTGATCTATAGGCAGCTACCTACCCAAGGCGGCACTAGAGCAAGTTCTCCTTTCTCCAAGGAGGACTTATTTCCGTATTCCTTGCCGAATAGATGAGAATTTACGGGGACTGACTAGGTGACTGAAATATACCCCATGAAAGCTAATATGGCTGCCAATGACCATATTCACTTTTGACCTACTTTAATGTCATTGGATCCTTAAAGGTAGCTATGAAATGAGTGCAAGACAGCTATGAAATGACTTTGAGGATCTTGACCATACCTAAGAGCAGTTTATTTCTCTTGATGTGATAAAACACTTTTATAGATATGACTCAGTAATTGGTCCGTGGAATATAAAAAAAAAATTAGCCCATTTAACAAAAACATATACGTTTGGTCTGTTAATACGGTATCTCAAAAATACAAGAGTACCCTCTGCAGGACAGAAGATTAATAGCATTGACTATTTACGCCTCTTATGTCAAAATTTATGTTTTTCATTAATTTTTTTCTATAGCCTTACAAATCTGTTTTCAGCTATATACATTCATTCATTATAATAATTGTGAATTCACCCAGCAGTAATCTAGTTTGTTTGCTCCTTGGCTTCTATTGGCTTTTGTAAATTGCTTGATAGATTATGAAGCACTTCATTGCCATTACAACATATGGTCTTTATTGCGGTAGTTTTTAGAGTGCTCTTATGGGAAACATTTATTGGACACCAACGGGGTAATAAAACAAGACATAATCTCAAAATGCCTTCCCAGAAGCCTAGGAACGCTGGATAGTCTATATGCGTAAAACATTGTAAAATCCTTTATAGTGTATTTACTTCCATTTAGAAGTATGCAATTCTTCCATAAATACCACCAAAATTATTAATTGATTGTAAAAAGACTACGGTAATTTGTCTTATGTCTAAGTATATATGGAACAGCCATAGAAAGGTGCGTGGCCTACACTAAAGAGGACCCTCTTTGCCATTGGGCTTCATTTCCTTAAGTCACTGTTATCAACCAAGGGCATGGGAGCAATTTGAGGATAATACTTTAATAAATAAGTTTTTAATTATATTATACAGTTTATAATATTGTATAATAAGCTAGATGCATAGTTTGTTAACCTTTCTTATGCTTCTATCTGGCAATGGCTGTCAGCCATTTATGACGGAGTTGGAGTCAGAGCAGGAGTAGGGCTGTGGAAACATAGTGAAGTCTGAGTTGATAGTTTGGCCTACCAACACAACAGCTCTGCATATGTGACTAAGGTATTAAACATGTTTTTCCCAGACTCTTAAAACTGATGACCCATTCTTGGGATTGGTGATCAAAACCATACCAATGGGCATCCGACTCCCATCACCTTCACCGATCAGCTGATTGAAAGGGCTGCAACACATGGGAACAAGCATAGTTCTGTATTGTGTATTGGCCATGAATGGTGCTGGATCTGCCATGAATGGTACTTCAGTTCTCCCCATTAATGGAGTTGACTGGATTGAAGACCACACAACTAAATTGAAGACCATTACACCATCTGCGGCAATGTGAAGTGTTAGGGAGGGTTGTGGTCCCTTTGATCAGCTGGTGGGGGTGCCAGAGATCAACCCCCATGGTTCTGATAATGATGACCTACCCCATGGATACAGTAGATCATCAAAGTTATAGTTCCGGACAACACTGTTAATGTTTAAAATAAATACATTATGGGCTGAATGACACAGGGATCATTCATTTGCCATTTTGCTTGTGGAGAACTTTTTATGGTCAGTCCAAGGAAAGCTTTACTAGTTAAGCTGTTAAAAGATCTCTGAATAAATTTTGAAGCTATTATTTCCTCAAAGTTTCAAAAAAAGGTAAAACTTTCTGGTTTTACAGCTGTATCCGTGACCTTTTATGCATTGTCCGTCAGAAATAATAAGCTGTCATAGTAGGATTGACCATATTAGTTTCAGTGTTGGTATCTGTGTGATTTCAAAGGGCATGCTTAGTTTCTAGATACAAAATCTAAGACATTTTTGAGTTTAAAGGGAACCTGTCAGGTGATTTATGTTGCTTTATATAATAGAGGGAGAGAAGTTGAGCTTTGGGATATATAGGTTTATTTGATTTGGAGCAGGATTTCTAAGTAAAAAACAAAAGTTAATCCTTACAGGACTCCTAGGAAACGCAGTGAGAGTCCTGCTTCCCCTGCCCACACACAGTCTCTCCTAGGGGTGCTGTCAGGATTTACTTATCCTAGGTTCACACCTGCGTTGTGGTTTCCGTTCTTCGGTTCCGCTTCGGAAACCCAATCCTCTTAAAACGCAGTTATCTGCAGAAACCCACAGACCCCATAGACTATAATGGGGTCTGCCGGATTTCCGCCCAAAAAATGCGGAGAGAAAAGTCCTGTTTGTAGAACGGGGGACGGAATCCCTGAATGGTCACAGAACGCTGGTGTGTACCTAGTCTTACCTGCTTCAAATCACATAAACATATGCATTCTTGAGTCTGGCTTCTCCTTTTGTTAGGACAGCATACATCATCTGACATGGCTCGGTTTATGTTTAGTCTTTTTTTTCTATAAATCATCACAATATATGTTTTCTGGTTCTTTGATTATGATAACCCATTTTTTTATTTTTTAAGAGAAACCAGAAAGGTTGGTCTGGAAGCTAAATGGATATGACCCATTTTTTTCATTCTACTCTTAAAAACCCAGACATACTTTAAAAACACAGCGGCGGAGGATTAAAATTGCTTTTCCTTTGTATGATGTGTGCGTTATACAAGTTATTATTTTCTGACTTACTAGACGCACCATGTGAGCACTCTCAATGAGACTAGATTGCATTTAGCCTGTCAGTATGTGTTTTGCCATGAAACTGAGTATCTCTATGATGCCATAAAACTTATGTTTCACTCCAAATCCAGGACACGAGGAGTAATGGGCCAGCTTAGCACCATGTGAGGTCTAAGCAATGAACTGTACGCATTTATGTTCATTTTCACCGAGAGGTTCCTTTTTATAGATTGCATAAATTATACACAGTTGGTTTCCAGTTGTACAGAATTCATCTTTGAAGAGTTATTTTCCTCCGTATTAGTAATACGACATTTAAAATTTTAAGAGGCCAGAAAAAAAGAGAACCCGCTGAAATAAATGCAGGTTTATGTTCTGTAGCTTAAGGTTTTCAATACGGTAGAAACCCTTTACGGGGCACTATACTCTATTGTTTTGGGACCCTTGTGCTATTAGGTCATTTGACTTGTGCGCCTCGGACCCTGCTGTTGTAATCTATATCGGGAGAGTTTGAATGACGCTTTTAATAGCAACGAATAAAAAACTCACTCGAACATACAGGGCCCAAATAAATACATTGTGAGGGGAGTTGGAGAAAAAGGTTGTTGGCTCAGGCTCCAGCTTTAAAATAAAATGATTATTTTAAATAATAATATTATTATTATTATTATTATTCAATTATTATTTGATTATTGGTATTGTATAAATAATTAGATGCATATTATTTTTATTTATTTATTTTTTAACATATATTGTCATAGGAATTCAATCACTAGCGTTTTAAAAATGAGAGAAGTTTTACTGATTTTGACTGACCACAGCTGTCAACCAGTTATGAAGGATCCAGAGTCAAAGCCTTGGTGTGGTCTGGCCTACCAATTCCACAGCCCTGGCCAAAACAGCCTAATACAAGTCACCATATCTAGGTCACCAGCCAAACCAGGAAAGGCAATGACCCAAAACCCATATGGTCTTACCAAATCGGTGCTGCAGTTCGTGCCCTTAGTGATTTGTCTCATTTCTTCAAGTGATGAACTAAGAGGTCAAACTGGATAGAGGGTCAGGTCAACTATCATCCAGAGGGATATAGCTGAAAAAAACCCTACCTAAGCCAAATAAGTCCCATTAAGTGTACATCCCAACATGCCTGTTTTGCTTCCAGTGCACAAGGCCCATTAGGGGACACAGGAGCTACCATGCCGGCCCTATTACTGTATACATTTAAACTAAAATACAAAAATTTAGATAAAACTGTACCCATCAATGGTCAGATGCTGGACACATGGTATCTTACACTCACCTAATTCAAATTAAAGTCACAGTGGTTGGGTACTAAAAGGGAGTAGTGAAAGAAAAAAACGTCCCTCCCAGGGTAAAAAGAGTGACAGGCACCCAACTAGTCAAGTTATAAATTAATAAAGAAAAACCATGGACAGAAAAATTTTATCCCATAAGATAAAAATTGTAAACACAGTAAACTTCTGTCCAGGTTATGACAACATGTCATCAGTTGTCGAAAACTATCGTTCATTCTTAAATGTAACCCTTCCAAGGTTCATTATGGTTGAATTTGTTCATTTCGATCAACTTTACTCTAGTGTATTGGGCACCTTCACCCTACATGAAGACAAAATGGGTGGCCACATTGTTGAGGTAGACTTTGGTATCGTTTTAGCCTTTCTCCTCTTTACCTTGCCACCAAACTTTCAAACACCCCCTTACTCAATTCATTTCTTCTCATTGGGAATCATGAGGGGCCATTTTTCATTACCGAGTGAGTTTTCATAATCTGTTGTGTTGGTCAGACCGAATACATTTTTTGTTTTTTAAATTAGGGGTTGCTGCTTTCTGTATCCTGTAGATGACCACAACCTAACTGAGATAGCAGAAACCTTCTATAAACTGGGATTTGTGAGAGTCACAATATTAAGACACTACTGAGAAGAGATTTCTAGCTAGCCAGACATTCTGGTTTTACGCTGCTATGTATGTAACAATGGTTTTTATCTTTTTTTTTTTTTTTTTTTCCTGCAGAGGCTTCTTTTGTAGTAGAATATTTTTCACTTTTGAAGCAATGCCTCGCACAGTGAGGTCAGGTCTGTGAGTTTCCATTTTTAACTTGCACAATTTTTTTTTTTTTTTGACTTTCCAAGAAATATTACGTCTCCAGATAATATTCACATAAAAAGTAGATCTGAATAATATGCTATTAGTATTACTGTTTTAAGTGTTTTACAGTGTTTCCATAGGTTAATGGAACAGAAGTGCTCTTATCCTGAGTCAGTTTGTTATGTTATTAGTTTGGTGCAAGTTTTCTTCATTGCCACGGGGGCCTCTTTCTGCAATGCAAATACTTAGAAGGAATGCAAGCTGTCTAAAAGATAAAGTCATCTAGAGTACACCTGCAAGTAATTGCGCCCAGAAGCAGGGTATATAATTCCATGCCGCTCTTATCTTTCAGGGTCTGGGCACAATGAGGAGGACCCTCGGGAATGCATTTATTACAATGTCAACTGGGAGATTGAGAAAACCAACCAGAGCGGAGTGGAGAGGTGTGATGGCGAGAAGGATAAACGGCTTCACTGCTATGCATCTTGGAGGAATAACTCTGGTTTCATCGAACTTGTGAAGAAAGGATGTTGGTTAGATGACTTCAACTGCTATGACAGGTAGGTTGCTGACCACTGTGGCTTTGCGGGTAATCTGGGACCAGCAGACTCCACTAACTTGATTTTACCATAACCTAATGTTAGCCAATTCATCTCCTTCACATTGTCCACCATGGAGTATGGGGGAGAACATTGGGAGCCTATCCAGTTATTGAGAATGTTGTGAATTGGTAATGGCCACCTCCATTGTATCCAGGGTTGTTTGATTCAAGGCCAAAGATCACTGCTTTTCAACCCAACATATTATGGTGGTCCGAATGCAGCCCTTGATGTTATCAAACAGAGTTGAGTCCTAGTTGGGCCCAATTTTTTGGGTGGAGTTGGAGTCGTAGAAAAGTTACCAACTTTGACTCCTGCTGCAAAGTAAAATTATTAATTCTTTTTTTTAATATGTCATATTTTTATTTATATTTTTATTGACATATAATTAATTAGATGCATAGCTTGTATATTTACTGTCACTAGCTTTTTAATGAATTGGGGTATGTTCACAGGGCTGAATTTTCCTAGCTGAAAAATTAAGCTTCAACAATCTTGTTTTGGCAAATTCCATGGTATTTTTCCGTCTTACATTCACTTCAGTGGAATCCACCTGAAGACCGAGCATGACTCAACTTTTTCCTGCTAGCTCAAAAAATCAGCTAGAGGAAAAATGCAGTGTCTTACTCTAATTGAAATCAATGGAGGCTGGTTTCAGACAGAATATGGAGCTTATTTTGAGGCGGAATCCATCTCAAATTCAGCCCCAAATTCCGCCATGTGAACAAACCCTTAGAGGAGTTTTACTGCTTCTTGACCATGGCTGTTGGCGATTTATGAAGGAGTCAGTTGAACGACCCCCCCCCACCCCTGTTTTTTTGTTTTTTCCTGTGTTATATTGATTTTTGGTAGCACATACTATCTTTACACCCAGAGATGCTGCCACCGCCAAGCAATTGCTTATATATCCACATAAAGGATGCAGTCAATGCGTTTTCTGTTTTGTCATTTGCTCACAGGGCATGTTCACACTGTGCAGTGATTGGTAAGAAATGTTCATAAGAATGTTCATTCAGTCATTTATCATCCTATATAAAAGACCCTTAACAAAGGGGTCACCACCTAGCTTACCCAGGAATCTGAATGGCAATGCAGCAGTGGTAGATGTGAAGGAAGGGGAAGTAAAAATAAAGTGAACAATGATATATAAATAAGGATAAAACTGCTTGTGGGTTCTTGTACTTGCGTGCTCCATAACATGATAATGTAGAATTAGTCGACTAAATGCTAATTATATTTCATCACCTCCTACACATCAGGAAGTTACTAGGATGACGTGACAGCTGTTTCCATCCTAAAACAAGAATGCTGACTGATCAGTAACTAGTCTTACATTGTATGAAATGGCTTCTGTTATCTGATTTTTACTAGATGTGCAAATATTACACATATATATAGACCGATACTCCTAATCACAGGTAGCAGGATAGCGGTTGATTTTGGAGTCACAAAGTTATAGTTTTATTTTTATTTTAATACAAAAAAAAGTGACCTACAGCTAGACAAATACATTGTGAATTAAGTTTCAAAGAAGAAAAAAAAAAAGGCCCATGTGCTGCGCACCACACTTTTTATGCGAAGTTCACATTTGCGTTGGAGGACCAGAACAGCAGATACATGGACCACTAAAATTTCTGTTAGATACGGATACTGATGGACCCCATTGACTATAATGGGATCCGTCGGCTGTCTGTTGGTTTAAAACTGATATCGGCGGAAGAAAAAGCTATTTCTGAAGAACTTATTTCGTTCACTGATTTCAGGCGCCAATATGAATGTAGTCTTATGTGTTTTAGGCTGTCTGACAATGGGTAAAACTTAGTGGATAAGGGGTGGAGTTTTACAGTAGGGGTGGAGCTTACACTGCAACTGTTCACTCCAGAATTGCACTAAGGCTAAGACCTTGTGCACAAGACCGTGTGCTGTGGCCCTGTGCTAGCCATGTTTTTCACGGCTAGCCCTAACCCATTCATTTCTATGGTATTTTCATGGTCCTATGTATGGGGACCGTGAGCCATGAGCAAAACTAGGGACAGGTCCTATTCCACAGCTTTAATGATAATGATGGACCTATTCATAGGATAGGTCGTCAGTATGAGATTGTTGGGAATCTAACACCTAGTATCACCAATGATCATTGGTCTTCAGCAGCCAACGCCGCCAGAGCTATACATTGTATAGACTTCTCTGTTCACTGCGTTGAGGCCGTGCCAGGTTACGGCAGCTCAGCTCCCATTCAAGCTGGCCATAAACCTGCCTGTAATATTTATCTGCAGATTATTGTCCAATCCAGCTTATTTTTACAGTATCTGATAGATAAATGTCGGCCGAACCCACTGATTTTGTCCATTTTCTATGTAAGCAGCTGTTCCCCAATGGCAGATGTCAGGGGAGAGAAGGACTGGGTATGTTTGCTTTCAGCCCTCCTCATCCTGTAGCCATGAGATGTGTATGGCAGCTGTTCTTTTACCTCTCCATTTTCAGATTACTGTACAGGTGTGTTAGTAGGATAAACGAAGAGCTAAATAAAGGGGGTGGTCAGCCTTAATTTGAAGCAATGTTTATTCAACAGCTGTTCCTCGCGATCACCTTATACACATGCACACCCAGCTGAGCATGCATGTATTCTCAATGGGGAGTGCAGAATAATTTACTGTCGAACACCTCTGCTGGCAGCTAATAGAACTAATGGCACAGCCATGTTGAAACTCAACATATCCAACCCTTCTTCCCCCATTATCTATTTCAGGCAAGTAAAACTTTCTGACTGTGCAGTCTATTGGTCTGAGCCCAACATATTGATTAAACAGGACAGCAAAGCTTCTTCCCTTAATCCTATAAAACCCAAACACTCAGCATCAGAAATTCAAGACGTTTTTTTTTTTTTTTTAGCATTTTTTGCCCTGCATAGCTTTTTACTCCCTATATTATGCGTAGCACATGTATAACAGTGCCTTCATTTAATGTGGATATCGCTTCCAGCCTGTGATAAAAGGCAAAATGTTCTAATAAACTCCTCTGTATTTCCTGACTCTTCCACAGCTGAATATCCTTCAGCGGCCGGGTCCCTTTAAAGCCTCCTGAACTGCATTTTGAAGTGTGAATCCCTTTATTTCACAGCAGATTATCATGTATTTCATGAGATTTGAAGCTGTGTTCTGCCCCGTGAGACTTGCCTGTTCCATGTAATAATTATTTTTTCTCCTCTCCTTACATACTATGCTGAAAACCACATGACTCGATCAATAAACCTTTCTGGAAGCCTGGTACCCATGTTTCTGACAGCTGCGCTCTAGAGTATACCATAAACATGACATATTCTTGTCGAGTGAGGATTTTTTTAGTAAAACGACATTGTCACTGCGAGCGCTCCTGGACACATTCATACAGTTTATTAGACGCATCCTTAATTTATACAAGCGTTCCCCGATTGTCCTGAGCAAACTACATATATAGGAATGAATCCTACGCTGTATGTTGTAATAGGGCTCAGACAGGCTTGATGGAAGTAAAGATTTAAAAAAAAAAAAAAATAATAGAAAAATCACAAGTCACATATATGCCAGGATGTCTTCTAGCTTTGCCTCCTTATGCAGTTTGGTTGGGCATTTGGTAAAGCATAGCTAGATAGACTGGCAATTAAAGAGGACTTTCACCAACTCCAGTTATTTGCATCTATTAAAAGGTGCCACTCCGCTGGTTTCGGGGCCGTTGGAATGTTTTCTCTAGACCCTACCATTCCTGAGCAATTAATGCAGTTCTTTTCAGTGCCTGATATGCTAACTAGACTCCTTAATAACAAATGGGTGGTATAGGACAGGAGCAGGATGTGATTCAGAGATCTGACACTGTCTACCATCTGAATAGACAGTGCCAGACAGCTCTGAATCACATCACCTTGTCTTCTCCTGCCTGACACCCACTTGATATTAGGGAGTCTAGTTTGCATATCAGACACCAAAAATTCCGAATGTGCCAGAATCAGTGAAGCGGTACCTATTAATTGATGCAAAGAGCTGGAGGTGTTGGAGATGTTGAAAGGGCCTCTTTAAGGGTAACGGTAATGGTGATCATGTTATTTTCACTCAACTTTCTAGAAGCAGTTTAGGATACATGCACCATATGGATCTTTCATTGCAGAATTATGGGTGGAATCTGCAGTGTCTTATAATAGAAGCAAATGTCATCCACTGGTACACAAAAAGTCTACAGTGGAAATTGAGCGGTGGCTTTAAATCTGCAGGATCTCAATTTATGCCTCAGATTTATGCTGCAGATTTCACCCGTTGCAATACATAGAGTAACATTTATGGCAAACCTGCAGTTTTTATGTTATGGATTCTGCATGAAAAACTGCACCGTTTGTTGCCAGTGCGGATTTTGTGGTGATTTTCCAGTGTTATTGAAACAGTTTGGCAGAAGAGGACTATCTGTTAGCCATACATGGGATAATAGCTAACGTAATGTTATAACTATCATGTCTCTCCGGTAACATGCACAGTTGGCTGTCGAGGTGGGAAAGGATGTACCATAGATGTCACCACTAGGGTGGAAATTAAGGATGTCCATTCCACTTTTATTGCTTGAGTAGGAACAGACTGCTTTTGATCCCCATCAGCAACTTCCGGATCAGCTGATCTCTGTAGGTCTGGGTGTTGGACCACCATAGATCAGATACTGATGACCTATTCTTTGGTTAGGTCATCATTATGAAACATGCATTTGGGGCCAGAAGACCTCTTTTAAGGTGCCCATAAGTCTTCCACAGCTGTTGGCTGAATGCTCATTTGGCCTATGGCGAGTCTTCCTGACATCCCCATACACATGCCCAGTGTGTATATGTTCTGCATGGTTGGTGGGGACTGAGCTGCTGCCAGACACATCTACTGGTGGTTGAACTAAAGGATCAAAAGTTGAAATTCAACATGCTCGATCCTTCCTTCCCCAAACATCATCTGTGGAGGAAGTGTCAGGAGGCCCCCTGAGGAGTGTCGAGAGGTTTGACCTACTTTCCTTTTACCTGTGTAGAGGCCACTCTTTCCATGATCACCACAAGTTATAAAAGTGCCCATGCCTATTAGATACTTGTTGGCCAAAAACTTGTTCTTCCCTTTTTCTTCTCGACTCCCCTATCTTCCTGCCAAGCTTTCTTATGTATTTCAATGAATTGGCAAATGGGAAATAAGAGACTTCAAAGCGTAGAAGAATCGGGCAAGTTTCAATATGACTTGCTCAGAACATCCCCAGTTAGTAGGCCCCCCATCAGAGGCATTACTGGTCCCCAGTGCAAAATATGTAGTGGGGTCCCCCTCCTAATTTTATGCATTTAGAATAATATTATACTTTATGTGGCAGAGGGATCTTTGGAGCCCCCTCGGGGTCCAGGGCCCGGTAGTAACTGCTACTGCTTCACCCCTGCAGCCCCCATACATGTTAGGTTTCTAGCCAAAACTGGCAGGTCCAGACACCTTTCATCTGATTTGCAAGGCAGACTGTATAGTATTGTAGACCCAGTGAATATATATGTGTAATAATCTATAATGAAGGGTGTCATTTAACCCCCATTCCTGGGCATACTTTTACATGCAGATCAGAGCCCTGTCAGGCTGTTTGTTATGTACTCAGTGGTTTTTCTAAATGACTGATGGCTGGAATTTGCATTTGCACAATGTACAACCACATATATAAATGCTGTGATCATGTAGACAGGGGATTTGTGTCTGGAATCCCACGAGATACAGGTAGCTGGCATGTGCTGCCAATGAGATAAGCAATGCCTTGACTGAAGTTTTTGTCTCACGCAGTAAATATCTACCATCAGCCAGATGAAACAGGATAAACACGAGATATACTTCAAATGATCATCCTGTATAGAGGCCAGAAACCACATCAGTAGTTGTGTAGACACAGATTCTTTGGAACAGATTGTTTACTTGGATGATGTACCTGTATATATACTGCGGATATATATTTATATCTGTAGACATCTGGCACGAAAGTCCTGCATTGGTCAAATGCTCATGGGAACATGAATATTCAGGACCACATGTGTAGCTATTGGATTGTACTGTAAATATATATATATATATATATATATATATATATATATACACAGTGGGTACGGAAAGTATTCAGACCCCTTTAAATTTTTCACTCTTTGTTTCATTGCAGCCATTTGCTAAAAGCAAAAAAGTTCATTTTATTTCTCATTAATGTACACTCAGCACCCCATCTTGACAGAAAAAAAACAGAAATGTAGATATTTTTACAAATTTATTTTAAAAAAACCCTGAAATATCACATGGTCAGTCTTCTTGGGAATGATGCAACAAGTTTTTCACATCTGGATTTGGGGATCCTCTGCCATTCTTCCTTGCAGATCCTCTCCAGTTCCGTCAGGTTGGATGGTGAACGTTGGTGGACAGCCATTTTTAGGTCTCTCCAGAGATGCTCAATTGGGTTGAGGTCAGGGCTCTGGCTGGGCCAGTCAAGAATGGTCACAGAGTTGTTCTGAAGCCACTCCTTTGTTATTTTAGCTGCGTGCTTAGGGTCATTGTCTTGTTGGAAGGTGAACCTTCGGCCCAGTCTGAGGTCCAGAGCACTCTGGAAGAGGTTTTCTTCCAGGATATCTCTGTACTTGGCCGCATTCATCTTTCCTTCAATTGCACCCAGTCATCCTGTCCCTGCAGCTGAAAAACACCCCCATAGCATGATGCTGCCACCACCATGTTTCACTGTTGGGATTGTATTGGGCAGGTGATGAGCAGTGCCTGGTTTTCTCCACACATACCGCTTAGAATTAACGCCAAAATGTTCAATCTTCATCTCATCAGACCAGAGAATCTTATTTCTCATAGTCTGGGAGTCCCTCATGTGTTTTTTGGCAAACTCTATGCGGACTTTCATATGTCTTGCACTGAGGAGAGGCTTCCTTCGGGCCACTCTGCCATAAAGCCCCGACTGGTGGAGGGCTGCAGTGATAGTTGACTATCTCCCTACTGCATCTCTGGAGCTCAGCCACAGTGATCTTTGGATTCTTCTTTACCTCTCTCACCAAGGCTCTTCTCCCACGATTGCTCAGTTTGGCTCAGGACAGCCAGGTCTAGGAAGAGTTCTGGTCGTCCCAAACTTCTTCCATTTAAGGATTATGGAGGCCACTGTGCTCTTAGGAACCTTGAGTGCTGCAGAAATTCTTTTGTAACCTTGGCCAGATCTGTGCCTTGCCACAATTCTGTCTCTGAGCTCCTTGGGCAGTTCCTTTGACCTCATGAGTCTCATTTGCTCTGACATGCACTGTGAGCTGTGAGGTCTTATATAGACAGGTGTGTGCCTTTCCTAATCAAGTCCAATCAGTTTAATTAAACACAGCTGGACTCCATTGAAGGAGTAGAACCATCTCAAGGAGGATCAGAAGGAAATGGACAGCATGTGAGTTATATATGAGCGTCACAGCAAAGGGTCTGAATACTTATGACCATGTGATATTTCAGTTTTTCTTTTTTAATAAATTTGCAAAAATATCTACATTTCTGTTTTTTTCTGTCAAGATGAAGTGCTGAGTGTACATTAATGAGAAATAAAATGAACTTTTTTGCTTTTAGCAAATGGCTGCAATGAAACAAAGAGTGAAAAATTTAAAGGGGTCTGTATATTAGCCCCATTCCTCAGAACCAGAGAAGTATACAGAAATCCAAAACCTAGCGTGAGTCCCTCTAATAGCTCTAATACATGTGCTATGCTCTTATTTAAAGAATTATTCAAGGCCCCAGTCTTTTATGGCATATCCATTTTTGTCATTGAAGAGGCTCTCCATTGACTCCTATTCAATAAAAGCAAATATGTCATATTGAAAATACAGTTCAGTCTGCAGGCACAATGTTATAAAAGAGGAGCTGAGCAGTTTGATGGAGGATTTAACTGTTCAGATGCTATAAAGTGGGAGTGGGCTTCCTCTGTCAACCCTTCATGCGCCCCACGACATAATTTCAGGGTGCTGTTTGGTTGCTGTATCGGCCAAAGGCATTTACTGATGCCTAGTCCGCCCTACCAGAGGCTCGGCCAAATAGCCAACCTGTCAGATTTGGTGCACTAAGATATTATATACTGCAGTACACTAGTATTGCAGTGTATGATATACATTACCAGGGAATTGCCTGTACAGGTGCCTTCCTGGGACTCTGGGAGGGGGAGTACAACTTGTCCCTCAAGAAGCAAGCCCCTCATAATATGGCTACAGAAAAATAAAAGTGATCAATTTTGAAATGTAAAAATCTCACCGTCATGTGGGATTTTCATCTATGAGGCATGTGTGGCATATCCTTTAGATATATCCATAAATGCTGAGATGGGATTACACCTTTAAATACGGTTCTAGTCCGTGTCCTTATGGGTTTTAATCGTATTTCCAGCCGAGATGTTTATGGCCTGTCCACCTGCAACTGTATGGAGAATGGATATTCACTGACCGTACCCTGGCAAATGAAGGGGGAAGTGGCTGCTCATGTCTACGGCTCTCCACATTCACCCCTTACCAGAATTACAGAAACATCAGATCACATGGCCACAGCCCCCATTTTTTCTGTACCTGGATGCCTCACCAGTCGGGGTTGGTGCTAGCGGGCCAACATTTTCCATACAGGTGCAGGTCTCGGAGGTAGTCCAGTGGTCTTATATACGTTATTTGCAGGCTATACTAACCATGTAGATCTCTTGTTACCTATGATGATTATATACCTGTTTGATAACAAATTTATGATATGTTTCTTTGTTTTTCTTCCAGACCTCAGTGTATAGCGAAGGAGGAGAACCCGCAAGTATTTTTCTGCTGTTGCGATGGCAACTATTGTAATGAGAAATTTACTCATTTGCCTGATGTGGGTAAGTTTTAGCTTGAAAAATGGTGGAAAATAAGAGCTTTTAGATTAACCTGGTTTTAGCCATCTTTTGCAATGGCATATGACATTCTTAGTGGACATCCATGAACCTACTGCAGAACAGAACGGGGCTGTCATTTTCTTAAATGCTATCTTGTCATGTGTTGTGTTAAAAGATATCTAGAACCAAAGATGGAAAATAGTGATGAGAGTTTACTTGAGAGTTACAATTTTTGTTATAGGGTATTAAGCTATTTTCTGGTTACCACATTATTGATAGCCTATGATTAATAGGCCATCAATATCAGATGGTGAGGTGCAATGTCTGAGTAGCTGTGTGAAGGCTCGGCGTCACTAGGTCTAGTGCTGACGCTTCTTCATTGTACTTGTAGGCCGTCTACCTATCATTGCCGCTTTATTCCATCAAAGTGAATGGGACCGATGTACCCAGACCGATTGTATACAATGAAGATTCTGCGGCCTCTTCAAGCAGCTTATCTATTGCTCAGAGTTGGACCTCCTGCACATGGGGGTAATATGGTCCAGAAAATCCATTTAGCATTTCACAGCCCGAACCCAGTCTGGAGACCTGGACTCCTAACATCATAGTGATCTATGATTCTAGACGTCCCTGCCTCCCTGCAGCTCTGCTGTTCATGCTACATATTGTTTGGGACTCCTGGTATCATGATCACTATGATGCTTGGCGTCTGTGTCTCTGGTCTGGATCCTGGCCGGGATATCTAACCATATTTTCTGGACCCGATTTTGCTGTGTGCAGGAGGCCTTAGACACCCTTATCATAAGAATCGACCATGAATATTCTGTTCCTAGAAATGCCCTTTAAAATATTAGAAGTAGTAGGGAAAAAATTGTTGGTTTTTCAGTTAGTTTTCTGCAAAATACCGTAAAAATGACAAAAAAAACTAAAATTATATATATATATATATATATATATATATATATGTGTGTGTGTATATATATCTCTCTCTCTCTATATATATATATATATCACTATATCCATTGTGTATTTTGTATGTGTTTTTTTTTTTTTTCTGTGGCCCAAGGCCCTGCCATCATGGAGCTGTCAGAATAGAAGTTTATAGAAATAATTGCGGGCAGCAATCTGGAAAAGCAGGCTGGCAAGTAGTGGCGCCCAGGTGACAGGCTGCTGTGTCTTTTGAGGGTTCTCCTGAATATGCAAGAACATTGTACACGCATGTGTAATTCACTCCCTATAACAAAAACTGTACTTTCTTTCATGGCTTTTGGTTTAAGTTTTTTTTCTTTGTATGGGATCTGTTGGAGTGAACAGATGGCACCTTGTCACCAAAGAAAAGCCATTCAATCAATAACTTTTCCATCCAGAATCCCCGAGCCTTTCATTCTACGTGGTGCTGGGAATAACTGCACATCAGCACTTCTCAGGCTGGGGCTATTCTCAAAGTGACCTCCAGCAAACAAAGGAAAGTGTCTCGTATTCAGACAAGTAATGTGTCATATCGGGCAACCTTTCGCTGCGTCCATAAGGAGAGGGTTAGCAGATTTGCAAGACTATTGAAAGTAAAATGCGAGCACCTGGCCAGCTTCTTTTTTTTTATATCCTCTCTTTTCTATCCATCCATAGTGAAGTACTCAGGTGTGGCCAGTCTTAGGGCGTTGTGGAAATTTTCCCAACATGGTCCTATTGTTTGCCTTCATTTTCCCACACGTATTTGCCTTATAAATTTTGAAAGAGGTTTTCAAGGACATGGGGTGTTTTAATATATCCCGGGAACCTGTATGAAAATAACTTGCATGAAAAAAAAAGGCTGTAGAGGACAGAAATCTTATCTTAGAGGTCCTGTCACCACTCCAGTTTTATTAAATACTTATATTCTTTGCAATATAACAATTTGGAGGCATCATTTCTTATAACTGTTTTGTTCCATTCCTCTGTTACTCCTCCTGGAAATGTATTAATAACTTGAGTTGAGTTGAGTGTGTGTCCCTACATAATGTGACATCATCCAATCAGTGATGGCAATGCCAGACTATACAGGGACACGCCCCATTGACAGGCAGAATGACAACACCCAGATGTCAGTTATTTTTAATATTCAGGAGGAATAAGAGAGGAACAGTGCAACACACAATTAGGAGAGAAGGTCCCATAAATTGTAGTTTCATAGGGAATGCAAGTATTTACTTTCATAGGTACGGTATGGAAGGAGAAGTGACAGGACCTCTTCAGTTTCGTCTTCTGCCCCCCCAGCCACCATTATACCAGGGCCTGGAGTTATGGCTAGGCATTTGTGTCCTAGTGATGGCACGTCACATGAGCGTATCCAGTGGCTTCAATGGAACGTTCAGTCACTGTAGAGGAAATTTGGGGACTTTGGCTACTGGCTATGTTTAATTAAAAATCACATGTATAATAATACATTATTACAATGTATGTTACATATTACCACATTCTACATACATATACGCAGCAATATCATATGGCTACAATATGCATACGAAAATAACCATGGTAGAATTCAACTTCTACCTTCAGAAATGAACTTAGGTTATCAATTGAATTGTCATAAGATTTCCCCCTCTAAAATTGGGTACTAAACTTGCCCTTGGTGATGATGAATCAGATAGCAAATCTGCACAGGTATGCAAAACTATAGGAATAGGTGATGCACCCATACCTAGAGGAATTTGCCAATTCAGAAGCCCGGTACAGGTGGAGCGCTAGTTGTTCAAGCTTCTTAGAACAAGTAGCAAATATAACACAAAAAAAAAATGGTTGCAATAGAATGTTTCATGGGAATCTGTCGCCAGAACCCTGCAGATCGCCCCCAGCCCTGCGGATAGATAGGTTTAGGGTCACCTGATCGAACGGTGATCTCCTCATGTGGTTCGGTATGGCCGTTTCTGAGATATCACAATCTTTGTCCATATGCCAATGAGCTCTTTGGAGCAACAAGGGGCGCTGTCACTTACCTCTTTAGGACAGTGAGGGTGTTGTGCCAAAGATCTCATTTGCTTATTAACAAAAACAGTGGCAACGGAGGTAAAAATTCACAGGGAAAATACTGTTTGTTTCGGGGAGACCCTAACCTATCTTTAAGGGTTCTGGTCACCGACTCCCTTTAAGCCTATGGGTTCTTCTCTCTAATAGTTATTTTGTATTTTCATGTTTTTTTGTTAAACCTTTTTTTTTTCCACGTTAAAACAGTTAAGCCCTTTAACCAGGAATGCATAAAATGTCTGCCATGTATAATGTATGTCTCTTCACCCATAAAGGGATAAATCTAAGCATTCTGGACAGCTGCTATTCTGTCCAGTCTGAATTCTAAACTATGTTATACAGAATTTATAGGGTGCGTGGTGGTGGTGGTGGTATTATCCTCAAACATTAATGTCTGCTTTGTCAGTGCTTTTCACATGCAGAAACCCGCAAAGCTCTCACTAGCTCTGTAAATCCCGTTCTCTTGATTCACTTAGAATTCAACAAATGTCCCATCCTTTCCCTCCCCCTGGATAACAGCAGTTTTGTGGCATCATGGTAAGGGTGAGATTGGGGTTGTCGAGTGATTTACTTTCCAGACTCTTCATAGCGTAGAACTTGCATTGCATTGTTTTGGCCCTTTGTATGTTTTAAAGGTCCCTTGTGCTGGGCTGATGCCAGAGACACAATGCAGACTGAAATAAATCAGGGAAGCAGAAAGCCCTATTTAAGACCCAGCACACGCATTCCCTGGGGAAGCTCGGCCGTCCACTGCCATAGATCATTCCAAAAAGAGTGGTAATGCCAGGCCCGATCAACCGGGGACTCTTCAAAGTAGAATAGAATAGGTCCTACAATATTCAGGCATTGCGGTAATAAAAGGTATATAATATAAAGAACCAACCTCAGCTATTTTAGAAGGCACTGGTGTTAAATTTAGTTTATTTAAGGAGATTGCCCACATTTACCAGTTTGCAGCTGCTACTGACAGATGGTAGAGCAATGTCAGCAAGGTCTGCATGGGAGATGCATTGTATGTAAATCGTGAACCTGGAATCTGGCAGGGCACCTGTTATCTGCTATATATTACATATAACGCGCAGTGGCATATTGTTCGGAGCAGTAGGCGTGACATCCTTTGTAGAATTATCCCTCATTTCAGTACATTTCTGTCTCTTATTTGCAGAAACGTTTGACTCGAAGCCTCCGCAGCCCAGTTCAGTGCTGAACATATTGGTGTATTCCCTGCTTCCTATTGTTGTTCTGTCTATGGCCATACTCTTGGCCTTCTGGATGTACCGCCATCGCAAACCTCCCTATGGTCATGTTGATATTAATGAGGTAAGTCTAACCCTCTCAAAGCTCCAACTCCCTGACCGGGAAACCCTGTGAGTGTCGCCGGCAGCGAGGTCTGAACTCGTCTCTTTTGACAGTAGGCAGCAATTGAAGGCCCGGTATTCACATCTCCTGAGGATAATCCAAAGGGGAATAATATATCCACATCTAGTGACAAGTTTGACATAAAGCGGTTTAGCTCACAGTTTCAGTCCTTTGCCATGGGGTGAGGTCCAGATTAATAAAAGTTCATCAAGTAAATATGAATGACCTATGAATGTCCTTTACAGACTTAGATTTATGCACTGTATTTTTGTAATACTAGAAGAGTGACCTGGTCATGGAAGACGCCACGAGAATTGTTCATTGACATATTCACACTTGTTCATTGGCATATTCATACTTTTGTGTGGGCCTTAAAGGGAGAGATTGAAATAAACTAAAAGTAGAGCAAAAAAAAAGAGGATCACCCTGCCAATTCTCTGCTTGCTTTTGGTATCAATTAGTTTTATCTATTCATCTTGATAACCCCCTCCTCCTTTATTAAAGCAGTTGTCCCGTCAGACCCTATTAGGTCATATGGATGTCATATAGGGAGTTCCATTGTTTGGGAACCATCTCTGTTTGCTATGGTTATGGTGGACTCAGCCCAGTTACATGCAGGGGTCACTGCAGAGGATAAGTATGGCCAGCCCAAACTTCCCCCAGCAAAAACAGCTGAGTGCTGGGGATTTACAAAGCCAGACCTTGAGTATATGGTACTTCTGGCTTGAATATGGAAAGTAGTTTCCTATAGTAGTTGAACTAGTAGGCTTAGTAAACATACCAGGGCCATGAATTTTTTAACTCTGGTTGCCCAAATGCAAGCTTTCAAATTTGACTGCACACTATAAGGCGTCATACACACAACCATGTGCATTATAAGTGTGCCAGGAACCGCTAGCACACTGACCCATTCATTTCTATGTCCCCATACACACAACCGTGTATATTTACAGGTCTTTATATGGAGTCTGGGGGCAAAACTCAGGACAGGTCCTATTCCTGTCTGTTTTACGGCCTGGGCTCACTGTAAATTAATGTGTCCATGGAGGTACAGGTGGCCTTAACAGCGGTTTAACCACAGCCTGTTGTGTGCATGAGGCCTAAGTCCTTATCACTGCAAGCAATAACAAAAAAGACTTCATATCACAGAGTGGTGTAGGAGGAGCTGCCAAAATACCCCTTCTCTGACATCACTCAGTGCTTTGCAGCTATTGGCTGGAGTTCCATCTGACAGACTTCCTGTTCTGCCCACCCTCCGCATGCACGCAGCACATAATACAGGTAAATATGGGAGCTATGCTCCCTTTCAGCTACTTTCTACCTGAATGCTGATCCAGTTACAGTATTACCAATGTTATCTGCAGTGATATATATGTGTTTCATGCTTCAAGAGCATGAACATGGTACAGTATAATGTTCAGTCACGTGATCCCTATCATAACATCTAAACAGAGGACGCAGAGCTGCGACGGGAGGTGGGGGGTACAAAAGCAGCAGCCTATACCAATAGTGAGATAGGAGGTGTGACTCAGGCGTCTTGAAGGAGCTGTAGCTAAACTGTAGTCACAGATCACAAGCTCTGCGCCAAGTAAGCTGAGCTGAAAGTCAGCCACGGAGCAAGCAGTGAAAATAAATGGCAAGAGCGCATCATCTATAGGTTCTCGTATATATATTTGACTGGACAGATGCATTAACCTAATGTACCTTATTGAGGTACCCCTTAGGGACTACATTTTTTAACAACAGAACGATAACGTTAAAGATTGCTCTTGTCCCTTGTCAAATTGTCATGGAATATGGTGGAAATACATCAATAGTAAATATGTCGGGCACTACTTGTTCATATAAGGGTGCTTGTAGAGGATGTAGAACATCAAAGAGCCGATCATGAAGGATCCACAGCACTCACCAAAGTGTTGTATGGTAGAAATACAAGCTGAGCTTTACATCAGTAAAACCCCAAGCACACGGGGTAATCCAAAACGGAAGATCCGGTCTGTACATTAGCTGGATTTCCCGGCCCAAGCTCAGTCCGGAGACCTGGGCTCCCTGCATCATAGTGATGTCTGATTCTAGGAGTCCTTGTCTGCCTGTGACTCCCAATGTCCTGTACTGTATAGGCCAGTAGAGCTATAGGGAGACAAGGACTCCTAGCATTACCGATCACTTTAATTTAGAGAGCCTGGGTCTCCAGACTGGGCCACGGAATCTGGCCGATGTGCGGATTGGATTTTCTAGTCCAGATTCCTTTTGGTGCAATGGGCCTAAAACTATCAGTAAAGATTAACTCAGGAACAATATGGAGCGGTGTCAAACATTTATTGTAACAAGTAAAGTTTTAGTTTATTGTTCCCTTAAACCCCCATGTAATAACGCTATTGATTTCCATTCAGCTAGATATATGCTAATACATTACGTATCCCTTAGTGTGATCTTATTTTGCAATGGCCAGACCTTAACCACAAGCAACTCTTGATCAATATAGGATTTTTATTTTCTTGTGCATGTGCCATCTACTGACATTAAACCTAATTTAAGAGAGCATTTTCTGCAAGTGCTACATGACTGTTTTTGAGTAAATGGATCCCAATTACTATGCCTTTAATTCCAAAGTGCTAATTGACTATAAAACGTTCCATACTTTATATCAGGAGCTTTATAGCCTTGCTGCGGCAGAAGGCTGTGCAGAGAAGTACTTCATCATACAGGCATCACCGTATCTGACGTGAGTTGCAGAGGCCCTAGCTTCCTTGTACGCCTGCCAAAATAATGAAGCATGCGTACGCGGTCTTATACTGTACATGCACCGTTCCATTCTGTTTATTAGTTTCCATAGAAACACGGCTCAAAAAAATATTTCATTCAGAAGGCTCTCATCTCAGTAAGTCACATTCCCTAGCAGACATTAGTCACAGAAACACGGACAAAAAAATAGTTTTGCATGCACTTGGCCTAATGAATAGCGCGGTATTGGAGCGGATCACTGAGATGAACATAAAGGTTATTGTAGCCCATTTATGTATCTATGGCTAATTGGTCATTTATTCTCTTCCAAGAAGCAGAGGTTATTTGGAACCGTGTTCGCGTCATAAAAAGATCAATCCTGTGTTTATTCATCTACCTAGGATCCCGGCCCACCTCCACCGTCTCCTTTAGTTGGACTCAGGCCCCTGCAGTTACTGGAAATCAAGGCGAGGGGCCGATTTGGCTGTGTTTGGAAGGCACGACTGATGAATGAATATGTAGCCGTGAAAATATTTCCTGTTCAGGTAAGTTCAAGGTTGGTTTAAACAATAAGGCTTCTACTTCGCATGCGTTTGTCACATGATCTGTTTTCCGCTCACTCTCTTTCAAGTGAATGGAGCCCAGCCCCTAAGCAATGTACGGCGTTGTGCTTTGTATTCAGTGAGGCGATCGCAGCGCTCACCCAAAGGTCACAGTATCTTCAAACAGCTGATCTGTTGGGGTGCCGAGTGTTAGACCTCCACCAATCTAATATTGATGAACCAGCCTAAGGATAGGTCCTCATTATTTATCTGTTATAAAACCACTGAATAGATATGTTTACAAGGCAGAATTTGGGGTTGATTTTGAGGGGGATTCTACCTCAAAAACAGCGCCAGATCCTGCCCTGATTCTGCCTTGTTTTGTTTTTAATGGGGGTCAGAGATCAAAGCAGGATGATAAAAAAATAAGCGTACTGCTCGATCTTGCCATGTATTCCACAGCTGATCAGCTTCAGAAGCCGCAGCATGAGACAATTGGCTGATCAGCCCCATTCATCTGAAAGCCATGTATGAGATTCAGCTTTGCTTCTGCTTTCCAGTCCAGGGAGCTGGAGGGCTGGAACATGAAGAGGAATCTGAGGTGGATGTCTGCCTCATTTCCTCTTCGTTTTCCGAAGTGTGAACGGCCCCTAAATATGAATACATCAGGATCAATTTGTTACATTTATGGCGAACATACAACAAAAATATGGTGTAAACTTAAAGGAGCTACCCAGAGACTAAATTTTTACCTATATCCAGCCCGAGTTCTGTCAGTGCTGGACATGAGGTTTCTGGGCTCTTTCCGACTCG
The DNA here is from genome assembly GCA_947044405.1 of Leptodactylus fallax. Lineage (NCBI taxonomy): Eukaryota > Metazoa > Chordata > Amphibia > Anura > Leptodactylidae > Leptodactylus > Leptodactylus fallax. The sequence goes on along the minus strand of CAMRHE010000067.1, from coordinate 507,054 downwards.
AGGTCACGTGACCTGTAGTCAGTGTATATTACCTCTGCTATGGTGGCTCGTTCTGGCGCCAAAGATGTGTAACATTCTTCCGTCTGCAGATTGCTGGGTAAGGAATACAAATAAGACCTCATTGGTGAAAATTTGCGGAATTTGTCACCTATTCTAGCGCCACCTATTGGAAGATAGCCCCCTATAGATTTAATATCTGGTTTTCAAAGAAACCTAAGGGCCTAATCTGGAAATAATAGCCAAGCTAGCTTCCAATAGGTGGCGCTAGGAGCAAATTCTTCTTTTTCACCAGTCTGGTCTTATTTGTATTCATTACTCACGCAAGAAAGTTGGATTGAGTTATACCCGAAATCTACATCAGTTCCTTACTTTAGTAGATTTCAATTCTCGTGCATGTGGGAGTCCAAACCGGGGACCTTATTAAGACTGGCAGATAGAACTTCTGCCCAGGGATTGCATGAGAGTGTGAGGTGCTGGGGGATATTAGAAGCAGACCACTCTGCACACACAAGCACCCCCACCCAAAGCAAGTATCCCCTGACCCTCCCCCATTCCCATGCCTTCAGTAGAGACCAAGTAGGATTTTTAATGGTGATAAAGTACCCCCACCATAAACCTACAATGATTTACTGCCGATCTTTAGTTTTACATAAACAATATAAATAACAAAGCGTCTTCATCCTGAGCGGGACTTGATTTTAGGTGAAATTTCCCTTAAAGGGAACACATGTAATGCTAGTCTTTAGTGTTTGAGAGTGGGGTCGAGCTTCATGGTAATAATATGTTCAGTGATTTACAGTTCCTGCCAGCTGTTTATGGAGGTAAATTGCACATACGTTTCTTCTCAGTCACACCAGGGAGAGCCAGGAGAGCTGCTTTATGTCAGCTCTAACATAGTTCAGGACCCTTTGCATGATTTGTTTTCATCAGACTCCCGGTCCCAGCTCTCTCCTGTTCCCTTTGTTTCTCTTTAGACAAATATACACAACTGCACTTTACCAGAATCCTTGGCTCTGTTCACGCATGGCGGTGTAGTTAGTGCATCAGGTCATGAACAATGGAGCACTCTCTTAGAATAGCTGCACTCTCTTAATGAAACCATATCAATGTGTTCAATGACCCCAAGTCTTAATGTTCCAGCCACACATTGCAATCAATAGGGAGATAAAGTGCAACTAGATCTACAAGCGAATGCATGTTATCATTGAAAAAAAACTCATTTTAGAAAAAAAAAACCCTTTTTTAGGAAATTCTAAATTTACAGAGTGCAGTGTCCCATTCAGAACCCTGATCTATTCCTCAGCAGGGAAAGTAGATACGGAGATTCTCTTACTCTAGAAGATCTGGCACATCCCGTGTAGTAGTTAATTTAAAGGGGCTGTATAGAAATGTTGTTGCTTATGGACTATCTTTAGGTGGGAGGCCAAGAGCCAGCCCCCACATGTATCAGGTAGAATTCAGGACCCGTAGTATACAGTGCATGAAACCAGAAGCAGATGGCTCCATGCCCTTCATAGTGGTCAGGCACCGTTACTGCAGTTCAGCTCCCATTAAAGTTAGGCTTTATCTAACAAAAACTACCCCCTCCCCAATTACACGACTCACTTAATAGAATGGACTTAAAGTGCCCCCATACACCTTTAGTAGGTGTTGACCAAAAGAAAGTTGTTCCTCCTGTCTCCGCCATACAAGTTACACGTATCATACACTTGTCTACGCTGACAACAAATGGCTTGGTGGCTGAAATACAGAAAGCTTTATTGAGTTTTAACATCTTTAACCCTGCGTAGTTGTTGTAAGGGTAGGTTCAGATTACCGTTATTTCATGTCTGTTCCTGTCATTCTTTACAGTATGAGAGTAACAGATGTTAAATGACAGATGCCGACAGAGCCGCCTCTATTGGGTGTCCGTCTGCATTCACCCCTATTTAAAAAAAAAAAAAAGGAAGTTTTCTTCCACCATGTTTTTTACTTTAATGACAAAGTAAAAGTTGTTCATGCAGCACTTTTTCTTCTGTTACTAAAGTAAATCAACATGACAGAAGACAGCGTCCATCATGTTGTTTACATTAGAGTCAGTGGGAACGGACACAGATGGAGGGGGGCGCCATCTCTATCCATTACTCTGTTACAGTTAATGTTCGTTGCTGTCATCCTATAACGGATCCTGTGAGGAATGACAACAGCAAACAATAATAACGCATAGCCCAATTTGGTATTGCGTACACCTAGTGAAAGGAAGCAGCTAGCCTATTGTGAGCCCTAGTGAGCGATTTACGTTGCTGCACAATGTGGGGGTGCACGTGCTAGTTTCTAAAAACTTTGTAAAAACTTTGATAAGTCCGCTCAGTGCCCACATCTCTATTCGTGCAGATTTTTATACTCTCTTTAGGGCAGACCTGTTCCATGGGCATCCGATATTATTCTATGTTTTGTCTTTTTCATTAGCACATAGATTACCTTGGTATTGATTGTCGGCAATCCATTTTCTGAAGAACACAGTCGGTGTACAATTGCAGGAAGGAGTGTGCTGTGTTCTCTAGGAGAGTAGCTTGGTAACTTCACAGCAAGAAGTCTGCTTTTCCTAATTGCTAGACGCTTACATTCTGTACTCCTGGTGATCTGAACATTAATCTGCGTGACACTGCAGTCCCCAGGCCTTCCTTAATTTTATTTTCATTACCAAGCCACTGTACTTTGCGCTCCAGAGACTCTCTTTTCAACCATTGTGTGGAGAAAGCAAAAAAAAAAAAAAAAAAAAAGTTAGACCCTGTGGATGAAACTTGCTCTCAAGGGTCAGCCTCACATAAAAATCCACAGCCTATTTAGACTGCGTTCAGGATGTGAAAACTACTTATTGCTATGGATCAAATACGTGACCAGTGCTATTTGTGCAGCTAGAGAGATGGCGGAATAGAAATCTGGGAATTCCAAAGTATTTGCAATCTTATAATTCAAAGATTATTTTGCGAACAGTAAAATTGTTCATTTGTTCAAATCTCCAGAGATTTTTTATTTTTTTTCCAACATCATAGACAAAGAGTTGGACATAAGAATCATCGTAAAACTGCAAATTTTTCTTTCATGCACTCCGACAAATATGAGCAGGTAGGCAGCCTTTATTCTCCTGAGAGTCTCACATGGCAGCTGCGAGGCATATGACTTCCCCACAACTGTACTAAAAATCACCACCAGTGTACTCTAAAATCACATCATTACTGCTCATAAATAATAATGATAATAAAATATATTCGCTGTTTACCATATGTATTTGCTTTTCCAAAAATTTATGAGCACCTGAACAGCACTTGTATATGATGGATCAACATCATTCAGCCATAAGAGGAGTAACGTAGATGCTGGGCCTCGAAGGTCAGGCTTGTAGTCGGCTTTACGATTCTTCCCTGTCGGGAGTACTGGTTCTCATTGAGAAGATGTAGCTGTAGAGGTATTTTACAAGCAATGCCTCATAGGGGAAAAAAAAAGTATGCATATTGGCTCTACTGCAAGGTGTCTGTCTGGTGCTGACTTTAGTTAGCTACCCTGTAAGTCAGCATCCAATGCTTAAGAGCTCTGTCTATAGATAGTACTGGAAGAATGAATTTCTTCCTTCTTGTTGATAGCTACTTTACATACAGTTAATCCCTGGAGAACAGTCCCAGACTTGTATTAAAGGAAATTTTTTACTACCCTCTAAAACTGCTGAAATGAGTAGATGGGATAAAGACACTGGCCCACATTTATCAAGGTGGATGCTTCTTGAAAGTGGACAAAAATGCACCTCAACTTGGCACACTGTGGCGCATCTCAACCCTTGTGCCCCACTCATCACTAGACAGTAGGCTGAGCGGGGCAGGAATAGGCACCCTGGTCCGTCAGATTTACAGTAACTCACACCAGAAATGTGGCATGAGTTCTATCACAAATCGGCATAGATTTTTAGATCAGACGCACACACATATGCTAGAATTACTAAGAGGCTGTAGTGCTAGTAATTCTGTAAGTCATGCACCTGTTGGGGAATCGGTTAAGAATTGCATAAGACTCTCTAGTCTTAATAATTTTCCCCACTGATTTCAAGTGAAACCTCCAAAAGACTGACCACCTCTTTGAAAAGACCACCTCCTCAGATCACATTTTCTGTGATAGATTTTGTTTTCCATACTAACCATCTTCTTTGAGAAAACAATTTTTCTTGAAATTTTGGGTCGTCATCTCGGAGTTTTCACTGTATGTCATTCTTATCTCGGTACTCACTGGCACCCCCTGCAGTCGACCTGTAAAAGATCCATGCACTAAAACACTTAAGAGTCCATTACAGCAAAGAGACCTTTTGTGGGCTAACAAAATCCCATTGGGTACCAAGATTCAGAACTATTCGAGATTGGCATATTTCACCATTCTAGCCATTACAGTGGTTCAGGGTTGGATTTCCATGGTGAAAAATTCCTTTGCGTGTTGAATAATATTACTTTGGGCTCAGCCTAGGAATTTTTTCTTGGGGTTAACCCTCCACCTGTACATAACATATCTATATTTACTTTTAATTGCATCAGTATGCGTAATCTTGGTTATCATCGGATACACAGGAAATATCATCAATACGATCTAATAGGTCATTTATGAATTAACCATAGAAAATGTGTGATAGCCAAAATCAAGGCTTACTACTGACAAGTGATTTGCTCCAGATGGGTTTGACTTTTGCTGCACCTTCGAACCCTATTAATGTGTAAGCGCCTGGGCACACTGGAGGATCACTGGTACTCTAGTGGGCCATTCTTATCCTACCTTCATTCCTTCTCCAGTAAGATTGCCACAATTTTATAGACAGCGCAAAAAGATCAATGTTCACCAGTCTTATTCTGAGAGCTTGAAGGAGTTCATTAAAATTTTGTCTCTAATGGGTGGATTTCTTTTTATTTTTTTTTTAACTTAAAAAAATATAGAAAAATACTAGAGAAAATATATCTCCCATTACAATTATTGTGGACATATTTTTCAAAAAAATATTTGTCTTGGTAAATGATAGCGATTATAATGAATATTATAGAATCCTATGTGGTATACAATACAATTTATTTGAACTTTAGGGCAGTATTGGCTAATATTATAAAATTTAGGGCAGTACTTGCTAATATTAAATTTAGGGTAGCATTGGCTATTATTCCATTTAAGGCAGTATTGGCTAATGATATTAAATTTAGGGCAGTATTGGCTAATATTATTAAATTTAGAGCGGTACTAACTAATATTAAAAGTTATTTTAATAACACCGTCCATTTAATGCAAATTGAGCGCATTAATATGTCACGGCACTGCTAGGTAAATGGTCATTTACATGTACAGAGCCGTTTTGTATAAATGACATTATTACCCAAGAATCTGAAAGGCGTACGGGAGACGCTAATTTGAAGAAAAATCACTTGGTTTTCAGCGTTCATTACCATTAAAATCTCAGCTGAGAGTCTCCTGTTCATGGCATTGTGTGTGCTAAACACTGTACAGACTAAACCCTGGCCCGCTCTTGGCTTCTCACCAGAAGAAACACAGGAGGTGAAAGCTGGCAGTGCCCTGTAAATCAGGAATCGAAGCTCTCATTGTACACCGGGCTGTGCTGAGGGCTCATTCACATTCCAAACATGGAAATTCACAGTTGATTCCCTTTGTAAAGTTCTCCAGTTCGACGTTAAATAAAATAACAGCAATGGAAATTTGGGTAGGAATCTAATTTTCTCCACTCACTTAAAGGCTCTTCTCTGTTTCCTCGAAGAAGAAGTAAAAAAAAAAAAAAAAAAACAGCGGACACAAGAACAATTATGGAAAAGTGTACAAACCCTATTTTTGTGGCTGGATAAAGGCTTGATTGGGTTTATGCTCATTAAGTCAAGATTGTGTTCTAATGCTGAAAATATTTTGAAAGGTCTGCATGGACGGAGTCTGCTGTGAAATGTTGCGCTCTTGAGCTGCTGAAGAAAGCATGCGCGCTGTGCCATTTTTATACTGTTTTTTTTTTTTCTTGGTTTATTTTATTTACTTATAGGGATTTTTTGCACTCTACCTTTTTATAAAACATTTTCTGACTATATCGTGATGATTAGATTTCATTTTCGAAACGCATTATCATATATCTTCTTCGAGAAATCTAAGTGACTATTGGGGGGGTTCATCTGTTTGGGTTCCTCATCTTGTGGCCAGAGTGTAGAGCCATCTACAAAGAAGCTCTTGCTCTGGAGGATCTACATGAGCTCATCGATTGAGCACTCTGTAATGGTTAGAGAGGTTGCCCAAGATTGGGCATTACTAGTCTGTCTTTAGGATTGGCCAGCAGCATCAGATTGGTGGATTTCTGACAATGTGCTCAATGCATCAAAAATCTCATTTGCATATTGGCAAAAACAGCAATATCTACGCAGCGTAGGCACTGATTCACTGTTTGACACAGGTGACCCTAACCTTTCTTTCTGCGGGGCCGGGCTGATATGCTGGGTTCTGGAGACAGATTCTCTTTAAATCTTATACAAATGCCTTTAATAAAAAGGAGTAACTAGAACTGATAACTGGTCTGAAAGTTTGTCACCTGTCTGCTTCTTATGTCAGGCTATAGATTGGGTAATGGGCAGGGGTTTATGTTCCTACTTCACCATGACTAGTATTGCATTGCTTTTGCAGTTATAGGTTGCTTCATTGTAAAGTACAGATAACTGTAGTGCCGCAGATGATCAATTGCTTTAACCTCATATGCTAAATTGTGATATTAAATGTTCACGTAGGACAAGCAGTCCTGGCAGAGCGAGAGAGACATTTTCAACACCCCTGGAATGAAACACGAAAACCTCTTGCACTTCATTGCAGCTGAGAAAAGAGGAACAAACCTGGAGATGGAGCTGTGGCTGATCACTGCTTTCCATGAGAAGGTAAGAAAACTTCGAAGAATTGCTTATTTAAGCCATATGCATTAAGAGAGATGTATTTGGATGCTCCTGTGTCTCTCATTTCCAATGTATCTTCTTTGACTTCCTCCATGTTGGATTACCCTTCAGCACTCATAGGAGTTTTCCCCACTAACAACATTTACTATCTATCAAGTGTATAGAAGATAAGTCACCAATCATGAGGACGGAGAGTGCCCCCGAGTCCCCCTGTATGAATGAAGCAGTAATGTGCCACCTCTCCATTCACCGGAGACCAAATGAGAGAGCCAAATACAGATGCTCCATCAGCAGAAGTGAATGCTGTAGTGACCCTGCATGCACACCACATTCTCCATTCCCAGGAACTCTGGGACACCTATTCTTGTGATCCTGTTGATAGGGGATTAATGATATTTGTGGAAAAACTTCTTTTAAACCTGATCAGTGTAATGTTTAGAGTCTAATAATGTGGTTCCAAGGGAGCCTCCTCCGCATGAGTAGAGCCCAAGGCTCTCTGGGTTGATCAGTCTTCAGTTCCTCCCCTCTGCTCAAGTGGTGCCTCTAACATCGGATCAGGGGATTGCTAGAGCTGACGCTCAGAGATGGGGGAGGGGGATTGGGAACATTCAGACCATTGAGTCCTAGGTGTACTACACATAAAAGGAACTTAAAATCTCTGTGCCAGGAGCATCTCTCGGTCATGCATGAAGCATGACCATGTACATGGATATGTTTACTGTGTTCTCCCCATTGCCTACATGAGGAGTCAAAACTGCATTGAGACTCCCTTAAAAGACTCCAGTTTTTCTACGTACGGATTCAATACAATATCCCGACATGCTAGAAAATCACTCCACAGGCTGCAATCTACGGGTGACCACACAAAGCATAAAAGTCTCCTGACAGAGCATCGCAAAAGCATGTTTTTTTTTCAAAGCTAGTGATCTTACTCCACATACTTTGTGAGGATATCCCAGGCCAAGAGGAAAGATCAGAAAGAACCATATTACATTATACAATATTCTCAACTTTTATTATTCTAGCTGTTATTTAATTCTGATAGGTAAAGATGTCTGCAAATCTGCACAAAACTAACATGCCATGTGTTCATTTTGCAGGGTTCCCTGACAGACTATCTGAAAGGAAACATCCTAAGCTGGAATGAATTGTGCCACATAGCTGAGACCATGTCTCGAGGTTTGGCGTATTTACATGAAGATATCCCTCGTTGTAAAGGTGAAGGCCACAAGCCTGCAATAGCCCACAGGTACTGATCTCCGCTGAGCCCTTATGTACTAACCACGTGTTCATTTGGATGGAAATATAGGACAGTAATCCTTTGTTAGCACAAAACCTTTCTAGTGACTTTATAGCTCATAAAACAAAATGAAAATTTTACTTACTCGCATGAGCTTTAGGTGTACTTTACAGTCAGCACAGCTTATTACGGTTGGATGTGCCAGCTGCTCTAATAGCCCACAAGGGCAGTGCCTATGGCAGTGTCTCATTTAAGAATGAACATACCAGCAGAACCCCCCTACTGACTGCACAGGTGTTTGCAATCAGCTCGGGACCCCTGCCAAAAACCTGCTCTGAATGGATGTGCCTGGCTGCTGCCGCTACTATTCAGCTCCCCCAGGTCTAGCTGTATACCACTGGAAAGTTTTTGCACAAAATGCAGAATAGTTAGGATTTTGCCAAGCAAAGGTAAGGACCATGTTGGGAAATATTGCTCCACCAATACATTTTAGTAAACTGCAGTCATAATCTTTGAATTACCGCTTTTCTTGTCCCCATCCATTACATTACCGATATGTTAGTGTATTTCAATTTTTTCAAGCTATATAATGCAAACAAATATGGAGAAAAGCATACCCATATTGGTTTTCTGAGCAGTGCCCTGCAGCATTGAAAAAGTTAATGGAGAGAATTTACAGACTAGCGTTTTATATGCTTCTCTTAGACTATAGTACATTGTGAAAATTTGCCAAATTTTTGCCTTTAATAAATTGTCCTCTTTCGTTTTCTGCCAGAAAGTATATGTACACCTGCTGTGGACAGGCTTAAATTTGCACAATAATTTGCAAAACAGTTTGCAATTTTTTTTTGGAAGTGTGCCTCCCCCCCCCCTCAATTTATGTACGGCAAAAAACTTATAACCGAGATACATGGGTTGGTAAATGTACCCCACCGCCCCTTCCATTTCACCTCTATTAAATTACCAGAGAAGGTCTGAGACCTCAATACATAACTGTATGGCCTAAAAAGTGTACATACAGTAGATGTGGCCTTTCAGTTACTGTGGTGACCTGTGTGTGGGTGCGTAGAGCAGCTTATTTTGGCTTCTTCCACCTAGTATGTTATGACCATGACCCTATTTAGTTGGGTGATGTGTTGTCTTCTGAACAAGTACCAGGAGACTGTTCTTTTTGCTCTATGTATACTTTGAAAACCTTATGGCTGAGGCCACACATTGTGGAAACGTTGTGGTTGTTGCAGATTTATGTATGTAGAGCAATACTGTGAGGCTTCCCCAGTTGTTGGTGAGGCTTTGCAGGGGAGATAGTTTTGACAAAAGTGATGATATGATGTGAAGGCCTTTCTGTGGTTGTATCTGTAGTTCAGTAACATAAGACTGTAGTTGTACATATTGTAATACTGGGTTTGGGAGACAATTTTTAAGATAATCTTAGGTAATTTTATATTTTTATGGCCACATCCGTGTTTTGGCTGGTGAGGCCTCAGTACAATAAAGATTTGCTATGTCGGGGGCTTGCGGCTTGTTTTTTGTTATAGTATCTTTACTTAGGGAATGTTCATGGTTGACTCTACCCGTGCAGGGCTTATTAGTGACCATAAATCCCGAATTCTTGGAGCAGTCTCCTGGTTACCAGCCTGAATTTAAATGTCACTTTTTCTTTTATTTCGGCGTCCTAACATTCATTTCCTGAGCTTTATGTTGTCCCCTGCTAATGACCAAATACTCTAAACTATTAGCCTGTTATTCATTACAACAGACCTGAGACATTAATCTTTTTCACTTTTTTTTTTTTTCCTTCAAAATACATTCTTCCACCATGCTAGTGAAAAAAATGTGTTTCTCATTTACACATGCCATCTGTCAGGAGTTCTTTAAAGAGACAGCTTGGACAACTCACAGCGGGGAGAGTTGCCGGTTCACACCGCTGCCTACCCATTATCCAAAATATAAATGTTCTGACGGCTCCTCTGTAATGGCTTTACCAGTGCAGATGGAGTCAGTCTCAAGCTGGGTGAAACTGATTTGCTCTGACTAATGTGTTCTCTGCCAAAGAGTTATGTGACAAATTAGACGCTGCATCCATTCCATGGCTTTCTGCGGGATCATTACGATCACCTGAGCTACCTACTTTGTCTTACCCAAAAGAGGTACATCTAAGTCTAGCTGTATCTTCCTGCCTGGCACAGTTGGTCTCTTTGTCTCTTTCCTACATGGTATCAATTATTTGGATAGTAGAAAAGAAAAAAAGAACAGAAATCCTTTCACACAAACCTGATTTTTTATTTATTTATTTATTTTTTTTTAGTGTACGAGTCTAAATTGCAAAATTTGTAGCTAGATTACATATTAAATCATTGGCGTCCATATTGCCACTGACCGCAACCAGGTGTTCAGTGGTTTGGGCACTGCTAAAAGTGACGGCATGTTGCTCAAATACTGGCTGATAGGTACGGTCTGACGGCCAGGACTGCAGGGATTTATACAAAGACGAAGCTTTGGCCGCTTTATAGCGATGCCCCCGGCTATCTGTTGTGCACAGAACTTCAATACATGGGAGTCCATATAAATAAGGGAGAGGTTTGTGCTAATAAAAGGTATCACAGATCATGCAATATGACCGAAATAAAAAATATAATTAAAAAAAAAAAATAAAATAAGAATAACAAGCAATACATTGTTCAGAATGAATATTAGTATGCAAAAATAATTTTATCCTCGATTATAGAAAATACAGACAAGAGTACAGTATATAAATCAAGATGGCGACAAGTAACATCCAGTGGTACAAAATCAATCCAAAAAAAAATCTCTTATGTGCCCTTAATAAATGCAAAAAGCCTATATAGACAATAGGGACGGTCTACTTAAATATAGTGATGGCATGTTTGTAGGACAGTCTGTTCCTGGACTTTTTCCATCTATTATGGACACCACTGGATGCTTCTTGCTCACACAGTAGAATTGGGGGTGATTTTGAGGTGCCAAATTCTGCCCTGAATCATCTGCCTCCCACTGTATTCAGTGAGTGACAGGTCAAAGCAGAATATTGAAAAAATACCCATCCTGCTCGAATCTGCTGCGAATTCCATGGCTGATTCAGCAACAGAACCTGAGGTGCGAGACAGGCCGCTGATTTGGGGCAATCATCTCCGCCTAATCCGTAAGTGAAAGCTGCGGAGAAAAGTCAGAGGGGCACAAGTCCACCTCAAATTCCCCTTCCTCTCCACCATGTGAGTGTACCCTAAAGGTGAACACTTTGAACACTTTAAATGTCAATGTACTCCTATGGCTCCTGATTTTCCAAGTACACCTGCATACTCTTCTCAGCTGAGTGTGCTTGTGTTTTCAGTGGGGTTAGCACTGGCTAGGTCATGATGAAATTCTACAGTTCTAGTCCTTCCTTCTGACATCTGTCGGAGGCCTCCATACACAATGTAGTCCAACTGGTCCCACGGCAATTGGTGGATTTGGCTGACTTTTCTCTTGTGTATAAATCTAAAAATCCAGGAGATTTTCCATCAAACATTATCAGTGGGTGTAAGCTATCAAATCTATGTACGCTTACTACACGTCTCACAATAAAATGGTGACTCAGAAATGGGTTTAACGTCCACTAGAAAAAAATTCCTTTGAATACACCCTGAGATTCTACATTCATACGTCTTGCTCAGCTGGGATAATATATTGGTCCAGATGCTCCAGTTTGCAGTTTTGCTGCTTTAGCTTTTTACTGACAGTATTTCTTCATGTACCATGACAACAGCGACACCTTCAGGTCAGAGAAGAAATAACCATAATACACGAGGCTGAGATTACTAAGCGGCCATGTGCAATATATGCAGTTTATTGTGCATTACCTTTTGTGTACGGCACATACACATGTGGACAAAATTGTTGGCATATTAAGTTTAATGAAAGAAAACCCGCAATGGTCACAGAAATAACTTGAATCTGACAAAAGTAATAATATATAAAAATTCTATGAAAATGAGCAAATGAAAGTCAGACATTGCTTTTCAACCATGCTTCAACAGAATTTGTTAAAAAAGAAAACTCATGAAACAGGCCTGGACAGAAATGATGGTTCCCTTAACTTAATATTTTGTTGCACAACCTTTTGAGGCAATCACTGCAATCAAACGATTCCTGTAACTGTCAATGAGACTTCTGCACCTCTCAGCAGGTATTTTGGCCACTCCTCATGAGCAAAATGCTCCAGTTGTCTCGGGTTTGAAGGGTGCCTTTTCCAGACTTCCAGATGGCATATGTCTTTTTTTTTTTTAAATTCTGTTGAAGCATGGTTGAAAAGCAATGTCTGACTTTCATTTGGTCATTTTCATAGAATTTTTATATATTATTACTTTTGTCAGATTCAAGTTATTTCTGTGACCATTGTGGGTTTTTCTTTCATTAAACAAGGGGTACCAACAATTTTGTCCACGTGTTGCATATTGTACATTTCTTTTAAAAGTCTTTCCAGTGCGGACATATCACATACTCCGCATAATGTGGGCACCTATAGCCTGTAAATGGAGACGGTACAAGGGATGTTGAGCCCCTCTGTTGACTCCATATCACAGGTTCCTGGGGTTTGTTCCCCTGACTGTTCCCCCTAGTTCCTGAATAGTTTTGGTAATGCACTCCAGTGCAGCAGTTTATCATTTCTCCAAATGTGAAGTTCTGCATATCATGTGGATCTAACACGTTCATACGCTGTCTATTCTACTTTCATGTGACTTTATCATCTGAGCATTGCACAGTAGTAACTGCACTGTGACCATGTGTGCACATCCATGATAAAAGTCTGTTCGGACCATATGATCGTTGCTTTCATCATCTTTGAGGTATGCTCACACTGAGTTTTTTGCAGGCTAATTTTGAGGCGGAATCCGCCTCAAAAAACTCCTCCCATTTATTTCAATGGGAGTCAGTAGCAAATTTTTTCCAACTTATTTTTGCATCTATAAGGAAAAAAAAGCAACATGACCTATCTTCAGGCGGATTCTATCTTGAAAAACCCATTGAAATCCATGGAAGACAGATATCCTAAGGGTTATGCGCACACGATCGCATAAGTATAGAATTAGACTTTCATTCTAATGGATTATGGTGCAGATTTTCTGCATTAAAATCTGCAAAGAAAATCCATACATAATTCTGATTGTGAATCTGCCCTTAGGCTGAGACCCCGCGTTGCGGAAAAGCTACTGTTTTGTTGCAGATTTTGCTGAATTGTTTAAAATCAAAGTCAAGGGCGACTTGGAAAGGAATGAGAAATATAAAGGCAGCTCTTACACTTCTTGCTTCTGCTCCATCCACTCTTGACTTTGGCTCAAAAAATTGCAACAAAATCTGCGACATAAAAAAAAGCAGCTGTTCCGCAACGTGGGGCCTTAGCCTTAGGGTACATGTGCAAGCTCAGGATTTACATATGGGTTACATTGCAGATGTTTCACATTGAAATCCATGCATAAAATCTCTACCTAATCCTGATCGTGTCCATGTACCCTTTGGCATTTGGACGCATTTTGTATCAACTATCATTCCCATCTGACTGTTAACACTTTGTAATTATTATTGTTAGTGGAAAATTAATATTATATCTTGGAGAATAACAGAAATAATTTTGATAACAGTGCAGAAAAACTGGATCACCTAATAACATCTTAAAGGAACAGGAAACCTAAAAACAAAAGCTAAAAGTAAACTGGAAATATAGTTGTAAGTCAGTCTGAAGGGGTTTCTGCAGGATAACTATATAGCGTCTTGTGCAATACCTACAGAGATCTATTTTATTTTTGGCTGGGGAATGGTTAAGGTTTAACCAATAGGCTTGGTTTAGCTGTCTTTGTTTACTGTACTGTAGACAGGGCAGGGAGGGGGAGGCTCCTGCTGCAGCCAGTTGTTTTACAGCCTGGACAATGAGGACAAGGAGGGGAGCCATGAACACACAGAGAAGAATACAAATAAGCAAAAATAAAAAATCTTAATTTATCTTTGTCATAAATGAGACACTTGGTGCAAAGGAAAAGAGGAAATGAAGAAAGTTAGAGCAGGAATTATTTTGAAACTTTTTTGTTGAGCATTTTGTATGTATAATTCTGTTAGTAGTGAATTTAGACAGTCTTGGATCACGATCACATGATAGTTATGTGTAATCCCACCTTTAGCCTTATGTTCCTTTCTTATGTCACTATTTCTATCAAACCTTCACCCATAATCCACTTAATTGCCTGACAAATCATTTTATACAAATTGACTACAATTTTGACAATGTGTGTTCCCTGTGTAGCCGCACATGTAGCATTCTCTCCACAATATTCATATGATTGTTCATACAGGAAACCTGATTTTGACATTAAAATAATTGATAATAATGTAAAAATAAAAAAAGTAATCTAGAGAAAAATTAAAGTATTGTAAAATAAATGAGGACAAGAAATAATTAGGAGTCCACAAAATCACTCCATTTTTGATTCTGGGGATGCATTAGGTGAAACCAGTCGTGAAATTATTCTGATAATTATGCCTTTTATTCCTAAACGTTTTCATATTTATAAAGTCAAAAAATTACCGTCAAACCTTTGCAGATATGTTAATAGACATGGACACAGCTGAGAGGACTTTGACATATGCAAATCTGAAAAAATGTCAGTAGTCTATAAATTATTCAGAACAAATAAGTCTGGAATAATGGAGATTCCTGTTGTCTAAGAGCCATACTGTACATTTCCTAAAAATATGACTGGGTGGATTTTATATAGATTTCTCTAACTGAAGAAAATTGCTAATAATAATGACTGCACTTAATTTTAATAACTTAATTAGTTAATTGTGTTTTTTTTTTTACATAAGAAAATATATGAAAGGCCTATACACACACACACACACACACACACACATACTGTATATGTGTGTGTATATTATATATATATAGGCCTTACATATATTTTCTTATCTAAAAAAACACAATTAACTAATACATTTGGAGGGGTGATGGCCGCACCCCTGCACACCTTCGCCACACCCCCTTTTCCAGAGAGTGTTGAAGACAGTGCAGATTTTAGAAAGTCACAATCTTTTTTTTTTTTTTTTTTTTTTTGGTGTAAAAAACCACATTTTGCGCAAAAAAAAAAAAGTCTTTTTTTTTTTTTTTTTTTTTTTATTCCTTGTACGCCAGAAAACTGAAATTGTGATAAATTGTGATTTGTTACATTATACAGTAATAATACTTTTCTAATGAAATGAATAGTAAAGGAGAAGTACAGTATAGGTGTCCGAGCTCACAATGGAGCTGTGGCCTATTATGACGTCTGTGTTACCCTGGTTTGGGACATTTACATCATCATTTTACTACAAAGCAATGTGTGCGTTCCTTCTTTATTACAGTTTTCAGTCTGGCACTACATGACACTCCCAACAAACTGTATTTACTTGTTTAATTATCACATTTATCCCTATCTTGCTCTTATCAGAATTGTCACTATGGGACTGGCTGTCACATGTAAATGCATAGCATTAAAGTCACTGCCATCTGTTCAGCCAGTAATTAAATTAAAACCATATGTACCATAGATATCCTCAAAGATTATATCACAAGTCATTTCGAAGCAAGCTGAAAGACTGCATAGTAACCAAATAGATGTGAAGCTAATATGTTGTATATACTTGTATATGCTTTACTGTGGACAGCAGTTCAGAAATTTGCTTTATGGCAGCCAGATGGGCATGGGACGCTGGTATCTAGAGATTATTTCTGGGAAAGTGGTCTAGATATGTTCTATGACCTGTGCAGGGAGGGGAAGGAGGTGAGCTATGATTATGACCTATTGTGAATGCTGGATCCTGTGTTATCTATACATAGGGTAGTCATTGTGATCCTGCCTGTGATGGTAATGAGATGACTGCTGAGAGGTGATCTCTACAGAACAGGAAGGGTCAGATTATTATGATGCTCATTGGCCCATGTGAAAACTGCAAGATTTCAGGATAATTTTGTCTTATAGAGGAGGAGATTTCTTATGCCTTGTATGGCAGGTTTCTGAGGACGTGGACTAAATGCTGGCACACATGTAGCCTGATCATTGTGTACCCGATAT
The DNA here is from genome assembly GCA_947044405.1 of Leptodactylus fallax. Classification (NCBI taxonomy): domain Eukaryota; kingdom Metazoa; phylum Chordata; class Amphibia; order Anura; family Leptodactylidae; genus Leptodactylus; species Leptodactylus fallax. Next base: position 490,780 of record CAMRHE010000067.1, on the reverse strand, counting down.
GCAGGAATGAGCATTGGAGAATGCGGAGTCTAGTGCAGAGGTCAAACAGAACGTCTAAATGTCCAAATGAATTATCGTCTCACTTATGTGGAGCAGTGCCATTTTGTCTGTGTAGGATTATTATATCATGAATTTCTTTTTCTTCCTTTCTAGGGATTTCAAAAGTAAAAATGTTTTGTTGAAAAATGACTTGACAGCTATCTTGGCAGACTTTGGGTTAGCTGTCCGGTTTGAACCTGGAAAGCCTCCTGGAGATACACATGGACAGGTATGTGTGTATATATGTATTATCCTGCATAGTGTGCAGAATTGGAAGCAGATGGCGGCAGTTAGTGTGCAGTGTCAGGCGACACTATTGCAGACTCAGCCACTGCACAGTGTACAGAGCAATCTGCTTCTAGCTCCTTACTCTGCTCAGAAAACAGTTGATCAGTATGGGGGCCAGGTGACGGCTGTCCACTGATTTCATCATAATGAAGGTCATTAATGGGTACCATTAAGGACACTTATCTCCTATCAACAGGATAAGTGTGTGACCACCAGGACCCCCAGCAGTTAGAACGGTGGACCCTCTAAAGTCTCCTTGTGAATGGAGCACCAGTGCGCTTGTGTGACCGGTACTCACTGGTTTGGGGGTTCGGGCGCGAACCAAGTATTCCCATAGCAGTGAATGGGGCACTGGTGACACAAGCGCATTCACAAGAGGGCTTTTTGAGGACTTTTGGTCTGATGGATAGGGGATAAGAGTTACATCTCCTTTAATATAAAGTCTTGGGAAAAACAAGAACTTATTGTATATATACATTTAGTAAGTTTACACATATCTCAATGGGCATAGATGGGTGTAATTGTGGTGCCATGGATGTGGCCATCATTCATTTTGTGCCTCACTTGCCACTTTTTGTGAAAGTGGGTGGAGAGCAAAGTGGGACGGGGCAAGGACGCCTCGGCCTGACAAATTTTTTATAACACACCATGAAATCTATACCAGTTCCTGATTGGCTTAGATTTTTATTCTCTTAATAATTCAGGTCACTCTCCAGTCAGGGACTTTATTAAAGGGGTTGTCCAGGATCTGAACATTTTTGCTACTGATAACCTATCCACATGATAGGTCATCAGAATCAGACTGGTCGGGGTCCGACACCCGAACCCTGAACAGATCAGCTGATGCAGCTTCCTGAAGCCATATACTAAGTTTACAGCTGAAAGCAGCCCTGCTCCTATTCAATTGAATAGGTCATCAGTATCAAAATGTTCAGCCCCTTTAAGATTGGTGGTGATGTTTTCAGTTGTCAGCATGTAATCCTGAATACATACATGGGTAACCCCAGGCTTATTTGTCATTTACTGAGCAGGCACAGGCTGTTTTATTGCGGCCTGAACCTGCCTCTTCTACACTGGTATACGGCCATGAACGTTGCCTATATTTTACGGAACATTTCACAGAGCAGTGGTTGGGGATTTGTTTTTCCTGCCCCTTTTCTGTAAAATGAGTAATTCTGAGTACAGATTTCTATTGGGGAATTCCTTCTTAGGTAAATGGTTTAAAAACTTCAGGTTCATTTGCCATGTACACTTTTTATCTAAGGCATTGTGGTCTATAAACATGAAAGCATATTCTCTGGTCTAATGCGGAATACATTGTTTATCCACCCAGGTTGGCACCAGGCGGTATATGGCTCCAGAGGTGCTGGAGGGAGCAATTAACTTCCAACGAGATTCTTTTCTCAGGATAGACATGTATGCTATGGGACTTGTGCTCTGGGAAATTGTATCCAGGTGTACAGCTGCTGACGGTGAGTCTCTGAGTCCCCCTAGGGGCCATATGAAGATCACAGCTTTCTAGTGATTTTATGTTGCTACTCTTTCTATGCAATTTATTATCATTGTGCTTTTAATTTTTGGAATAAATAGCATCTTTGTAACATTTACATCCGCTAGCACAATATAGTATATAATGCCCTCAGCAGAGGTGTGTGAAAAAAGACCGTAAGACTCTTTAAGAACATTCACTAGTGTATATGTTGAAAGCACCAGAGAGGAGTTAGAGGAGTTTGTCATTCAATACTTGTTATGGTATTGCTATGTTTTCTAGAGCTGCAGGTAAACGTCTGTTTACATGTCACAATTGTCTCAAATTTTTGGAATATGAACAAATTTGAGCAATATCGACATTGACTGCTAAGTGTAAATACTAAAAAAATTGGTCTAATATACATAAAAAGTTAATGTAATAATTGTATCTCATGACCGAAATTCAAGTGCAGTAAAAATTTGTGGTAAATACAACATTTGGGAATCAAATTGTTATCCAATGAAAAGGTTTTGGAGAAGATTTATTATTATTTTATGTCAGTTTTCTGGCATTAAAAAGTGGCATTTTAATAGTGGTGACATAAATTGTCGCAACTGGTGTTTTGCATTGCCCATGCCATTTTCCCAAAAAAGGGGCACGGCGAGGGTGTGCGGGGGGTAGATTTATTATCTGTTATCATTTGCATCAGGAAACTGGCATAAATGATACTGAAAATCTACACCAGCTGGCATAGATTTCACTCCAGGCACACGGAGCGGCAGAGGGTGAGCCTCACCTATGAGGAGTCATGTGCTTCGTCTTAAATAAGGCGCACCTTCTGCAGGCGCAGGGGATTTTAAGACTGGGGTTGAAAATGCCACTCTTCATGAATCTCCCCCATTGAGTCTGCTTACCTCATAGTATATCACTTGAACAGAGGTTGTCCAGCCCCCTAAAAATTGTTTAAAACTGCTTAGAATGCTTTCACTGGGTCCACTGGTCGCAGCATTTTGGCCTCCAACAAGGACTTCCTAACGCAAGCAATGGCCTCAATGGTGACTTCAGTGTAGTTCATGGGTCACCGCTACACTCAGTATTCGGCAGCAGCCGCAGGACATTATCACTGAAAATATACAGTATACAAAAACTGATAGAGGACCCGGGACAATAAGAGTGGGAACAGCAGGGCTATCAGTAAGGTGAGTATTAGTTCAGTCATTATTTTCTAGTATACTTTTTAGGTGGCTGGACCAATCCCCTAACTATTTTAGGACACCTAATAACACGTGAAACTTACTTAAAAATATGGTTTTGTCATTGACACAGTGCACATACCATCATAAAGCTGAACAACTGCTTTGTTGCATGTTAGTGTTTTTGTATTTTTCCTTTTTTTTTTGAGACATAACTGGAAATGGATTATAAATAGTGGTAAAAAGATCCAAAAGTGATAAAGTTTTGGAGAAAAGGACACAATAGAATGACTTGAATTTATGGTTTTGCATTATTGAATGTCTCCAGGGCCTGTCGATGAGTATATGTTGCCATTTGAAGAGGAGATTGGTCAGCATCCATCCCTAGAAGATCTGCAGGAAGTAGTAGTTCACAAGAAGATGCGTCCTGCATTCAAAGAACACTGGTTGAAACACCCTGTAAGTTTCTCTTTACTGTTCTTAGAAAATCAACATGAAAATCCAGTTTTCCTTTTATTAAATTTTTTTTTATTTTTAATATTTCCAGTGATTATTGTATACCATACAGGAAGTTCCAAATTTTTGGATTAAAAATGATAATTGTTTTCTTGTTTAAGCAGGATTATATTTGATAACAATTGTTTGCATGGTATAGTTCAGAGTGTTAAGGGATTCAGCAACAACTGACCCTGTGACTGATTCCTAAATGATTGACAGCACACTCATAAATCTCTGTCTGATCATCAACAACTGTGTCTGCTCACAGCTATATCCTCTTTGGTCTTGCCCCACACTGATCTTTATGGCAAAAAGAGGAACAGAGTATGGTGAACACATTACCTTTTTGCTTTCTATCAAAAATAAGACACAATAAAATGCAGGGTCTATGGTGTAAACCCCCTTACCCCTCTAGCCCACTACCTGCGACCAACAAGGAAGGAGGCAATACCTCTTCCATTATCATAGACCACTATGGAAGTAAACCTATCCCATGTACTATCCTAGACCACCAGAGAAGCAGACATTAACCCATTTATTTTCCTAGACCACCACATGAATCACTTCGGCTCTAAACCACCATGGCGGGTAGCATTAAATTCTCCATGGTCCTTGGCCTACAAGACTGGTGTCAAATGAAAAAATGGATTGTGACTCTTGCTCATGAACTGTGTCTGATATTGTAGTCCAGGTCCGATCACATAAAGGGGTTGTCCAGGAATTGCCGAGGGTGTTGGAAAATTAAAAAAAAACAAAAACAAAAAAAAACGCCCTCATCCACTATTGGTGCCATTTCATGCTGGGACCACATTGCCGTAAGTCCTGAGCCTCACATGACTGGACTGGTGACATCACTCACATACATCATCAGTTCCTTACCAGCGACTGCTGAGGCCACTGTTTAGTCTCAGCAATCATGTGAGCCTCAGGGGTTCTGACATCATGGCACCAGCAGCGGACAACAGAGTGCTACGGACAGGCGAGTATACTTCGGGACCAAATTGTTATATCTCTATGCTCTGCACTAAGCAGTCTTCTCAGTTTATGTAATATGAAGGAATGGCCAAATAGATATGAAATTTTGAAACATTTTTTTTATTAATTTAATCTTCTTTGTTGTCAGGGTTTGGCACAGTTATGTGTCACCATTGAAGAGTGCTGGGACCATGATGCAGAGGCACGGCTCTCTGCTGGATGTGTTGAGGAACGTATTTCTCAGATCCGCAAAATAGTGAACGGCACTACCTCGGACTGCCTTGTTTCCATTGTTACATCTGTCACCAACGTGGACTTGCCGCCCAAAGAGTCCAGTATCTGAGTCATTTGTTACATTTGTCTTTCCAGACTCAATGTAAAACACTGAAGGAAAAATAACAAAAAAAATCATATAAACTCAAAAAAAAAAAAAAAAAAAAAAACCACACACGCATACACAAACCCATGAATGCAGCTGCTATTTTATCCTGACTTTTTATTATTATCTTTTTTTATTTTTAATATTTGGTTTCTTGTGGGGGGGAGGGGAGGTTTGGATCAATTTTACCAGCACGTTGTTTTATTGTATATTAAAAGAAAAACAGGAAAAAAATGAACATCTCAGCAAGCATTCAGGTGCCGACTTTTGAATGCAGAAAGGTGAAGGTACTTCAGAACCTCAACAAACTCCTTTTTAGATACACTATGTTGGTTTCTCTTAATGTGTGACCTTCTCAGACGAGGACCCACAGGAGACCACCTACAAAAATGCTGCAAACTTTGTAGTAAGCTGAAGACTGTTACATAAGATACACCTTCCACCAACAGGAATCCTTTTCAACAACCGTAATTACTTCTGTTATCACTTCTGGATATCTCGCTCCAAAAACCGTCTGTTGTGTCTTTTGCGGATCTTAACGGGTGTCTTTGTAACATGTAGAGAAACTAGAAACCGAATGTTCTCTCTTCTTCGAGAGCTAAATATTTAGGAGGTTCTATTTGTGGGCAGGGCAGACTGTGGTTACACTTTGCATCAATCGGCAAATGATATATCGCTACAAAGCTACTTCTCAGGTAACTGCTTATTAAAGGGGAAGGATGCTGGTCAAGTGCAAAGCATTGCCGTAGGAAACTGGTACAGAGAAAGAAAGGCCTCACGATATAATAAAAAGTGATGGCATCCTACGTTATTTACATGGACCGTTTGATAACCAACTGCCCTTGTAAGTACCGGATTTTTTTTCATCTGCGTCAACAGGCCATGGGATTATACAGCCAATGAAAGCTTTAACAACCAAACTATTCAGTCAACATAAGCTAAAATCCTTTTGACCGGCATCACCGTACCATCATGTAGATACTATACGGCATTCTTTCTCTGTATCTTGGTGTAGCTTGGTGCATATTCAGATCCCACCAGATTTGCCAGAATTTTGCCTAAGTCAGAGAATGTTTCTGATGCTGCTGATTCAATACTTGGATACATTTTTTCATTTGCAAAACAAGCAATGTTTAAAAAAAAAAAAAAAATTACACACACACGTATACAATTCCCGTGGCTTCCAAGGTCAACCTCCTCAAGTGCTGGATCGCACTGACCTTCTTGCAGTGTGTTTATCCAACATGTGAAGGGGTTCACTTACAATACAAAAAATAAAATAAAATAAAATACAGTTTAAAAAAAAAAAAAAATGTCATGACCATAGACCACCTCAAACCAGAATTACCTCAGAATTTTGTACTTGTATAAGTTTATTATATATTTTTAGTTGTGTTGTCTTGTAGTAAGTCTATTTTAATGTAAATTGGCTTTTCTGACAAGGGAGTTTAAAAAAAAAATAAGGAAAATGAAAAAAAAAATTCTAAATCTTTAGGAAGTGCTACCTTTCTGGTTTTTTTTTTGTTTTTTTTTGTGTTTTTTTCTTTGGTTTTTTTTGTTGTTTTTTTTTTTTATATAAGCGCACCGTTGTAAATAATTGTACACATTTGTAGATTAACTGCCTACATTAGATAACTGGGTATCAATCACGCATTTGCTATGGCTGTTTCACACTGACCTTTTCTAGTAGATAGTAAGCTTTTTCTCACTTCATGGAAAGAAAAAAGTCTCCTAGTGGGATCAAAATTAGTAAGCCCAGCTGTGACGTCTCTCTAGCCCAAGTATGGTTTTCCAGTATTTTTATTCTTCATATTGAGGACTTGTCACCACTCCCAACGTGTCTTCTTTAAATACTTGTATTGTCTATGGAATAACAGCTCTGGAGCTTTTTACCCAATAGGCTTGTATGGGGTTTACAAAAATTTTACTCAAGTAGATATGTCAGGAGAACTGACAAATCCTCTTTATCTGTAATACATGTGAACAGGTCAAACCATATTGCATCCCCCCTTTTAATTCAGTGGTCAAAGATAAAGCGGCCTACCAAGTAGAGATGGCGCAGGTGATATGGATTTGTCACTGATATGGAGTAGTTGGAGGAGCCTCCATAACAACTGGTCCACCTCAAATGACAAGCCGATTCAGCCTTCCACTGAATTAGCAATAAGCTTAAAATGGGGGCAAAGTTTACGATACATCTTAAAGGGAACCTGTTAAAATAAAGAAGCAATCTGATCTGACAGCAGTATGATATTGAGAAGGAGGAGCTGAACAGATTGATATGTAGTTTTATGGGGAAATATTCTCTATAACCTGCCATTTATCCATTCAAATCTAGGCTTAAGAGTCCAGTGGGCGGTCCTAGTCAGTGGCTGACAGCTATCTTTATATGTACACATACAGAGAGGGTGCTAAGCATTGAGTGACACCACCAACCTGACTCTTGAATACACAAAGATTTCAATCTGAATCTTTTTACACAAAACTACGCTCCTCCTGCTCTGTAACATGCTGCCGGCAGATTGGTTAGCATTTTCATGGTGACAAGTTCTTTTAAAATTTACACCCGGATTATGAAATATGAATTAAAAAAAAGAAAGTTTAAAAATACAGGAAAAACTCTTACAGCAAACAAATATTGTGTTTGTTAATGTGCCTTTTTCTTTATATTCACAAACACTTCTACTCTAGGCTAGTCTTTATTAGTCTCTTCCTTTGCATACACAATGGAATTTGTATATATGTATTTTTTTTTGTTAACCTGAAAGGCTTACTGTCAGTTTCACTGAACTTTGCATCAGCTGTGTTTCTTTTCCTTCCGACATTAAGAAAGAAGTAAGAAAATTTCAGAAGCTTTAATGTATTTAGTATAAGTGCCATATTTGATTTGATAGTCTTCAATAACACTGTATGTCTTTAAGACCGTATGATCCACATATGAGAATGTTGCTACAAAAAGGTACCACATTTTGGGATTTTATAATATTCCAGAATGCTACAATTTATAATTTTAATATAAACCATGGATGCAAGTTCATTCATAGAACTTATTGTATTCTGGGGCTGAATATGAATATTCTGGATCAATAATATTAATAGCTGCTTATATAAATATTAGAGGTTTTCGAGGACCCCCACCAATGGGCGGGTTGAAGGTGCCATGATGCTCCTGAGCAGACACAGCTCTGTAAATTCTGCAACTCGCTTCTATTCACTTGTACCATTCTCAGCTACTATACAATGTATGGAGCTGTGACTATTCCGGAGCACAATAGCCCCTTTACTCAGCTGTGTGGAGTGCCAGGGACTCAGACCCCCAAATATCTGATATCCTTATACCTCTGTATGAATCAGGTGTTGGTGATGCTTCAGTGTTTTAAGTTGTTGCTACATTTGCTAAAGGAAAAAAAAAATTGGGAAACTCTATATTTTTGAAGGATGCAATATAAAAACATACTGTAATAAAAGCAAATGGGAATCCAAATTGGCAATTCTATATGTGGCATCACCAACATATCTAAATAAAAATCTATAAAAAAAAAAAAAATCAAAAAACCCTCCTCATAGTCATAAAGTGATATGTATTTTTTTACTTTTAGCTAGCCAGCAGCATCAGCTCTATTAATACTGAGCCAAAATCGGCATTGTATAGCTAATACCCTACATTTATATTGAGGATTGAGAAATACATTGTTGCTTTGTCATTGATTGTAACACCATAAAGCGTGGCCTGTGTGTATATTTCGTCCCCCTTTCTCCTCTCTTTGGAAAATTTGCTACATTGTTGTTTCAAAGTCTTACAGAACAGAATTTTTTTTTTTTTTACCAAAGGCCGGCAAAAAAAATACTTTAAATCAACTAGCCAATGATGCCATCACAAGAAACCAGTAAAGATGTATACCAAGTATTATTTACTATGTAAAATGATGAGAGATGAAAGCATAACATTCTGTCCTGATAATTGTTACACTGTATCTTTATAACCCCTGCATGGACACAGTTAAAGGGGTTGTCCAGGACTATGATACTAAGCTCCACTTTCTCTTCTCGGGAAGTGACATCACATCCATTGGTCACCCTCGTCATGCTGGAGCTCAGTTCCATTCAAATGGTCATGTGACCAACCAACGTGATGTCACTTACTGAGAAGAGGAAGCAGAGCTCAGTATCATGGTCCTGGATAACCTCATTAAATGTACCACTTCCAGTAGTCACCACTAGAGGCAGCCTAGGAGAATACTACATGCTGTTATACTATTGAGTTCAACTTATAAACAGTATACAGTAAGCTCCTAAACTTCCCCCTAGTAACATGCAGAACTGTATATTTTAACTACGTCTGTGCAAGCAATTCGGCGCCCTGGATCAGAAACATAGAAATCCAACTGATACAAAGATATTGGTATATCTTGAACCAGATAGCACACAATTTTAGTCCTTTTTACCTTTTGAACTTTGTGTTTGTTTATCCTTTAGTATAAAATTACTATAAAATGCTAAAGTAATGTCTTAAATTTAAATAAATAATAAAATTATAAATGATTAAATTCTTCGTAGTGGTAATAGAGTATAGATTTTTACCACTGCAATTCCTGCAAATTAAGTATTTATTGGACACTTTGGGTCCTTTTAAGCATAAATTTGAAGTTATGTATTATATTTTCAATAATTAATAAAAATTTGTCAAATGTGACAACCCTGATGTAAAGTCATCAGTCCCAGTGATCAGCTGGTTGCCACTGGTCCAGCTCCTGTAACATTAATGTGTCACACTACATTGTGGATGAATGACCATTCATAATGCACGGTCATGCTTTTGTTAATTTTCATTAATTTCGGCAGTGTATCCACTAGTTACACTGGGGAATGTGCTTGCAAAAACAATAATAATTTTTAATGCTACATAAAATATGTGATCAGGCGCCAAACAAGACTTTGCTTGTTTTGTTTATCACAGGTCCTTTTACACAAAGCAATGATTGGGACTAAAGGTCTGTGTAAAAGATCCTTCACTACCTATTCCATACAATGATTCTGGTGCAGTTGAATTTTTTTTTTTTTTTTCTCTAGCCCCCCGTCATTCCTGATCAATCAGTGCTGTTAGTTTTGGTGCCTGATGTGCTAACTAGACTCTCTAATGTCAAGTGGGTGGTATCAGGCTGGGGCAGGCAAGTGGGCATGGCTCAGTCAGATAGTGTAAACTCAGAATGAGACCCCCTTACCTGCTCCTGTCTGACACCACCCACTTGACTTTAGAGGCACCAAAACTATCAGCACTGATTGTTCAGGAATAGCGGGGGCTAGAAAAAAACTCTAATGCCACTGGAGAGTGCAGTAGAGGGCCTATTAAAGGATGCAAAGAGCTAGCGTTGGTGAAAGGTCCTCTTTAATACATAGGACAGCCTATAGTACTTGGTGTACATCCAACTTTTTTCTTCATTTTGCCTGTAAGTAACGTCTTAAATTAGATATTTGAAAAAAAAAAATACTTTTGTTCTTCTGGTTCAGTATTGGCATATTTTTATTAAATAATTCATTTTTTATTTTTTAATCTGGCGGATTAGCAATAATTTAACAATACCAGCAATGGATTGTATGATTTGAATGCAATACGAGTATTGCTTTCTGTACGCACCTTGAAATGTTTTTGTAGCAATTACCCAGTGAAAGTGCTTTACTGTCAGAATGTGACTCTGTTCAGTTAAGGATAATATTTTTTACCTTTTTTTCCAGCTCTTTTTTAATATCATTTTTAAAAGTTTTTTGCGCATTCTGTAAAACTCATGGATTAAGACAAGACCTCAAATCTTTTATCATTTCCTCTGTGACGGAACACTTTTTACATGTTTTAAAAGTTAAAAATATGTTTGTGCCTTTGTTTCACCAAGGAGGGAACAAAACACGTGTGCAAAGCTTCTGGATTTGTTTAATTTACCTACAGGATATGTCATTTCTTTCTTCTAGGTCTGACTCTTGAGATCCAGTGAACTATGTAAACAAATTACCTCAAAGCTCATGTTAAACAGTGTTGCTATTTCGATATTCTGTCATATGAAACCGAGAACCTTTTTGTCTTTGTGTGGAATTTATTAAATTCTGAATTAAAAAATTATTTTAAAAAAATGGGGGAAGAGAACTTTCTTTTCCCCATATAGGCTTGAGCTCCCAAATGGCATTGTGTTGGAAGCATTAACTGAATGGGTACCGACAAAAAGTTACCTGCCACCATAAATATGTACCTATATATACCAATTTAATATTTCAATAGTTTCATTGATAGTAAGGGTGTATGTATAATATTTATTAGCGGCAGGTGCCCAGAACATGATGTTAATGTTACCTACACGGGAGCATAAGGTCACTTTTTCATTTGTAATCTATGCAACTAATTTCAAACAGAAATGTAAAGTAAAAAAAGATTAAATTGCAAAATAAAGTTTATTAGAGGCACAAAGGACTTTATTCAGCATTTCAAGTAAAAAATTATATTTTCTTTGTGAAGAATTTTTGTTAAGTACAAGGTATAGATGAGAAAATTACCCAAAAATTTTACAATGTGCCAACAAATCAGGGATAAGAAGGTTTTGTGTTTTGGATTCAGCTATCCTGACGTCTGTTTTAGTAAATACTATCATTCCTCATAAATTAACAATTTTGGAGCATCTTTTCTTGAGTATCTGCTCTGTGGTGTTTAATTTTTTTCTGTAAATATATGAATAAATTAACATCTGAGTGTTAAAATGCCTTCTGTCCAAGGTTTGTACTTACATATTCTGACACTGTCCAGTAAGTGCTTTTGGTCTAGGGGCTCCCTTTATTACAAAGTGAATGGTAAAGCCCAGATGTTAATTTATTCTTACATTTCCAGGTGGAATTAAAGAGGAACAGCACACTACTAGAACTCTAATAAAAGTTTTTATCATGGAAAATGCTAATTTTTAAAACCAGACACAGCAGGAGAGCTAAGAGATCCTCTTTAAAGGAGCATGCTGTCTTATGTCTAGAGCAGGCCTGTGAATAACTAAGAATTTGGTGTTTTTTATTTGGTGTTCTTTGATGAAAGTGGTTTTCTGGCACTTTTTAGTTGATGACCTTGTGGGGTTCCGATATCCGGGCCCCTGTGGATCAGCTGTTTGAAGTGACTGTAGCACTCCCCTTCACAGGCCATGTGATATCACGTTTATGGCCTGATTGCTACTCAGTCCCATGCAAGTGAAGGGACTAATCTGCAATACCATGCACAGCCACTGTACAAATATATGGCACTGTGCTTGATGAGCAGCTGATTGACCGGAGGCCTCGGTGTCAGACTTCTAATGATAGGTCATCGGTTAACAAGTCTCAAAAAACCACTTTAGGCTAAGGCCTTATGTTGCGGAAACGCAGCTTTTTTTGTTGCGTTTTTTTGAGCCAAAGCCAAGAATGTCTACAAAAGGAATTGGAAATATATAGGAAACTCTTATACTTCTACCTTCTGCTCAATCCACTTCTGGCTTTGGCTCAAAAAACCGCAACAACATCTGAAACAAAAAAAAAAAAGCTGCATTTCCACAATGTGGGGCCTTAGTCTTAATGCTGCACCCCCTCAGGCCTGCGATAAGCATAACCTAGTATTTCCTGTAGTTTACCTTTTTAATTTGCATTTTATGTTTATATATCTGCTATAGAATTATGCAAAAAAAAAACCTCATGAGCCATTTGAGAGAGGTTTTGCTATTTATCAATTTTACAAAGGCTTTCTAATATATGATTTGATATTATGTGGCCAACATTTTTTGAAAATATTTTTAAGAATGGAGTTATGTATCCGAATGTAAATGCTGAATATTGTCCTATCGAGAATGCATTCCTTATAACAGAACAATCTAGTTTTGGAAGTAGTTTATCATATTTCAGGTGTATTTCCACACAGGTCTTCAATTTTATCATCATTTCATGCTGGTATGTAAGGTGCCAGGATTTGCCATCAGGAGTCAGAGCTCTTCACTCACATATTTCATTATTTTTTTTTTTTAATGGGGTTACATGGGGGAATAGCTGAGATGACTTAAACGTCCATTTTATTTTTCAGTGAAAATGAAATTTATTAAATATTTCTGTAAGTCTGATTTAAAAGAAGAGTTGGCTTTGTCAGTGTTTGAGTATGTGTCAAACGTTTGTGTACATAGTGGTCCTAGGATTCTTTTGTTGAAGAATCTGGTCCAAGGGTATTGTAAAGTCTCCAGTCATGGAGAATCATTGTAAGATGCAAGGAATCTCCTTGAAGTATAAATGTCATAAAAGCAAAATATTGTTCATAATCACTAGTGTCTTAATTTTCACTATTGGTTAATCCTCAGAAACTAAGGCTTAAATACATATTTGTAAAAGAAATACGTATATGTACATAATAATAGCCAAAAGGACACTGTCTGGGAATGCAGTTATGTTTTGTATTTGATGTTTAGGCGCAGACTGGAGTGTGATTTTTTTTTTTTTTTTTTTTTTTTTTATCATATAAATTTCTGAAAAATTTTACAAAATTTCACCAAGCAAGGCAAAGACCATTGAATCCCCTCCGTCTCATCGAAAATGTATTGTGTATATGAGGGATTCCTCATGTAACTTGTGTATTTGTTCAATTTCATGGACAGCTTTTTATGATAGGAAAAACTTGTATTTTCGTTACTAGTTTTTTTTTTTTTTTCTTCGATTCTTTCATACATGCATGTTTAACAAAAAATGTTAATCTGATTTTTTTTTTGTTTTCAGGAACTTTGATTTTCATATTCTCAGAATTGTAAGACTGATATTTAATGGGGAAGGGTTTGGGGCGATATTTGTGAATGTAATATTTAGCATTAATTTAAACATAACTGTCTTACATATATGCTGGCATCTGGAAAATTCTTGGTCCCAACTACCTGTTTTTTTTTTCTTTTTTATATCTTTTTGATTTAAAAAGTGTACGCTCTTAAAATACTTTGTAAAAAATGTTTTTAAAATCTGTTTTTACAGAAAAAAAAATGGTTGAAACATTTGTTTTGGTATCTGTACTGAGAAACATGGTGGGAAGTCTTATGATGGTCAGTTCAAGAGAAAAATTTTTTTTTTTTTTTTTTAGTCCTTAGTCCCGAATTGCAAAATACTGAGAGGTGAAATCATGTGTGTTCTATTTCACTATTGTAGCTATAATTATATGTAGCAGAGTTAGCTTGTACTACTGATTTAACAATCGTTATGCTAAAAATATCCTGTTTAAGAAAATATATATAAATATACACCTATATACACAGTCGAGCCTATTGCTGTAACCCATTGAAACTGATGGACTCTTAAATGGATATATTTATCTATACCAAGGTAATTTGTATAAATGGATATGTCCACCTCTAAAACACATTTCATTGCATTGCAGTTCGAGATTTACGATGTTTTTTTTTTTTTTTTTTTTTGTTGTTGTTTTTTGAGAGAGAACAATGTATCATAGTTAATACATTTGCTGTGAAGCTTTGTCCCTTTTTTACTGTAGTAAGGTTAAAGAAGGAAAAGTATTGCGTTTGAGATTAGATTTATGGAGTTCTGGTTTGACTGCTTAAATTATTTGCACTGGGTGCCAGGAAAAATTGTCATGAATGTAGTATATACCCTGTGTGAAGCAGCCACACCATACCCAATAGGAGGACATTTTAGAAAGGACTTTTATCTTTTTTTGTATATGAAAATGAACAATAAATTACAGGTAAATATTGAACCAATGTCTCTTTTTTTTTAATGAAATCGGGATTATAAGCAAATTGTAATTCTGTAATATTTACTTTGGCTTAGATCCTCCTTTAGGTCTGGAAGGTGGTCTTGGGGTTGGGTTTCCTGTTGGAATATAAATAAAGCATAATGAATTTGGAAATTTTAAGTGGGTTTTCCTAAGGTTTAAACATATCACCTATGCAGAGGATATTGATCATCAAAACTGAGCCATTTGTCTAATAAAACGGGTCAAAGTGGTCAGATTCCCAACAGTTAGACAATTCTCAACTATGGATAGCTGATAAGCTCAGATATGGAGACAGCCACTGAAAGGTTTAGTAAAATTTATTCACTGTCCACCAGGGTAAGGTTCTTCGTTTGGTAGCAACTCTTCACTCTGGGTGAGATGGGTGTACAGATGGAGAATTCAATAGGAGATATGGATTGTTCTGGTGGGACGATCTCTGCGAACATGCAGCAATTTCCAAAACCGTTGCAGTTTTGGAAATCACAGCATGTTAATTATACCTACAGAAATGCCGCCACGTGGGGCCTTAGCCTAAAGGGGTTTTCCAGGGAGTTTAAATTGACTTGCCTGGTGGGTGATGATGATGGACCTTGGGGTTCCGGCCTCATCACTACCCCCCGGGGTCACGTGATTGGAAGCAGCGCTATAATCCCTGGTTGGTTTGCTCCCTTCTTCCCCGTTCTCACGGGTGGATCGACCTGGGAGACGGAGCGCTGCTTCAAATCTCTTGACTCGGGGGTCCATCATCATAATCATCCGCCGGATTTGGTAAGTCAATTTGAATTCCCCAGACAACCCCTTTTAATGTGCCATTGTTTTCAAAGTTCCTTTAGAAGTTGCATTCATTTTAGTCCTAGGACATACGTACACCATGGCTATTTTATGCAATCCTAAGTGCTCAGCTAACTGCATATTGGACTGTGATGTGACCATTACTATAAAATTCATACATACATCAATCAACAATTATCAAATATAGAAGTAAAAATCAGTTTAAGAGAAAGTTGATGTTACTTATCATTTATTGTATAAGTTTGTCTTAGAACGTCCGGTAGGTCAGCATTTAACTGTGACAATGTCCTTGCAAACTCTGCCAAATCATGGAGATGGAGGACTGGGGAGATGGCTGTTGGGGACAGCTGGACTGCAGCTCTCCGTCCCTGCCTGCCTCGAAGAGCACTGTGTATACAGATATGGAAGCCACCATGATGCTTCCTCCTCTCATCCTAGTGGTATTGTGAGCTGCACCTGGATCCTAGTAGTCCCAGATCAGCTCTACAGTGTATCTCACCAGGCTGGAATGAGGAAGCATCATGGTGGCTTTCATATCTGTTTACACAGTGCTCATTGAGCATTGTTTATACAATGATAAGGAAGGCTTAGACTTTTTTTTTTTTTACACTCAATGATCACCAGGTAAATACAGGAGCTGCTGGTTCCTAGCAGATCTACAGTGTTTCTCAGTAGGCAGTATTCCACCAGTAACTGGGGCTATTACACCAGCCCCACCCCTGCTGACACAGCACAATATTTCACTCTTATAATGACTAATGGACAGGAAAAAACTATATTAAAAAAAATTATATTTTAGTGGCACAATAAAAATAGGAAAACGTAAAAAAAAAATTTTTCAAGAAATTTCCATCAATATTAAAAAAGAAACAAATACAAAAAAGTCATAAAAATTCTTTAAATCGCCCAAAAGAAAAACTAACTGCATGTACTAAAAAAAAAATATGAAAATTTGTCTGGTTATGAGCCGGGCAAACTGGTTTTAACTGGTTAAAGTCTACCATCACCGGAATAGCTTCTCAACCACTTATAGGCTGTTGTAGGGGATGCCAGTGACATAGCAAAGATTTTTATTTTTTTTTTTGTCCAAGTGCAATCTTGCTGCCAAGAAAATCAAATTTTATTCCATATGTATATGCTGTTAGGTTCATTGGGAGTGGGACCACATCATCTAGATCACCCATTTTTGTCTGCGGTCACTACCCAGCACTGTCACCTAATAAAGATTGACAGGTCCTGATGTGCAGTGAAACGTGTGCTGCGGCAGATGCAGCCCCAAAGAGCTCACTTGGATTGGAGAATTGATTTATTCGGCAGTAAGGTATATTCTCTATGCTACTAACCGACCCTACAGCAGCATATGTAGTATGTTGGTGGTTAACTCCCTTTAGTAACATCATTTAATGTCTCCATAGTAACTCTGTACAATACATTGTTTCGGACTGAGTTCAGATCTGCCAACAATTTCAAGCAACGGGTAATGAGAGATGGCTTAGCTTCCCAAATAATACTACAAAGCAAATATAAGGTGATACAATTACTTTCAGGGATCACAATCCCCTATTTAGTGTATGATTTTCGAGACCGTAATAAATTAAATAAAATAATAAATTAAATAAAAATCCACACATACACGCACAAATCCACATATACATTACTACACAAACGTAATGCAAAAGTATTGTGAACTTGGTCCTATATGATGATAATGAACCTTTTAGTTTTTGTTTTTTTTTAGTCTCCAACCAGCACCCCACAGAAGGGAAGAAGAAAGAGAGAGCTGTCAGGTTACATGTCTGACAGAGCAATGTGACAAATGAGTGAGCAGGGGAGAAACTTGAGGGGTTATCGAGGGTACCAGAAGTCATATGGGGCCCACTGTGAGGAGACCAGTACTTATAAACACTATATTATTGATGGGGTCCTGGTACAGGGTTTGCACTGGGCCCAGAGGCTTCATGTATTCACTATGAGTGAGGCTTCACACAAGAGAAGGCAGCCTGGTATCCAAGAAATGAACCCCAGGGTACCTGGCACATGCCATGGGCTTACAAATTCCTATTCTATGGATTTACTTTTCCTTCCTGTGAAATGGCTTCCTTATCCACTGACATTATATTACAATAATACAACTATAATGAAGCAAAATGTGCAAAAAGCTTAAAAATGGAGAACAATATCTACAGAGTAACTTCTACCTCTTATCGCGTCAGTCAGTGTGTCACTTCAGGAGTCTTTGAAGGTGACTTCAGTATTAGCTAATCGGAGACTTTCATCTGTGGTCAAATCTTTCCCAGTATTTTGGACCTAATCTGCTAAGAGCAGGGATTTACTGAGCTAAGTGCAGGTCACTGTATTAGTAGCTCAATGATAACCATCAAGAAAGGGAATAAAATTATGTAAAAATCCCATTTAATAGTGTTAATAACAAAAGGAATTGAATGAACAATAGATAAATGTAAATCTCATCAATGTTTGGTGTTACCACCCTTTGCCTTCCATCAATTCTTTTCAGTACACTTTTAAGAAAGTGGGTAAGAATGGTTGTTCCCGCCATCTTGGAGAACTAAGCACAGATCTTCTGTGGATGTAGGCTTGCTCCAATCCTTCTGTCTCTTCATGTAATCCCAGACAGACTGGATGATGATGAGATCAGGGCTCTGTGGGGGCCATATCATCACTTAAAGGATTTCTCCAAAAGGTGATCACATGCAAAGGATAAAATTGCACCCCCTCCCCCCATTGTAATGACACCTATAGTGGCGTGATTGATGTTCTGGAGGGGATCAGACATCATACAGGCATCACTGGTAATGGTATCCCTGTGAGCATGATTGATATTATTTTAATGTGAAAACTTAATAAAAACATTAAAAAGAGTCAATACAAAAAGGAAAATGGTGAGTAAAAAGACTGGGTAAATTCTAAAAGGACAAGCTGTGAGGATCCTGGTCATGGCATTATTTGGATATATATATAAAAAGTACATTTGTGTGCAGATAAGCAAATACTACTTGCTATAAAAAGCTAAAAAGGCAATAACCAGTCACTGTCAAATAAAGTTTTAGGCCAGGGCCCCATGTGGCGTAAATGCAGGAAATACAAGCAGCGGACAAGCTGTGATTTCCAAAACCGTCTAGGTTTTGGAAATCGCAGCATGTCAATTATACCTAAGGAAACGCTGGTGGTTTCCCTATAGGTATAGTGGAAGCAGGAAGTCCGCAGAGGAAAGCTCTGCAGACTTTGTGAAAAGCGCTGCAGGAAAAACAGTGATGTGTTGCCGTTGTGGTTTTTCCTGCAGTGCTTATATGTTGCAGCCCGCTATGTGGGGACTTAGCCTAATCCTCTAGTGGTCAGGTGCAGCATCTAGATTTGGTCTTTCCTCCAGGTCCTAAACTGGCCAAACTGGGCAACAGTGATCCCTACCAGACCTACCATACACATGCATGCTTTAAGTACTGTAGAGCATGTATACTATATTTTATTATTATTATGATTTATTATATATTTTAGATCACCATTAATTCCATAGTGCTGTACCAATTATGTGCCATCAGGGGAGAGAAGGAGGCCCCTATATACATGGCTGGTCAGACCTGCTGAAATCAGTATCTGGCTGACATTAATCTAACATGTATGGCCACCTTTATGAGAAAGTCACCAAACATAAACGTCAATGTCATTAACCCCTAGACAACTTTATATTCCAGTTGGCCTGTGAGCTTGAAAACCCAGAGTTCTGAATCGACCGAGGGGACCGTGACGGTGACTGCTGGGGTGCCTGTACTCACTGGGGATGGGATCCCACTGAGTCTGGCACATAGTACTGCACTTCCATTTCACAGTTTGTGAGCACTCACCCCTACTTGCTCAGTCATTTGCCTTGCAAAGGGTAATTTTTATAGATCTGTAACACAGCACTCTCCCACTTACTTATTTTTTTTTATGTTCACCGTTTGTCACAGGATTGAGGGATGCGGTTACACTTTTGGGACCCTCCCAAGGTCTAGGGGGAGGGGTTGTATGAGCATTAGGTTCCCTCCTCCCCTGCTACCCCGTCCTTCTCTGAGAGCCCATGTGGAGGCCAGGAGCAAGATGGGTCTCCCTTGCTTCAGCGCGGGGAGACCATTGTTCCCTGATGCTTTTAGGGCCTTTTGACTCGGAGGGTTGTGGTGGTTTGGGGGCCCTTCTCTTTTCAGAGATGGCTTGCGATGGCCCGCACCCCTGTGCACTTTTTTTTTTTAGTGTGGCACGTCCCTACATTTTCGGGCTTTCATAAAAAAAAAACAAAAAAAAAAAAAAAAACTGGAGCTCCCAATATATTCTCTGGACAAAAAAGAACAGGACAAAGGAGGACACAGCCAGAACTCCTTAATGAGGTCAGATCGGAACGGAGGTGTCTCATTCCCACACTGCTGGTGGTAGGTGAGTTTTACGCATCGGGGGACTAGACAGTATGCAATTACTGGGGGGTCAGCAGACTATATGTAAGTGCAGAGCCACTATGTATGTCTACGGGGGCAGCAGACTGTATACAAAGGGCAAAGCCATTATGTATGTCTATGGAGGCAGCAGACTGTATATAAGGGCAGAGTCACTATGGATGTCACAGTCACTATATTTCTATAGTAAGTCTAAACCTAGCGGTATTATTATATACAGTAATAATGTAGTATTGTTAGGAATGTGGGCCATCGACTACAATTTTTTTCTTTGTGCAGCCCATTGACCCGGATGATTTTGAGACCCTTTCCCTAGATCTATAAGTGTCAGCCACATGACCCGCAGTCACATGCCTCCATGAGTGTCACTGTCACATATGGCAGCCACTTGTCCTTCATAAGCATCCTCATATATAGTTGATGATGCCCTGCATCATATGCAATTCAGCTTAGGTTGACTTAATGTGGTTCTGGACATCATTCTGCTCCCCTCTGCCAATCCCTTCACTGGCTACCCGTTGCCCAGCTAATAGTGTTCAAACTACTAACACTGACATACAAAGCCATCCACAACCTGTCCCCTCCATATATCTCCGACCTAATCTCCCGCTACCTGCCCACACGTAACCTCCGATCCTCCAAAGACCTCCTACTCCACTCTGCTCTTATCCACTCTTCACACAACCGTCTCCAAGACTTCTCCCATGCATCCCCCATACTCTGGAACTCATTACCAAGACACAAAAGACTGTCCCCCACAGTCACAAGCTTCAAGAAGGCCCTGAAGACTCACCTATTCAGGAAGGCCTACAACCTCCAATAACACTACTGTCACCACACCGCCATCTGTACAGTCTCTCCCCCACCTTCTGTCTCTATCCCTCTTCCCTCATAGACTGTAAGCCCTTGTGGGCAGGGCCCTCTATCCCGCTGTGCCAGTTGGTCTCTGTTAGTATTATCTGTTTTGTATATTTTGTGTACCGTATGTAAATCCTCAAATGTACAGCACCATGGAATTAATATAATAATGTACAGCACCATGGAATTAATATAGTAATGTACAGCACCATGGAATTAATATAATAATGTACAGCACCATGGAATTAATATAATAATGTACAGCACCATGGAATTAATATAGTAATGTACAGCACCATGGAATTAATATAATAATGTAAAGCACCATGGAATTAATATAATAATGTACAGCACCATGGAATTAATATAATAATGTACAGCACCATGGAATTAATATAATAATGTACAGCAACATGGAATTAATATAATAATGTACAGCACCATGGAATTAATATAGTAATGTACAGCACCATGGAATTAATATAATAATGTACAGCACCATGGAATTAATATAATAATGTACAGCAACATGGAATTAATATAATAATGTACAGCACCATGGAATTAATATAGTAATGTACAGCACCATGGAATTAATATAATAATGTACAGCACCATGGAATTAATATAATAATGTACAGCAACATGGAATTAATAGTCCGCTATATAAATAATAATAATAATCAAAATTGGTACCAAATAATGCACTTTTTATTGATGTGAATAATGTTAGGAACCTCAGTGCATCAGGACTAGGTCTCGTGTGGGATTATTGCTTACTTGCCAACATATCGACAGCGAGCACCAGGAGAATGGCACATATAGCACTGTGTGAACATTTTTAGGTGTTCAGTGCCCTACAGGCTGCAGATGACAGGGCTACGTGCGGGCTGCATGTTTGAGACCCCTTATCTAGGGGGTACTGCTATTTATCTGGAGATTGCCAATTGACCTGTAGGGAGTCCTATATGCCAGGCAATGCTCCTTATAGGTATGGGTATTCAAATGAGCTCTTATCCTCTCCAATAGGCTGCAACAGAGAGGCAGCTTTCTTATTCTAGTGTATATGGGGGCACATGGCAGGCATTTATACAGCTGGTAGGTATATATACTATATCAAATTCCTGTCCTCTCCAAATACAAGCTTCACACCACGCAGTCTAATGTTTCTCCATTATTATGTCCAGTTAGATAATGCTGTGTAAAATAACTGCTATCGGCACCCTCAGAAGCAGTCGAATCCGAACAGAACCAGTAGGTGGCGCCCGCCACACAGTTTATATACTGTTCACCCACTTGCAACAAACATTGTGACCAGTAGACGTCGCTGTCATCACATCTCGTATTCTACAGCCAGCAGATGGCGTGCCGATTCATTTGAGCCTTTTCCGCTTCCTTATGATGTCTGGATCTCTGCACCGATTTATAAACCGCCGCTTTTTGGGGGGTTTCGTGCTGGGGGGCGGCAGTGAGCACCTCGTCATGTCTAACCGCACTGTATCTATACGACCGGAAAAGATCCGAGCCAGGTAAGAAAACTGCCCCCTGGTGGAGAAGTCTGTGACTACGCTTCTAAGGCTGTGCTAAGATGTGTTACACGTGTGTTGTCCTCAGCATGCGGCTCGGTGCTGTGTACAATCCTAAAATGCTGCATGAGCCCGCCTTAACTGGCAACGAAGGGTTAAAAGTTTCGCCGCTGTTAGTAAATGGAAATCAAGTGTATAAAGCGCGGGAAGTCAGCGGCAACAAGAGTCACGTGACGGTGGGCTAGGTGTGACCAGTGTGGGCTCTGTACACACTAGACAGAATCTGTCTCATGAAACGTCTCCCAATCATTGCTATTGGAAGTCAGTAGCAAATTTTTTTCTTTAGCTGTTTTTTTTTCATCTACAGAAAAAAAGAAGTGTCATGACCTGTCTTCAGGCAGATTCCGCTTTGCAAACCCCATAGAAATGAATGGGAGGTGGTAAAGAATGCGACTTTTTTTTATGCAGTTTTTGCTAAAACCGTGTCAAAAACCTCTATCGTTTTTTTGAGGCTAAGTCCCCACGTAGCGTACCGCAGCCAAAAAACGCTGTGGAAAAGACCGTGGCGGCAACACATTGCAGTTTTTTCGTGCGGTCTGAGGACTTTCTGCCTCTATAAAAGCTATACGGAAAACGCCAGCGTTTTTGAAATCGCACAATTTCTGTTGTGGATTTTTTTTCTGTAATGTGTCGATGGGATTAGCCAGAATCCCGTCCACTTTGCAGGTAAGGTAAAACAACGTTTTTTGCTGTGGCGTTTCAGCCATGGCCAAAATGCTGCTTTTTTGCAACGTGGGGTTTCACTCTAAAGCGGATTTTCTAGATCCATCCCCAAAACAGTGCTGGAGAAAAAAAAATGCATCAAACACAGCATCCTAATTCTTGAAGCAGATTTTTTGACCCTTAGGCTACATTCACACAACAGTGAATAATGGTCACGTGTTGTCTGTTTTTTTGTTTTTTTTAATGGACGTCACACAACAGCATTAAGTTCAATATCAGTTATTGGGTCTATTCACATTACCGTTTCAGAGTTTTTGCTGTGTTTTCCTCTGTTTTTTCTTCCCCTATTAAATATATAGGGGAACACTCACAATTCCACAACTACTACAATTAATATGGTGTGTTTTTTTCAAAAACACGTTTTTGAAAACGCAATTCTTTTTCCCATGATGTGTGGATGATATTACTGAAATCTCATTCGCTTTGCTGGTACTGTAAAACGCAGTGATTTTTTCCGCTGCTCTTATACAGCAGCCAAAAACGCTGCACTTCTCCAGCGTAGGACATTAGCTTAAAGGGGTTTATAGGAAAAAATGGGTTTTTTTTTTCTCTGGACGTCGGGTAAGCAAAAAATACTGTAAAAAAAACAAAACATACTCACCTGTCCCTGGTGCTCCAATGTCCCAGGCCACTGTCCGGTCCCGCTGTTTGTTCTGGCGAAGTCCCTGGTGTATGGGACTGCTGAGCCCAATATATGACCTAAGGAAAGGACATGGGATGTCACTTACATGCGTCACCGGTGACATCGTGGTTACTTTTCTTAGGCTGCTGATTGGCCTCAGTGGTCATGTGAGGCGGGGGCTTCTACTGGAAAAGCCACAGGACACTGGAGCACCAGGGACAGGTGAGTATGGTTTTGGTTATTTTTCACATCAATATGTATCACATGAAGCAAAATATCCAGAATAAACCGTGTTTTTGTACAATATGTTATATATTGATGTCACAAGTACATGAACATTGTCCGTATCCTATACCATTTCCAGGTTTTTTGGTTTGCCCCCCCCCCCCCCCCCCGGGGGCCCCCGGGGGGGGGCCCCTTGCCCCCCCCCCCCAGAGGCTAGGTTCACATCTGTGTCGGAGTCTCCGTACTCTGCCAAAAATAGGTGGAGAGAAAAGTGCTGCACGGAGGACTTTTCTCTCCGCTGGTTTCAGTATTCTGCAGACACCATTATAGTCTAGGGTCTGCAGGTAACCTCTCTTTTAGTGGACACGCTCTCCGTTGTTCACGGCCCCCCGGCGGACCCAGAGAGCCCAATGCAAGTGTGAACCTAGCCTCGGTGTCATCCGAGTGCCTTCTGGGATTCATTTATTTCTATGGGGGGATCTGTCTGGTTCCAATCTGGTATCATGGAGGAAAATAGGGCCTGATTTATAATGATCGGAACATCGGAGTCCCATCCAGACTGCACACCTGGAGTTATGCAAGTACCTTTGCCACACAGTGCCCAGATAAATAACGTTGTACCATAAAGTGCCTCATTTCTTCCTCATCCCACAAAAACCAGTAGCTCTAAATGCAATGTCTTTCCCCCTAAATACTGTATGTAGAAATTTTTAGACTCTGTTCACATTTACTTCGGAGGTTTTGTTCATAGACTTTTCCAATACCATCAGATTAATCAGAAGGCATTGTGATGTATGTAGCGCTATTTTTCCTATCAAAACCATAAACTCGAAGTCATAATCCAGATGGCGCCCATTGTAAGTCAGTGGGCACACCACTGCATTGTGGCCTTTATTATGAAAGGAACTGAGCCCGACCTTTCAGCTATTATTAACATATAGTACTTTTGTTTAGTTACTTAAAGAGGACCTTTCATGTCCCCTACAATATAACCTGTTGTTTACCGCTGCAAAGCTGACAGTATGCTGAATTCAACACAGTGTTAGTTTTGCAGGTATGTGCCCCAGTGCCAGAGATATCGGTGCTGTTAGTTTCAGCTACTGATAAGCCTGCTCTGTCAGAGGGGCCGGCTTCATCGCTGAGAGGTAAGGAACGCCCCCCTGACCGTACACTTGCACTGTGACCGTCTCCTCATTGCCCAGTGATGATACTGAGCTGTGAGGCCGGACTCTCTGACAGTGGAGGGATATCTGTAACCGAAATGAAAGGCACTGATATCTCTGGCACCAGAGCACATGCCTGCAAAACTGAAAGTGCCCCGAATTCAGCACACTGTCAGCTTTACAGCGGTTTATAACATGCCACATTGTAGAGGACATGAAAGGTCCATAAGTTATTTGGATGTTGGCATATTATTAGATTGGTTTATTAACCTTTACAAGTAACTGCACTGTTATGGTGTCATATTCCTTTATAGATCTGTCATTGTTATAATATATGGAGGTGTAGAAGGCACTCCTAATAAGTTGTCTGAAGTAGGGTCCCAACCCTTATCAAATCAGTATGTAACAGACTTTGTAGACAATGGGATGATGCGATGCAAGTGGTTTTATTCACCAACAGTAGAGTATTCATATAGTAACGTTTCGGGCACAATCCTGACCTTCATCAGACTCTACAAAAATGTATACACGAAAACATCACATATACATATATATACATATATAATTTTGAGCACGGAGGTTATTAATCAAAATGGAATAAGAAGAACATATGGCCGAGTAGCTCATCTCATCCTAGGTATATTAGTATAA
The DNA here is from genome assembly GCA_947044405.1 of Leptodactylus fallax. Classification (NCBI taxonomy): domain Eukaryota; kingdom Metazoa; phylum Chordata; class Amphibia; order Anura; family Leptodactylidae; genus Leptodactylus; species Leptodactylus fallax. The sequence goes on along the minus strand of CAMRHE010000067.1, from coordinate 465,121 downwards.
TTGCAGTAGAGACCATTAGTCCCCGAAATTAATCGATCTGACGATAAGATATAGTAGAAATAGGGAAAAATTATAACATTAATAGTCAAAAGTAGACATTATATCCTTAATACTACTGGTCTCTACTGTGATTTTGGGGACTAATGGTCTCTACCGCAATTATACTACTATACCCGGGATGAGATGAGCTACTTGGCCATATGTTCCTCTTATTCCATTTCGATTTGCGACCTCCGTGCTCAAAATTATATATGTATATATCTCTCTATACATATTGTATATTATAATATTTTCACTTTTGGTGATGTTTTCGTGTATTCATTTTTGTAGAGTCTGACGAAGGTCAGGATTGTGCCCGAAACGTTACTATATGAATACTCTACTGTTAATGAAAAAACCCACACTTGCATCGCATCATCCCATTGTCTACAAAGTGTGTTACATACTGTCATTGTTATAATGTTCTTATCACACGTTTTGTCTCCAGAGCCAGTGCAGCCGTCACCATTTGAGGAATATGGCTTCCCGCAGAGTGGTACAGAGGTCAGACAATATATCAGTCATGCTTTGTCCTATGATCAAGCCAAAAAGACCCCACGATGGGTGATTGAGCATCTTACTAAAGAGAAAATAGTTGGTGAGTAAAAGATTTAGAGGGATATTCCCATTTAGTACGTTAAAGGCATATCGCTAGGTTATGTCATCACTTTATGATTGATGGGAGTCTGACAGCGGAGTCTCTACTAGTTCTGAGAATGAAGGGGTCACAGCACTGAATCCTCTTATGACTGTTGTGACTGGTAGCACCACTGTGCAGGCAAAATTTAGAAGGGGAAATAGTGCTAAATTCTCAGGAGTGCAAGGATCCCAGGGGTTGCACCCCCACCAATTATACGGTGGTGGCATATCCTAGCGATCTGCCATCACTTTATAAGATCAGAGCTACCCTTTAAAGACCGTGGGGGATAATTTACTAATGCTTCTGCACCATAAAACTGGTGTAGCAATGACATATCTTAGATCAGCTCTACTATGTCATCTCATAGAGCACAGTGGGACTATGGGCAGGCCAGGATTGGGACACCTTGGCCTGTCAGATTTACTATAACACACACTAAAAAACTGGCGTGAATAATGACAGAAATCTGTGCCAGTCTGGAGCCTCTTAATAATTCTGGTGCATCTAGCACCAGTGGAGGAATGGCTTAAGATTGACATAGGAAATGCCAGTTTTAGTAAATTCCTCCCATGTGTATATTTGTAATAATTATTTTATTGGCACATTCATGCTTCCCAGTTTTGTTGTATTTTGGTTGCAGTAATTTATTTCAGATTTGCTGATTAGAAATGTTTTTTCCTATTGACTCCAGTGATAGAAAAAGGCAGCATCGAACATTTGCCTAGAGCTGTTTCTTTAACAACGCCACAGTATGTACTGTATTTATATGTGCTTTTTGGTTCCTATTCCTGTTCTCAGGTGTAGTTCCTTTAAACTGTATAGAAACCTCTGCAGTAAGGTCCCTTGCAGACTACTGTGGAGTCAGCACTGGCTGTGATTGAACGGCCTGGCTGGCACACTGGCGGCACATGGATGTCATCTGTGTGCCGCCCGTGCGTCAACTGTGCTTTCGTGGCCCCATTCATTCGAAGAATAGGAGCCATGGAAGCACAGCTGCAAAACCGGACAGGAATAAGACCTGTCCTGAGTTTTTCAGCCCAGACGGTCGGCCCACACACGTCACTGTGTAATACACGGTTGTGTGCGTGGCCCGACAGAAATGAATGGGTCAGTGTGCTATCTGGGAAAAACCCGGACTGACCAAACCCTCGGTCGTCTGCAAGTAAACACAGTAAAAAGAAGTCTGGGAGGAGGGGGATGCATCTGCAGTCTCTCTCACTCAGTATTTCTGAGGCTGTATGCTATGAGAGGGGAAGGGAAGCTGAAGTGAAGGATGAACCTGACAGCTCAGCAAAATCAGGGGGTATTTATAGAAAGCAACAGGGAGATGGAGAAAGACCCAATATATATGTATGTTAGATAAATTTCTGAGTGTACTTTTGTAAACGTAAGGGTCTTTGCACACTGCTTTTAAGTCTTCCATCAAAGATACTGTACATGATGTATATGTCCCAATGTATACTTCTAACAGAAGGCTCTAGTTTATGTCACTGTATTAGCATCTAGTAGCATGTATTGGCCATTGACTCCAGTTGTTAAACAAACACCACATAGTGTCTGTTGTCTTTTATCTTGTCTTTCTATGTTTTGTCATCTTTTCTTCAGGTATTTCTGACCGGAAACACTGCAGATTTAAACCGGATCCAAACATTCCAGAAATATTCAATGCCAGCAACGAAGACTATTTACGTAGTGGGTGGTCCCGGGGTCACATGGCACCTGCAGGGGACAGTAAATGTTCTATAGTAAGATTTTTAGTTTTCTGCCTACCTTAAGAAGAAAACCTCTGGGCTTTTTTAGCTGCAATTTTTTTTTATAAATAAAATAGAATATGTAAAGTACACAAGCTTGACTTGTGTCATAGAGATGTTATGTTGTTTCAGTGTAAAGTAATAACTCCCTTCTCACGTCTACAGGAGGCTATGGCTGAAACATTTTATCTTTCAAACATTGTGCCTCAGAACTATGAAAACAATGCTGGCTTCTGGAATAGGTAAGATCCAGGGTCAATTTTAGTTTTAAAGCTGTGGATTTTTCTGTAGAGTTGCCATAGGACACTGGAAATGAAACCTTTTTAACAAAACACCATTGAAATCATTTTTGCAGTTAAAGGGAACCTGACATGAGGTTTGGAGCATCTGAAACAGCAGCATCTCCTTATTATAGGAAATACTTCTACTTCTACCTTCTGCTCAATTCATACCTGGCATTGGCTCAAAACACTGCAGCAAAATATGCAACTAAAAAAAGCTGCGTTTCCACAATGTGGGGCCTCAGCCTAAGGCCTCACGTTGTAGAAACGCAGTGTTTTTTTGCAGATTTTGCTGAGGTTTTTGAGCCAAAGCCAGGTGTGGATTGAGCAGAAGGTAGAAGTATAAGAACTTCCTTTATATTTCCCATTCCTTTTTGGATTTAACAGAAGGGAAATATCTAAGAGCTTTCTTTATATTTTCCATTCCTTTTCAAGCCACTCCTGACTTTGGCTCAAAAAACTGCATCAAAATCTGCAGTGAAAAATGCTGCTGCAAAGTGGGGCCTCAGCCTTAAACTGGAATGCGCTACTGCATCTTTGGCTGTCTGTGCACAACAAAACCATTTACACTACCTATGAGCTGGCACAGATTTGCACTATAATTTACACCAATTTTTGGTATAAATTTTAAAAAATCTAGCCCCTACCGCTGAACCTTGCCCATTCTTCTGCATCACTTTTAAAAAGTGGCAAGAAAAGCGTAAAAAGGCAAAAATTCACAATTTGTTTCGCAACATTTTAACTCCAGAAAGCCCTTGTTAAATCAGTACTCAAGACCAGTGCTGTCTTGTTTTGTAATGTAGTCTTGTAGCAATTCTTCTTATCTGTTGTGATGTGATATCTACAGATACAATAGTGAGATATGCGGTTTAGCCATGTATCATAATTTCTTAAAAATGTACATCCAGTTATAGACATTAACAAAAATCTCAGCATGTGGGTGTCTGTGAGCTATGCCACATACCATTTACATGTGTCAGTTGCTTCTAAGTGTCTCTATAGCAACAGACTACAAATTGTCAGCCAGTCTATTCACAGTAATGGAAAAAGTGACTGTTGTTATAAAGAAAATGAGAAGAACTGATTATAACAGGTATGTAAGTGGCATGTGACAAATCTTATAAAGCATGCAGAGTCTTCTATCCAAAGATTAACCCCTTTGTGACATGTAATGTACATGTGCATCACATGTTGCGGGGGACAGTATGGTTATGTCGATGGAACAGTTATGGCTGTAAGGTATAAAAAATTTTTTTTATAAAATAAGAGATAAAAAAAATTGAAAATCTCACTACCAAAACCACCAAGGGGTTAAAACTGGTGGTAGAAGAAGCTACAGTGGAGGACAGGTCAGAATTGCTCATAAGGAAACTGTGAGATGCTAAAACAGATCCAAATTTTTAAATAGATCTTTCAGTACATTTCTGGAATATTCACATAAATGACTACTCGGTGAAGATCCCATCTCTGGCATCCACGCCTATCTGGGATTGACTTCTCTAGCTGAATTTTTTCGCATTATGAAAACCATGACAAATTTGCCTCTACTGTGCCTCTTTAGTCTAGTTTCATTCTATGTGTACAGAATTTTATGGTTAACTAAAGGATCCTGACTACAGAACAGTCTCCTCTGTAGTCAGGTTCAGTAGAGGCTCTGCTTAGGGGCCCACTACACAGCCTACTCTCTCTAGTGATTGATTCTGCATCATAGGCTGCTGTAACTGAGAAGAACCCAAACAGTGATCAAACAGTAGGCATTGAAAGGCATAACTAAGGCAATGAATATGCACCATACATTGACTAGGGATTGCCCACAGGATCTAATTTAGAATTGTTTTGAGGAACCATCACAACATCTTGAGAAAAAATGACATCTACTGTGTCTGTGCTTTTATTTTACATAACCTTGGGTTAATAAACTTAGAGGACCTTTCACCACCTCTAATAAGTCCATAGCCCCCACCATTCCCGAGCAATCAATGCTGTTAGTTTTGGTGCCTGATATGCTATTTAGTCTCTGTATTGTAAGAAGGGAAGTGTCAGGCAGGAGCAGACAAAGGGTTAGATTCTGAGCTCTGACAATGGATGCCTCTGATTGGAGCGCTGAATCACACACCCCTGCCTGACACCGCCCTTCTGACATTACAGAGATTAAATAGCATATCAGGCATCAACACTACTGCGCTTGTTGCTCAGGAAAGGTGGAGGCTAGAGAGAAACTTCCAGCTGTGCCGGAATCACTGGAACTAGATGCTAAGAATTAGAATTGGTGTAAGTGGTGAAAGTCCTCTTTAAGGCTAAGGCCCCACGTAGAACCCCGCAGCAAAAAAGCGCTAAGGAAAAAATCGCGGTGGAAACGCATCGTGGTTTTTTCCTGCAGCGCTTTTCACAAAGTCCACAGAGGTTTCCTCTTCATACTTTCTGCTTCAATTATACTTATAGGGAAACTGCCGGCGTTTACATACAGTGGGTAAGGAAAGTATTCAGACCCCTTTAAATTTTTCACTCTTTGTTTCATTGCAGCCATTTGCTAAAACAAAAAAGTTAATTTTATTTCCCATTAATGTACACTCAGCACCCCATCTTATCAGAAAAAAAAAACAGAAATGTAGATATTTTTGCAAATTTATTAAAAAAGAAAAACTGAAATATCACATGGTCATAAGTATTCAGACCCTTTGCTCAGTATTGAGTAGAAGCCCCTTCTTGAGCTAGTACAGCCATGAGTCTTCTTGGGAATGATGCAACAAGTTTTTCACATCTGGATTTGGGGATCCTCTGCCATTCTTCCTTGCAGATCCTCTTCAGTTCCATCAGGTTGGATGGTGAACGTTGGTGTTCAGCTATTTTCAGGTCTCTCCAGAGATGCTCAATTGGGTTGAGGTCAGGGCTCTGGCTGGGCCAGTCAAGAATGGTCACAGAGTTGTTCCGAAGCCGCTCCTTTGTTATTTTAGCTGTGTGCTTAGGGTCTTTGTCTTGTTGGAAGGTGAACCTTCGGCCCAGTCTGAGGTCCAGAGCACTCTGGAAGAGGTTTTCTTCCAGGATATCTCTGTACTTGGCCGCATTCATCTTTCCTTCAATTGCAACCAGTCGCCCTGTCCCTGCAGCTGAAAAACACCCCCATAGCATGATGCTGCCACCACCATGTTTCACTGTTGGGATTGTATTAGGCAGGTGATGAGCAGTGCCTGGTTTTCTCCACACATACCGCTTAGAATTTATGCCAAAAAGTTCAATCTTTGTTTCATCAGACCAGAGAATCTTATTTCTCATAGTCTGGGAGTCCTTCTTGTGTTTTTTGGCAAACTCTATGCAGGCTTTCATATGTCTTGCACTGAGGAGAGGCTTCCTTCGGGCCACTCTGCCATAAAGCCCCGACTGCTGGAGGGCTGCATTGATAGTTGACTTTGTGGAACTTTCTCCCATCTCCCTACTGCATCTCTGGAGCTCAGCCACAGTGATCTTTGGGTTCTTCTTTACCTCTCACCAAGGCTCTTTCCCACGATTGCTCAGTTTGGCTGGACGGCCAGGTCTAGGAAGAGTTCTGGTCGTTCCAAACGTCTTCCATTTAAGGATTATGTAGGCCACTGTGCTCTTAGGAACCTTGAGTGCTGCAGAAATTCTTTTGTAACCTTGGCCAGATCTGTGCCTTGCCACAATTCTGTCTCTGAGCTCCTTGGGCAGTTCCTTTGACCTCATGATTCTCATTTGCTCTGACATGCACTGTGAGCTGTGAGGTCTTATATAGACAGGTGTGCGCCTTTCCTAATCAAGTCCAATCAGTTTAATTAAACACAGCTGGACTCCAATGAAGGAGTAGAACCATCTCAAGGAGGATTAGATGGAAATGGACAGTATGTGAGTTAAATATGAGCGTCACAGCAAAGGGTCTGAATACTTATGACCATGTGATATTTCAGTTTTTCTTTTTTAATAAATATGCAAAAATTTCTACATTTCTGTCAAGATGGGGTGCTGAGTGTACATTAACGAGAAATAAAATGAACTTTTTTGCTTTTAGCAAATGGCTGCAATGAAACAAAGAGTGAAAAATGTAAAGGGGTCTGAATACTTTCCATACCCACTGTAGGTATAATTGACATGCTGCGATTTCCAAAACTGCAACGGTTTTGGAAATCGCAGCGTGTATTTTCCTGCACTGTGGCGTTGGGATTCACTAGAATCCCATCCACTACACAGTGACTGTAAAATGCAGCGGAAAAAAACGATGACATTTACACCACGTGGGGCTCTGGCCTACAGGAGTTTTCCCATCTCCTTCTCTCAACAGTTTGCCTGCTGTCACTTCTTCTCATTTCCTGTATTCTTCCACAAGCTGGGGGAATGCTGCGTTGACTGTTTTTTTTTTTTTTGTTTTTTTCAATTCAAAGTTTATTGATTTTTAAAAAGACATAAAATACAGTGAAAACAGCTGCAACGGCAGCATCAACATTTTATACTGTAGAGAACGGGGAGATTCCTGAGTAGAGGTTAAAGGACAAGAAGGGGAGAAGAAAGAAGGAGGAAGGGAAGGAGTGGCGAGACAACAAAAAAAAACACAGAATGAGAGGGAAGAAAGAAGGAAAAGAGGAAAAAAAAAGGGGGGGGGGGATGGGGACTATACAGCAACAGTATTTGGGTCCAGTGGAAGACCCCAGGGGTGCAAGCAATCGAAAATTTTTCATCAGAAAGAGCAGTTAAAACTCCACAAGGAGGAAAGCCAGAGGGTCAAGAATAGTCCTAAACAGGTAACCCATCAGTTAGCTATAAAAGCCAAAGCATCCCACTATAGGTCTATGGGGGAGGCACAGGTCCGAGAAGCACCTGATATTCACTGGTACGTTGGAATTCCATCCCGTAGAACCAGGTCTAGTTAAAAGTTTCAATAGTGTCATGCAGGAAAGAGGTAAGGTTCTCCTTACGCATAATCTCATTGACCCTGCTTTGACTGTTTGATGAACTGGACACTATGAAGTACTTCAACAGATATAGACATTGCCTTTACCTTGAAAAATCTGAGGTCTCCTGATCGCATAGTATACAGTTAGCGACCTACCCTTTAGTCAAGTGCAGTGTAAGGCAGGATGACATGGGAAATAATTTAAATACTGTAGTTCGTGAGCAAGTTCACATCCATGAATTATCCAACTTTAGTACATATATACAACTATAAATATCTGCAAATAATTACTTGAAAGAAGAAATGTTAGCAACCAGAGGTATTCAACCAGGACAATACATCTGTATTTTTGTAAAGAATGGTTTTGCGTTCCAGTACAGCGGACTAACAGCGACTTCTTTCCCTCTCCATACGTAATACCCATCCAGGTTTGAAATGTATTGTCGAGACTTGACACAGCGATTCGATGATGTTTGGATTGTGAGTGGTCCTCTGACATTGCCCGTGCAGCACGAGGATGGCAAGAAAAGTGTCACCTATCAGGTGAGTCATTGTTTACCATCACATAGTCTTGAATGTCACTTCAGAGACGACCGGTCAGCCGCTATATTCCAGAAAACAATGAGTATTCCTCAGTCTGGTTGAACTTTGCTTTTTGCACCTGCCTGATTGTGTTGAGAAGCATTCAGTCGTGAAATGAAGTTGCTCTTATCAGCGGCCTCAGATCCACTTAATTTCTTAGTTGAGGGAGTAAGACATTGCACATTCTCATTAAGAGCTACCTATTTGCTCTGTAAGCAGGATGAGATTATAATTTGATAAATTATACATTTGGAATGTAAATGAGGCCCCTAATGGCATAATGTACAGTCAGGGGCTATTTGTGGGGCAGCGAATGGCAAAGTATGAAAACCCTGCAGCGCCTTCATGTAATGACTATGTTCTTCTGGGAATAATCACTGGCATCTTGCGGCCATGGAGTCTAGGCACTTATTTGCCCACTTATAATCTGTTTAATAAACAGTTATATGCATGTCAGAAGATTACTTTACCCCCCTCCCCCTATATCTACATCTTGTAAATATGCAGCCCCGGTAAGGAAGATCTAAGAGTGATGGAGGACAGGTATAATCATAGCAATATGTCTTCTGATAGATTTAGCAATCTAGGGACCCCATTGATATTCACACATGTTGTTGTTTTCTTTGTGAGCTTCACAAAGCTAAAAGTTGATTTTTGTCAGCAGCAAGACACAAAAAGCGAATGTTCACTATGTCACTAACCACCCCTTCAACAGCATATAAGTGGTTTAGAAGAAATCTTGGTGGTGGTAGACTCCCTTTAAAGTACAGGTAAGCTTGGTCCCTCTGAGATAGACTCTGTAGCTGCCCTCAGGAGTTGGTTTTCTAACCCTTGCAATCTCTTAAAGCATAAACATTGAATGTGAATAAGGGACTCTAAATCTAGTGGAAATCTAGTTGTGAATGAACACAGAGACCTTATTCAGTTCTGGTCTTGTGTTATATTCTCCTTGCCTTGTTCATTTTTCTTCTTAGGTAATCGGCAAGGATGATATAGCAGTGCCCACGCATCTTTACAAAGTGATCCTCGCCCGGAAGAAGCATTCTGATGAAACTGTAGCTGAAGGAGCTTTTATTGTTCCCAACGCCCCCATTAGCTTTCAGCATCAGCTGCCTGAATATCAAGTCCCCCTTGAGACACTTGAGAAAATGTCTGGTCTGGTTTTCTTCCCTCAAGTGGACAAATCGAAAGACGTGAAGAACATATGTGAGGTGGACACCTGCAAACTTATTGAGCTAGAAGAGTTCAAATTATACATCGCAGGAAGGAGTATGAAGAATGCGAGAAACCTCCAAAAAGTGGAGAAAATTATGTCAGAATTAAATGAGGCCAACATAAAGCCAGACAAGTATCTGTTAGAGCTTTACGAACAGAAAAAGAAGGATCTGGCGTCTAGTGAGACAGTTACTGCGCGAGAAGAAAGGAGAGGCTGACACGTCTTACCTGCATGTGGCAAGTCCACTTATCAGAAGTAGTGAAGATCTGTTTTATTGCAAAGTTAACCAGTCATCAGGATAAACACCTATTAAGGCATCTGTAAAACACTCTTAGTAGGGGTGTCAGGGAATAAAAAGCAAGCCGCATGTCAGTAAGCATGTGAAGTAGTCTTCAGCATCTGTCCTCTTGGTCAATGGGCAGGGTCAAGAAGGCTCTCATATCACAACTGGACTCCCTTTGTAAGGGCATTACTATATGGGTCAGACTTCATTTTCACTTATGGGAGCCAGATAGTAGGTAATATTTTATCTACTAGTTAGTGTTACAAAAGATACTCGCTGAAAAGATGCCAAATACATCTATACATAAGGCTAGGTTTATTCCAGGCTTGAAACGTTCACTTGACATGTATTTGGAAATCATCATGCCTAAAGAACATTCTTGCAGCTTCTGCCTGGCTAGACGTTGTCTCTTTATACATTAGGTGCATATATTTCTTGACATATACACCTACATACAGTATATACTGAATATAGTATAATAGATTGTGTAGGAGCTTCTGTAGATCCTGTCATAAACACGCAACATGCGGAGCTCATTTATCCAATAAAATGATGAACCCTATGACTAACACCAATGGGAGCCATTGGTGTCTATCATGCAACAGATCAGGCTCTCTATCATCCTTGGCTTTCAGCTGTTATAACAGGGCAGAAAGCTGAAAATGACAATGCAGATGTGAACAGTGCCTTACATATGCTATATAAATATGTGTATGAAATGCAAGTATACTGTAGTTACAAGAAGCAAAATAACAGTTGCATCTATCAAGCACTCCTATGCTGTAAGCTTACATTATTTTTTACTTTGTATGTAATATTAACATATACCTTGTCATTAAAAATTGTGAGAAAACAGGATAATGTGTGTTGCCTTTTACTGTTCAGTTTTGTTGGCTCTGTGGGAGTTCTTGAAGCAGGTTTTTGCTTTGGTGGGGCAGGTTATATACAGTCTGCTATGTATTGAGCATTTAGAATATTTAAAGCCAGTCTATACTGTTATGCAGAAAATGTAGAATATACAGTGCCTTGTGAAAGTATTCGACCCCCTTGAACTTTTCAACCTTTTGCCACATTTCAGGCTTTAAACATAAGGATATAAAATTTAAATTTTTTGGTGAAGAATCAACAACAAGTGGGACACAATTGTGAAGTGGAACGAAATTTATTGGTTATTTTAAACTTTTGTAAAAGATAAAAAAAACTGAAAAGTGGGGCGTGCAATATTATTCGGCCCCTTTACTTTCAGTGCAGCAAACTCACTCCAGAAGTTCAGTGAGGATCTCTGAATGATCCAATGTTGTCCTAAATGACTGATGATGATAAATATAATCCACCTGTGTGTAATCAAGTCTCCGTATAAATGCACCTGCTCTGTGATAGTCTCAGGGTTCTGTTTAAAGCACAGAGAGCATCAAGAAGACCAAGGAACACACCAGGCAGGTCCATGATACTGTTGTGGAGAAGTTTAAAGCCGGATTTGGATACAAAAAGATTTCCCAAGCTTGAAACATTCCAAGAAGCACTGTGCAAGCGATCATATTGAAATGGAAGGAGTATCAGACCACTGAAAATCTACCAAGACCCGGCCGTCCCTCTAAACTTTCACCTCAAACAAGGAGAAGACTGATCAGAGATGCAGCCAAGAGGCCCATGATCACTCTGGATGAACTGCAGAGATCTACAGCTGAGGTGGGAGAGTCTGTCCATAGGACAACAATCAGTCGTACACTGCACAAATCTGGCCTTTATGGAAGAGTGGCAAGAAGAAAGCCATTTCTCAAAGATATCCATAAAAAGTCTCGTTTAAAGTTTGCCACAAGCCACCTGGGAGACACACCAAACATGTGGAAGAAGGTGCTCTGGTCAGATGAAACCAAAATCCAACATTTTGGCCATAATGCAAAACAATATGTTTGGCGTAAAAACAACACAGCAAACATAAAGCAAAATCTACAATGGAATGGTTCACAAATAAACGTATCCAGGTCTTAGAATGGCCAAGTCAAAGTCCAGACCTGAATCCAATCGAGAATCTGTGGAAAGAGCTGAAAACTGCTGTTCACAAACGCTCTCCATCCAACCTCACTGAGCTCCAGCTGTTTTCCAAGGAAGAATGGGCAAGAATTTCAGTCTCTCGATGTGCAAAACTGATAGAGACATACCCCAAGTGACTTGCAGCTGTAATCGCAGCAAAAGGTGGCGCTACAAAGTATTAACTTAAGGGGGCCGAATAATATTGCACGCCCCACTTTTCAGTTTTTTATTTTTTACAAAAGTTTAAACTATCCAATAAATTTCGTTCCACTTCACGATTGTGTCCCACTTGTTGTTGATTCTTCACCAAAAAATTTAAATTTTATATCCTTATGTTTGAAGCCTGAAATGTGGCAAAAGGTTGAAAAGTTCAAGGGGGCGAATACTTTCGCAAGGCACTGTAGGTGGCAGGGCCTTAAAAAGGAATCGCCTATCTAATGGGTATCCCTAGGGGTACGACTGCAAGCATCCCCTGTGATTTCCCATGATCCAGGAGGGGGAGTATGCTTGCTCTCCCCTCCATCCAGCTCCTGGCTATGGTTTTGCAGCTTAGGGGACTGAGGATTGATGTGGCTTCTAGCAGTTAACTAACCAACATTCTTACAGTTATCACCTATCCAGTGCATAGGTGGTTACTTACTATATCAAGAACACCCCTTTAACACACTGTACTTTGGCTATAGGTTGCTTTGGCTTCACAGACAACACAGTTGTGCCCACATGATGCATTGGAAATGTGTGCTAAAGATATTCAAAGGAATAAGCTGCATACATTTGGTAGACATACTGTCAAATTCTCTAATCCCACATTCACACGATCGAGTTTCACCCGTGACTCAGTCCATATGTGTGCCAGACTTACCAGCCTAAACATCATGTTGGGAGAGGAACTCCTAGCATTATAGTTATCTGTGCTGCTCGGAGTCCCTGCCTCCCAGTGACATACTGTTCCTTACTATAATCGATACAGGACAGTATGTCACTGGGATCCTAGTATCATACATAACTATAATGTTAGCACTACCCTCCTGGCATGATGTTCAGGCTGGGTTGTGTGAATATGGGATTAGGCTCCTTACACACTGCATTCTGGTGTGTGCATCAGTTTCCATTTGCAGGATTTCCAGATGGAAGCTTCAAAGGTTTACTTTTAATGGATGTCACCTGTTCCTCTGTAGGCTTCTATGTTAAAAAGAAAAGGTACTGTACAGGACCATTTTTTTTTTTTTTATCGGACGTCTCTCGAGAATAGCATGGTCTGGTGGTTAGCTTTATTTCATAAAGCAAAAAATAGAACATACTGGACTAATGGAAGCCAAAGGGACTTTCTTTTGTCCTCTTGTCTAGGAATTTTCAGTCTTGCTCTGTAACGCAGTCTGAATGTAGCCTTATAATCTACAATCTGTTTCTATACATGTGAAATAGTGCCAGTGTCCTGAGTGTGGGGTTTGGGGTGCTGTTTGCTGCCTGTACAAGCCCTCTGAGGAGGCTTGTAGGGTGGAGAGTGTTGCCATCAGTGTCTCTGCTCAGATCAGCTGGTAATAGTGAAAACAGTTGTCCAGCTTAGACTTTGTTCATACATACCATCTTTTCTCTGTTATCCTCTTCTGTCTATAGGTAGCCACATTCCAAAAGGTGGCGCTAGAGCACATTCCTCTTTTTCACCAAGAAGGACTCATTTGTATATTCCTTATGCAGAATTCTTAGTGGGGCATGCTGATTTTCCTGTACTGCCTTACAGTGGCGTCTTCCTCATTAGACCTAGTACCCCACCTATGGGTTGTGTGTGGTACTGCAGCTCAGTCAAACCATAAGAAGTGAATAGTAGGTAAAGGGGAGATGTATAGTATTGTGATGAAAATATAACTTGATTTCTTAAAACAAATATTACATGAATATTCTAAAAAGGCAGTGATATCTTATTTACTCATGGGCAAGGTGGAACATACTCTATATTGTTGGGTCTACTTTCCATATTAACTTCACAAGAGACTGTGTAATATGTTTGTCTAGTCACTGGGCAATGATGAACATTTTTTTAAATTTCTTTTACTTATATAGCACCAACATATTCTGCAGCGCTTTTACAGATATTGTCAACTCTGCAATATTGCCACATCATCTACAGTGGGGAAAAAAAGTATTTAGTCAGCTACCAATTGTGCAAGTTTTCCCACTTAAAAAGATGAGGCCGGCCTGTAATTGTCATCATAGGTAGATCTCAACTATGAGAGACAAAATGAGAAAACATATCCAGAAAATCACATTGTCTGATTTTTTTTTAAGAATTTATTTGCAAATTATGGTGGAAAATAAGTATTTGGTCAATAACAAAAGTTCATCTCAATACTTTGTTATTTATCCTTTGTTGGCAATGACAGAGGTCAAACGTTTTCTGTAAGTCTTCACAAGGTTGGCACACACTGTTGCTGGTATGTTGCCCCATTCCTCCATGCAGATCTCCTCTAGAGCAGTGATGTTTTGGGGCTGTCGCTGGGCAACACGGACTTTCAACTCCCTCCAAAGGTTTTCTATGGGGTTGAGATCTGGAGACTGGCTAGGCCACTCCAGGACCTTGAAATGCTTCTTACGAAGCCACTCCTTCGTTGCCCTGGCAGTGTGCTTGGGATCACTGTCATGCTGAAAGACCCAGACACGTTTCATCTTCAATGCCCTTGCTGATGGAAGGAGGTTTGCACTCAAAATCTCACGATACATGGCCCCATTCATTCTTTCATGTACACGGATCAGTCGTCCTGGTCCCTTTGCAGAGAAACAGCCCCAAAGCATGATGTTGCCACCCCCATGCTTCACAGTAGGTATGGTGTGTTCTATGGATACAACTCAGCATTCACTCTCCTCCAAACACGACAAGTTGTGTTTCTACCAAACAGTTCTACTTTGGTTTCATCTGACCATATGACATTCTCCCAATACTCTTCTGGAACATCCAAATGCTCTCTAGCAAACTTCAGACGGGCCCGGATATGTACTGGCTTAAGCAGGAGGACACGTCTGGCACTGCAGGATCTGAGTCCCTGGCGGCGTAGTGTGTTACTGACCGTAGCCTTTGTTACGTTAGTCCCAGCTTTCTGCAGATCATTCACTAGGTCCCTCTTGTGGTTCTGGGATTTTTGCTCACTGTTCTTGTGATCATTTTGACCCCACGGGGTGAGATCTTGCGTGGAGCCCCTGATGGTAGGGAGATTATCAGTGGTCTTGTATGTCTTCAATTTTCTAATTATTGCTCCCACAGTTGATTTCTTCACACCAAGTTGCTTGCCTATTGCAGATTCAGTCTTCCCAGCCTGGTGCAGGTCTACAATTTTGTTTCTGGTGTCCTTCCACAGCTCTTTGGTCTTCACCATAGTGGAGTTTGGAGTGTGACTGTTTGAGGTTGTGGACAGGAGTCTTTTATACTGATAACAATGTCAAACAGGAGCCATTACTACAGGTAATGAGTGGAGGACAGAGGAGCCTCTTAAAGAAGAAGTTACAGGTCTGTGAGAGCCAGAAATCTTGCTTGTTTGTAGGTGACCAAATACTTATTTTCCACCATAATTTGCAAATAAATTCTTAAAAAATCAGACAATGTGATTTTTTTTTTTTTTTTTTTTTTTTTTTTTGTGGGGGGGGGCGGGTGGGGGGAAGGGGGGGGGGGGGCCCCCCTTTTTTGGGGGGGGGGGGGGCCCCGGGGGGGGGGGGCCAAAATTTTTTTTTTCCCCCCGGCCCGGGGTGGGGCCCTAAAAACCCCCCCATTATCCAAACATATAACAGGATCACTCAGATGTTCTATACTCAGTGTGACATATGCAGAGTATACTGCTAATGCTCTTTTATAATATCACACTGCGATGGGATCGATCCTACATGTAATGTAATGCTCCAGCACCCTGTGTCATTGATATCCCTGAGTGCAGCTCAGTCACATTCATTTCAGGGGAGCAGAGCTGCAATACCAGACCCGACCCATGGACAGGAGTGGTGCTGTTTCTGGAAGGATCTTTTAAGTTTAGTCTGTTGAATACAGACTTATTTTTTATAAATATTATTTTTTATTAAGTATTTTTATAATAACTTATTATTCATACTGATATTAGTACTGGATCAATCCCAATATTTAATTTATTTATTTGTCAGTAGTTTTTCAGTCAGTTGTAGAGCACAAAGCACAGCACTGTAAGGGCAGATTTACCAGCCGGCACCTTATGCCTGGAGAGGGACTCCTAGCATTACACTTATCTATGTGCTTGGACTCCCTCTCCCAGCATACTGTTCAGATCGGTAAATCCGGGGAACACATGGACCCAGTTTCACGGCTGAAACTGAGTTGTTTAAATGTGCTCTAAGTGTGAACCCAGCCTCTGTTCTAGTATAGCACTAGTAGTTGTATGATGCTGCCACTAGAGGGAGACAAAACTGTAGAGAACGCAGCACTCAAACATGAAAAATACTCCAGAATCGAGCTGAATTTTTGCTTAGTTTAATACAGTATATTGACCCATAAGGAAGATTTTCATCTGTACACTGAGTTTTACAAAATCTCGTTCATGTGGTGGGTGTAAAAGAACACACATGAGATGGGGGTAAATGACGGAAGAGGGGTTATTATTTATTTTTAGAGCACCATTAATTCCAATATTATATTAATTCCAAGGGGCTGCACATTATTATATTATATCAATGGTGCTGTAGATTATTGTATATCAATGGTGCTGTACATTATTATATTATATCCATGGTGCTCTGTATAATATTATATTATATCCATGGTGCTGTGCATAATTATATTAATTCTGTTACTGTACATTATTATATTCTATGGTGCCGTACATTATTATATCCATGGTGCCGCACATTATTATATCCATGGTGCCGCACATTATTATATCCATGGTGCCGTACATTATTATATTCTATGGTGCTGTACATTATTATATCCATGGTGCTGTACATTATTATATTATATCTATGGTGCTGTACATTGTTATACTATATCCATGGTGCTGTGCATAATTATATTAATTCTGTTACTGTACATTATTATATTGTATGGTGCTGTACATTATATCCATGGTGCTGTACATTATTATATTGTATGGTGCTGTACATTATTATATCCATGGTGCCGTACATTATTATATTATATCCATGGTGCTGTACATTATTATATCCATGGTGCCGTACATTATTATATCATATCCATGGTGCTGTACATTATTATATTATATCCATGGTGCTGTACATTATTATATCCATGGTGCCGTACATTATTATATTATATCCATGGTGCTGTGCATTATTATATCCATGGTGCTGTACATTATTATATTATATCCATGGTGCTGTACATTATTATATCCATGGTGCTGTACATTATTATATCCATGGTGCTGTACATTATTATATCCATGGTGCTGTACATTATTATATTATATCCATGGTGCTGTACATTATTATATCCATGGTGCTGTACATTATTATATCCATGGTGCCGTACATTATTATATTATATCCATGGTGCTGTACATTATTATATCCATGGTGCTGTACATTATTATATTATATCCATGGTGCTGTACATTATTATATCCATGGTGCCGTACATTATTATATTATATCCATGGTGCTGTGCATTATTATATCCATGGTGCTGTACATTATTATATTATATCCATGGTGCTGTACATTATTATATCCATGGTGCTGTACATTATTATATTATATCCATGGTGCTGTACATTATTATATCCATGGTGCTGTACATTATTATATCCATGGTGCTGTACATTATTATATCCATGGTGCTGTACATTATTATATTATATCCATGGTGCTGTACATTATTATATTATATCCATGGTGCTGTACATTATTATATACATGGTGCTGTACATTATTATATTATATCCATGGTGCTGTACATTATTATATTATATCCATGGTGCTGTACATTATTATATCCATGGTGCTGTACATTATTATATTATATCCATGGTGCTGTACATTATTATATTATATCCATGGTGCTGTACATTATTATATTATATCCATGGTGCTGTACATTATTATATTATATCCATGGTGCTGTACATTATTATATCCATGGTGCTGTACATTATTATATCCATGGTGCTGTACATTATTATATTATATCCATGGTGCTGTACATTATTATATTCATGGTGCTGTACATTATTATATCCATGGTGCTGTACATTATTATATTATATCCATGGTGCTGTACATTATT
This sequence comes from Leptodactylus fallax, assembly GCA_947044405.1. NCBI lineage: Eukaryota > Metazoa > Chordata > Amphibia > Anura > Leptodactylidae > Leptodactylus > Leptodactylus fallax. Next base: position 447,142 of record CAMRHE010000067.1, on the reverse strand, counting down.
ATATTTCCATGGTGCTGTACATTATTATATTATATCCATGGTGCTGTACATTATTATATTATATCCATGGTGCTGTACATTATTATATTATATCCATGGTGCTGTACATTATTATATTATATCCATGGTGCTGTACATTATTATATTATATCCATGGTGCTGTACATTATTATATCCATGGTGCTGTACATTTGAGCATTTACATACAATACACTAAATACACAAAACAAGTACAACTGGTACAGTGAGATAAAGGCTTACAATCTATGTGGTTATTGGTGTTTGCAAGGTTTTATGCTAATGGATAAGGGGAACTCTCTTAGAAGGGTACCCACTTCTTTGATCTTTTTCTTTAGTGTACTGTGCTGTCCTATTCAATTTTGTACTTTATTTCAAAGTGACCAAAAAAAAATTGAATTTTGTCACATAGTGAGGTTGTCGCAGATTTCCATGAAGACTTTTGAAGACTTTGTATTTACTTTATACCCAATATTACTCACATGTGGCGTAAAGGTGATTCTGACTTCAGTATAGTAAAGGATTATTTACGGTCAGGGCAGATCCTTCCACAGTTTTACAACTTTAAGTGGTAGTAATGGCAGAAAATATGACAGCATTCAACAAAGGACTGGGTGCCAGTCTACTGATAAATGACATGGAGGGTCATAAATAATTTAGCAATGAGTTGACCCAGGGGAATATCCAACTGCAGTGAGGCACAGCTGACCACGATGTGTGTTTTTGCTTTTCTACAGGATGAAGAGCCAGATCTGAGAAATGATGAATGCGTCATTTTTTTTTAAAGTCCAGTAAGTATGAATAAAGCTTAGCTAGGTCAGAAGGGATACTATGTCTCATTAGAGAGATGGGACGGGGACTTATTAGACCAGCCATGTCTGCTAAGAATTCTGGGTAAGGAATATGCAAATAAGATCTCATTAGTGGAAAAGAGGAACTTGCTGTTTTGGAAGTTAGTTCCCTATAGATCTATGCATGGTTAATAAAAAAAAAAAAAACTAAGCATAATCTGGTTTACAAACTTCTTCAACCATGTGTCATGTTGTAGGATGCTATGCAAGCTATGTTAAATTTCCTTACGCTTGGTGTCAAAAAAATATATATTTTATCTATCCACTGCAAAGCAACCTGCTATGTTTTGTTACATGCTGTCTTTTTGACTAAATGATAAAGGAAAATCTCTATTATCTTTGTGTTAGTGCAGTTAACATTTCCTACCAGTAGATGGCAATGTTGTCCTGTGCATGTACAGGGTTATTTCTTCTGCCACCAAAATGATGTTTCATCAGTTCTGTAACAAATGATAAAGAAGTGAGTGACCGAGTGATCAATAAATGTCCATAAATTGTTAACTATGAACTGCTAGAAATTAACATCCTTAATGTAAAGTGGAGGAAGCAGAAGTCATCAGAGGAGCCAACATGTTGTAACATTTGCTCATACATGCATAACAACTGTAAAATGGTATAGATTTAACTATAAGAATCCTTGTGTCCCAAATGAGGCAAATGCTGGATTCCCAAATGTATTATGTCTACCAGTTATCTGAGACAGGGCAGGGTGTTCAGAGCTTGCAGTGGGGTTTGGGCTCGACTGGTCAAGGATGAGTTGTAGGTAACAATTCTGCTATCTTTGTGGACACACTGTTGTACACAATTTATATGTGTATCTCACAGAAAATAAATGGTTTCAAACGATAAAACTTAACTTTTAATATTTTAAAAATAAAAATTGCACAAAGGACGTCCACTAATCTACTAAAAGACAGACCAATGTGGTCTGTGCCTGCCTATTCAAAGTTTATTCAGGATTTAAATGTTAGACAGTATTCACACTCTCCAACTTTCCACTGGACCTAGGGTGTAATAAGATACTTTCACCACCCTTAGACTAAGGTTATAGTATCACGGCTGCATCATACAACAGGTCAGTAATTTGTCAGTTGCTCTTAGTGCTAGGAAAACCCAAACACCTGGTCCCCACATACATAATTTGTAAAGCATCACTGACTAGACTCCTGCACAGCCATGATGTACCTCCACAACCCTAGTCTGTAGTATGTACATATGCCAGTAATCTAGGTACAGGTCACAGTAACTTCATTTCCTGTCATTAAAATGTTATGAACATAAGGGAAACTATGATATTCTGACCCTTATACTCAATAAACCCTTATATTGCAGCCATTACTGATATCCCCTATGTTGACTCCAGGGATATACAGCTACCATTTTCATTAGTGACTCAAGTTCCACCAACTAATCTCCAGGCTAATCAGACTGCCCCAGTCTCCTGTCAGTCCTTCATGTCCCCAAGTGGTATGGCTTGTGGTCAACTAACTCAAAAATAGAAAATAAACTTGCTCTACGCGTTTCCCCTGTGTTATCTATATCAGGTTCATCAGGAGCCAATGCTAATAAACTTATCAGTTGGTCTAAGCTGCTATAAATTTTTATCAAAAATGCAGTTACAACTGCAGTTCCTGGAGCACTGATGGTGTGCTCCAGTGTATAGAGTAGCCGACGCCACACTGAGCCTTGCCTGCTTTATAAAGGTCAGCCCATTCATTCGGTGCCACCCCCTTTCCTAATGCTGTCTGCAGTGAGCCAATAGAAATCACTAGCTCACTCCACCAATCATGCCTCCTAGGGGGTGTGTCCACCTCAGTCCTCTACTGTGTTCATGTGACTGCCGATCATGTGACCACTGAATGTAAACAATTACAGTGATCCAGCGCTAGACGGTGAATCTACTGATTCACATTTGATTTTCACCTCATCTACACAGGCTGCTGATCATCTGGCTGCTGCGTCTCAGCCATTCCGATGATCAAGGGCCAACTGGTAATTTTGTATACTTAACCTCCATTCCTCCATATACCAGGTCATAAACCCAGAGGGGAGATATCCAAAACAGAGTTAAATCCGGATCCATAGTATCCTATCACAACCGTACTCTAAAGGAGTCGGAGGTTAGGTTTAACCCCAGACCGTGACAGCGGATGGATCATAAATCTACCTATCATAGTTCACATACAGTGGGCTCTCCCTTATTGTTCCCCAAACTATAGATAACCTAATCATCCCACTCAGATCCATTTGCATACCTCCTAATGGTCAATCCCTACAACTCTAACTCTTTTCTATTTCTCAACCCTCTGATTGCGTACCAAAACTACCGTAAATCATAGCTACGACCCATCAATCACCACAACATTATATTGTAAATCGTACCTCACCACCTAGATTCAGGCAATGCAAAAGATAACGGAAGAGAGACCCCTAAACGTCTACCCATCTAAATACGGGGCGATAAATGACACGATACACCTCCCATATTTCTCACCCCTATTTATCTTTCTTCAATAAATGGCGCAAAGGATATCAAATCATTGAGGCCTCTAGGTTTGACACAGTTAAACCTAAATATCCATTCCGCTTCCTTCCTCAAAATTGCCCTATCCAAATCTCCTCCTCGTGGTGATTTGCGTACTAACTCAATGCCCTGAAATCTCAATGTAGATGGGTCACCTCCATGTTTGCTCCAGAAATGTAAACTCAGGGGACGTTCTTCTCTCCTGTTGATATATCCAACATGATCTAATATCCTACGACGTAATTCCCTTTTCGTTTTACCCACGTAGTTCACTGGGCATGGACAGGATGCGACATATACCACACCCACAGAGCGGCAATTAATGAAATCTCTCGTATAATATTTTTTTACCCGTAGCTGCCGCCGTAACTTCACGTCCCTTCAAAATAAATTCACAGGCCCTACAACCACCACACCTAAATGTGCCTGCCGGTCTTTCACTCCCCAACCAGGTACCCCCAGACTCCTCTGATTCCAGATGACTATGAACTAGTCTGTCTCTGAGGTTACGGCCTCTTCTGTAGGTGATTGATGGATATTCAGATACCCTATCCCTTAAATCAGGGTCCTGTCGCAGGATATCCCAATATGACCTCAATATGTCAACCACCATTCTGGAACCTTGATCAAATGTCCCGATTAATCTAATGATATTTTGGGGAGGCGGTTCATCTTTTGGTATAAGTAATCTTTGTCTGTCACATTCTGTCGCAAAACGTCTAGCATCCTGGAGCACATTTATCGGGTACCCTCTACTCCTAAATCTTTGTTCTGATAACTGAGATTGAGCATTGAATTCCTGGACCGAAGAACAGTTTCTGCGTACACGTAAAAACTGTCCCTTGGGGATCCCACTACGAAGTGGTCTCGGATGGGAGCTTTCCCACCTCAAGAGATTGTTTGTTGCTGTCTCCTTACGATACAAAGTGGTGGATATATTCCCATCACTCCCAATTGATATACTAAGGTCCAGGAAATTAATATTGTTTTGACTGATGGTCGCTGTGAATTTCAAGTTCAAATCATTAATGTTCAATTTCCTCACAAACTCCCAGAAACATTCCACTGAGCCAGTCCATATTAACAATATGTCATCAATATATCTGAGCCATAGGAGGATGTGTCTAGTCCATTCCTCCCATGCCTCAGAAAAGACGTGACGCTCCTCCCACCACCCCAAGAACAAGTTGGCATATGTCGGGGATGCAGGGCTGCCCATGGCAGAACCCTGCAACTGGTGGAAGAAGCGTCTATTGAACGTAAATACATTCCGAGTCAGGATAAATCTCATCAGTTCCATGACCAACTGATTATGGGAATCCATGTGTAGGCCCCTCATATGTAGGAAATACTCCACAGCCCCACACCCCAAATCATGGGGTATGGAGCTGTATAACGCCTCCACGTCCAGGCTTGCCAATGATGAATTAGCTGTAACCTGTACTCCCTCAAGGTGCCTCAAAACGTCCATCGTGTCCCGGACATACGACGGCAGGGCCAGCACAAATGGACGCAAGATCTTATCCACGTAAGCGCTGGCCCCTTCAGTTATGCCGCCGATGCCCGAGACAATTGGACGCCCCTTAAGGGGGGGATACCCCTTGTGCACCTTGGGGAGACAGTAGAAGGTAGCCATACGTGGAAATTTAGGGCACATGAACTCCCATTCCTTCCTACTGATAAGACCATTCTGTCTTGCCTCATCCAGAATGGTACGCAGTTCAATCATGTAATCTGATGTAGGATCAGCACATAAGATCTCATAATTATCCCGTATAGAGAGGATGTCCATGCACATCATCACATATTCATCCCTATTCATCATCACAATGTTGCCCCCCTTATCGGAGGGCTTAATAACAATGGACCTATCCCTCTCTAAATTCAATAGTGCCTTCATCTCTGGGGAAGTCAAGTTCATTTTGTTTCGCTGAGGGATCGTCAACTCCGATAATCTCCCCACTACCATTCTCTCAAAAATATCAATAACTGATGTATCACACGGTGGGGGAGTAGCTGTACTCCTCAAATGGAGATCTGTGAAGGGACCCAGACCCGTAAGGCCCTCACCCTCATTAGACAATTCTTCCAAAATATCTAGGCCTTGAAGATCCTCAACTTCCAGACCTAATTCACTAGACCGTCTCTGTTCTATAATTGCCATAAACTTAGACCAGCGTAACTTTCTGGTAAATAAAGCCACATCTTTAACCCATGAGAACAGATCAAATCGAGTTGCAGGCACAAAGGATAGTCCTTTAGATAACATATGTGACTCTGCATCAGTTAGAACATGTGATGACAAATTGATAATTTGCATCTCATCCTCACTGGACTGAATTAAATGGGAATCAGTGGTGGGCCCATGTGATCTCACTGGGTTTCTGTACGGCCCCGCAATAGATATTGAGTTATTGGGGGCCCTTGGGATAAAAAACCAGTTGCTCCCTGATTTCTCCCTGTTGGAATTCCACTAGTGGGAATCATCCCTCTTTCATTTCGTCCCCTCCCCCTTGAATTTAATGTAACATTCCTCCCTTTAGGTCTCCCTCCGGTTTCTCTTGATCTAGGTGGTCTATCATTATCAGATGTATCATAATCAGAGGAAGACAAATCACTTGGGGGTTGGGGTACAGCGAGGCCTGCATACGCCCTATTTTCCCTGAACTCCGCCAAATCTCGCTGGAACTGTTGATGTTTACGATGTTTAATAAAATGTGTGTACTTTTCAATATTAGTTTGCAGTTCCTTTTCTTTTTCTTTTTTTTGCAAATTCTATATAAATTTACAATTTATATGTGCTAGGTTCACACCTACGTTTTGGGCTTCCGTTCTACGGGTCCACGTGGGGACCTGAAGAACGGAAACCTAATCTGCTTAAAATGCGGTTACCTGCGGAAACCCGAAAAATGCAGAGAGAAAAGTCCTGCTTGCAGTCTCTAGCAGTCCCATGGAATCAAATGGAATGGCAGCACTGCTCTATTTAAAAGGGGGACTTGGGATCTAGCAGTTATCCCCTATCTAGTACATAGGGTATAAATTGTTAAGACTAGAATACATCTTAAGGCTAAGGCCCTACATGGTGGGCCGCATCAAAAAAGCATTGCGGGAAAAACCGCAGGGGCAACGCATCGCAGTTTTTCCCGCAGTGCTTTTCACAGAAAGTCTGTGGAGGTTTCCTCTGCAGATTTTCGGTTTCAATTATACCTATAGGGAAACCACCTGCATTTCCGTACGCATAATTTACATGCTGCGATTTCCAAAACTGCAACTCTTTTGGAAATCACAGAATGTCCGCAGCGTGTTTTATTTCACAAGGTGTGGATGGGATTCTCTAGAATACCATCCACCATGCAGTGACTGTGAAATGCTGCGTTTTTATCCTTGGCATTTGACGTGGGGCCCCGGCCTTAAAGTTTATTTTTTTTTTAGTAGATGAGAAGTACGGATAAATATAAGAAACTTAGCCATACTTATCAAACTCCTCTACTGCACTTCCTGTCTTCTAAACTGATCAGTTCACTACTCACATCAGTCTCTATTGAAGACAGGCTGCAGCCCATAGAAGTTTATGGAGAGGTGAGAAGACACTAAATGAGAAAGAGAAGCAGAGACATGCTGCTGCTTTAGATCTCACATGAATGATATATTCACATCAATATTGTTCACTACAGTTCACAAACAGCAAAAAAAAAAAAAAACCTAGAAAACTGCAGCAGCATGTCTTGGTGCTTCTCCCTCTTAGATCATCCCTGAGCCTGATAAATGGTGTATGTACAGGTATGTATGTGATATATATATATATATATATATATATATATATATATATATATATGTATGTATTTATGTATGTATGTATGTGTGTATATATTTACCAAGCTTCTTATATTCACTTGTATTACTGATTTATGACATTTTTTATATACTTAATTGTGTTTTTAGTCCACTTCTGCAGAAACCATTAGTTTACTATTTTGTCAGGAAATAGTGAAATCCCATTAATAGAAATCGCTGTGTTGTATAAATGCACAGAGTTAGATTGTGAGAATATTAATGCAGTACTGGAGGCTTCCCCATTGCTAAGCGTGTTTGGCTCATTATCTGTAACAATTAAGTGATAATCTTTATGAACAAATTAACACTTCATCTGCTGACTTTTTTTGCTAGCTCACTGTTAAGCCAGCTTCATACAGGCGGGTTCGGTCTGTTAGATACAGCCTGCACGTTGGCCATATTTAACGGCCAAACCCAGACTAGGACCCGGACTGGCAGTATCATAATCCTCTATCATACTAGGAGTCCGTGCTTCCCCCTGCTCTACTGTTCCATACAGGGACAGTAGTCCTAACTCAGGGTTTGATCCAGGAAATACGGCAGACATATGCATCAAAGCTGGCCATAGCAAATGCTCAGTATGAACAGATTGTGCTGGAGTATGGGTAGAATAATAGCCTGAGCCTCTGATTACATAGGCAGCATGTATCACTAATCTGTGTCACTATGATGACAATGTAAAGCTATTTAACTTGTTGGTCATGCAGCACTGTGGCTCAGTGGTTAACACTGCAGCCTTGCAGGCCTGGAGTCCTAGGTTTGAATCCAGCCAAGGACAACTCTGGAGTCTGTGTCTGTGTCTGTGTTTGTGTGGGTTTCCTCCCACACTCCAAAGACATACTGATAGGTAATGTAGATTGTTAGCCCTATATGGGACAGTGATTGACAACATCTGTAAAGTGCTGCAGAATATGTTAGTGCTATACTAGTCAGCAAAACAAATCATAGCATACTAACAGTGTAAATTTAGTCTGTAAATAAATACACCAGATTTATCGCTGATGCTGGATGATAAATTTGGTGTATGCTTAGAGTTAGTCTAGTCTACACCACCTTTAGTTGGGTTACTTTGAGCCAGAATTTTACGCATTTGGTGCATTTAAGCTGCACCCATTTTCTGACCATCCACAGTCATAACATTTTAGCGAGAGATGTGCCACATTTATGCCAGTGTCTATTCAGAACCATTATAGAAAATCTGGACCAGTGTATGAATCAGGCTTAACATGTCTCAGAGAAGCCTTTTGGGTGATAGCTGTAGGAGACTTAGCTGCACTGAAGTTAGTCAAACTAAAGGTCAGGGTCACGGGTGCAGGATTAAGGTCAAGTGACAAGTCAACGGTCAGAGTCAGGAGAGCAGGTTCATTCTGAGGCGTCAAGCCTAAAATCAAAGACTGTGAAATAAAAAACCGTATCTCACACAACCTTGTAAGGCAAGTCACCGGCCACTGGACAACTTGTTGGGAACTTAGAGAACCTGGACAACTCTGGACTGGTAAAAAAAAAATAATGAAAAAGCCTGACAAACAGGGTCGGACTGGAGCTCCTTGAATCCATCTGAAGAAAAGAGCAAGAAAATCTAATGGGTTATCTCTTGTAAGCCTTCTCATAAGAAATAGATCCAGGTAACAAGTGGTCGTCTTCACAGTCAGCTCCAAACGGGGTTGTCTATTGGCCTTTGGAGCTCATTATTGTGTCAAAGCCAGGGCCAACTGAAGGATACTCCAGAGGGCCAGTCTGACCTCACTGCTGTCAAGCTGTAGATGCTGGACACCAGTGTAGCTCTAGAGATGGGCGGTTTACAAGTTTACTAATTCTTTTGTAAGCAAATGTTGCTCAGTGAAGACTAAACTGGCATATCGTCTTATACCCCTCGTTTCTTAGAAGAGACAAATTCAGCTGTGAAATAGACCATTTCCAGGGCATACCTCATCTCCAATATGGATACGTCATACATAGATCCAAGAAACAGACAAGTGTTCTTACAGGTTTCCTACCCCACTTTGTCATGGTTAGACCTTATGCACATGACTGTGCATTGTCAGTGTGCTAGCCATGTTTTTCACAGCTAGCACACTGACCATTTCATTTCTATGACCCCATATACATGACCATGTATTTTCATGGGTAGGTCCTTTTCCTTTTCTTTTTGTGGCCTGTGCTCACTGACAGCAGTGAATGGGGTTGTGGAGGCACAAGGTGGCACATGGATGTCATCCATGTGTCGTTTAATCCGAGCATACAGTTGTATGCATGATGCCTAACGCTAAAGGTGGCCATGCACCCTAGGTACTGTAGCTGTTCGGACAGCACTCTTTTAGCTGACAACTATCCCTCTCAACCCCCTCATTCATAAGATCTCAATAAAGATAGCAGACTAAACTGCTACCAGACACCTCTAATGGCAATTTACCCAATTGAATGGATAAGTGATATTGGATTTCATTCCCCTATTGGTCGGCTTCTCCTTCTGAAATAAGCGCATCTGGACATTTATGTTATGCATAAGGCCACCTTAAGTTTCTGCCTTCCACTTACATCACTGATACTTTATCACTATGTTATGCACATAACCAAGGTTTTGTATTATATTTCTCCCCTGCAGTTATTACAAGGCACAATGAGATGTGGAAACTAGCTGATGAATGAATGCAACAATGTTGCAAACATTTTAAAGGGAGTCTGTCAGCACAAAATTGAGATATAGGCTAATGAAAGCAGCAGATAATGAAGCCCATTGATGGAAAGCCACGCCCCAGTAGCCCTTATCTGCTCATTTGCATAGGGATAAAAGGATGATTTTTACAAGAATGGAGCAGCAGTGCTAAATAAGAAATACATCATTAACTGCACTGACAACCCTACAATGTACTGTGATTAGTTTATATCTCAATTTTGTGCTGACAGACTCCCTTTAAGCAATATAAATACAGTATTAAAATTACATATTACAAGGAACAATGAACTAATACCTGCTCTGTCTTTTAAAAGGGGAGTGTCAGGAGTCTGATGGGTGTGGCTTGTTAGTCTGAGACGTGGGATATATTTTTTAATGTCTAAAGACAGACTATTTTCTATGCAGTATTCCACTCTGTGATATCATATTTCTAGTAGCAAAGCTGGGAATCCATTTATGGAAAAGAAATTAAACCTTAAAAATATATAGCATAGATAAGCAAGGTTTCTCCTGATTTCCTTAGAGTTGTAATCCAGCAGTGTGAATAACATTTACCATATGACACAATATTGACTTAATCCCAATCCATGCCTCTTGTGCTGGTGCTGTTAAAGGGATTGAAATAGGAATTAATAGAATTACTATGTGAATATCCTATGACTGCCCAGTAGTGAGATCTGGCTAATGATCTTTTCATATCCAGAATTGTAAGTACAACAAAGGGGCATCTACTGTTACCATCAGCGTAGACAAGGCTTCTTTATGAGTGTACCTATGAAAGTAGTATCCATGTCCATATGCTTGTGTTCATACCTATTTATTGTGACATCTAGCGGTATTAGGACCTGTATTGCAGCATTATTAATGTGCATTATAATGGTACTAGTTAGGTTCTTTCAGTTGTTTAGGTGTACTCTTATTCTTTATAAGGGCAGTGCATGTGTGTCCATGTGTATTTGTGTTTCCATACACAGCCTATCCATGGTTGTGAACCCTCTTCTTGACAAACTCCTTCAAATTGTATTGATATTGCTTTATTATTGAGTTCGGGAGCCCACACCTTTAGAAAGCAGAGTGTTCAGACCAGATCTCTGTATGAGAGGGATAGTTGGAGCCATTTTTCTATACAGAGAAGACTCTGTAATGGAGACTGTTATTCCTTGCAATCCTATTTGGATCCCCTGAGGAGTCATGTTACACCAATGACGAAATGCGTTGGGTTAGTAAGTTTGTGTCAAGGGTCAGGTGTGGACTGCACTTGTAAGGGCAGGAGCTGTTTGAAAGGAAGGGTCAGTGAATTGGTGACCAGTACAACCATAGTCCTGTAAAGTGAATGGTGGACAATGGAGGCTGTCATTACCCCCGAAGCAATAACCAACGAAGTGGTGAGATGCAACCATTTACTTTATCTCTGTTTTGTTGTAAGCAGACTATAACATATAAGGATGATATAGGAAGATAATATTTTGTTATCATCCTCAAATGTGTTTCATATATTTTTTTTTTGGTGGTATACAAAATGTCCAATGGAGACTCGGGAACTACTAGATCTCTGTGCTGAGGATTGTGAGTCCTACTGGCTGTGATCCCACTTGTAGATTCCTTCTATTATATGTGATTGAGGTATGGTTTTTCATTTCCTGAAAGAGGTGGATTTTACAGTCACATTTATTATTATTATTATTATTATTATTATTATTGTTTCTTTATATAGCACCATTAATTCCATGGTGCTTTACATTTGAGGATTTACATACGGTACACAAGATATACAAAACAGATAATACTAACATTGACCAACTGGTACAGTGGGATAGAGGGCCCTGCCCGCAAGGGCTTACAATCTATGAGGGAAGAGGGATAGAGACAGAAGGTGGGGGGTAGAGGCTGTACAGGTGGTGGTGTGGTGACAGTAGCGTTATTGGAGGATGTTGGCCTTCCAAAATAGGTGAGTCTTCAGGGCCTTCTTGAAGCTTGTGACTGTAATGAGTTCCAGAGTATGGGGGATGCACGGGAGAAGTCTTGGAGACGATTGTTTGAAGAGCGGATAAGAGCAGAGCAGAGTAGAAAGTCTTTGGAGGATTGGAGGTTATGTGTGGGCAGGTAGCAGGAGATTAGGTCGGAGATATATGTAGGGGACAGGTTGTGGATGGCTTTGTATATCAGTGTTAGTAATTTGAACTCTATTCGCTGGGTAACGGGTAGCCAGTGAAGGCATTGGCAGAAGGGAGCGGTGTATTAAGCGAGCAGCACAGTTTAAGGTGGACTGGAGGGGTGCGAGAGTGTTAGCTGGGAGGCCGTGGAGAAGGGTGTTACAGTACTCAAGGCGGGAGATTATGAGGGTGTGTACTAGCATCTTTGTAGTTTCAGGGGTGAGGAAGGAGCGGATTCGATGGATGTTCTTGAGTTGGAGGCGGCAGGAGGTGTTGAGGGTTTGAATATGCGGCTTGAAGGATAGGTCAGAGTCTAAGGTTATCCCAAGGCAGCGGGCCCATAGGACTGCGGTGAGAGTGGTTCCATTAATTTTGATAGATGGGTCAGGTAGGTGAAGATTATGAACTCCGTTTTCTCCATTTTGAGTTTGAGAAAGCAGGAGGAGAGAAAGGAGGCCACGGCTGCTAGACATTCTGGGACTCTGGACAACAGAGAGGTAATGTCTGGTCCAGAGAGATATATTTGGGTGTCATCAGTATAGCAATGGTAAAGGAAACCATGGGATTCTATGAGTTGGCCAAGGCCTAGGGTGTAGCTTGAGAACAGGAGAGGTCCTAGGATGGAGCCTTGGAGAACACCTACAGAAAGAGGGCGTGGCGGGGAGGTGGTGTGCAAGTGGGAGACACTTAATGTGCGGTTGGTGAGGTATGAGGAGATCCAGGAAAGGGCCAGGTCTGAGATGCCAAGGGATGAGAGCGTTTGTAACAGGAGGGAATGGTCAACTGTGTCAAAGGCAGAGGAGAGGTCAAGGAGGAGGATAGAATAGTGACATTTGGCTTTGGCAGTTAGAAGGTCATTAGTGACCTTGGTTAGGGCAGTTTCTGTGGAGTGATGGGGTCTGAAGCCTGACTGTAGTCTGTCAAAGAGCACATTGGACGAGAGATAGGAGGATAGTTCGGAGTGGACATGTTGCTCCAGCAGTTTAGAGGCGTACGGGAGCAGTGAGATGGGGCGATAGTTGGCTGGAGAGGACGGGTCAAGGGAGGGTTTCTTAAGTATAGGTGTGACGGTAGCATGTTTGAAGGCGAAAGGGAAGGATCCATTGGTTAGGGATAGGTTGAAGAGATGGGTTATAGCAGGAGTAATGACTTCATAGAGTTTGGGGATGAGATGTGACTGGATCGGGTCAAGTGTGCAGGAGGTGAGGTGGGAAGTAGAGATTAGGGTGGAGAGCTTACATATATAGGTGCCTATTCTTTTAATAGAATATGTATTAAAGTTTATGTCTTAATGTAAGGTTTTTCCACATTGCTAAATATATATATTGTTTTGGGTGGAATTTTGCCTGAATTGGCAACTTTTTGCTGAGTGTTGAGTGAGTGTACTCCATATGTTTGAGCATGAAGCGATTGGGTGTAATGTATACACCCTTTATTCCATGCTTAGAAAAGTATATGATGTTTATTCTATGCAATATTGATAAGAAAACTGCACTTGCCCTACTTTAAAGGGAGTCTGTCAGCAGGGTGAAGCAAGCTAAACCTCTGTTGCAGAGATTTTTTATTTATTTATTTAATTTCATCTATTTCAGTGAAATCTGAAGCACGGAGGGTGACTCCTTTGCTCCAAACTACTACATCCCACCCCCTCCCTTCTTTGAGTAACAGGACCTGGCATGATTTCATAATCATCTCCCTGGCCCTGTCATTCAAAAAGAAAGTAAGATGGTAGGAGGGCGTTCCTGGACAACGTGGGGTGTAGCAGTTTGGAGCAACGGTGCCTCCCTTGGTGCTCCAGATTTCATATTTGCATATTCTGAAAACAATGAATATCTCTGCAATGGAGGCATACATTTTATGGGGAAAAAAGTGTTACATTCAGGTGAGCCTGACCTATCTAACTGTGTTGCTGATTTAATATGCTTCATCCTGGTGACAGACTCCCTTTAAAATATATACTGTACATAAAGCATAGCTTTGTCATTTAGCACAACTTACGATGTCAGTGATCTTACTTAGGACTGCAGGTATATTATCTTGAAGGGGTTTCCAGGATGAGAAAAACTTAGCAGCTTTTTTTCCATAAAGAGCGCCGTCCCTGTCTAGAAGTGGGCGGCATTGGAGTTTGGCTCCATTGAAGTGAATGGTGCTGAGCAGCACTACCACACACAACCTGTGGACACTATTTTAGGAAGAAAGTAGTCATGCTTTTTGGAACCTGAACATCTGCTTTATCTGAAGTTTTCTCAATGATACACAACTAATGCACCACAAGGGATAAATGACAAATTCATCAGTTTTAGATGTCAACAAATGTTTACTCAGCCTGTAAGAATTTACATCTTAGTGTCTATTTTAGCATGTCCACTTCGAGCTAATACGTCATGCTTGCATCTCCCAGGTAACTTAATGACTCACAAGAAGGTCCCTATTGTGTCTGCTCATGGTATCCAAGGAAACTAGTTTCTTTCTCACATTTGAGAAGTTGTTAGGATGTTTTCTAAAAACATAAACTATAAATCACCACCTGCACCTGGTAAATAAAGGGGTTAGACTATGTATAGACCGGAGCCGGGAAATAAATCCTATTTATAGATGTGCTTTCCTGTTTTTGGAGATAATCTTACATATTCATGAACTCATAAGGTAAAATGATCCACTGTTATTGACTTTAAACACATGAAATGTCTGCTAGACTATGACTTCGCGTTGCAGAAACGCAGTGTTTTTTGTTGCAGATTTTGCTGCGTTTTTTTGAGCCAAAGATAGGAGTGGCTTGAAAAGGAATGGCAAATGTAAAGGAAGCTCTTAGATGTTTCCCTTCTGTTAAAGCCACTCCTGACTTTGGCTCAAAAAACGCAGCAAAATCTGCAACAAAAACCGCAGCATTTCCGCAATGTGGAGCCTCAGCCTTAAAGGGGTTTTCCAGGCTACAATTGATGACCTATCCCAAGAATAGTTTATCAATATCAGATTGTTGGGGTTCAGGGCAACACCCTGCCCTGATCGGCTGTATGCAGCAAAGGAACAGCTTCGTTCTCTGTGTAGTGGGCAAACCAGATTACTGCAGATCAATTACTATTCAGCTGGAGATAAGCTGCAGTGACCTGGTTGTGTCACTTCACAGAGAACCGCCCTGTCTGTATCCTTCTCCATTCTCTTTGCTGAACAGTGAGAATAGCTGATCAGTGGGGGTGTCCAGTGTCAGACCCCCATTAATCTGATATTGATAACCTATCCTTAGCCTTAAAATGGACATCCTGCTGCAAACTCACAGTGACTGGCCTTAGCCTAATATAGAAATACTGCCCCCTGATTTTTGCACATTGCAAAATAATCTGGAATCTCACAAGATGAGAGGATAGAGCAGAGATAACCAAAATGTATCAGGTTAATACAGGTAAATCAAGTCCTTATATATAAAATACACATAAGGGTGTAAGATTGTTGCTATGTCTATTCATCTATTTCTATGAGAAACCTTTGAAATTCCTGCTAAATGGTTACTTAAAGGGGTAGTCCAGGAAATACAGAACTGGGGCAGGAGGGCAGGGAAGGTGAAACATAAAAAAGAAACCCCATACTCACCTGTCACTGGTGCTTCAATGTCCTGTCTGGTCCAGCGGCACCCAAGGATTTGTTCCAATCAGTGACCCTTTCCTTTCCTGTGACCGATGAGGACACCACTTGGCCTCAGTGTTCATGTGCGGCGACGACTTCCACCGGACAGTGGTGGGGGACACTAGAGGGCTGAGGACAGTTCTGTATTTTCTGGAAATCCCCTTTAAGATAAAAATATCAATAAATGGCCACACATATAACGTGATGGTTCAGAACTATAATGCTGTGTATGACCATTATATTACATAACTGCCTCTGAGTGCTCCTGCTGATCATGAGTCATGTATTTTGTGTATTATTTTCTTGGACTATGTACTGTATGTCAGGAGTCTAGGGGTGCACAGAACAGGTAGTTGTAATGTAATAAGATTCTGAATCAGGGCTGTGGTGTCTTAGTTCATGTCTTAGTTTGTGAGACTACAAATATTGTTATTCTGGTTCCTTATATTAGGACTGAAGCTGGTTGCACATTAACGTGTGCTAACCGGCAGCTGTTAATGAACGGCATGGGTGTCACACGGGGGACATAAGCCGCCTTGCAGACGACCATATGAATGGTCAGTGTGCTATCTGGGTTTTTCCCGGATAGCACACTGACACATTCATTTCTATGGGCCTGTACACATGACCGTGAATTACACGGTCACGTGCGGGCTGACAGTCTGGGCTGCAAAATATGGAACAGTTCCTATTCCTGTCCAATTTTGCGGCCCTGCTTCCGCGGCTCCTATTCATTGAATGAAAGAGGCCGCAGAAGCACAGCTGGTGCATGGGCGGCATACGGATGATATCCGTATGTCGCTCGCATGCCGCCTGTGTCATTCATTCATGGCCGCTGGTTAGCGCACGGTCGTGTGCAACCAGCTTTATTGTGAGTATTTGTATGTATATAGCTCCTATATGTTTTAGTATATATGATTTAGTAATGGATATGGATCCTAACCGTGTCTTGTTACATGTGCTAATTATAGATATATCAGAATAATACGCAGCAATATTATGTTAGTAAAGTTTTCACATCACATGATCTAATTTTATATGATAGACCTTTGCTTCTAGTTTGCTGCTGTCTATCTTTGCTTCCTTTCATGTGCACATTACCTCTCTCCTCCCCAACATGCCTGCCTATATTTAGCAAGTGTATATGGTAGGTCAGATCTATACCCTTCAATTGTCTTTACTTTATTCTAGAACGTCCTCCCTGTAATGGAAGTGGCTATGGTGGTTACATTATCTCATTGCTACACTGAAATTTGTAAAACACAGTTTATATCCTAACTGAAACAAAGGGGGTACTGTTATTCACATGGGGACAGTGTTAGGCTGGTTCCCAATAATTCAGGAGGTGCCCCATCTGTAGCTTATATGTATAGGTAGCTCTTTGGGTGCATTTTGATCGCAGGTGCTGAGGTACAGCAAACCTAAAACTCTCCTACCCCATGATGTGGACCAGGATCCTACTAGTAAGGAAAGTGTTATTTTCCCACCTTTGTACTTCAATCTGGCTCTGGCTTTCACTAATGATATGCCATCACATTACATGAAAATAATACCCCTTTAGGCTTGTGCACACAACAGTGAAATATGGATATGTAACGGACATTTCCTTTAACATCCATTACCAGTCTGTTTTAGTACAATGACCCTGACCTCTTAATCCTGGCACATCCTGCGAAGTCCCATGCACCAACATTGTAATCTACACCAGATTCCAGGTAACACCAGTTTTTGGGCGGAGTTATAGCAAATCTCTGGGTCAGAGGCATTCCCACCCCAGCCTGCCTTGATCTCCACCCTGCTCCAATCACTTTTCTAAAGGGCAGAAATTTAAGAAAGTGGTGGATTTTTTACACAAAGGACCATGCGCGAAAAATGCACCACTTCTGCACCAGAAAACTGATTAGTAAATTCTTTATATTAGTAAATTCTATATGGAATTTATGGAAACAGCTGACAATAATATAACATTTGCTATTTATCTTGCAGTCATATATTGTATATAGCACCCACAGAGCAGTTGAGAACAGCTGAGCAGTTGGGGCTGCTAAGTGTCGGATCCCAACTGATCTGATATTCATGACCTATCATTAGGATAGGTCATCAATATTTTTATCCTTGAGAACAGCTTTAAATCTCTTTCTATTCCAGTACTTACCCTCCATTGACTCCGCCTGATTTAATTTTGCTGCAGTGATGACATGCTGTATAGCCACATGTCTGCTGCTGCCAGTCACTGACCTGAGTGGTGATGTCTGAAAGCACTACAGCTAGAGGCCACTGAGATAAGTGATTCCCTGTGTCATCACTGCTGTAAAGTAAACACATTTTTTATTTTATACATTTATATTGGTTTGACTTTAGATTTGTTTTTTGGATGGCTTGTGTTAGAGGAAGACCCCTCCCTCTCACCACCTAGGCTGGGTTCACACTACCGTTGTTAATGTCCATTGCTGTCTTCCATCATAGGATGACAGCAACAGACATTAACTGTTGCAGAGATCAAACACAGACTCTTGTAACAGAAGAAAAAGCCCTGCATGGACGACTTTTTCTTTCGTTACAAAAGTAAACAAACATGATGAAAGATAGCGCCTGGCATGTTGTTTACATTAGTGTCAATGGGAATGGACACAGAATTAGTTTGTGCTCGTTCTCTAAAACAGTTAATGTCCGTAGCTGTCATCCTATGACGGAAGACAGCAATGGACATTAACAATGGTAGTGTGAACTCAGCTTTAGATACCATTAGCTATAACATCTAGGAAGTTAAACAGAGTTACCGTTTTGTAGAGAACTGGAGAAAGTGAAGATATTTGTATTCTCACTGTGGTTTTGGAGCTGAAATAATGTAATCTATTGTTTTTTGTTTTTTTTTGAGGGGGGGGGAAGAGTTCCTTTCCACTTTTTGCCTCAGGCAGCAGAACAGCTACATGAAAGCATGAGTTTCGAAAATGGTGCACTATACTGTGGCACAGAACCTTTTGACTTTCTTTCAATGGCTTTTTTGTATTCTGATATCGGTGTCAAGTTAACCCACGCTATATCTGTATATAGCTACTTTATTGTGGTCACAGTTATAAACATGTTCTTACGGGCTCCAGTTTATTTTTTTTTGACTGGCAGAGCCTTCTTAGTTTGACATATGTCTAAAAGGACAGTGTCTGGATGCACCTTTGGCTCTGTTCACACTGTCATAATAGCTTTCATTTATTATTTTTAACCCTGTGTAGGGCCTTTATTCAAATGAATGGTGGGGTCCAGACCCCACTAATCAGAAGTGATATTGCTTCTAATAATGGGAAAATCCATTTAGGGTTCTTTCTGAAGGATTTGCTACATGTAAGATGTCATAGGAAAACAACTGGATCGATGTGCAGATTTCCTTAAGTACAGTATCTCTTAAATGACAGATTTTCGTGCTGCACGTTGTTCTGCTTCTCTGCTGTATAATAAAGAACAGACAGGTTTCCCCTCTCTAAACCCTTTTTTTTTTTTATTTTTTTATTTTTTTATATTTTTTTATAAAACATATATCTCTTTTTTATTTATATCACACAAAAAAACGCATTCTCACACACCTCCCCCCCAAACACCCCCCCACCCCCCACCTAAAAATTAACTTTTTTTAAATTAACTTTTATAAAAGGAAAAAGAGGGTGGAGGGCACCGCCTCTTCCTCTTTTTTATTTTTTTAGCCTCCTCCCCCCCACCCCTTCGCCGCCACCGCCCCCCCGCGTTTACAGCCAATTTTTTTTTTTATAATTAGAGTGAGACAGAGACAGGGGCGGGGGGGCGGGGGGGGGGGGGGGGGGCGGGGGGGCGGGGGCCGGACATGTTTTTCTGGGGGGGTCTAGGAGCCCCTTTTCCCTTTTTATTTCACAGTATATAGTTAGGTTTTTGTTACCCCCTATATACTCACAGGACCTAGCTAGTAACTATAGTTAGGGATCAATATATATATAGTTCAGGGCAGTGATAGGTTAGGCTTCCGAAGGCCAACTAGCTAGTTAGAGGCCCGGTGGCACTAGTAGTTTAGCTGACAGGTTAAGGACTCAGTGTTAGGGTAGTCAGGCCTGCATCTACTGCCGTCACCGTCGCCCTGTTTGCTGCCTGTGAAGAATCTCACCATCATCATCATCATCTCCTGATCGGCTGTCTGTCATCTCCTGGAAGAATCCGAGGATCCACAGTCATCCACAGGGGCCCCTGCATCTCTTCTGTTGCCTGGAGGTATTGTGCACTGGACTCTTGCTATATATCTATATATATACCCGGGTATATAACCTAAGACGGTTGAGGACTTGCTGGTTGTTGTAGTATTGCTGTGTTCTGAGTATATTTTATGTATGTATTATTACCCTGTTGATTCTTATAAAGCTACTGTTATAACCTTATGTGGTATCTGTATGTATTCTTCAGACTGTGAGATTAGTACAGTGATCCTTGTTAAGGCTACTAACTGTACTTCATGGGTAAGTCCCAGGAAGAGATCCTCCCTGTAATACAGAGGCTCTATCCTGGGTGGAGGCACTGATATATTTCATATATGTTCCCACTCTTCCCTTCAGCGAAGGCTTCAGGTCCCATTATACACACAGGTCAGCGCCAGAGTCTGTTGCGGGAGGGATAATACTCATACCCCCCCAAATAGGGCTACATTTGGAGGCACTGCTGAGATTTAGAAGTGGGAATAGTCATTGATATGGAGAAGCGATATAGCTCAGAGGGGAACCTCCCACTAGCTACTACATGGGATTACCGACCTCCTGTTCCTCCCCTGGTTCAGGTAAAGGAAGAACCCCGCTCAGCCAGTTACCCCCCCAGTATGGCCGTCGCTAGCAGTTCCTCTAGTGACAGTGCTATTAGTACTTTAGCCAGGCTGACTGAAATGTTAGCTCAGGGCCTGCAGGCCACTCACTACAAGAAACTAAACGTATTCTCTGGTAATGTCCCAGTACCACAAGGGGAGGAAAACTTTGAGATATGGAAAGAACATACTCTCCAATGCCTGAAGGAATGGTCTTGCTCTGAAGAAGGCAAGCGGCAGCGTATCAGTGAAAGTTTGCGGTCTCCTGCTGCAGAATTGATCCGCTTGTACAGAGACTCTCATGAAGGAGTGAGTGCATTGGACTATATAAAAGTACTGTCTGATCACTTTGAGCCATACTATGACCTTGCCCAGATGGTTGCTGATTACCGAATGGTTCGTCAAAAAGAAGGGGAAAATGTCTCTACTTTTATTAACCGTTTACAGCTACTTCTTTCACGTCTGGTGTACCACGCAGCTATATCTACTTCAGAGGTAGACGCTATGAGAACCAGTCAGTTGGTGAGAGGGTTACAACCTCATCATCCTCTTGCTCAAGTACTCAAGGTCTTACTATCTGATAGAGTCCTTCCATTTCCCGACTTAATGAAGTTAGTGAAGAAACAAGAAGCTGACATTAGTTTTAGTACCCCTAAGAAAGCGAAAAGCATCTCTAAAGAAGATGTTGTTCCTAATTCAAACAAGGTCAAACCAGCGGAGCGGTCAGAACTTAGACAGTCCGCCACTCCACCCACTGCCACTCAACGGAGGAAGGATGCTAGAACCTGTTATAAATGTGGTCAGACGGGCCATACTGCCAGACAGTGTACGGAGGACAGTGAGGGATTGGGACACAGTGCTGTCTTCTCTATTCAGAATCAAAGACACCAAAGGAAGGCGGGCCGAGTAAATACCAGAGGCGCTATCGCGGGCTCCAGGTCCGTTGTCAAAGTCACTGTCAATGGTCATGCCGCTCCTGCCCTGTTTGATACAGGATCTCAAGTGACCCTGATTTATCGCTCGTTCTACCAAAAGTATCTGAGGGATATACCTCTTCAGTCTACAGGACAAATGAAATTGTGGGGGCTTAATTCAGGATCATATCCTGTAGATGGCAGCCTACAAGTAGTTATAGCTGTCCCTGAATTAGAAGATCAGAGTGTCGCTCCCATGAAGATTACGGCTCTTGTCTGCCCTGATACAGGGGATTCTTGTGCAGCTCCTGTGATACTTGGCACTAATTGTCCCGCAGTGCATTATGCTTTTCAGAAGTTTCTTGGAAGAGATTGGAACCCTGCAGCTCAGCCGGTGAATATATCTTCTGATCTTAGAGAACTCTGTGATGCCCTGTCTACTGGCTATCGACATGGAATGGTATATCATATCGGTGAGAGAACCGTGGAAGTTCCTGCCGGCGGGGAGAGAGTTCTGAGAGTAGCCTCCAGCATTGCTCCCGATTTGCTTGAAGGGGGGAGTTATGTCCTTATGGAAACCCCTGAAGAAATGATTAACCAGAATGGCTGGATGGTGATCCCAGAGAGAAAGGACTGGAGAAATAAAGTGGAGTTATCTACCTGTGTGACAGTGAGGAACTGTTCACCGCATCCGATTGTAATTGGACCATACCAGAATGTGGCCCACTGCTACCCTGTGCTTGGAGTAAATCCATACGCTGAAGTGTGCAGGATTCAAATCCGAGATGCAATCCCTAATCTCAATCTTGACTTGAGTGATCCACATTTACCAGAGGCCTGGAATCAGCGACTGACACAGAAGTTGTCTGAATTATCGGAAGTGTTCTCCATGGATGATATGGATGTAGGTTGTGCTAAAAGTGCTCAACACACTTTCCGATTGACCGATTCTACTCCCTTCCGGGAGCGACCACGGAGAGTTGCTCCAAAGGATGTTGATGAGTTAAGACAGACTCTACAGCAAATGAAAGGTCAGGGGATCATTGTGGACAGTAAGAGCCCCTATGCCTCACCTATTGTGGTGGTAAGAAAAAAATCTGGAGCAATTCGCCTATGTGTGGATTACAGAACTCTGAACCGGAGAACCTTACCTGATCAGTATACACTGCCGAGAATTGAAGAAGCTCTGGAAGCTCTGAATGGAAACTGTTGGTTCACAGTGCTGGACCTAAGATCGGGATACTATCAAGTCCCAATGGCACCTGAAGATCAGGAAAAGACAGCTTTCATATGCCCCTTGGGTTTCTTTCAGTTCACTCGTATGCCGCAAGGTACAAAAGGTGCGCCAGCAACGTTCCAAAGGTTGATGGAAAGAGTGTTAGGTGATTTAGTGCCCCGGGAATGCCTTGTATATCTTGATGACATTATTGTGTTTGGAAAGACGCTGGAAGAACATGAAGAACGACTCATGAGAGTACTCCAACGCTTAAAAGAAGAGGGGCTGAAGTTGTCGGCTGACAAATGCAAATTTTGTAGATCTTCGGTCACTTATGTAGGTCATATTGTTTCTGCTGAAGGAGTTGCTACCGATTCTGGTAAGATTGAAGCTGTGGTGAATTGGCCCCGACCGCAAAATATTACGGAGTTGAAATCTTTCTTGGGGTTTTGTGGATTCTATCGACGATTTGTGGAAGGATATTCAAAAATTGCTCGAGCCCTCCTCGACCTGTTGAAGAGTGATGCAGGAGATCCGGGAAAGAAGAAAGGGTCTTCCAAAAGCCTTTTTGGCGATAGGTGGACTGCGGATTGTGAAGAAGCATTTAAGTTGTTGAAGAAGAAATTGACAGAAGCTCCCGTTCTGGCTTATGCTGATGCACAGAAGCCATATGTGCTACATGTAGATGCCAGCTTTGAAGGATTAGGTGGCGTGCTGCACCAAGAATACCCGGCCGGGTTACGGCCCATAGCTTTCATAATTCGAAGTCTTTCTCCCAGCGAGAAAAATTATCCAGTACATAAATTGGAGTTTTTGGCGCTCAAGTGGGCCATTGTTGATAAATTACATGACTATTTATACGGAGCCACGTTTGAAGTAAGAACAGACAACAATCCACTGACATACGTTTTGTCAACCGCTAAACTCGATGCTACAGGACATCGCTGGTTGGCAGCTTTATCCAACTACCAATTCACACTCAAGTATAAATCGGGGCCTAAGAACATTGGGGCAGATGCTCTATCAAGACGGCCTGGATTACCTAGTCCGGAAGTAGTGGATGAATGGGAAGAAGTGCCAAGTCCTGGAGTAGGAGCTTTGTGTGCCATGGCTGCTGTAGTTGAAGACCGAGTAGCCTTTTCTGAAACTCGGCTTATTGACTCTATTGGGGGAGGTCCCGAAGCTGTACCAGACATGTTTGCCTACCCTGCCGCTTTAGGATCCTTTGAGAGTTGTTCTATATCTTCAAAGCGAATGATCTGGAGTCAAAAGACTGATCCTTTAATTGGACCTCTTTATCAAGCAGTGAGTTCTCAAGACAGAGAAATGTTAAAGACATCCCTACCCTCTGAATGCAGTCAACTTCTACGAGATTGGGAGAAGTTTGAAATAGACAATGGCCTACTTTATCGTGTGGTGCTGTATCATGATCACCCTGGAAGGCGCCAACTAGTTATTCCAAGCTGCTTTCAGAAGATGATTTTCCGAAGTCTGCATGATTATCATGGTCATTTGGGACCTGAGAAGACTTATGGCCTAATACAAGACCGATTCTACTGGCCCAAAATGAGAGATACCGTGACTCGTCTGTGTAGGTGCTGTCGCAGATGTTTGCAGAGGAAGACTGTCCCGGTTCGAGCGGCCTTCATGGGACACTTGAAGAGTTCGGGCCCCATGGATCTTGTCTGCATAGACTTCCTTTGTATTGACAACGACTCCAGAGGATTTGGAAATGTATTGGTGGTGACTGATCACTTCACACGATATGCTCAAGCCTTTCCGACTAAGGATCAAAAAGCAGTCACTGTTGCAAGAGTGCTTTGGGAAAAGTATTTTATCCATTATGGCTTACCACACCGGTTGCATTCTGATCAAGGCCGGGATTTTGAGAGTAACCTGATCAAAGAGTTACTTCAGTTGTTGAACATCCGCAAAAGTCGGACGACGCCTTACCATCCAGAGGGAGATGCCCTTCCTGAAAGATTTAACAGGACTTTACTTGATATGCTTGGTACCTTACGAATTGAGGATAAGCGATCCTGGAGTAGAA
Source organism: Leptodactylus fallax (assembly GCA_947044405.1). Taxonomy (NCBI): domain Eukaryota; kingdom Metazoa; phylum Chordata; class Amphibia; order Anura; family Leptodactylidae; genus Leptodactylus; species Leptodactylus fallax. The sequence goes on along the minus strand of CAMRHE010000067.1, from coordinate 422,477 downwards.
AAGTGGAGGCTATGGTGCATGCCTATAATAGTACAAGGCACGAGAGCACAGGATATTCACCATACTTTCTGATGTTTGGAAGAGAGCCTAGGCTACCTATTGACATCTTGTTGGGAGTCTCTACCGATGGTATCAGTCATCGAGATCATTACCGATACGTGGCACGTTTGAAAGAAACGCTTAAGAGTGCTTATCAGCTGGCTGAGGAAAATGCGGCCAAAGTGAATGAAGGAAATAAAAGGAGATTTGATCTTCGAGTAAGATACCGAGAATTGAACCCTGGGGACCATGTTCTGCTACGGAATTTGGGAGCATCTGCAAAACATAAGCTGGCTGATCGATGGCGGAGTGAACTCTTTACAGTGGTAGATCGGTTGCCTGGAATACCAGTCTACAAGATAAAAGGACGGGACGGGAGGATCAGGACTTGGCATAGAAATCATTTGTTGCCTGTACCTCAGATTGATGGTATGGATATCTCCAATGATGGCTCGGCCTGCGATTCTCCACAGTCCTTAGCCGATATTCCACCTGACCTTCCTGAAACTCCTGAGAGTGATTGGACTGTGGCTCCTGAAGTTCCTAGATCACCAGTATCTTCTCCTTCAGGGAGACCTATGAACCCTCAAACTCCAGAATTCGTACCTAGATCTGTGTCTACAGATGAGCAGGGATCTAGCTCTCCTACGCCACCAGCACCATCCCCTCCCATGGCAGACAACCCTAGTTTAGGGCCTGGACATGCTAGTTTACCTCAGAGAGAGGTACGGAGAGGAGAGAGAATTAGACACCCTCCACCTATGCTGACATATGATAGTTTGGGGGACCCCAGATTTACTACTCAGCCTCATTTATACCATGCTTGGGTGGGTGCAGTGTCCACTTTGGTCAATATGTTACCAATTTTCGCTCCTGCTGGCATGTATACCTATTAACCTGTTGTGACTCTGTAAATGCAAAAGCAACCATATTGATATTGTCATTGGTAATGTTGACTGTATACTATGACTTTGTATGTCTTTGACGTGACGTAAAGATTTCACCAGAGGGAGAGTGTAGGGAACTGCCATTTCTACTAGTATATAATGTATCTGGCTTCTTTGCCCCTGCAGTTTGGCTTCAGAGACCCCAGGCATTTAGTGCAAGTTTTGTTTTGTAAATACAGTGAGTCAGACACATGTGAGGCAGAGCTGCTGGGGGGGGAGAGATGTGAGCAGAGCTGCTGAGACAGACATGTTATGTCTGGGGGAGTCTAAGAGCCACTTGTTCCTCTTTACTTCACAGTATATAGTTAGGTATGTGTTACCCCCTATATACTCACAGGACCTAGCTAGTAACTATAGTTAGGGATCAATATATATATAGTTCAGGGCAGTGATAGGTTAGGCTTCCGAAGGCCAACTAGCTAGTTAGAGGCCCGGTGGCACTAGTAGTTTAGCTGACAGGTTAAGGACTCAGTGTTAGGGTAGTCAGGCCTGCATCTACTGCCGTCACCGTCGCCCTGTTTGCTGCCTGTGAAGAATCTCACCATCATCATCATCATCTCCTGATCGGCTGTTTGTCATCTCCTGGAAGAATCCGAGGATCCACAGTCATCCACAGGGGCCCCTGCATCTCTTCTGTTGCCTGGAGGTATTGTGCACTGGACTCTTGCTATATATCTATATATATACCCGGGTATATAACCTAAGACGGTTGAGGACTTGCTGGTTGTTGTAGTATTGCTGTGTTCTGAGTATATTTTATGTATGTATTATTACCCTGTTGATTCTTATAAAGCTACTGTTATAACCTTATGTGGTATCTGTATGTATTCTTCAGACTGTGAGATTAGTACAGTGATCCTTGTTAAGGCTACTAACTGTACTTCATGGGTAAGTCCCAGGAAGAGATCCTCCCTGTAATACAGAGGCTCTATCCTGGGTGGAGGCACTGATATATTTCATATATGTTCCCACTCTTCCCTTCAGCGAAGGCTTCAGGTCCCATTATACACACAGGTCAGCGCCAGAGTCTGTTGCGGGAGGGATAATACTCATACCCCCCCCAAATAGGGCTACAAGAGTAATGTACAACACATACTGGAGGGAACTTAGTAACCCATCTACACCACTTTATTAGCTAAAGATTTGCCACCTTGGTTATTGGTTCTGCACCCTGTTTGCCACGTTTTCAGAAAGTGGGTGGAACAGGGAGGAGACCAAAGCGAGGCAGAATAGGGATGCCTCAACCCAATAGATTTATCCAACAGTTATACCTGAAATCTATGCCAGTTCTTCACTTGTATAAAGTAGTGTATAAAAGTATTAGGCTACATGTACACGAGCGGAGTGGTTTTGCTGTCCGCAAATACTGATCAGCAATTCGCACATATACATGTTCACATTGCATCAGAATGTCATCCTCGATAACGGATCCTGTATGATTCTCTACACTAGTCTGTGCCACAAATGCAGACAAATATAGGACATGCGTCCAAATAGTGGACATGTGTATGGACCTATAGAAATGTATGGGCCTGCATTTTTATCCGCATTTGCAGATAAAATTATGGCCGTGTGCATGGGGCCTTAGGCAAGAGTGGAAAAATGCTGCAAATTAAGAATGGTTTAAAAAAAAAAAATAGAAGGGTTAATAGTTTATTTTTGTCAATTAACAAATTTAAGTGAACAAAAGAGAAATCTGAATCACATTAATATTTGGTGTGACCTTTGGTGGAGGAGTCCTGGAAGTGATGATATGGCCCCACAGAGCCCTGATCTCATCATCATCCAGTCTGTCTGGGATTACATGAAGAGACAGAAGGATTGGAGCAAGCCTACATCCACAGAAGATCTGTGCTTAGTTCTTCAAGATGTCTGGAACAACCTCCCTGCTGAGTTCCTTGAAGTGTACCTTGAGCACATTCATACTCACTTTCCCTTACCTCTTTTGGGCCTACTCGCGGCGTCCGGCACTCTTCTGGTGATGTCATGCGCCCGAGGTTATCGCTGACGTCTGTGATTGGGCCACCCATCTTCACATGGGCACGCCATGCGTCATGATGTCATGACGCTCAGTATGTCCATGTCATCGCTACGTTCCAATCACAGGACCCTGGGCACATGACATCACCAAGAAGGCGGAGAGAACACTGGAGGCTGCAAGGAGACCTAAAAGAGGTAAGGTGAGTATGAATGTTTTTTATTTTTTGCACCTCCCCTTGCCTCTATCTATTATACTCTGGGGTATGAAGCTAAAAGATAAAAGCTAATAAACATTATACAATATATCTGCTCCAAAATAGTTACAGTCATAATAATATAATTTGACCAAAAAGCAATGGTAAAATAAAAATATACGGCTCCTAGATTGTGGTGATTATTTTTTTTTTTCCCATAAGATGTGCTATTGTTTTGCAAAACCAGGGAAACAAAAATAAACTATCCATATTTAGTATCATTGATAATCGTATTAACCCATTGAACAACATTAATATGTTCATTACAAAGCACAGCAAATGGTGCAAAATTTAAAATTCTAAATCAATGGCAGCACTTCTGTTTTTTCACATTCAACTCCCTAGAAAGGGTTAATAAGTTAGTAATATGTACCTCATCCTGCAATAAACCAGCCCTAATACAGAAATGTCTATGGAAAAATAGAAATGGCCTTCATGCAGAAATAGTATTGGTGCTTAAAGGGTTAAATCCTCAGCTTCATGTGTTGCCATGGTAACCGCAGCCACTTACAACCAATAGGATTGCTGGATCTACATTTGAAAAAGACTGTTGGCTGCAGCCAGTGATGATGGGAGACGGATGTCTACACGATCGGCTCTGCTCAGTGCGGTGGAGACGTCTCCGGTAAGAGAGCGAGATCTAATCCTAATACTGAGGATCTTACAACATGATTGGTCATTAGTTTGAACATAATACAGATAATGGGAGGGGGTGACTGGTAATAAATGCCCTGTATTAGTCCCTGTTCACATTATCTGTACATTATTCTGCTCCATTATATGTATAACACATAAGAAACATTTCCATTGCTGTCTCCAGTCATTTCAGTGAGATATATTTTCTACGACTATTGGATATGTTATAATTAGTTCTGCTAAGTCTTTTTTGGTTGTTTTTGGGGACAGACAGAATAGCGCAGACGGCTCTGCTATACTACTAGTTGTATAAGTCAGAACCTGAGCATGACTGTCATACTTGTAGTCAGTACACATACAGTATGCGTATTCTCACTGTACAGTAAAGTCTAGCCTGCGGTTTTATATAAGATATATATAAAACCGCACGTTGTGATATTAGTTTTTACAATGGTGGTCTATGGGTAATACATGCACGTGAGTGGTGTACAGTTACATGCATTGGACACAACCATCAGAGGTTTAAGTCAACAGTATTTCTAGACATGTCTGTAAAACTGACACCTCAAAGATAATGTGAACAGAGTCTAACCACTAGTAATATTGTTTACACTTGTAGCTCTACTTCCCTCCCTTCCTCCACCACTCTGTCAGGTTCTCCAATTTCCCTGAGAGTTTCAGTGTAGTCAATGAGAGACCCTCGCTGAACAAAGGAGTTTTATGAATAAACGGTAGATGTGATCATTGTAACAAATATTAATATAAACATATCAATATATTATATAAAACACGACACATCTACAACAATGTCCTTACATATATCCCAATACTTGAATATTCAGGAGGGTAAGGATCACAGTCACAGGGGGGTGCAGCTAAAACCGGGCCCGGAGCGGTAGGATTCCCACAGTGTAGGCCCAGGAGAGGTAAATAAAAATAAATTCTGGGTGTCTGGCAGGGCACAACTGCAGGATGCCCAGAAAAGGAGAATATAACTGTTTGTTATTTTTACTCACCTCCCCTGGGCCTCGAGGAGAACCCAGAATATAATAATGTTTTGTGACTTACGAATCCCCAAAGTTTTGGACTCCGGATAAACCTGAAACTTCTGGAAAAGGACAGGATAGGTTATCAATAAAAATACCACTTTTAGGCCGGGGCCCCACGTGGCATAAACGCCGCAGTTTGGTTGTGGCATTGTATACTTCCTGCAAAATGGATTGAATCTTAATGAATCCCATCCACACATTGTGAAAAAATGCGCACAGCGGACACGTGTCAATTATACCTACGGAAACGCCGGCAGTTTCTCTATAGGTATAATGGAAGCAGAAAGTCCACAGAGGAAACCTCTGCAGACTTTCTGTGGAAAGCGCTGCAGAAAAAACCATGATGGGTTGCCGACGTGGTTTTTCCGGCAGTGCTTTTTTGCTGCAGCCCACTACGTGGGGTCTTAGCCTAAAGGGGTCGTCCACCTTTTACACATTAGATCGACAGGGGACGGACTCCACAGATCAGCCTTTTCACAGAGCACGCAGCTCGAAGCATTGTTTACATGCCGGGCGCTGCACTGCTCACTCACTGTATTCTTCATAACTGCGGTTGTGGGTACTATAGTTGTATCCCTTTATATTCTCTGAGATACTACTGCAGCATCCATAAACATCGCTATCAGGAATACGCTGTAGAGATGGGGTAGGGGGCCCTGGTCATAGTTTGCACCAGGCCCCACAAGACTTTAGTTAGGTCACTGATCATACTTGGTACCTCCAGACAGCTGACCCTGGTGCTACATTATCCATTACATTACTTTTTTATTTCTTCAACATATGTTACAGTACAGGGTCAGACTGGGGTCTCTGGGCCCACCACAGGAAATGATTGTGAATGTTCAGCCTCCGTCTATTCAGAACATATCAATGTCCTCTATTACTTCTTAGATAAATGTTGTCGGTATCTGTCTTATAAGGTTTCAATGTACAATGAAAGCAGCAGAGTTACATGTCCTTGTGTGATGTCTCTATATGTATGGAATGTATTGTATATATGTATACTTGTAGACATGTCTGTAATTGTAGACCCCCTCTAAGGAACATTTATACCTCTATATACTAAATGTGTATAGTGTGTGTACTGTAAGTATATATTACTATACTGTAATATCTACTGTATATTTATATATTTAGACAAGTCTAGTATTTATACATATATAACTATAGTGTCCACTTATGTAATACATTTCTATATACAGTATGTCTAAGGATTGTATACTGTACAGTACATGCACAATATACTCTATGTAATGATTTCCTCTATATATGTATATTTGTCTTTATATGAGTCTGTAAATAGTGTCCACTTAATTACACTTACTAGTATGCATCTAAATATATTATATATGTAGGCCTAATGTCAGCCTACGAAACTGATATCTCTATACAGTATGAGTAAGGTATCTGTTCTGTATATATATATATATATATATATATATATATATATATATATATATAACATTTGTTTGCTTAGACGTGTTTGTAGTAGTGCCACCTTTGTAATAGGTAAATATTTATATAGTCCACTTATGTAATATGTATATATTTATGTCTGTAACTAGCTTATGAAACAGATATCTATTTACAGTATGTGTAAAGTATCTATACTATATATATATATATTATACCTACTATATATTTATATAACATGTGTTTGCTTAGACATGTGTTTGTAGTAGTTCCACCTTTGCAATAGGCAGTGGCGTAACTAGGAATGGCTGGGCCCCAAGGCGAACATTTGACATGGGGCCCCCCCCCCAACCCGCCGCCCCCAACCCTCCCAAGTCGCCGCCCCCAACCCCCCAAGCCGCCGCCCCCAACCCCCCCAAACCCCCCCCCCCAACCCCCCCCCCCACACACAAACCGCATTCCTGCACACACTATTTTGCCCCATAGTGGCCCCTGCACACGGTATTATGTCCCATAGTGGCCCCTGCACACGGTATTATGCCCCATAGTGGCCCCTGCACACGGTATTATGCCCCATAGTGGCCCCTGGACAAGGTATTATGCAGCATAGTGGCCCCTGCACACAATATTATGCCCCATAGTGGCCCCTGCACACAGTAGTTTGCCCCATAGTGGCCCCGGCACACAGTAGTTTGCCCCATAGTGGCGCCTGCACGCAGTAGTTTGCCCCATAGTGGTGCCTGCACGCAGTAGTTTGCCCCATAGTAGCCCCTGCACGCAGTAGTTTGCCCCATAGTGGCCCCTGCACAAAGTAGTTTGCCCCATAGTGGCCCCTGCACACAGTAGTTTGCCCCATAGTGGCCCCTGCACACAGTAGTTTGCCCCATAGTGGCCCCTGCACACAGTAGTTTGCCCCATAGTGGCCCCTGCACACAGTAGTTTGCCCCATAGTGGACCACCCATGCACACAGTATTTTGCCCCATAGGGGCCCCTGCACACCCCAGTAGTTTGCCCCATAGTGGCCCCTGCACACAGTGGAGTTTGCCCCATAGTGGCTTCTGCACACAGTAGCTTTCCGCCCCGTAGCAGCCCCGTGCACACAGTAGTTTGGCCATCTTCATAGTCGGCCCGGATCTCGGCGATCAGCAGTAGTTTGCCCCATAGCGCGGCACGTGGCCCCTGACCATACAGTCTTATGCCCCATAGTGGACCACCCAGGTGAGACTGTTTTTTATATGTCGCTCCCTCCCCTGCGGGGTCTCAACAGACCCCGGAGTATAATGATAGCGGAGAGGCCCAGGGGCCCCGGATAGCCACATAAAAAACAGGGCCCTGTGGCAGTCGCTACCATTGCTACTTCCGGTGTTACGCCCCTGGCAATAGGTTTTTGACCACTTATGTATTGTATATATTTTGTCGGTAACTCTCGGTTCGCACTACTGCCAGGTGTTCATTGTTCTGGGGTCCATCGGCGAAATCACTACGCTAAATAACTCAACTACGTGGACGCCACCAGAACCAGTGGGCCCCAATTGCCTGCGAGTGGCGGATCCGTCGGGTTACTGTTTTTTTTATGTTGAAATTACCGGCAAAAAAGTCAGCTCCCTGCGGATTTTTAGCCCCTGATCGTTATAGACGAATCCGCGTTGGTCTCAACACCTGGTGAGATGTGAACCTAGCCTAAGTAGTGTTATATAATAGGTATCTTTGTATAGTATATGTAAGGTGTCTGTACTGTATGTATACATGTGTTACATACCGCTTAATTCAATGGCATGTAATGTTTTAAATGTCAAGGGAATGTCTACTGTGTCAAGTTAATGCTTCCTACATCTGTGTATATAATAGGTATCTCTATATGCAGTATGTTTGGTGTTTATACTGTAAATATTTAATGTACAATATATTTATATGCTGTCTATCTATCTATATTGTCTTTACAAGAGGTATTTCTTTATATAATATGTGTAAGGTGTGTGTGTCTGGATGTATAGTATATTAGTAGAATGAAGGAGCTGCAGCTCTAGTGAAGCCCTGCTGTAGATTTTCTTCTTGTACATCTCCGCTCCTGACCTGGCCCTGCGTAGGTCCTGCACCTCCTTCATTATTCACCTGAATGGGGCTGTGCTGCAGTTCTCTGCACAGTGTCTGACTGGGAGCAGCGGCGTGCAATAAAATACCAAAGGGGCCATAGCTCTCAGTACAATCCCATATATAGGGATATGTTGTAAGACAACCACATTAACTATGAGAAAAATATAATTAATAATTTTATATATTAAATCTTTATATATAGTAGTGGTAGTAATAGTGAGAATCAGCCCTAACAGCATAACCAAGTAAAGTAAAAGTAGATTTTCTAGAAAAAACTAGAAGAATTAGTGCTTAGTTATTATGTTACAATAGCAGTCACAGAAGGGTTAAAAACAGCTTTCCCTGCACAAGGGAAAGGTAAGTGAACCCTAACATTGTAACTTTACACCTTTATGTAAAAGTAGGACTTTCTAGAACAGGAGCATACAACTAGCATAGGTGGCCTGTTTTGCGCAGCCCCCACCAGCACTGTGTGCTGGCATTGTTATGGGGGACACTCTGGAGCTGGCACTACTAGACATAACTGTCCATAAGTCACATATACCTTTATGTTTTATTGAGATCATTGAAAGAGTTACAATCTGACAATGGTTGATATTAAGAAATAGACAAGGATAAAAAAAAGTTTTCAATACTATTTATTCCATGTCACAGAAAATAGTGATAAGTCGTAGTGTATGTTTGTTATTGCAGGCTGTTAATGTAACTTTCAAGTTTATGCCTAAAAAGGATTGTCCCGTGAAGCCAGCCCCTTCTGTAATATAGCCAGCATATAACTGGTAACCCTTGTACATAGTATTACTGAACATGTTGGAGATGACCATGTCATATATGGATGTGCCAGGTCTATCAGAGTGGAAGGTGCTTCTACTGGTTTCCCTCTGTTGCACACAGAGTTGGCTTCCAAGCAGAGGCCTCCACTATATGCTATGCATATGGGCATGAGTTGTATCCACAAGGCTGAGGCCCCACTTTGCAGAAACGCAGCTTTTTTTGTTGCATATCTTGCTGCGATTTTTTGAGCCAAAGCCAGGAGTGAATTGAGCAGAAGGTAGAAGTATAAGAACTTCCTATATATTTCCCATTTCTTTTGTAGCAATTCTTGGCATTGACTCAAAAAACCGCAACAAAATCTGAAACAAAAGAAAGCTGCATTTCCACAACATGGAGCTTCTGTCTGAGACAACCTTTTTAGATTCCCCCTTCTAGCAGAAAACTGTAAGAAATAGTGGAATAAAAATGTCTAATACATTTACAGTCAGTGTTGTGCTCTGAGCATTGTGTTGCTGCTTCCATAGATCATGTGTATACAGTAACAAGGTTTCAGTGATGTTTTAGATATAGTAATGTTATAGCACAAATTTTCCATGACATTTTTGATCCCATCGACCACTTAGTGGCCTTATCACGATGGGTCCCTACACTAACACTTTACATATAGGACAGGAGATAACCTTCTTATATACCCATTGTTACAGTGCAGTCTCTAAGAACTTGATCTCTGGGGTCTTGTCTATAGGGGGAGTACAACATTTATTATACATATAAATCTTAGTGTAGGGACCCATCTGAATGAGGTCGCCGTGACGTGGCAGATGGGCTCGCACAATTTACCAAACTGTGCGCTAAGAACCTCACATTTATACCTGTAGTCAGTAATATATGAAAGGGTAGGCAAAGAATATTTAGCAGTTTTGGATGGAACTTACAAATTATTCAGAGTCTTCCTGGGGACATCACACGGTTGATGTCATTTATTCTTTTATTCTGGAGATAATTTCCCCACTTTGCTTGCACCTTGATCTGCAGTTCACTCAGAGTAAGGGGGTGAGTACATACATAGTTACATATAGTTATATAGTAGATGAGGTTGGATGAAGACATCAGTGCATCAAGTCCAACCAATAACCCTACTGTACCCTACAGTGTTGATCCAGAGGAAGGCAAAAACCCCATGAGGCTTATGCCAATTGCCCCATTTCAGGGGAAAAAATTCCTTCCCAATTCCAATCTGACAATCAGTATAAAACCTGCTTCAACTTGTCCTTAACAAGATATAGAACCCATAACCCGCAATATTGTTCAGTTCTAGAAAGGCATCCAAGCCCTCATTGAACCTGTTCAAAGACTCCACCATCACCACTTCCTGGGACAGAGAGTTCCATAGCCTCGCTGTTCTTAGTGTAAAGAATCCCCTTCTATGTTGCTGGTGAAACTTTCTCTCCTATACTATGGAGCTGTGGCAGTAGTTTATTGAGCAACACTTCCCATGAGGCTCAGGAGTATGTACAAAGTCTTATCCAATTGTTTATGCGTTATATATTTTCATACTAGCCATGGCACTATCTGGACAGATCTCACATATGCAATGTACAGTATATACTAAATAATTCATGTGGTCCTACATAAGCATAATCTTTTCCCAAGTACCTCTCTCCTCTCATCCCCATGCTGGGTCAGAAGAGTTAACTAATTTTCATGTCTTTTCCCTACCCCAACTGTTATCACCAATACAGATCTTTGCATTGATAAAAATTCCTCACTATGTTCAATGCACAGGAGAGGAGATAAGTGCCTTTCCAGAGATATTGGCTGTGAAGGAGCTGGTGGACCTGACCACCTATTCCTCATATTTCTCTCTCTGCTGATAAGGATGTATTTTACTTGACAAAAACTAGTGGACAAGATTTAAAAAAAAATAGGAGCCCCCTAGTGATAGGACTTTCAAAACAGTTTTTAAGGTGGAAAACATTTGATTTTTTTTTTTTTTTTTTGCCTCTAGACTGGTAAGTCAATCCACAGCCAGTATTACTGCCTGGAAGTCAGTGCAAGTGCTAGCCGTTCCTAGTATCTGATACACAGAGAATGGAGCAGGGTGTAGACAGTTCTGTTCCCTATGTATTGGCTGAACTGAGTAAATGCAGCTTAGGTCCCATTCAGATGAAGAGGTAATCTACAGTACCTAGTCTGGCCACTACACAGAGATCGGAGCACTGTCTGCTTCCTGCTCCATTCTCTGTATATCAGCTACTGAGAACAGCTCATTGGTGGGGGTCAGGTGTCAGACCCCCACCAATAGAGTGCCAGTGATCTTTAGAAAATATGCCTTCAAAAAAGTGACCTCATCTGTGGGACGGGAAGGGCTTGATTTGTGATTCTACATCACTATCTGGACAGGTTTCCTGTGTGTGGAGAGGCTGTCCACTACCTTATCTTCCCAGTAAGCAAACCTAGTGAGTTGGGGGTTTCCATGTGTATTGTCTTAGGTCTCAGGGAACATTAAACAATAAATCTGTGCTGGCTGCTATTAGGTATGAGACGTTATGAAAGCAGTGTTATTGCAGCCTCCTGTATGATAAACTTTTAGCTATTTTATGTAGCAGAAACAAGTGAAAAATAAATAAATATATATTATATATACAGACGTGGACAAAATTGTTGGTACCCCTCGTTTAATGAAAGAAAAACCCACAATGGTCACAGAAATAACTTAAATCTGACAAAACTAGAATTTGCCAAACTACATGTTGACAAGCCACAAAGCTTCTGGGAGAATGTCCTATGGAAGGATGAGACAAAAATCGAAATTTTTTTGGCAAGGCACATCAGCTCTATGTTCACAGATGGAAAAATGAAGCATATCTTGAAAAGAACACTGTCCCTACTGTGAAACATGGAGGAGGCTCTGTTATGTTCTAGGGCTGCTTTGGTGCATCTGGCACAGGGTGTCTTGAATCTGTGCAGGGTACAATGAAATCTCAAGACTATCAAGGGATTCTAGAGAGAAATGTGCTGCTCAGTGTCAGAAAGCTTGGTCTCAGTCGCAGGTCATGGGACTTACAACAGGATAATGACCCAAAACACACAGCTAAAAACACCCAAGAATGGCTAAGAGGAAAACATTGGACTATTCTGAAGTGGCCTTCTATGAGCCCTGTCCTAAATCCTATTGAGCATCTTTGGAAGGAGCTGAAACATGGCATCTGGAAAAGGCACCCTTCAAACCTGAGACAACTGGAGTAGTTTGCTTATGAGGAGTGGGCCAAAATACCTGTTGAGAGGTGCAGAAGTCTCATTGACAGTTACAGGAATCATTTGATTGCAGTGATTGCCTCAAAAGGTCGTGCAACAAACTATTAAGTTAAGGGAACCATCATGTCTGTCCAGGCCTGTTTCATGAGTTTTCTTTTTAAAAAATTCTGTTGAAGCATGGTTGAAAAGCAATGTCTGACTTTCATTTGTTCATTTTCATAGAATTTTTATATATTATTACTTTTGTCAGATTCAAGTTATTTCTGTGACCGTTGTGGGTTTTTCTTTCATTAAACGAGGGGTACCAACAATTTTGTCCACATGTGTATATAGATACACACTGCAGTGATGACATACTATAGTAACATGACTTCTGCAGTGGTCACCACATGCTGTACATGCTTATATATTCTGGTTGACTGCATTGGTCCCAAATTATTACGTCTTGACATTGTTTCAGTGATGTAAACCAAGATTGGAGAGGGGTCATGGAGCGCTTTTGAATTTATAATGTATGTTTTTATTTGCCCATAAGCAGCCCTTAGATTTTTTGTTTATAAAAGGCTGGTGTTACTTCTGATGATCCTAGATATGTGAACTACAGCACTGTACGTAAATGGGCTGCCCAAGAAGCTCCATCCCGATACAACATTTTCACACATCTCCTCATCACACTTCTGTGGAAGTTTTCCAGTGAATAAGTGTCACAATCTCACTTTATCCTGAAGTCAATCCCACAAAACCATACTCCCTTTCACATGTGTAAACATGACCTGTATTTTTGGCTTGAAAAATTTGCAATCCTAGCTGGAGGAGAACTGCAGACACCTCTGTGTAAACTGTCTAAATTTCTTTCTGATCTGACTTCAGTGAGGTGGGCCACTAAGGGGGCATGTACTGTGTAATGGGTGCCACAACCCAATAGAGGGAACCGGAGGATGAGACTAGTAGTAGTGGTGGTGATGTCACAGGTAGGCCAAGGATACTCAACCAATCTCCTCCAGCCCACCTCTTAGGCCGGACACTGATGAAGGGGGTCTGCGTGGTACCTGATGGTGGTGGTAGTTGTTCCCCCAGGGAGCTTACAGTTGGAGAGGGGTCTCTCTTATCCTGAGCCGCGTTGTTTCCACTGTACTGGCTATCCCCGGACATGGAATGAGGGATGCCCAATATAAGATGGTGGTGTGGTTCTTTTCTTCACTCCAAATTAACATACAATTCCTTGCCTCTCCCAATATGGCTATGAGGATTGAGTTCTAGGAAGTCCCAGGGCCCAGATACCTGGAGATAAATGGGTCCTAGATTATATGGGTTCTATGAACCACGACTTCCTCCAACAATAGGCACTTTCTCCTCTATGAAACTGACATAAATTCTTCCCTGTCTCGGCTGTATATGGCTGCTGTAGGGCTATAGACCAATTCTTCTCCCTCAGACGTGGAAGAGTACACACAGTAGGTCAGTCTTGGTTGATGGCACACTACTAACTGACATGCAGTCTCCACCTCAAACCTAGTTGCCTGTGATTGGCCAGGGCTGTTCCAAGTCCCCTAATACAGAGGGGTAGCCAAACAAATGTACCAAGGGGCAAAACATAAGTCAACATTTCCAGCAATGTCAAAAATGTATTTATAAAATGTCCAATATTTTCCTAATTGATTTAAATGGATTTTTCCATGAACATAAACATATTTAAATGTATAGACAATTAAAAGTTCTACATTTTTGTAAATATTAATAATGAAAAATTTTGAGTTTTAAAGGTTTTTTCTAACCATCTTAGTGGTGACAGTCTTTTATCTTGATCGGTTGCCAATGGATACGACCAAAAAATCTTTAAAACTCTACAAAAATGTAAATTATTTATATTTGCAAAAATGTTTTCACTTTTGTCTACAATTTAAAAAATGGTTATTTTCATGGGAATATCCCTTTAACTTTCACAACAAGAGATGAACTTGGGTCACCCATATACATAAGCATAGATGTTAAGTGTGCATGAGTTTGATTGGACCAGTAAAAAGTTACATCTGAAAAACAAAGTAATAAACACTCACCCACATTTCCATTGGAGTGAATCAGACTGCCTGTTCCTTCCCGCCGGGGGGGTGGGGTGGTGTGGGGTTGTTGGGTGTTACTTGACAAGTAATAACACTCACCCACATTTCCATTGGAGTGAATCAGACTGCACTGTTCCTTTCACCAGCCAGCAAGTCGATGAAAATAATTCTAGAATTATGCAGCCCAGTATTTCTTTGTTACAACATTTGCTGTTATTGAAAATACATTTCAAAAATCATAACAGAGGCATTGCCATGTTATATGTTTTGGACAGAACTTGTACTTGAACTCACTGTAATGTGCTGGATACTAGTGGATATAAATAAAACTTAACTTTTAATAGTATAAATAAAAAAAAACAAAAAAAAAAAACAAGTACAGCCCAAAATGTGGAGCACTATAAAGTTACTCTGCGGTAGATATTCTGATATGATATTGCGGCCGGGGTATAATTGCACTTCCCTCCAAAGCTGTATATCATACCACTATAATATTTAGATAGTGGGGACTAATGGTATTTCTCCACTAGAGTGGCACTTAGCATCTCCCTAAAATTGTGGACCAGACATCAGACCAAAATTATCTCCAGAGTATGGGCATCACTATATTCTGACAAGCCAGGAATTTACAGTCACTGTTGTGCTTCCAAAATATAGTCATAAAAGGTAAGGCAAGCACCAGGCTTAGGATACTAGGTAGAAAGCCTTCCAAATAACTACTGTGCCGTTCTGTATAGGTACTCCGGTGGAGCCGTGTTCACGGTTCAGGAACAGGAGGACATTGACTCCACCCTTACTACCCAAAATTTAGGTTCAGCTGACACAAATACAGGTTGCTGCCAGAAAGATGTATCCACTAATTGACCTGGATACTTTGCCTATACACCCCAGGTTATGTTCCCAAGTGAACACATTTGTGATCGCTGTATCTATTAGCAAAAATGCTGATTGCAGTTACCCTGTATCATTTGTGGACTAAATTGTCTATAAAAGGGAGCTAGCACTGGGGTAAATAGCCCCTGTATACATGCATGCTCTCTTTTAGGAAGACTCTTTGCTACAGACATACCAGTCCCTACTGACAGAAGAGTAGATATAGTGAACTGCCATTGCTCAGCCTGTACTCTAATGAATAAGAACTGCAGTTCCCGGGATCCTGATGGTGGGTCCCGGGACTATAAAACTTGTACTTTGTCAGGCATGAAACGTGTAGCGTGGTGATGCCTCCATTACACGATGAAGCTGCTATGATTTATTAACCACTTTGACTTTTTACATCTCAGTGGTCGACAATTAACTAATTAAGCATGTACCTAAAAGTGACAAGGTCAACAGAAATCTGAAAAAGTCGCAATTTTTTTTCCCTTGAAAATCCAATTTTCACAAAAAAATTGCTAATTTTTATGCCTTGTATGGCAGAAAACTGATGTACAAGGCAAAATAGATCTGCCCCAATGAGTGCTGTGAGTACAGATATGGAAGCCACTGTGATGCATCTTCCTCCTGGCCCAATGGTCATGTAAGGATCCAGATCAGGTCTCCATTATATACAAGGAGGCTGTATTACTCCTATAACTTGGGGTTAATGTATCAGGAAAAAAATATTGCTAAAATGCCCCCCAAAGGTCTATTGTGAAAAGAAAAAAAATCACCACTTCCATGCTTACACCACAGGTTCTAGCCCCAGCCCCGATGACACCAAACCACCTACATAAACATCTCCATCATGGAGAAGGAAAACTATTTTTTAAACATTTTAGTAGTACTAAAAAAACAAAATAAAAAAATATGAAAAACAGAAACATTTTCCTTCCATTTTTTTCTATATTTATCCTTAGATAAAAAAAATAACATGCAAAAATAAAAATCATCATATCCTTAAAGAAAACATGTAACAAAAAAGATGAAAATGTGTTCAGTCATGAACCAAGAAAAATTACCTGGTCATGACGCGGTTAATGTATTTTTCATGAAAGCAAAATGTTTAACAAAAAACTGCATAATTCTATAATTCTTCAACTTTATATCATTAGATTTTCCCTTTTATTATGAGTAACAAGATATTTTGCTATCATGCAGTAAAATGCAGTATCACCCTACACTGTCTATAGTAGAACCATGCAGTCCTTAGCAATATATATCACCCACTGTATAGAGTAAGAAAGGCTAAACGTGATTGAAACGCCCTTTTTAGGAAAGGAGGAAGACCCAATGTCTGAAGTAGACAATTACCAGCAACAAATGAAAAACACGGATTAGTTGCGCTGTAAAGCGGCTTTTGAACAATGAAAGCAATGTACATCTATGGGAGAGCCGGGCTTAAAAGATTCCGACTGTGGCAGTTCTGACTTCCAAGGGACAGAATGAAAGAATCACAAGTGCTCTGCAGGTTAAATGACTCAGCAGGGAAGTCAGGAGCAATTTGGCAGAGTTATTTTAGAATCATGTTATATAGCATTCATTCACTAGAGGTTTTTTCCCCCCGGTGCTGTGTAACAATGTAGCACAGTAGCTAACAGCAGGGACGTACAAATGTTAACTTGTATGATTCAATTCTATCAATTTAGATCTTCCTACACAATCCCACAACAACGAACACCTAAACAGTTTGGCAAATGTGCTCGCTCCAATAGAGAATGGGATTCCTATTGTTCACACAGCTAGGTATAAATGCAGGACATTGTCCAAAATAGCAACTTGAAAATAACAACAATTTCAACACACATTCTGGGAAGGATTGTCAAATTTTGTTGTGCAATGAAGAAAGCAATCAGTAGTTTTATAGAAGGAGATGTATTAGGGGAGATAACGCCGGTGCGTGGGAGATTGTCAAAAAAATAACAATGGCCGCTGCCAGCAATAAGAGTTTTTGAAGTAATCTTGGGAAACGCATGTATTTCAGTTACTAACTTTTCTGGAGAATGATTTACACATTGAGACCAGCAATTGAAAGGATAGAAGAACTCGTGGGAGTTAAAGGTTACATTTTGCAGTTAGTTCTTAATAATTCGTAAAATTGCAGATGAGTGAATCATTGGTTTGTTAAGTTATGCTGTAATTTATGGTATCACTTGCTGATCAATGTATGTTTGACCAAAGGGGCCCCACTGATCAAGAAAGTGAAGCAGCCATCTCCGGAAACTATTCAGAATCTTTTTGGCACTGTGTGGAGAACTGCAGCTCATTCTTATTCAGGTGTATTCACATCAGCTCGTAACAAGCCGGGTTTGTCCCGAATATTCCAAATTGTTAGTTTGTTTTTACTAAACCGAACAAATTTTGGTAGCTTATTCTACTACTCTCTGTTATCTGCCAATTTAACCACTTTTTGGGAATTGATTTCTGAGTCAAGTTCATAACACCTTTTTAGTGGTTTTTCAATTACTTGTTTATTTTACGTTATAGTTATTAAAATTTTTACATTTTTTTGAAATAGCACAAATACAGAAAACAGTACAAAACAATGTAGGAGTAATTACTAAGAGAATAGAGAAAAAAAGCTATGCTTATGCTTCGTTCACACCTGCGCTTGCTGTCCGTCCGTCGCCAATCCAGTGAAAATCCCGGCGAACTGGATTGGCGTCGGATACAGACCGGTCAGCGGCGCATTGGTTAAAAACCCATTCATTTGAATGAGTTTTTAAAGCAGTGCGCGGGTGTGCGCTTACACCATCTGTGCTGCGAATCCTTTTTTTTTTCGTCGGACACGAGATTTTCACTGCATTGGCGACGGACGGACACCAAGCGCAGGTGTGAACCCACCCTTAGCTGTCTAAAAACCATCCTGGACAGAATTCAAGCTGAAGGGGCTGGGAGGGTAAGAGTACAACGTGATTTGCTGGGGGGTGATGGCATGTCAATCATCAGGTAACATCTCTGCATAAAACTAGAGAAAAAGAAAAGGAATGGAGGGAAAGAGGGGAGGGGGATTTTTCTTGCAGGGTGGTCAGTGTCAAAGGTGCCAATAAGGCATAGTGGAGTGACCCAATTTTTACATAGAAAGCAAGGGTTTGTAACACACTTTTGGGATAGTGTAGTCCATCCAAATCAGTGGCACTCTCTGCTGCCCTCGGTTATAAACTATAAAAAGGCGCCCCCCCAAAAAAAAAAAAAAAAAGATACCCATCTGGCTATCTTTGATTGCATGATGGAGCCCCCCTAATTAGGACATGCCCCCCACTGGCAAATCAAAAAATCCCCTTATTTGGCTCCAACATAGTAGAGAACCCCCTTTTTTTGGCCCCCACACAATAAACAACCCCTCTTTTTGTTCAGGCCCATGACCTTCTTTTTCTGGCCCCCCACACGGTATATGACTCCCTTTTTCTGGCCCTCCACATGGTATATGACCCCCTTTTTTGCCCCTCACAAGGTATATGACCTTCTTTTTATTCCCCCCAGAGTATATGACCCCTTTCTTATGCCCCCCCACAATATATGACTCCTTTTTTCTCCCACACAGTATCTGACCCCTTTTTATGGCCCCCACACAGTATCTGACCCCTTTTTTTCAACCCCCCCACACAGCATATGAGCCCCCTAATTATGGCCCCCACACAGTTTATTGCAATAACACAATAAGTAGCGGCTGATTAAAAAAAATTGCCCCCCCCCCCCCCCAGTTTATTCCATGAGGCTCCGCCTGAGGCCATCACCTCAGGTTGCATCATGAAACGTGCGCCCCTGGTTATTCTGCAGCAAGTTATCAGATTCAAGTTAATTGGTACTGTGTATTGGACATATATACAGGATTCAAAAATTGGTACTATGCAATGCCTATATATCCACATACCTCCCAACTTTCAAGGAACACCCACTTCTATTTTGACTCTGCCCATTACCATCCATTTCTCTTGTACCCCCATACAGTATAATGCCCCTACAGTCACCCCCACATTATAATGTTATCCTCCTGGTGTTCCCACAGTTTACTGTCCCCCTCATCTGCTCCAGTTTAATGTCCCCCTTCATCTTCCCTCAGTTTAATGCCCCCCTCATCTGGCACCCTGGTTTAATGTCCCCCTCATCTGGCCCTCCAGTTCAATGTCCCCCTCATCTGGCCCCTGAGTTTAAGGTCTTCCTGCTGGTAACGAACAAACATAAAAAATAGTGATACTCACCTCTCCTCGCTCTCCTGGTGCTCTGTCTGAATTCTCTTCTCCTGGAGTCTTCAGGGAGCTGCAGGCGCAATGTGTGTGACATCATCACATCACGCCTACAGCTCCCAGGGCCGGAGCACACAGGGAGCAGAGCGGTGAGGCAGGGGATGTCCAATGTATTCAACTCATCTGTGTTCGAGAGGATGCAGATGAATTGAAGCCGGGACATACCTCCCTCTGACCGGGACAGTGGGACCCGGAATCCGGGACTGTCCCGCTGAATCCGGGACGGTTGTGAGGTATGTATACAGGATTATAGAAGTGGTATAGTGCAGTGCCCATATACAGGATAAGAGCAGATTTATACACACACAGACCTACCTTGTTCTCTTTGGTGGAGTCTCATCTATCTTTGAGCACCTGTAACACCTGCATACTGTACATCTATGTTGGGATCTGACATAGATGTATGTAGAGATAGAGGAGTTGATGGTTTGAGCTCCCTCTCCTCATTAATGTTAGAGAGCCACATCAAAGTTGGTGGGTGGTTGGTAGCTATGGACCCCTCAGGAACCTCATGTCCTGGATGGTTGCCCAAACAATCCAATTATTAACCTTGGTGGTCCCTGGAGAGGGTCCAGTTGTGTCACTTTGGACCATGGAGCACCGGGAATAGGTGAGTATGTCTTTTTGTTTTTGTTTTACACCCATCCCAGCTGCCACTGAGTTTGTTCCAAAGCCTAGACAACCCCTTTAGCTTAAGTTTCAATGGCTTTTCAATAGCCTTTGTTGTATTCTATGATCAGATATCACACTGCTACATCTGTATGTCTATCCAGATCAACAGATAATATATATTTTATATATATATATATATATATATATATATATATATATATGAAGTTAAACTTTGCTATATCTGTACCTTGTGATGCTAGAAGAACAACTTCTACTGTACAAATCAAACTTTTTTAGTTCTCTTTTTGCTTTTACTACTGAGTTTCCTACAGAGCTCAAGCAATGTACAATCTTTTCTTTATAAGTGATTTTCTCTATACTCCTGAGCACTTTATAAGGCTTAGTAATTACTTATGATGCAAATGGAAATGGTTAAATTCTATATGCTATTCTGCTACAAAGCACTTCTTTAAAGTTCATGATTTCTCAACCCTGGTGACATTGTCATGTTCCATTGTGTTTTAGTTGATTGCACATTTGTCCCATACATATTCAGATTTACATTTTCTGAAAATTATAGGTCACTATTCTTCATGTATAAAAATATATCGCTCTTTTACTGGCTTATTATTATTGCAAGGCACTTCAATAGTAGAACATAACACACTGGTTGCTGTGGATGCGAAAATTTTTCTATTAATTAGTTTTTTTGTGAATATAGAAATGGCTTATGGTGAAGACTAAATGGTCACTTAAACTAACATCAACGTAATTGGAAATGAGAGGGCACTGTGACACATTTCTAAAGACATGGTATGTCAAAGAACATACACAGGTATGGGGTACATTTGCAAACAAAAGACAAAAATTATTCAGGAATCTTCCTATGTAAGGTTATAAGGTACAGTGAAAATACCCCAGTAAGTAATAAGTACCCTGTTTGGTTAAATTAAATTGTGCATTGCTCCCCAAATGGTAAAAATACCATCTTTAACAAAAAAAATTAACACACCAAAGATATATTGCAATCGAATAAAACTTTCTATATGTAATGTAATGATGATATAAGTAAGGCATTACAATGTTAGAATGAAAAGATAAATTTATTGGGGAAAACTCTACACTTGACAAAAGGCTCTAGTAACCTGCTGGGCCACCTCTAGCTGGACACAAGATGAGATACAGTTGGGCATGTAGGCATACAGGTTCTGTATGGTATCATGTGGCACATTTGCCCACAGATGTTGCAGAAAGGCCTGTGGATCCTGCAGACTTGTAGGTTTCCAAAGATGGCATCCCAGTTGGGCCCATAAATGCTTGACTGGCAATAAATCTAGTGACGGGACAGGCCAAGGAAGTGTTGTAGTTTGGCGGAGACATTCCTGGGAAATGCTTGCTGTCTATAGGTGAGCATTATCCTACAGAAAAATGCCAAATGGAAGCCCTGCCATGAGAGGCAACACATGTGGCTGCAGGATATCCTGAACATATAGTAGTGTCCCTCATATCACTACTAGGGGCTCCACAGATCATCACACCAGCAGACAGCGCAGTGTATTGATTCACAGCAAAGTGTTTACCACAAAGCCTCCATACTCAAACAGAACCTGGATTCGTTACTAAAGACCATAGGGTTCCAGTCCAGTTTCTTGTTCACAACAGCACTGCATACAAAAGTGACACCGATCTAGTTAAAACGCTTCCTGCCACTTGCTGTCTTGTAAATCACAAGCCACTTCAGGCCTGCGGTTTACATGACAACGAGAACACAGTCATCAGCACAGGCTGAGACGCTGACTTCCTGTGCGTGGACCCTACGCACAGAGCGCGTGTCAAGAAGAGAAAGCGGTGGTTCTGTTCATCATGGTCGCTGGTAGGTGAGTATAACTTATATTTGTTTTGTTTTAGCTTAGTTGTGGGTATTTTAATAGTATAAGGAGTTGTTAGGGGGGAATTATAACTATAAGGGAGGGGGCATTATGAACATAATATTTATATATCATTTATATAAGGGTTATTACGGGGTAGAAGGGGGGAGGTTATTTATATTAGGAGGTATTATGAACATAAGGGGGTGGTCATTGATATAAGGGGTCATTAGGGGTGCAGTATTTATGTCAGGGGGAATCGGGCATAATATGAGGGGGCAATTAATTTAATAAAAGTGACACTTGGGCTTTATTAAGAACAAAGCCCCACGTAGCGGGCTTCAGCAAAAAAGCGCTGCAGGAAAAACTGCGGCAGTAACATTGTAGTTTTTCCCGCAGCGCTTTTCAGAGAAGGGCCACAGATTTTTCCTCTGCAGACTTTCTGCTTCCATTATAACTATAGGAAAACCGCCAGAGTTTCTGTAGGTATAATTGACATGCTGCGATTTCCAAAACCGCAGCTGTTTTGGAAATCGCAGAGTGTCCACTGCACACATTTTTCCACAATGTGTGGATGGGATTTGCTAGAATCCCATCCACTTTGCAGGAACTGTAAAATGCCGCATTTTTTTTTCCCGTGGCGTTTTTGCCACGTGGGATCCCATCCCCACTTTGTGGTAAAATATGCACAGTGGACATGCTGCGATTTCCAAAACAGTTGTGGTTTTGGAAATCGCAGCATTTCTATGGAAACGCTCCCGGTTTCCCTGTAGATATAATTGAAGCAGAAAGTCCGGAGAGAAAACCTCTGCGAACTTTCTGTGCAAAGCGCAGCAGGAAGAACCGCGCTTTTTTGCTGCGGGACGCCATGTGGGGCCTTAGGCTTAAAGAGTTTTCCAGCTCATTTTTATTGATGGTCTATCCTCAGAATAGATCATCAATAAGAGATAAGTGATCCCCCACTGACCAGCTGTATGAATGGGCTATGGCGCCTGTTTATATCATACGCTGTCCGTTTATAGTGACTGTGTGATGTCATTCCAGCCTTGTCACACAGACGTGTATAGGACGAGGCTGTAGTTACATGACATGGCCGCTATGAGATGAATGACACTATGTAAACAGAGAAGGGATCACGGCACTTACACAGGTACCACGGTTCATTCAAACGGCTGATCCTGGGGGTCCCGATTATTGGAACCCCATTAATTATTTTTACCTTTTGTTTACTTTTTAATTAGGAAACACCTGGGGCATTATTAATAAGGGGCACTATTTAAAGTGGGTACACATGGAAGTTATTAATTTAAAGATGCACTTGGGGGTATTATTCATTATAGGGGGTTATATTATATATTTTATAATTGGGGGTAGCAGCAGGATGGGGGCTTTGTGTAGGTGAGGACAATGTGGGTCAGGTGCCTGGAAAAGTAAGGAGCCAAAAATGACTGTGCTGCAAACTTTACAGAGACTGGAAGAAATGGTCATGGCGGTTCAGATGAAAGAGATGGGGAATGTGAACAATTAGTCAGAGACGTCACTGGTAAGTCACTAAATGTTACTGCACTGTATTTGCCTAAATCGTCTGCAGAGCCCTGTGTAGATCCGATATATACCACTATACGGTCACCGTATAGTGATAATATCGATATACCTAAGTTGGGGGCCCACTTGGACATGTTCGCCCCCCTGTGCTGAACCCCTAGCTACGCCTCTGGTAAGAGTTGCTTGTGCTTTTCAGCAGATCAAACAATCTTCTCTACCAGTTGTCTCTTTGAGCCATCCAGAGCCTGTCTGTCATGTATGTGTACCCACATGTAACTACTGCTCCCAACAGCTCCTAAGAGTTACGTCAGAATGGTCTAGATGGTGAGTAATTCAAAATGTTCAACCTTCTTCTTTCAGTTCAATGATATAGTGGGCTTCAGAATGAATTTTACTGATAGGACCTAGACACCCCAGTCCAACACTGTACACTACCCAAAAGTAGCCTCTGAAACCCTTTGTATAGGGCAGCGAGAGAAGCACTTTTCTGCCCTTTTGGTGTACCTCTACAACTCAATTTAAAAAAAAAAAATGGCATAGTCAGTCAGGTGGCACATTGCAGAAGTATTCTGCCCTTAAAGCATTGCTTTCAGGAAAGAATGCCTCTGCAATATTGTATCTGTACTGCACTATATGCACACAGATGGATTATGGATCTTTAATACAGAGCTATACGAACACAGTGCATGTAGTTCTACCATGCCCATAAGCCATAAGGAAGACAAAGAATCTATTGAATCAATAGAACTACTTGTTGTTTGTATGAATGTTGAATTTGGTAACTTAATATATAGCAGTTTAATAAAAAACAAATAAACTTGTTTTAGGTCAGTAATATATAAAATGTAGAGGAATACCTAATTATATACAGAGTTTTTCAATCCCCTCACTCATCTCCGCTACTCCTCTACTGACATTTATTTGACTTAATGGATAAGGTAGTTTGAGGAGCATATAGGGTTAAAGCATAATCTCACTTGTGCTTGTTAATGTCTAATAGATTCCAGATGTCCTTTCCCCCATCTGCCCATGGTGTAAAATAATCTCTTTGTCTGGTCAATGTTCTATAAGTGGCGCTATACATTTAATGTATGCATTTATTATATGATAAGGCAATTCTGATTGGAAGAGAGGCCCTAAAGGCACCATTCCCATTGGATCGAACCTAGTGTTAAACTGTAAATCCTCTAAAATAAATGGATTTCTGTGCAGTCATTCAGAAGACTTCACATATGCTACAAGTCCTGTGTGTTGTCTTGTCGAGCATTTATTTCCCTTCTCTTTTCCCCAGAAAGGTACTTAAGAATTGGAAGTTAACCTACAATAAGGTGAGATCCCTAGTTTGGAGACCATAACTAAAATCTGCCACAATATAAGTAACATTATGGAGAGTGTGCTGTGTTTTTGGATCCAGTAAACTGGTGCTGAGTCCCCAATTTGCTATGACCCAAAGTATTGATGTTAGATACCTCTTTATAATGTATGTCTTTCTACTATTTTTAGCCACAGAAAGCAAGGTATGTTGCTTTAAAAGGGTACGTATCTTTCCACCAAAGTAATAAAAGTGAGTACAAGGATGATTATTACAATTAGTAGTTGTTTCATTCTTATGCATATTTTATATATAACATTTTACAGTTCAAAAAACATAAAATCCTCAATAAATAATGGGAGAATGTACGTGAAACTGGAAATCTTTTTGGAAAAAAAAAAATAAAGAAAAATTTATGAACCTAATATATGTTTTTAAATTGACAGTAAGTCAACAACTTTAAGAAATTTTTTTTTCAAAAAAACTCTTAAAATATGCATTTAGCCTGAGCAGCTGGTGGAGGATTCTTGCCACCAATCACCATTGCTGACATCCCAAGGTGCGTTAAGACTCCATTTCATGGACTGATGACTGGACCACTTATCAGGAACAAGCATAGGTACACTCATTCCCAAAAATTGTAAATGTGCCAGCATTCATCTAATAGACAAGTATACTCTCAGGTAAGAGTTTTTGTAACCAAAATATCATCAATTTTTGGCAGCACATTGCCAGGTTTAAACAGGAATGTGTTACCGACAAAGAGACTATAAGGAGGCCAAATAGTTGCTGAGTAAAAGGATGATGTAAACCAGCGCCTATCAGGGTCTTTAGACATTTCCTCCAGAGACATAGATGTAGAAATGATGATTTAGCACAAGAAGACAGGAAACGCACAGAAACATCATTATTAATTCAATTGCTCTAGTTTCAAATGGAAAACTCTGAAATGACTTACCTTTGTTCACACAGTGTAGTTCTTTTGTTCACTTTTTTTGACCAGAACCACAAGAGGATACCTACAAAATATGCGAACAACTACACTGTATGGAAAAATATACAATAAGCAGCACCAACACTGCTAAACTGCACCGTAAGTCTTTTTTAATGAGAAGAACCTTTTACTTGACTAGAACCATAATTTATAGGATAGTTCCTATAGTCTGACAGAAAGATAATGTTTGGGCAGCCCTGAAATTAAAAAGCATTATATTTTATAAATTGTATGCTTAAGGCTGAGGCCACACATTGCGGAAAAGCTGTGTTTTTTGTTGCAGATTTTGCTGTGGTTTTTTGAGTCAAAGTCAGGAATGGATTTAGCTGATGGGAGACGTATAAGAGCTGCCATTATATTTTCCATTCCGTTTGAAGCCATTCTTGGCATTGGCCCAAAGAAACACAGCAAAATCTGCAACACACAAAGCAGCTTTTACACAACTTGTGGCCTCAGCTTAAAGTACATCCTTTAGAAAATATAACACTTTCAGCCTAAAGGGGTTTTTCCATCAAAGCACGATATATATCCTATCCTTACAATAGGAAATAACTTGCAGATCGATGGGGGTCTGACCACTCAGGTCCCCCACTGATCAGGTCAGCAGGGACAAATGGAGTGGTGACTGGGCAGCATGCACACTGCTCCATTCATTTTAGTGGGAGTACTGCCAGTTCCGTTGAAATGAATGAGTGGTGTGTATACTGCTCAACCATGGATCCATTCAGAATGGGAGAAACAATGTCCTCCTGCTCAGTGAGGGTCTGAGCTGGTGGGCTCCCACTGAACTTCAATTTACTTGCTTTGACGGGAAAACCCCTTTAGGCTGAGGTCCCACATTACGAAAAAGTAGTTTTTTTTGTTGTTGCAGATTTTGCTGCGTTTTTTTGAGCCAAAGCCAATTGTGGTTTGAGCAGAAGGTAGAAGTATAAGAGCTGCCTATATATTTCTTGGCTTTGGCTCAAAAAAACGCAACAAAATCTACAACAAAAAGGTGCATTTCCGCAATGTGGGGTCTCAGCTTTAAGCTGAATCTTTAGCCTTTTACTTCTACTAACAAAACAATAATACAAACTTATAGACCAAAATTGTGGATGGATTTAGATTACTTAAAAATAACCACATTTCATTAAATTGTCTAAAAAACTGTAACCACAAAAACAAACAATGAAGCTGGCAAAGGAGTTCTTGGGTTTTAGAAATTACCTACTAACCACAAAATGTCATGTTAATGTTCAGTTTAACTCCCAGGGAGTCTTGGGTTATTTTTAAATGAAAGTCATCTCTAAACCTCAGAATTACTCATGGGAGAGGATTTTATTTCAAAGTATTTATACACTAAGGTTTATTATAATATTAACTATTAATATTTTATAATAAAAAGTAGGTAAAAGATCTGTGTATGAAAACAAAATGATAAAATTAGACTGTAAGCAGGACTTTTCTCTCTGCCGATTTCAGGCGGAAACCGGGTGCACCCCATTATATTCTATGTGGTCCTCGGGTTTCCGTGGGTAAGTGCTTTTTAAATGGTCCAGAAGAACGGAAACGCAAACCAACAACACAGTTAGATAGGTCAGGCTCAGCTGAATGTAATATCCTTTTCCACATTGAAAAAATTGTGCATCTGTTGCTAAAATATTAATTAATTTCACAACATGCAAATGAGCAGTCTGGAGCACCAAGGGCTCCATTGCTCCAAACTGCTCTAATATGCCAGTGTGAACATGAGAACACAGGTGAGATTTCTGCAGAGCTTCCAGTCCCTGTCACTCAACTGTAGCAGAGGCTTAGGCACTGCAGTGCTACCCCATAGACTTTAATAGGGCAGTGCTGCAGTATCATAATACAGACACTACAAATCGTACAGCTTGTGAACAACATGGCTCCCAGTCCCAGGATATATTACCGGGAGCCGCACTGTCCTCAAACAATAGATCTGAAGGGCAGTTCAGGTGTTGGATTCCTGTAGATCTAACATTGATGACCTATCCTAAGGATAGGCCATCAATATTAGAAACTGGATAACCACTATAGTGCACCTACCAAGGTGATAAGAAAATCTTCATAAATTAGACCTATGTGACTGTGCATGGTTTTATATGCAGCACTGCCTTGTTATTATCTCAATAATGTCCATGTGTTGTGTATGTGTCAGTGTCTATAGGCACACTCTAGTAAAATGTCAAAAGTGAAATGTGCATGTGTTTGTATTTATATGTTACATAATTTTGTGCTGGTATCACACATGCGTGTATTGGTAGGCAGTGCTCCAGCATAGTGGGTACAGTATGGAATTATAGGCTGATCTATAATGTGATTATGTGTCAATATTGTATGTACATGTTCATATTCTATTGCAATGATGTCCTAGTGGTGGGTTTCTAAGTCAGTATCTCTGTACTTATAGACTACACTGTACTAGTATCTGCATAAGTATGTATGTATGTTCAGTAGTTACATGCAGAATTTTACTGTGATAATATGAGGATAATGTGTATGTGTAGTTGCACACAATTTATTAGTTTGGCAGTATGATAACTTGATAATACGAGTGAAAACAGACCTGATTTCGTTTTTTTATTGCTCTGTAAGCCATGTACCGGGGTGGGCTTCCCAGGATACAGCAAAGTCACGAACAAAGGAAACGACTCCAATTCACTTTAGTAAAAACAAGATTTTACTTAGTTTAGTAACACCCCTTTACCAAAAAGAACACTCCCAACTATTTACATACACTCAGCCAGTAAGCTGAGACCCTGGTGTTGTACAGCGCGGTGCCGTCTTATGTGCAGCTCCAATAAACTCCAAGCTTTTACCTATCTGCAGGCTGCAACTAACCAGCTGCTTGTTACCTTTTTATCACCCTAGTCACAGGATACAATTCAGTGAGTGTGATAGGGGCACCGGCGGTATAGCACAAGAGCTTACAAACTTATCAAAATACCCCTATTCCCCCCAAACAACGTACAACCAAGTAAATATAATAGTAGGTCAGCTTGCAAGACAAAGAAATGTGACAATGTATAAAATGTCGCTTCTAGACTTCCTTAGAAGATCCTCTCTGAGAGTTACAACTCTATAGAACTCTGAGTCCTAGTCCTTACTACCAAATAGGTAGATAATTCACTAGTAGTGTGGCCTGTGAAGATGAGTATGCCTAACTACTCTAACTACAGGCCCTTACTCAGTCCCAAGCAATTTGGCACCAAATATGTAATGCGGTGCGTGCACTCCTCTAACTGACCCAGGTCTGTTGGGTACCTTTAGCCTTTGTTTGGAACAACTGGAAGAGGGGCTCGTCCAGAAAACATGCAAACTCACTGACGGCCACTTTCAGCCGGGTCCTTGATGGCAATCTTCTCCTTCAGGATGTTGTCTGGACCAACTCTGGAGCAGTCTCTGATTCAGCTCCACTTTGCTGTAGCTCTGGTCCCTTACGGATGTTCCTACACGTGGATCACACTTCAGTCCTCCTCCTTATAGCTCAAAGCACCCTCTCAAGATGGCTGCAACACACACTCTGCTCCTCCTTGTAGCTTCACCTCTGCAGAACAGGGTCCCCACGTCACTACTCCAGGGAAGTACAGTCTTTTCCCATTTCTTAAGCAACAGTGGCCTCTTGTGGTCAAACAACAAAATGTCAGTTTATAAAATAATAAACTTATTTACAGAAACAGGTACATTCACAACATGAGGTCTGTTTCATCATCTTACAGTTCCATGGTAAAATTCTGATGCTCATATGTCTATTGTAGGTGCTTTCAGCAATGGAAAGAAGTTACTATGGGCACTCTGACCAGTCTGGAACTGTGCAGGCCCAATACGCTGCAAGCTGTGATGCACTGCATGTTTTGATAGCTTTATATCATAGCCAGGCTAACATATTTTTACCAGTTTTTGCTCAGCAACTCTTTCATTGGATCAGACCAGATAGACTAGGCAGTGATCCCTTGACCCTTTTGTCAGTACACTGGTTGCCTTTTGTTGGACCATTTCTGGTAAGTAGTTATCACTGCATATCAAGAAGCGCTTAGTACACTATTCACAGAGAGATTTAATTCTTACTTACTGCTCTTAGATCTCAGAGCCCCCCTTCCCTGCTCTGCTGCTGACAGGGTTAAGACATAAGGGACCACTGTATTGGAGCATAACAGTGCATTGCCCTGAATCGGGGCATACAGAACCCTTATATGGGGGCACTGTATTGTATAGGGGCATTAAATAGAGGCATAAGGGGCCACTGTACTATATGGGGTCATAAGGAGGACAATCTACTGAGGGGTATAAAGAGGGACATTATACTGTATGGGGACGCAAGGAGTCCATAATACTATTTGAGGCCATAATTGGGCCATTAAACAGTTTGAGAGCTTAAGGTGGTCATTATATGGTATGGGGCATATGGAAGCCATTATATTGTGTTGGGGTATAAGGGGGTCATTATACTGTGTGGGGGAATAAGGTAGTCACAACACTATTGTAACGTCTCTGCTGTTTCGGGTCTCGGCGCCGCCCTCCGCTCGCACGCTGTGGTGAAGGAGGCGTGTTCAGTTTAGTTCTTTGTATAAGTTTCTTGCTGCTCAGTCTGAACATGGTCCTAATCAGTGTAATGGATTTCTAACCACACCCGTGTTCTAAGCATTTCTCTCTGGACGGTATAGAGTTAATCTCTTCCTGGCTTGTGTGATTGACAGCCTGTGTGCCTATCAGGTGTGGGGCTGGGCCCAGACTTTCTATATACAGGATGTCACTTCTCTGCAAGTCGCCGGTTATTGCACTTGTGTTTTGCCTGCTCTCTTTATTATTTCCCTTGCTACCTTGTTACCTGATTTTCTGACCACTGGCTTTGACTTTGACTATTCTCTTGGATTTCGATTTTGTACTGCATCACTCGTTTGTTACTGACCCCTTGGCTTCCTGACCTCTCTTCAGTGTTGTTTTGTCTTGTCCTGTTCTCTGTGTCACTTACCCAGTATAGGGCTTGTCTTCAGGTTGTCCTTTTACCATTTAGGGTAACTGTGGTAATAGGAAGGCACAGTGGCTGGGGTGAGATTAGGGCTCACTTGTCTCTGTCCTTCCTCCCAGTCCCCTGTAGTAGTGTCAGGGTATTGCTTCGTTTGGCAAGATCCTTACAGAATAACCGGCCCATACATTCTGCCATTGCTTCCTATAGGGTCAGCATGGATCCTATTCAGGGCCTTGCAGCCAAGTTGGAAAGTTTGGCAGGCCTGGTAGCTGATCTCACTAAACAGGTTCAGACCCTTACTGAGGCTGCTGCAGCATCTCCGCTTGTTTCTTCCCCTTTTAAGGTGAAGATGTTACTCCCGGATCGTTTTTCAGGGGATCCTGAAAAATTTGAGACTTTCCGTGAGTCCTGTCGCCTGTATTTTCGGATTAATCCATATGCATCCCAGGCCCAAATGGTTGGAGTAGTTATATCCCTCCTACAGGGGGATCTACAGGCTTGGGCCCTTAAACTCCCCTCCTGGGGCTGAGGAGTGGATTGACCTTGAAAAATTTTTTTTTGTCTTTGGGGTCTAGATATGCTGAGCCAGATATTAAAGAGAGAATAGGGTCTGTTTCTTCCAAGTTTTCTGTCTCTCCCTCTCTCTCTCCTGAAAAACCTGTTATTTCTCCCATGACTCCTGGTGTGGAACCTATGCAACTGGCAGTTATGGATGCCAAGATGCGACGAGAGCATCGTCTCAGGAACAACCTCTGCCTGTACTGTGGTGCTTCCGGTCATTTCATCCATGACTGCTCGACCAGACCTCGCAGACCAGCAGAAAAACTTCAGTGCCTGAGTGGTAATCAGAAGAACCACTCAGGCAACCAGGTATTTGCTGATATGACTGCTCTGCACACTTTAAATTGTGTTACTGAGGAGACTGTCTCGGCTGCTAAAGGTGGGAAACACCAGGTGAATAAACAATGTTTGCCTGGCCCACCAGTGTCTGTGATTATGCAAAAAGACCCTGAATTGAAGGCAGAGAAAATACTGGGTTCTACTAAAACTGGTTTATCTGGTGAGGGCCCGGTGGCCCCTCATAAAGGGGGGGGGTACTGTAACGTCTCTGCCGTTTCGGGTCTCGGCGCCGCCCTCCGCTCACACGCTGTGGCGAAGGAGGCGTGTTCAGTTTAGTTCTTTGTATAAGTTTCTTGCTGCTCAGTCTGAACTTGGTCCTAATCAGTGTAATGGATTTCTAACCACACCCGTGTTCTAAGCATTTCTCTCTGGACGGGGCACAGTGGCTGGGGTGAGATTAGGGCTCACTTGTCTCTGTCCTTCCTCCCAGACTGCTGCAGTAGTGTTAGGGTATTGCTTCGTTTGGCAAGACCCTTACAACTATATGGGAGCATTAGGGGACCGTTATACTGTGTGTGGAATAATAAGGGGGTCATTATACTGTATGGGGGTATAATATGGGGGGCATTATACTATGTAGGGGCATAAATGGGCTATAATGTATAATATTATCAGTAATAGTGCATATCTCAACCTACAGCCATTCCAGAAGATCTGCTGCAGCAAAAAACACCTAATTTTTGGTGTTAGTGGGAACCACTGCCACCACATGACTTGTACTGCAAAGAGGCCCACTGAGGCTCAGTTGGAATAATCCCTACATGGAGCCTCTGCCTTACAACTAGGATATGCTTGTTGACTTCATGCCTCAATGGGTGAGAATTGTTTTGGCAGCATTAGGGCATTAACATTAGGTAAGTGTTTTTAATGTGATGGCTGACTGGTGTGCTAGGGCAGGTAGATGAGCGACAAATCTACTATATGTATCCATATT
Organism: Leptodactylus fallax; assembly: GCA_947044405.1. Classification (NCBI taxonomy): domain Eukaryota; kingdom Metazoa; phylum Chordata; class Amphibia; order Anura; family Leptodactylidae; genus Leptodactylus; species Leptodactylus fallax. The sequence continues at coordinate 389,673 of CAMRHE010000067.1, read as the reverse complement.
AGCATATAGAAATTTGTATGTATTATTGTCTTGGAAGAAAGGCTCCATATGCATCTCTGCTAGAAAGCATCATCTGTACATACAGTGTAATACACAGAATAGCTAACTGCAGCTCTGATGACATTAATACTAAGACCGACCTTTGTTTTTATTTTTTTCTTAATTTTTATATTCAATACCAATGTATTATTCATAGTAAAATCCATTCCAAAACCACAAATTGGTATTTTAAAAGATTAGAAATACTCAATTTAAAGGAGCCAGCTCTCCATTAGTTCTTGTAATTAGCCCAGCACATTTGTGGTTTACAAACATGTTCAATGTATACAAGTTCTGAAAACAACAAGCATGGTGACAACATATCCCTGCTCACAAGACTACATAGGCAGTGATTCTTTAATGCTGATATCTGAATCATTATCTGAAATAATATACTAAGGAATTAATGTATACTCAATTCCTGGGCTGGAGACGTATACAGATCCTGTAATGTGGTGTGATGGAACTTATAAGGGCCCATACATGTATACATGATGTCCGTTGTTTCCTTCTGGTGTGGTACATAAACACTAGATACTAGAAAGGTGATCTACTGTGATCTACAATCGCTGCATAGTAGATCATTTTTAAGTAGATCCACATGCTGTGATATAAACCCACAGTATAAGCAGGTTTTGAAGAGGACCTTTCACCACCTCCACCAACTCCATTCCTATGCATCCTTTAGTAAGCACCACTTTATTAATTCTGACAAAGTTGGATCGTTGTCTCCAGCTCCCACCATTCCTGAACAATCGGTGCCATTAGTTTTGGTGCCCAAAATGCTAACTAGGCTCCATACAGTCAACTGGATAGCCTCAGAAAAGCAGCGTGATTCTGAGCTCTCTGATACAGTTGTGCTTCTCATTGGATAGTATCAAAGAGCTCAGAATCATGCCCCCTTGTCTGGTCTGGATCGAGATCGCCCTCTTAACAGCAGTGAGCCTATTTAACGTATTTGACATAATGGTATTTGTTGCTCGGGAACTGTGGACTGACTGCGCCTATTAAAGAATGTAAAGAGGAATTGGTGGAGGTGGTGAAAGGTCTTCTTTAAAAGTGCAGCATGTTGAATATTGCTGTGGCTTTCAATCTTGACAATACAAAGGTTAAAATGTGCAGGGGGCCAAACCTGCAGGCGAGCCACAGCAGAGACCGTCTTTGCCATGGCAGCTTGTAGAGGAACATGTTACAGTAATTCCCTGATGGAAATTCTGTAATGTGTTTGTTCCATGTGGACCCAGCCTAAATGTATTTTCCTTATTTCTGAACAGGTTATTAAAGACGCCAGTGAGCCAGCTTATAGAAAATGAGCCTTTTATGAAATCTGAGTTTCGTGACAATTAGATAAGGTTACATGACGAACCATTGAAAGCCATTGAGGACTGATGAAAACATAAATTTACCCCGCAATGTTTTTCAACTTGCTTATTCGACAACAATAACAATGGATCCCAGGTGCTGTGTAATCTCCTATTACTTGGGCTGAAGCTTGAATAACATTCCCTTCGCACATATAAATACTAGTGCCATACACATAAAAACAAAGTATTATTTTAAGGCATCACGTATTCATTTCTGTAACATTTCATTTTGTGTCTTGATGGGTCTCTAAAAGCATTATTTAAAAAAAGAAGAACAGCACGAGTACCATTAGCCGGGCTTCACATCCAGCACTTGGGTGAAATACGCCCTTTACTGATGTTTTTGAAAGATGCAATTAGCTGGAATTATAGCTTGTAAATAGCTCAAAGTATCTGGCACATCATTGATTATTTTGTGGCTATATTACATTAGAGTATGACGATGCTTTTATTTTATGCAATCCATCCCAGTGTTTGATATTGTAACCATATATAAAATACTACCATTATTTATAATACCGTAACAGAATTCAAACAGCAGCATATATCTCAGCTATAAGAGGACCTTTCACCACCTCCTCCAACTCCAGTTCTTTACATCTTTTAACAGGTATTGTTCAACTTATTCTGGGGTAGTTGGAATTTTTTCTCTAGCTCCCACCTTCTCAAGTAATTTGTGTTATTAGTTTTGGTGTCTGATATGATAATTAGGCTCTGTACTGTCAACCGGGTGATCTCAGGCAGGAATAGACAAGGGGGCATGATTTTGAGTTATCTGATACTCCTCAATGAAAGGCTGACAGTATCAGAACTCAGCATCATGTTGCCTGCTCCTTCCTGAGACCACCCACTTGACAATACAAAGTCTAATTATCATATCAGACACCAAATCTAACTGCAGTGATTGTGTCAGAAAGTGGGGGCTTGAGGAAAAAAAAATTCCGCTATCCTGGTATCAGTAAAGTGACATCTATTAAAGGATTCAAAGAACTAGAGTTGGAGGTGGTGAAAGGTCCTCTCTAAAGTGATAACCTGGGCAAATATGGTGAAAACTCAACTATTGACTGGAGCAGAGGTGTCCACACCAGCCTCAAAGCCTCAACTCCCAGCTATTTGGAGGATTCACAGTTGCAAAGATTGAAAGATGGAGCTGGAGAGTTGAAAATCCTGCAGCTCAGGTCACTTTATGCAGCATGGGGGTGAGATTTGGTGACTTCTCATACACTATACTGGAATTGTGCCTTCCCTACGGCTTCTCCTAGCCCAGCTCAGCTTAAGTGACAAGTTTCTCTCTGTACCAAAGTTTGGAAGAAGCTGGAGGTGACCCTTCCAGTGGACATTTCTTACTGTGCCCAGTGACAATGTAACCACAAATGCGTAAAAGCAAATAGAAGGCATATGGGACAAGACTATACAATGCATCATGTGTAGTGGGATGACAAAATATCCTTTTCTCATCCTTACATTGGTAGTTATGTGCGTTGCATTTTCATCTCATTAATCTTTAATATACTTGGGGGCTACAGCTATTACTACAATGTGTGCCCAGAGGAATATCTACAGCCTCTCGGATGTTGGTACGGGAAAAGTAAGGACGTTATAGAGAGGAAATACTGTAAGAAACCACAGGATTATGGAGATGGAGATGAACTATAGTCAATGTACTCTGATCAAAATCAGAAATGGCCTCAAGCTATAACCTTCCTTCTGTACACTCTCAGCAAAAATCATTTATTGATAAAATGGATCCCTTTTGTGACATACAGATAATTAAATTAAAAAAAAATAAAGAGTACCTGTCATCACTTTTATCATGTGTTTATTAGTAAATTCTTGTATTTTTATTAATACTACATTTTTGTTATAAATTTGCATCGTGTTGTTTCTCTACTATTCCAACTGGGTGGTACCATTCTCCATGTCAAAGGGGTGTGAGCAAGGTGTGACATAGGTAGCACTGATTGGACAGTGTCAGAGTGTATAGGGACACACCCTACACATCCGTTGGAGTGATTTCCAGGGCTTGAATATTAACAACCCATGTTTAGGATAGGTCAGTGATGGCTAACTTTTTAAGCTAAGTGTGTCAAAATTTGTAAAAAAAAAACCTAGCTTAACTAAGGTGGCGTGTCAAATCCAGAAATATCCATAATGTTGTGATATTTGTAGCTCTAGTTAAAAAAGAGTTATATTTTTGATATATGTACTGGCCTATTACACAGTATATAACCCCCTTTTTCTGGCCAATCACACAGTATATAACCCCCTTTTTTAGCCCCCACATGGTAACTGCATTTTTTTCCCACCACAGTATATGAATCCCTTTTTTTACCCCCCCCCCACACAGGATATGATCCCTCCAATTTATGGCCCTCACACAGTTTATGACACCTTTTATAACCCAAACAAAGTATATTACCCCTTTTTTAAACCCACCCACAGTATATGACCCCTGTTATCTCCCCTCCCCCACACAGACTAATGGCCGTTAAATTTTACTCACCTATCCACGCTCCAGACCTGGATGCTCCCCGCTGCCACCTCCAGGGTGCGCTGTTGCCGACACTGAAGAAGGCTGGGACGCTGTACATAGCGTCCCGGCGTTCTTCAGCATCATGACGTCAATGTGGCGCCGCCTAGAGGAGGCAGCAGAGGGTGTCCAGGACAGGAGCATGGACAGGTGAGTTAAAGTATCGACAGTTACTTATTGCAATAACACAATACGTAGCTGCCGATGCGTGTCACCCAAAATGTCTTGGCGTGTCACCTGTGACACGCGTGTCATATGTTCGTTATCACTGGGATACAGTGGGTACGGTATTCATACCCCTTTAAATTTTTCACTCTTTGTTTCATTGCAGCCATTTGCTGAAAGGAAAAAGGTTATTTTATTTCTCATTAATGTACACTCAGCACCTCATCTTGACAGAAAAAACCCAGAAATGTAGATATTTTTACAAATTTACAAAAAAAACCCTGAAATATCACATGGTCATAAGTATTCAGATCCTTTGCTCAGTATTGAGCTAGTACAGCCAGGGTCGGACTGGGGTGCCTAGGGCCCACCAGTGGGATTGATTCTAGGGGCCCACCCTGCTGCCATATGAAATATCGCCCATCCAGTTTTTGGCATCATGCACATTTAACGTGCATTTTCGCGCACAATACAGTGTGCAAAACAGAACTGTATTGTCCTTTGTACTACATCAAAGTGAGTTTTCTCTTAATCAATGCAAATATCACTTTTAGCTGAGCCTTAGTTTACTGTCTTTGAATAGAAAAATGTATTTTATTTTATATATGGGTATGCATGGTGCATATCTGAGATCTGTGTGATGCAGATCCTAAATACATTCAGGCATGAGACCTAGCACACAAACTATATTACGTTCTACACACATACACGGAAAAGCAAACCAAAATTATTTTATTGCACAACCAAATAAATAATATTTAAATAAATAATATAAAATTAAACATTAACTTATCCTCCATCACAGACCTTAACTTATCCTCCATCACAGATAGAGTTCAACAAACATTACAGACACAATAGTGAAGATAGCCGGCCTGTTTTGCCAGGCAAAGTGACAAACATCAAAGTAGAAAACTGATGGACCCCATTACAGTCAAAGGGGTTCCTGTCCCTGTCAGGATTTCCATTTTCTTTTTCTATAAATGTAGTTTTAATGTATCAGACACACGATACAAATAACTAACCTTAAATAGAGCAGTATTAATATAGTAACACACACAAAAAAAAACATTTTACACATCCAGGTTACAGCAACAGTTTCTGAAGAAAAGATGAGTTTGCAAATCGATCAACAATGTCATCATAATCTAAAGACATGGAAATCTCCCTCTCAATGTTCATTAAAATGAGAGATTCTAAAAGTTCTTGTCCAATCAATGACCTCAACCGATTTTTTACAATTTTTTTTTTTAAAACATTCTTTCACAGGAAAAGTGCAGGCCAGAGTAAGGAGCGCCTTATATGCCACAAAAAGATTTGTATATGCAGCAGAATGCAAGTTGTGATCATATAAAAGTCTATAGCAGCAGGTCAGGCAGTTTTCACAAGCTATATGTTTTCCATCATTCATGTCATCCTCACCATCACTATCAACATCAGCTTCCATAATATCTATTGCAGAAGGGAATGGTTTTTTCAAAGTGGCGTAGTTCTCTTGGAAGCCATTTTTGGCAAGGAGGCCGGGAAGGTGAAGTAAAAACTCCATACTAACCTGTCCCCAATGCTCCAGTGTCTCCCACCACGGTCTGGTCCTGCTCCTCCCGGGTCTTGTTTAGGAGGAAGTCCTCGCCTCATGTGACCCCTGAGGCCAATGAGCGGCCTAAGTAAAGTAACCGGGACGTCACCTGGGAGCAGCAGGACCGGACTGTGGTGGGAGACACCGGAGCACCGAGGACAGGTGAGAGTATGTTTTTTTTTTTTCACCTTCCCCAGCCTCCTTGCCAAAAACAGGTTATTCTGGACAACCCTTTTAACACTAACAATTTTTCTGTCCATATACTATCTGTAAAGAAAAACATCATTCTTGTGCTGTCCATTTTTAACACTTATATTGCTACAGATGTGGAGCGATGCAGGAGTGATATTTTGCGCCTGCATTGCCCCCTCCCCCCTTGCAGGAGCTTTTTGTAAATGCAAATGAATTACCGGGCAGTGCCTGCTGTGAATGCATGAGACGCCTGTCAATTCATATGAATTGCTTGTCAGCTCCTGCTTCTCCCGACCCCCGATGTGATTGTGTTACTCATGGTCACATTGATAGGAGTAACAACAATCACACAGCTAGTCCAGGGACTCTTCTGTAGCTTAGGAGTCCCTTCATTAGCTCATTCTGGGTCACAAACCTTTGAGATGAGACAGAATTCTTTCTCATCTCCAGATCCCCTGCGCCAGAATAGAAGCCAGTTTCTATTTTACCACAGAAGACAGATGAAAGAAGACAACTGTAGGTGAGTATAATTTTTTTTTATTATGCTGTGTTTTTCTCTTTCAGGTTACGATGATCCATTGGATTATGTCGGATTTGTTGGACTCCATCAATGATCATCATTTTTGTTTTTTTTTAATTATTTAATAAAATTGTCAAAGAGGGTTGTCTGGGGGAGTTTTTATTTCAATAAAAAAAATTTCTCTCATGTCTCGAGTTTTTTTTAAATACTTTCTTATCCCCTTAGTAATGGCAACTGTCTGATAGACAGCATCCATTACTAAGGTGTGGCTTTGTGTCAGCTGGTGAATATTCTAGCACTAACCCTCCAATTATTACCCCGGTACCTAACACCAAAAAGAGTTGAGTATCGTCCAATACTCGGCTGTCTAAAGAGACAGCCAGGGATTGGGGCCATCGCAGGTTGGTATTATTAGGCTGGGAAGAGGCAAACACCGTGGCCCTTCCCACCCACCCTTGTAATGTCAGGCTACTGCTTGTTATATCTGTCTGGTTCAGAAATATTGGGGGGACCCTATGCTGCTTTATAATTGGAAAAAAACGACATAGTGTCCCCCCAATTTCTCATAACCAGCCGGATATAACAAGCAGCAGCAGCCTGACATTACAAGGGTGGGAAGGGCTACTGTTTTTGGGTCTTCCCAGCCTAATAATACCAGACTGCAACCGCCCCAATCCCCAGCAGTCTCTTTAGACAGCTGGGTATTGGACGATACTCAGCTCTTCCCGGCACCCCTGATGGTGTTGGGTACTGGGGTAATAATTGGAGGGTTAGTGCTAGAATATTCACCATCTAACACTAAGCCACACCTTAGTAATGGATGCTGTCTAACAGACAGTCGCCATTACTAAGGGGGAAAGAAAGTAGTTAAAAATATCAAGAGACATGAGAGAAATTATTTTTATTGAAATAAAAACTCCCCCAGACAACCCTCTTTGACCATTTTATTAAAAAATTAAACAAAAACGATGATCATCGATGGAGTCCAACGAATCCGACGTAATCCAAGCGATCCATCATAACCTGAAAGATAAAAAAAACACAAAAGATCCCAGCAGTATGAAAAATTAAAAAAAAAAACTATAGTGACCTTCAGCTGTCTTCCTTCTTATTTGGTAAATTTAATGAACACTGGCTTCTATTCTGGCGCAGGAGACCTGTAGTTGAGACAGAATCTTGACTCATATGTGAGACAGAATTCTGTCTCATCCTAAAGGTAGGTGTGCCAGAATGAGCTAGTGAAGGGACTCCTAAGTTACGTAAGAGTCCCTGCACTAGCTATGTGACCTGAGTTACTCCCGCTCACATTTAAAGTAAGCTATTGAAGTGAAATACAGTCAATGTGCCTGGGAGTAAACCAATCACAATGAAGTGTAATAATATTGATCCAGAGTGGCGGCAGATGACAAGCTAAATGCTGTCTTAGTACCTTGGAAATCAGGGTAGTACAAGGGTACTACCCAGCTTTTCAAGATACTGACACACCTCAACACTGGATCAATATTTTAAACACTTCAATGTGGTAGGGTTGAGAGGCGAGAGCTGAATCAATTGATTGGTGCAGGATCTGGGAGTCAGCCCCCACACCGATCAGATGCTGATGGCCTTTCCTGCGGATAGATCATCAATATCTATTGTATTAACATCCTGGACAATCTCTTAAAAAACAAAAACAGATGACTATCTGTCAATAATAGATGTTGTGAAGCACCTACCCTGAATCACTGTCTATGCTTCCAGACAGTGGTGAACCTAGCCTCTTTGCTGCCTCAGGCGGACTATAGAAAGACGCCCCCCCCCCCAAAAAAAAACAAAACAAAACTGAGTTTCCATGCTACTAGTTTAACACACTGTTATCGTCGCACAATATACACAATACACAAAGTTATAAAACAGTTTTTAAGAATTCTTCTTCCTGTATTACTTCAGTATCAGATCAACAACACGCCATTAACAATGAAAGTAACTTCCCACATCTTCTGCTTGGTGGATGGACGAGCCCATGTGGCCCCCATTCTCTATAACAGGAGCCCCGCAGATAGCAGAGTACTGGACTTCGGGTATCTTTGGCACTCCCATTGAAGTAAATGAGAGCCACGCGGGTTCGTCCATCCACCAAGTGACACACCTATATATATGGCTGCAGCCAGGCTGGATTCCCACCTAGTGGGGGGAAAAAACCCAATTCTCAGGCTCAGTGGGGGTCTCAGCAGACAGACCCCCATCTATCAGGTATTTATCCTCTATCATTTAGGTGTATACAGGGCAGTAACATTCTGTGACTTACAGGTGACGTCTCTGACTAATCGGTCACATTTCCCTTCTCTTCCCTTTGGACCGCCATGACCACTTCTTCCAGCTGTGACTTGTCTCTGTAAAGTTTGCAACACAGACATCTTTGGCTCCTCACTTTTCCAGGCATCCAACCCACATTGTCCTCACCTGCACACCCATCCTGCTGCTACCCCAATTATAAAATATATGATATAACCCCCCATAATGAATAATACTCCCAAGTGCATCTTTATATTAATAATGTCCGTGTGTACCCTGTATAAATAGTGCCCCTTATTAATAATGCCCCAGGTGTTAACTAATTAAAAGGTTTTCCAGGTCATTAATAAACTAATCAGTGGGGTTCAAAAACCCAGGACCCCCACTGATCAGCTGTTTGAATGGTACCTGTGTAAGCGCCGTGACTGCTTCTCTGTTTACATAGTGTATTTCATCTTATAGCGGCCATGTAATGTAACTACAGCTGTCATGTCCCAGGACTTGGTTTAATTCACTGACATGTATCTGTGATACTGTTTGTCTTTGTAGTTTGTCCCCTCTCTCTCTCTGTATCCTTAGTTGTGATGCTGTAGCTCCTCCTCTCTCTCTCTCAGTTTAGTTTCACTTCTTTGTAAGCAACATGTCTGCTCAGTTCCTGGTGATTCATCATTTTTCACCTACTGCTGTATGAGGTTCTACAAGATTTACCTGGATTAAAGCATCTGGAATCTTATCTACGCCTCCTCAGTTGAGTTGAACACTATCTGATAGATATCTTGGTGTAAATTGCTGGTTAGCATAGAGACTACAGGGCACTCTCACAACCTCACACTTGCAGCCAAGCTATTGAGTCAGAACAGTGAAAAATGATGCATAAAGACTGCCAGATACGGCTGTAAGACAGTTCACCAACTTCTGACATACAGTCAGTCACAGCAAGTTACCTGAAGCCAGAAGGAATCAGCATTGCGTAAGTTGCATCTGCAGCTCAGACTCCCTCAGCATAAGAAGATTCTATCAAGCAGCCATCTCACTCCAGCAAAGTTATATTTATCCTGTTTGTGTTGCATCATGGCTGAAGGGCAGCCTTTGCACAACAGAAAGCAGCAATGGAAGCTAATGCAGCAGCAATGGAAGCTAATGCAGCTCAAAAAAGGGCAGAACTAGAAGCTCTAGAGAAACAGTATGAGCATGCTGCAGCCATGGCAAGGTTAAGCATTTTAGAACAGGCCATCAGTGGAAGTGAAAGTGACAGCACCAGTTTGTGTGATGTGGAAGCAGAGGATCCCCTCAAGCGCACAAGAGACTATGTACTAAGCCAAAGCAGTGAATCCCTATTTGCCACAAATGTTCCTGTCAGGGACGACATTTCTCTAGTGCAACAGGGCACGGTATCTTCTGAAGCACACCGCATTCAAGGTCAGTACAATGCCCTGCCTGTCCAGCATCCAGTTTCTTCTTCCTTCATGGATTCCCAAAGCTTTGCACCTCAGCAAATGCAATATACTGATACTCAGGTAAACACCAATGTGACACCATACCACCAGACTGCAAACAACCGTCCAGTCTCACATCCATATGTCGCTAAACCTATGGACTTTAAGTTACCTCCTAGGGTGAATGCCTACGCAGCCCCTACGCTACCTACCTCTGTTAACCAGAACCCCACTAACAACGTAATCACCGCTACTCAGCCAGCAACTCAATATTTAAAGTCAGAGAGAACAGACATGTCAGAGTTTGCAAGGTACATGGTTCGCCGTGAGCTTACTAAGACTGGACTCACAAGGTTCGATGACCAACCTGAGAACTACAGAAGCTGGAAATGTGCCTTCATAACTGCAATTAGTGACCTTGGCATTACTGCAGCTGAAGAATTAGATTTGCTTATCCGGTGGCTTGGCCCACAGTCCACAGAACGTGCTAAAAGACTCAGATCCGTCCACATTTACAACCCCATAGCAGGCCTTACCGCTGCTTGGGAAAGACTGGAGAAAACCTATGGCAGTCCTGAAGCAATAGAGAATGCTCTGTTCAAACGGTTGCAAGGGTTTCCAAAGATATCTGGTAAGGATCATCAGAAATTTCAAGAACTTAGTGACCTACTCATGGAGCTCCTACTGGCTAAGGCGGACACTCTCCTACCGGGCCTCAGTTACCTGGACACTGCTCGTGGGGTAAACCCGATAGTCACCAAGTTGCCATATAATATTCAAGAAAGGTGGACCACAGTTGGGTCAAGATACAAAAATGAGAATAGAGTCTCCTTTCCTCCATTTTCCTACTTCTGTGAGTTTATCAAGAACATTGCAGAATCCAAGAATGACCCAAGCTTTTCCTATGGGGATCCCAGTATTCCTGGTTCACCTCCTATTAAGTATGACAGCTCACATTCTAACTACAGAAACCGCAGAGGCCCAGTTTCGGTGAAAAAGACTGATATTCTTCCTATACCTACATCAGCACCAGAAGAAAGCAGTTGCAACAACAACCAAGACGAAAAGGTAGAAAATCCTAACCGTCTGTGTCCTATTCACAAGAAGCCTCATCCCCTCAAGAAGTGTATTGGCTTCAGGAGGAAACCAATTCAGGAACGTAGAGAGCGTCTAAAGAAACTAGGGATATGTTTCAAATGTTGTTCCTCTACTGAACATGTTGCTAGAGACTGTAAAATTGCTATTAAGTGTATAGAGTGTGGCAGTGAGGACCATGTACAAGCTCTTCATCCATCCCAGCCTAGTGCCACACCACCTAGAGGTTCCCCTTCCCCAACTAAGCATGGCGGGGAGAACACAGATCAAGCAGCAAATACTACCACAGTATCTTCCTCATGTACAGAAGTCTGCGGAGAAGACCTTTGTGACAAGTCCTGTGCAAGGATATGCCTAGTCAATATATACCCCAAGGGCCAACCAGAAAGGGCTCTGAGGGTGTACGCCATCTTGGACGACCAGAGCAACCACTCACTTGCAAGGTCAGAACTCTTTGATCTGTTTAACTTAAAGGGTGATACTTATCCGTATACCTTGGGTACTTGTAGTGGCATATCAGAGGTTTCTGGAAGAAGGGCCAATGGTCTCGTAATAGCTTCTCTCAAGGGCAATCTGGAGATATCTTTGCCCACACTTGTTGAGTGCAACCAGATACCATCAAACAGAGAAGAGATACCCACACCAGAGGCGGCTTTCCAGCACCCTCATCTAAGGGCTATAGCCAGTGAAATACCATCCCTTGACAAAAATGCAGACATTCTACTTCTGCTAGGTAGAGACATTCTCAGACTGCACAAAATACGCCAGCAAATTAATGGACCACATGATGCACCATTTGCCCAGCGCCTCGATCTAGGATGGGTTATCATTGGCAACGTCTGCATAGGTAGGATGAAAAGGCCCTCCAATATTTCTTCATTTAAGACGCATATGTTATCAAATGGTCGCAGCACTTGTTTTCAACCATGTCCACATCACTACCAAGTGAAAGAGAAGATAAGCAACAGTAAGTGGCTGCATAATCACCGAGACAACGTGAATACTTTCCTGCCTGGGGACAACACCCTTGGATTAACAGTGTTCAATACAACAAGTGATGACAACAAGCTGGCACCGGCTATAGCTGATAAAGAATTTCTCAAACTTATGGACAAGGAATTCATTCAAGATGATTCCAACAGCTGGGTAGCACCTTTACCTTTCCGCTCCCCAAGATCAAAACTACCAAACAATCTGAAGCAAGCAGTTTCTAGATTTTCCTCTTTAAAACGTACCCTCAAGAGGAAACCAGAGATGGAGAAACACTTTGTAGGTTTCATGCAGAAGGTATTTGAGAGAGATCATGCAGAACCTGCACCTCCACTAAAGGAAGGAGAAGAATGCTGGTACCTTCCATCATTTGGCGTGTATCACCCTCGCAAACCTGACCAAATCAGGGTCGTGTTCGATTCTAGTGCTCAGTATGAAGGCGTCTCTCTCAACAACCTGCTCCTCACTGGTCCTAACCTAAACAACAGCCTCATAGGAGTCTTAATCCGTTTCAGACAGGAACCAGTTGCAGTGATGGCCGACATCCAACAGATGTTTCATTGCTTCATTGTTAAGGATGATGACAGAAACTATCTCAGGTTCCTATGGCATAAGGACAATGATGTCAACAATGAAGTCATAGATTACCGGATGAAGGTACATGTCTTTGGCAATAGCCCATCTCCTGCAGTAGCGATCTATGTTCTGAGAAGGACCGCCCAAGAAGGTGAGAAAGAGTATGGCTCTGATGCTCGTCAGTTTGTTGAGAGGAACTTCTATGTTGATGATGGTCTTAAATCCTTACCTGCAAGTGAAGAAGTGATCGATCTCCTCTCTAGAACACAGGAAATGCTGTCTGTAGCTAACCTCAGACTTCACAAGATCATCTCCAACAATATGGAGGTAATGAAGGCATTTCCCTCTGATGATCATGCAATCAACTTGAAGGATCTTGATCTCAGTTCTGATACTCCTCCTATGCAACGCAGCCTAGGATTGCTATGGAACACTGAACAAGACACATTCACATTCCAAGTGTCTTCTTGTGACAAACCTTTCACCAAACGAGGAGTTTTATCTGTTGTGAATAGCATTTATGATCCTCTTGGTTTCATTGCTCCCATCACCATTCAAGGCAAGCTACTACTAAGACAGCTTACCACTGAGAACATGGACTGGAACACTCCACTGCCTGCTGAGAAACAACTGAGGTCTGACTGTGGCACTAACTTCGTTGGAGCCTGCAAAGAACTGCAGTTAGACAACTTCTTATCCAACAATGGGTGCACTTGGACGTTTAACCCTCCACATTCATCCCATATGGGAGGTTCCTGGGAACGTATGATTGGGATCACACGCAGAATCCTTGACTCTATGTTGATGGACCACAAGTCGACACTGCTTACCCATGAGACGTTAATAACCTTTCTTGCTGAAGTGTCTGCGATAATCAATGCAAGGCCACTTGTCCCAGTATCTTCAGACCCTGAATCTCCAATTATCTTAACCCCAGCAACGCTTCTTACTCAGAAAATTGGTACTGCTGATACCTCTCCACGTACCTTAGATCACAGTGACATTTACAGACGCCAATGGAAACAAGTTCAACACCTGTCCAATGTGTTCTGGCACCGCTGGAAAACAGAGTACCTCCACATGCTACAGAGCCGTCACAAATGGCAGACCTCAAAACCTAATCTCCAGGTGGGTGACCTCGTCCTTCTAAGGGATAAAGAAGTCCATCGGAATGAATGGCCTATGGGTCTCATCACTAAAGTTGTCCCTAGTGATGATGGGAAGACTCGGAAAGTGGAGGTCAAGGTAACCAAGGAAGGCTCAGTGCGAGGTTTCTTCCGCCCAATTAATGAACTGGTGCTTCTTCTTCCAAGAGGAGACGTCACATAAAAGAAGATAAGGACACCATTCACAGCTCATGGCGGGGAGCTTCCTTCCATGAACTAAAAAAGTGTACTTGTGGATTACAGTGTGGGTCGGTGGAGGTGTTGGCAAATTGCGGCTTCCCGATCTGAAGATTGGTTTATTTGGACTAACTGTTGATTGTGCATGTTTCTTTTTTGTTTTTCAGGTTTGAAGAGGACCTTATGGACATCTCAGGACATTTAATGTTTGTTTTCATTGAAATCTAAAGATTTCAGGCGGGGAGTGTCATGTCCCAGGACTTGGTTTAATTCACTGACATGTATCTGTGATACTGTTTGTCTTTGTAGTTTGTCCCTTCTCTCTCTCTGTATCCTTAGCTGTGATGCTGTAGCTCCTCCTCTCTGTCTCTCAGTTTAGTTTCACTTCTTTGTAAGCAACATGTCTGCTCAGTTCCTGGTATTTCATCATTTTTCACCTACTGCTGTATGAGGTTCTACAAGATTTACCTGGATTAAAGCATCTGGAATCTTATCTACGCCTCCTCAGTTGAGTTGAACACTATCTGATAAATATCTTGGTGTAAATTGCTGGTTAGCATAGAGACTACAGGACACTCTCACAACCTCACACTTGCAGCCAAGCTATTGAGTCAGAACAACAGCCTCGTCCTGTACATGTCTACAGTATGTGACAAGGCTACAATTACATCACACGGTCACTATAAACAGACAGCGTATAATATAAACAGGTGCCATAGCCCATGTTTATAGCGCCCCATTTACACACACTATAAAGTTCCACAGCAGCCCCTGCACACAGTATTACACAGTGTTATGGCCTCCACCGGCCACTGCACACTGGATTATGCCTCTCAGCGGCCCCTGCACACGGTATTATGCTCCATAGTGGCCCCTGCTCACGGTATTATGCCCCGCATTGGCCACTGCACACGGTATTATGTTCCGCAGCAACTCCTGCACACATTTTTATGCCCCATATTGGCCCCTGCACTGGTATTATGCTCCATAGTGACCCCTGCACTTGTATTATGCTCTATAGTGGCCCCAGCACACGGTATTATGCTCCATAGTGGCCCCTGCACTGGTATTATCCTCCATAGTGGCCCTTGCACTGGTATTATGCTCCATAGTGGCCCCTGCACTTGTATTATGCTCTATAGTGGCCCCTGCACTCGGTATTATGCTCCAGAGTGGCCCCTGCACTTGTATTATGCTCCAGAGTGGCCCCTGCACAGGGTATTATGCTCTACAGTGGTCCCTGCACAGGGTATTATGCCCCATAGTGGCCGACCCATGAACTATTATTATACTCTGGGGTCTTTTCAGACCCCAGAGTATAATGATTGGAGACCCAGGGGAGAATACAAACATAAAAATCAGAGTTACTTACCTATCCTGGACACCGGTGCACTCCTTGCAGCTTTCGGCCCTGTTTAATTGCGCACACACGTCACGTGATCAGGCCGGCGACGCGACCTGATGACGTCACCGCAGGCCTCAAGCCTGCTCGGAGTTACATCGGATCGCAGGAGGTGAGTAACACTGTTTTTTATGTTCCCTCACCAACCCTAGGCCTCCGATTATTATACTCCGGGGTCTGAATAGCCCATGTTTATAGCGCCCCATTTACACACACTATAAAGTTCCACAGCAGCCCCTGCACACAGTATTACACAGTGTTATGGCCCCCACCGGCCACTGCACACTGGATTATGCCTCTCAGCGGCCCCTGCACACGGTATTATGCTCCATAGTGGCCCCTGCTCACGGTATTATGCCCCGCATTGGCCACTGCACACGGTATTATGTTCCGCAGCAACTCCTGCACACAGTTTTATGCCCCATATTGGCCCGTGCACTGGTATTATGCTCCATAGTGACCCCTGCACTTGTATTATGCTCTATAGTGGCCCCAGCACACGGTATTATGCTCCATAGTGGCCCCTGCACTGGTATTATGCTCCAGAGTGGCCCCTGCACACGGTATTATGCTCCATAGTGGCCCCTGCACTGGTATTATCCTCCATAGTGGCCCTTGCACTGGTATTATGCTCCATAGTGGCCCCTGCACTTGTATTATGCTCTATAGTGGCCCCTGCACTCGGTATTATGCTCCAGAGTGGCCCCTGCACTTGTATTATGCTCCAGAGTGGCCCCTGCACAGGGTATTATGCTCTACAGTGGTCCCTGCACAGGGTATTATGCCCCATAGTGGCCGACCCATGAACTATTATTATACTCTGGGGTCTTTTCAGACCCCAGAGTATAATGATTGGAGACCCAGGGGAGAATACAAACATAAAAATCAGAGTTACTTACCTATCCTGAACACCGGTGCACTCCTTGCAGCTTTCGGCCCTGTTTAATTGCGCACACACGTCACGTGATCAGGCCGGCGACGCGACCTGATGACGTCACCGCAGGCCTCAAGCCTGCTCGGAGTTACATCGGATCGCAGGAGGTGAGTAACACTGTTTTTTATGTTCCCTCACCAACCCTAGGCCTCCGATTATTATACTCCGGGGTCTGAATAGACCCCGGAGTATAATAATAGTAGTATTTGCGGCCCGCGGCCTAACTTACCGATGCCCGCGGCCGCTCACAGCGGCATCCGCTTCCCTTTCTGCGGCCCATAGCAGAAGGGGAAGCGGGGGCGGCCACGAGCAGACGCGGGTGGGTAAATAAATAGGCCCTGACCTGCCAGGGATGCTCCAACAGGTTACGGCCTATTTATATAGATAAAAAAAAAGCTATACTCACCTGCGATGCCTTGATGCAGCCGCCGCCTCCTCCTCTTGTCCGCGACGTCTGTGTCTCAGCGTAGGCGGCGTGATGACGTCATTGTATCGCCGCCTGCGCTGAGATGCGACGTCTTGTAAACCAGCCCAGGACAGGCCGCGCTCAGTTCTGTTTTTTTTTTTTTTTTTTTAAAGCGGCCTGTCCTGGGCTGGTTTACATAAAATAGTAAAATGCCGCCCCCCGGACAGTGCCGCCCGAGGCGGCTGCCTCACCTCGCCTCATTAGCGGTGCGCCCCTGCTTCCAGACCAACCGTCTGTGCAGTAGTCTCAGATCTGCACAAGGGCATATGTTCTGGTGGATTCCACAGTTTTCACATTAAGCCTACTGTAGATAGAAGAATGCTTAATGATGTCATTTCATTCACTGCAGAGAGGAAACAGAATTGGTTGCTATATTATCTTTTTATATCAGTAGGACAGTCTAGTTGGGGCTTTAAAGGGGTTTTCTAAGGCTGAGTAATTGATGACCTATGCAATCATCAATTAAAAATAGGAAAGGGATCAGCACCTGTTCATGTAACGTGAGTGCTGCAGCCTCTTCAGTACTTACCAAGCACAGCTCCATAGTGACTGTGCTTGGTATCACAGCTCAGCCCATTCACTTGAATGGGACTGAGCTGTGATCAGGCCATGTGATCAATGAACATAATGTCACATGTCCTGTGAAGTAGAAGCAGCACTCAGAGAGGGCCACTGCCTCTTTAACCAGCTGAACCACAGGGGGACAAGGTGTCAGACCCCCAACAGATCTCCAATTGATGAAATTTCTAAGGATAGGTCAGCAATTAAAAAAAAAAAGGAAAGCCCTGGAAAACCCCTTGAAGCTAAGCCACACATGGCGTCCTGCAGCAAAAAAGCTCTGCTGGAAAAACCACGACAGCAACGCATTGCAGTTCTTCCTGCAGCGCTTTTGATAGAAAGTTCACAGAGGTTTCTTCTGTGAACTTTCTGCTTCCATTATACCTATAGGGAAACCACCAGTATTTCCGTAGGTATAATTAACATGCAGCAATTTCCAAAACCACAACGGTTTTGGAAATCGCCGCATGTTTGCAACACGTATATTAATGCAAAGTGGGGATAGGAATTACTAGAATCCCATCCACTTTGTTGTGACTGTAAAACGCCGCTTTTTTTTCCACGGCGTTTACGCCGCAGGTGAACCACGGCGTTTACACCACGTGGGGCCCCAGCCTTAAGGACAGAGAAGTGCCCCGACTATGGCTCTTGAAATGTGGTGACACAAGTCCCCACTGACCTACACTTCCTGCACCTGAATTCCTTAAATACTCCAGGATTAAGAGGCCAGAGTCACCTAACTACTACTACTTTATCCATAGGACAGATGATAATGAATCCCGGTTCCCGGTCCTGAGAACGGGGTTGTTTTTCTCACCACAGTGAATTTAGTCTGACTGAATCCAGGTTGAATGTAGCCGTGCCCTGCTGGATAGGAAGCATCTTTTACTTTAATGGGAGTAACTGAGATAGCCGAAGTCCTGTACTTCACTATCTCAGGCACTTCCATTCAAGTTAATGGGTGCACGGTCGCCCCCCGTCCAGCTGGGCACGGCTACATTCAGCCTGGATTCAGTTAGAAGAAAAACCCCCCGATTCTGAGGGCTCGATCCTATGGATAATAGATAACTATTCTTCATGGCATAACCCCTTTAAAAAGGTTATCCACCTTCTAATATTCTAGGCTACACTCACACGACAGTGCCCAGCTCAGTGCACACCCTAAGAAAATCTGTTTTCAAGGATCCCTCATTTACATGAGTCTATTGAGGGATCCATAAAATCACCAAAAATAGCCTGTTCTATTTCTTTCTTGGATCATTCACACAGACGGTTAAAACAATGGTCATGCGAATAGATCCACTAAAATCTATCGGACCGTGTGCTGTTAATACAACAGCCAGCACACAGCCTTGGAATCCTGTTGTGTGAATGAGCCCTTAGATCTGTGGAAGTTTGACAACCTGGATCCCTGCAGATCAGCTGCACCAGGACAGTAATGATTACATACCAGGAGCCACACTGCTCACTCACTGTACAAAGTGCAGCTGCGGCTTTTGGTACTGTAGTGCTGCCTCATAGACTTCAATGGGACAGCACTGCAGTACCTAAAGCCACCACTACACTTTATACGGCTAGTGAGCAGCGTGGCTCCTGGTATGGTAACATTACTGAGAGCCATGCTATTCCAATGCAGCTGATCTTCAGGGGGTCCTGCGTGTTGGTACCCTGCAGGTGGTATAACAATATTAGAATGTGGATAATCCCTTTAAAGGGGTTGTCCAGGCAAAAATTTATTTTTTAATTAGAGTGGGAGAGGTGAAAAAAAAACGAAAAAAAAAAAAACACATTCACCTGTCCCCGATGCTCGTGTGTCCCCCAGTCCTGCAGCTCTGTTGGCGCATGTCCCCACCACACATGACTGCTAAGGCCAATCCGCAGCCACGTAGGCCACTGTAGGCCGCTGATTGACCTAAGTAGTCACGTGACGGCCTCAGCGGAAGGGAGCCGGGACGTCATAGCCAGAAGACAGCCAAGTAGTAGGATCGGACTGCACTGGGAGGACACTGCAGCATCAGGGACAGGTGAGTAGGGTATTTTTTTGTTGTTTTTCACCTCCCCTGGCATAAATAAAAAAATAAATTAACAACATATTGACAAAATTATATTGTATTGGGGGTTGGTTAAAAAGGTTATATCTGCCATATAAATAAATAAGCCCTGTTAAATCAGCCCCATAGTATATACACTGTATGAATAGGATGCATGACATTAAATAGGATGCATGACATTTTTTTTTTTTAACATCATGCATCCTATTTGTACAGTGTAAATACTATTTATTTATTTTTCTTACTTATATAGCGCCATCATATTCTGCAGCGCTTTACAGACATTGACAGTCACTGTCCCATAAAGGGCTCACAATCTACATATGACTGTCAATGTCTGTAAAGTGCTGCGGAATATGATGGCGCTATATAAGTAAGCAGAATAAATAAATAAATAAATGGAGCTGATATAACAAAGCTTGTGTGCTAAAGAAAAAGTGATGTACAAGCCATTAAAAAAGTAACAATTATTTTGCGCAAGTGAAAATTTTTGCAAAAAAAAGAGACTTTTTGAGTTTTTCACCATTTTTCTGGCCCTGTTATTTTATCATTTACTTCAGTTTTCTAGTGTTAATGATGCAGAGATCTACATCAGCAAGGAGCTGGTGTGGAGTTCTGTTTAGGTGCACGGACTCCGGAAGACGCGACTAATTTATGTGTGCACCTCAATATAAATTAGGCGCAAAACTCCGGCAGGTGGAAAACATTGTTTTTGATGAATAAGCCGTGACTCCCGTCATGTGGATCATCGTGTCGCCTTGTAACCCCTTCACTCATGTTAGTGAATGGAGTCGCATTGCAACCTGAGGGTCCCAATGTGACTCCATGCACTAACGTGTGAAAGAGTCCCAAGGTTTACACGGCGATCTTTGGTTCCATGACGGAAGTTGTAGTGTAGCCATAGCCTTATGCTAGGTTCACATCTGCGGCAAGCTTTCTGTCATACAGGTCCGCCACGGGACCCGAATGACTGAGAGGCGGACTGTTAACATGGCGGTTACACACAGACACCGGCAGACCCCATTGACTATAATGAGGTCCGCCGGTGTCCGCCATATTCAAACTGAAAGTGACGGACAGAAAAGTCCTCAGCGGTTTCTGCAACTTAGGTATTGTCATGCTGGAGCCCTAGAGCAGGCACCAGTATAACAATACAGTGGGATATTCTTTTTTTTTGGGGGGACTATAACTCTCAACAGATCCAGATCATCTAGAGATGCTGGGGGTTGTAGTTCTCACAGGGGTCAGTGAAGCTGAAAGATTTGGGGCAAAATAGGGGGGAAAGTTGTTTTGTGTGTGTGGTAACTAAAACTTACCTTCACACTGTTGTTCTGGGCTCCTCTGCTGAATCCCGCCGCCGCGCACAGCGTTATGACGTCATTGGTGCGTGCAGCAATGCGCTGCAATTTGATTGGCTCCAGCTGCTGTCAATCAGGATGCAGGCTTCAGGAGGCGGGCCCATGACAAGGTAGGGACAGTCTCCCGCCGCTGCGCTCCGCCGGCAGCGGCCATCTTTATGGTAATAAAGTCCGGCCCCTGACCATTACTAATCCACATTTTGTCAATGTAATTGCATTGGTCAGGGGCCTGAGGGCCCCTGACCATCCAGCTTGGGCCCCTGACCAATGCATTTACATTGGTAAAATGTGGACTAATAGTCGGGGCTCAGGGCCCACCGGGGGATTCACCGGTTCCCCGGTGGGCCAGTCCGACCCTGAGTACAGCCATGAGTCTTCTTGGGAATGATGCAACAAGTTTTTCACATCTGGATTTGGGGATCCTCTGCCATTCTTCCTTGCAGATCCTCTCCAATTCCATCATGTTGGATGGTGAACGTTGGTGGAGCCATTTTCAGGTCTCTCCAGAGATGCTCAATTGGGTTGAGGTCAGGGCTCTGGCTGGGCTAGTCAAGAATGGTCACAGAGTTGTTCCGAAGCCACTCCTTTGTTATTTTAGCTGTGTGCTTAGGGTTATTGTCTTGTTGGAAGGTGAACCTCCGGCCCAGTCTGAGGTCCAGAGCACTCTGGAAGAGATTTTCTTCCAGGATATCTCTGTACTTGGCCGCATTCATCTTTCCTTCAATTGCAACCAGTCATCCTGTCCCCCATAGCATGATGCTGCCACCACCATGTTTCACTCTTGGGATTGTATTAGGCAGGTGATGAGCAATGCCTGGTTTTCTCCACACATACCGCTTAGAATTAACGCCAAAAAGTTCAATCTTTGTCTCATCAGACCAGAGAATCTTATTTCTCATAGTCTGGGAGTCCTTCATGTGTTTTTTGGCAATCTCTATGCGGGCTTTCATATGTCTTGCACTGAGGAGAGGCTTCCTTTGGGCCACTCTGCCATAAAGCCCTGACTGGTAGAGGGCTGCAGTGATAGTTGACTTTGTGAAACTTTCTCCCATCTCCCTACTGCATCTCTGGAGCTCAGCCACAGTGATCTTTGGGTTCTTCTTTACCTCTCTCACCAAGGCTATTCTCCCACGATTGCTCAGTTTGGCAGGACGGCCAGGTCTAGGAAGAGTTCTGGTCGTCCCAAACTTCTTCCATTTAAGGATTATGTAGGCCACTGTGCTCTTAGGAACCTTGAGTGCTGCAGAAATTCTTTTGTAACCTTGGCCAGATCTGTGCCTTGCCACAATTCTGTCTCTGAGCTCCTTTGGCAGTTCCTTTGACCTCATGATTCTCATTTGCTCTGACATGCACTGTGAGCTGTGAGGTCTTATATAGACAGGTGTGTGCCTTTCCTAATCAAGTCCAATCAGTTTAATTAAACACAGCTGGACTCCAATGAAGGAGTAGAACCATCTCAAGGAGGATCAGAAGGAAATGGACAGCATGTGAGTTAAATATGAGTGTCACAGCAAAGGGTCTGAATACTTATGACCATGTGATATTTCAGTTTTTCTTTTTTAATAAATTTGCAAGATGGGGTGCTGAGTTTATATTAATGAGAAATAAAATTAACTTTTTTGCTTTTAGCAAATGGCTGCAATGAAACAAAGAGAAAAATTTAAAGGGGTCTGAATACTTTCCGTACCCACTGTAGGTCATTGGCAGGAACCCTAAGAAGCTCCTGTGAGTTTTGCTTTTTGCTTCACAGGCCAGTGGCAGTCTCCCATTGAAGTAAATTGGACTGAGATGCAATACTAAGCACAACCACTATACAATGCATCTCTGATGTCATTAATATGATGATATAATCGGTGATGTCATCAATTACGCTATTAGTATGATGATGCCGAAGATATGGTTGTCTCCAGACACCCAGGAGTGGACATTGATGTTCAGTGCAAACAATCATTCTACGTACAGCTGAACTGATGCAAGATTGGACGTACAGGGCAAAACCTTTTATTGGGGACTCTCAGAATAGAAAATACAGATTACATGTTTCAGGGTTTCAAGATTGCTTTATGAAACCAAGGCATATCTCCACTTCAAATCGAATACCACTGGTAAGCTGGGCACTGCAACAAGAGGTTGGACACCTGGGCAGCAGCACCATTACTTCACACTTACAATATTGTTGTGCCTATCTTTAGCACAAACATGAAAGGTGAACCTTCTGAATATAGCTTAAAGCCTAACTAAACTTTCTGATGACTTGTGATTTTCTGGCAGTATTTGAGTCAATAATACATTTTGTAATATACTTTAATAACAAATTTTGGCTTCTTTCTGTGAAATCCTGCATCTCATAATTGTTTCCATTGATTCTGTATTGAAAGCTGTCCTGATTCTCACTGTGTATGGAGTAAGGACTTGTGTAAAATGAAGATTTCATATAAAATTGTGTTTATATGAAAGAGGAGATTCTCATCTTTCATATGACACTAAGATTGTAGTAAATATCCCATTCCTGACCATGTTTTCAATCAGCGATATCCCCCACTTTCAAGTTTTTTATCCTATATATAATAAATTTGATGTCCTCAATAATGCCATAAATATGATGATCTCATCAATGACGTCATAAATATGATGATCTCAAAGATTATGTCATTAATATGATGGTAAAAAAATCTATAAAAAAAAAGGAAAAAAGGGATAACGATGAAAGCGCCCACACTGGGTAAGATGTAGACAATTTATTTTAAAAAAATTAATAAAAAATTTATACAAGTAAATAGCTATGCGTTTTGGGTGTGATCCACACCCTTTTTCAAGCCAGTGAAAAAGTTCAATTAATTACTCTTGCAGGAAGTTGAGTACCACTGATTTCACAAAAATATCAGGGAACTTGTCAGTTTTAGAGAAATCAATGGGGTTGTACTGCCTGTCAGCAGCATTAAAATCAATGGGGCTGTTCTGCCTGTCAGCAACATTAAAATTAATGGGGCTGTACTGCCTGTCAGTGGAATTAAAATCAATGGGGCTGTACTAGTGTCAGATTCATGTACTGTAGCAATTGGCCTATGGGGACTAAGCCTTTCTGCTTTCTATTTTCTCTCTCTCCTATGATTCTCATCATGTTTAATGGTCACCTTTATAACCAGACAGTCTTACCTCTTATTCAACAAAAACTGCCCTTAGTGCTTGGTGCATGGAATGGAAAGTTCGCCAACAAGTTTTCGTTTAATTTGAATTTGAAGTATATACAGTCATGGCCGTAAGTGTTGGCACCCCTGAAGTTTTTCCAGAAAATGAATTATTTCATCCAGGAAATTATTGCAATTACGCATGTTTTGTTCTACATATGTTTATTTCCTTTGAGTGTATTGGAACAACACAAAAAAACAGAGAAAAAAAGGCAAATTGGACATAATTTCACACAAAAATATAAAAATGGGCTGGATAAAATTGTTGGCACCTTTTAAAAATTGTGGGTAAATAACTTTGTTTCAAGCATGGGATGTTCATTCACACTCACCTGTGGTGAATAACAGGTGTGGGCAATATAAAAGTCATACCTGAAACCAGAAAAAAGGAGAGAAATTGACTCAATCTTTGCATTGTGTGTCTGCTGTTCCACACTAAGTATGGAGAACAAAAAGATGAGAAGAGAATTGCCTGAGGACTTGAGAATTGTGGAAAAATATCAAAAATTCAAGGTTACAAGTCCATCTTGATGCTCCTCTGTCCATGGTGTACAACATAATCAAAAAGTTTACAACCCATGGCACTGTAGCTAATCTCCCTGAACGAAAGAGAAAAATTGATGAAAGGTTACAACGCAGGATAGTCTGGATGGTGTATAAGCAGTCCCAATCAAGTTCAGGAGAAATTCCAGCTGTCCTGCAGGCTCCGGGTGCATCAGTGTCAGCACAAACTATCCATTGTCATTTGAATGAAATGAAACCCTATGGCAGGAAACCCCGGAGGACCCCACTGCAGACACAGAATGTATGTAAGTAAGCCAAAATCCTTTTGGCATAACTTCTTGTGGACAGTTGAGACCAAGACAGAGCTTTTGGTAAAGCACATCATTCTACTGTTTACCAAAAATGGAGGCTTACAAAGAAAAGAACACAGGACCAACAGTTAAATATGGTGGAGGGTCAAAGATGTTTTGGGATTGTTTTGCTGCCTCTGGCACTGGGTGATTTGACTGTGTGCAAGGCATCATGAAATGTGAAGATTACCAAAGGATTTTGGGTCTCAATGTAGGGCCCAGTGTCAGAAAGCTGGGTTTCCATCCTAGGTCATGGGTCTTCCAGCAGTACAATGACCCAAAACATACTTCAAAAAGCAGCCAAAAATGGATGGAAACAAAGTGCTGGAGAGTTCTATAGTGGCCAGCAATGAGTCTGGATCTAAATCCCATTGAACACCTGTGGAGAGATCTTAAAGTTGCTGTTGGGAGAAGAGAAGGCACCCTTCAAATATGAGAGACCTGGAGCAGTATGCAAAAGAAGAGTGGTCCAAAATTCCAGTTGAGAGGTGTAAGAAGCTTTTTAATGATTGTAGGAAGCGATTGATTTCAGTTATCTTTTCGAAAGGGTGTGCAACCAAATATTGAGCTGAGGGTGCCAGTGATTTTGTGCAGCCCATTTTTGGAGTTTTGCATGAAATTATATCATTTTTAGCTATTTTTCTGTTTTTTGAGTTGTTCCAATATACAGTATATTTGTATAACAAAACATGTGTAATTGCAATAATTTTCTGGTAGAAATACTTCATTTTCTGGAAAAATTTTAGGGGTGCCAACACTTACAGCCATGACTGTATTTATGTACAGTCATGGCCAAAAGTTTTGAGAATGATACAAATATTAATTTTTACAAAGTCTACTGCTTCAGTTTTTCTAATGGCAATTTGCATATACTCCAGAATGTTATAAAGAGTGATCAGCTTAACAGCAATTACTTGCAAAGTCAATATTTGCCTAGAAAATGAACTTTATCCCCCAAAACACATTTCAACATCATTGCAGCCCTGCCTTAAAAGGACCACCTAACATCGTTTCAGTGATTGCTCCATTAACACAGGTGTGGGTGTTGATGAGGACAGGGCTGGAGATCAATCTGTCATGATTAAGTAAGAATGACACCACTGAACACTTTAAAAGGAGGCTGGTGCTTGCCATCATTGATTCTCTTCTGTTAACCATGGTTATCTCTAAAGAAACACGTGCAGTCATCATTGCACTGCACAAAAATGGCCTAACTGGGAAGAGTATTGCAGCTATAAAGATTGCACCTCAGTCAACAATCTATCGCATCATCAAGAACTTCAAGGAGAGAGGTTCCATTGGTGCCAAAAAGGCTCCAGGGCGCCCAAGAAAGACCAGCAAGCGGCAGGACCGTCTCTTAAAAGTGTTTCAGCTGCGGGATCGGGCTACCAGCAGTGCAGAGCTTGCTGAGGAATGGCAGCAGGCAGGTGTGAGTGCATCTGCACGCACTGTGAGGCGGAGACTCTTGGAGCAAGGCCTGGTCTCAAGGAGGGCAGCAAAGAAGCCACTTCTCTCCAGAAAAAACATCAGGGACAGACTGATATTCTGCAAAAGGTACAGGGAGTGGACTGCTGAGGACTGGGCTAAAGTCATTTTCTCTGATGAATCCCCTTTTCGATTGTTTGGAACATCTGGAAAACAGCTTATTCGGAGAAGAAGAGGTGAGCGCTACCACCAGTCTTGTCTCATGCCAACTGTAAAGCATCCTGAAACCATTCATGTGTGGGGTTGCTTCTCAGCCAAGGGAATCGGCTCTCTCACAGTCTTGCCTAAAAACACAGCCATGAATAAAGAATGGTACCAGAATGTCCTCGAAGAGCAACTTCTCCCAACCGTCCAAGAGCAGTTTGGCGCTCAACAATGCCTTTTCCAGCATGATGGAGCACCTTGCCATAAAGCAAAGGTGATAACTAAATGGCTCAGGGAAAAAAACATAGAGATTTTGGGTCCATGGCCTGGAAACTCCCCAGATCTTAATCCCATTGAGAACTTGTGGTCAATCATCAAGAGACGGGTGGACAAACAAAAACCAACAAATTCAGACAAAATTAAAGCATTGATTCTGCAAGAATGGACTGCTATCAGTCAGGATTTGGTCCAGAAGTTGATTGAGAGCATGCCAGGGAGAATTGCAGAGGTCCTGAAGAAGAAGGGTCAACACTGCAAATATTGACTTGCTGCATTAACTCATTCTAACTGTCAATATAAGCTTCTGTTACTCATAATATGAATGCAATTATATTTCTGTATGTGATAAAAACATCTGACAAACGCACATAAAAACCAGAGGGCAGCAGATCATGTGAAAATATAATATTTGTGTCATTCTCAAAACTTTTGGCCATGACTGTATATTCCAGTATAGCCTTTTTTTTCTTTTTTTTGTTACCTGACACCAACAAGTTTTGTAGGTGTCAGAAAAAGTAGGGGTATGGTATTGTTTATAAATATGGTGTACATAATGTACAGGGGGCGCTATTGCAGAACCATGTTTTGAAGTGCTTTCTGTTATTTTGTCAGTAAGTGACAGGAAGGTTTAACTGAGGTCCGTATTGTGAGCAGTCCTATATCCTCTACTGCACATTACTATATATAAGGTATTATATTCACCTTGCAGCCCTGTAACCTCCATAAAAGTCATCACAGCCCCCCCTGCTTTTATCCAATCACAGGGCTCCTCACTGACATCTCATGTTTTATCTTACAGTTAATTCTTTATATATCAGACTTGTTCTATATTTCCCAACTCAGGGCTATGAAAGAGAAAGGGCATTAAAAGGGTTTCCAAGGTTTAAAACACATACTATTGTCAGTGGCATATGCAAATGAGTTTGACCTTTACTGCATATGCAAATTAGATTGACCTGTTACATTGGAATTCCATCACCATTATGACATCACCAAGACATGATGACATCACAATGATGGCAAGTGCATAAATAGACCTGACACTACAGTCATGGCCAAAAGTTTTGAGAATTACACAAATATTCTATTTTCACATGATCTGCTGCCCTCTGGTTTTTATGTGTGTTTGTCAGATGTTTTTATCACATACAGAAATATAATTGCATACATATTATGAGTAACAGAAGCTTATATTGACAGTTAGAATGAGTTAATGCAGCAAGTCAATATTTGTAGTGTTGACCCTTCTTCTTCAGGACCTCTGCAATTCTCCCTGGCATGCTCTCAATCAACTTCTGGACCAAATCCTGACTGATAGCAGTCCATTCTTGCAGAATCAATGCTTTAATTTTGTCTGAATTTGTTGGTTTTTGTTTGTCCACCCGTCTCTTGATGATTGACCACAAGTTCTCAATGGGATTAAGATCTGGGGAGTTTCCAGGCCATGGACCCAAAATCTCTATGTTTTGTTCCCTGAGCCATTTAGTTATCACCTTTGCTTTATGGCAAGGTGCTCCATCATGCTGGAAAAGGCATTGTTGAGCGCCAAACTGCTCTTGGACGGTTGGGAGAAGTTGCTCTTGGAGGACATTCTGGTACCATTCTTTATTCATGGCTGTGTTTTTAGGCAAGACTGTGAGAGAGCCGATTCCCTTGGCTGAGAAGCAACCCCACACATGAATGGTTTCAGGATGCTTTACAGTTGGCATGAGACAAGACTGGTGGTAGCGCTCACCTCTTCTTCTCCAAATAAGCTGTTTTCCAGATGTTCCAAACAATGGAAAAGGGGATTCATCAGAGAAAATGACTTTACCCCAGTCCTCAGCAGTCCACTCCCTGTACCTTTTGCAGAATATCAGTCTGTCCCTGATGTTTTTTCTGGAGAGAAGTGGCTTCTTTGCTGCCCTCCTTGAGACCAGGCCTTGCTCCAAGAGTCTCCGCCTCACAGTGCGTGCAGATGCACTCACACCTGCCTGCTGCCATTCCTCAGCAAGCTCTGCACTGCTGGTAGTCCGATCCCGCAGCTGAAACACTTTTAAGAGACGGTCCTGCCGCTTGCTGGTCTTTCTTGGGCGCCCTGGAGCCTTTTTGGCACCAATGGAACCTCTCTCCTTGAAGTTCTTGATGATGCGATAGATTGTTGACTGAGGTGCAATCTTTATAGCTGCAATACTCTTCCCAGTTAGGCCATTTTTGTGCAGTGCAATGATGACTGCACGTGTTTCTTTAGAGATAACCATGGTTAACAGAAGAGAAACAATGATGGCAAGCACCAGCCTCCTTTTAAAGTGTCCAGTGGTGTCATTCTTACTTAATCATGACAGATTGATCTCCAGCCCTGTCCTCATCAACACCCACACCTGTGTTAATGGAGCAATCACTGAAACGATGTTAAGTGGTCCTTTTAAGGCAGGGCTGCAATGATGTTGAAATGTGTTTTGGGGGATAAAGTTCATTTTCTAGGCAAATATTGACTTTGCAAGTAATTGCTGTTAAGCTGATCACTCTTTATAACATTCTGGAGTATATGCAAATTGCCATTAGAAAAACTGAAGCAGTAGACTTTGTAAAAATTTATATTTGTATCATTCTCAAAACTTTTGGCCATGACTGTACAGTAGTTGTTCAGAGGATGGCGAAAGACGAAGATGTCCATGCTGAGAAGAGGACTCCACCAGGTATGTACAGTATGGAAAATTTACCACATAACTATAGGGGGTGTCCATGCTGGAGAGAATTTAGGATTCAGTGTACTGTAGATGGATCTAACCTTCCTATATGATCACATAACACAGCGCCCCCCAGCGCTCCCCCTTGTACTTGTGCATAGAGTGAGTGCCTTATTTATTATAATAGTAATACTTGGGTAAAGATTAAAGATGGGTGAACCCCAGAAGATTTGTTTCCTCCTGTGTTCAATGAAGCAAATCCTCGGTTTGTTTCAGTCTGAACTTGGTTAGATAGAACCGGAAGGGAAATTGTTATACTCTGGAGTCTCTTCAGAACCCCAGAGTATAATAGGTGGAGGCCCAGTAGAGATGAAAAAAAACATTTATACTCATCTTACGTTACCTCTTCTGGGCCATCTTGTAGCATCTGGCTCTCTTTGCTCACCTCCTCACGGTGCCTGGCGCTATTCCCCAACTCCATACACTTGGAGTCACCATTGGGCCTTAGCGGTGGCATGGTCACACCAAGTGACCCCAGTTGCATTACGTCACAGAAAAGCGCCAGGCACCAGCTCTGGCGCTCTTCTGTGACGTCATCCACCGGAGAAGGAATACACAGATCACTGGACGGCGCAAGGAGGCCCAGGAGAGGTAACGGAATGTCAGCGTAAATATTTTTCTATTTTTTTGTCACCTCCCCTGGGCCTACAGCTATTATAGTCTGGGTTCTGAAGAGACCCCATAGTACAACAATTTACTGGCGGCGGCCATTTTAGTTTGTCAGAGACAAATTCCAAATTGTTCGATTTTGTTAACAAACAAACAATTTAGAATATTCTGGTCGAACCCAACTCTGTGTGAGTCGATTTGCCCATCTCTATCTAGTAATGATGAAATCACATGTGCAGTTTTTGGTGGGTTTTTTGAGCCAAATCCAGTATCCAGCAGATAGGAGAAGTATATGTCCTTCCTTTATCTTTCCCATTCCACTCCTGACTTTGACTCAAAAAGACTTCATCAGAACAGGATGTGTGATTGTAACCTAAAACGGTAATTTTAAAAGCTCCTCAACGGATCTATCTCCACAGAGGGAAAGACGCAAATTCTACTAGAGGTTCTAAAATTTACAGAGACTTCAACAAGTGACCGGGGACATGACAATTATTTTGAAAGTTTTTAAATGTACACGTAAAAGAAGGGTGAGATTTATTAAGCTACTTTGTAAACCAAAAAATAATAAATTTTTTGGTGAGACTCATAATAATGTGGTCCTTCCCCTGCTGATAAGCCCCACCCAGCTGGCTCCACCCATGCTTTAGAAATGTGGCAAGCAGGAATTTTAATTGGAAAAAAGTTGCAAATTTTTGCGCAAATGAGATGTTCGCCAAAGCTCGTGCCTTTTTCCCACCAAAATCCTGGCGCTTTATATATAAGAAAATATTAGGGACTGATGAGTTTTTCTATCTAATAGGGCAACTTGAGACATGGCAGATTTATCACAGATTTCCAGTGTGGATTGTGAACTCATTTCTGGTATAATACATGAAGGTGGTGGTTAGTAAATATAAGATTTATGTTCAGTCCACCAAGAAATATTTTTAATAGGTAAAGACAACAACCCCCTGACATGTGATGTCACTTCCTGTGGGCAGTTTCATTGGGAAGTCATGCACCTCACCTTCCTGTGACTGGTCTCAGTTGGCACTCATGTGGCCTCACTTTCCATTGCTCTTCATGCCCTTGTATTGTGAATGACATATCTGTATGATGGTGATGGCTTCATGTTTTACAATCACTCACTTTCTGTATATCACTTTATTTCAGCCTCTCCATTAGCACATGGACAGAGCCACCTCCTCCACAGGCATTTAGAGGTAAGCGTTATACCCAACATTTATCATTCCTATCATCATTTATAAATCGATTTTATATTATTATTTTAGATTTTGTGTCTTAATAACTAAACGCAGGGGTTTGGCCAGATATCCTACAATAAACAATGTCTTTCCATAGGATCTATAGGGGGATGTGAGCCCCCAGGAGACTAGGGGTGGGAAGGGGTGACATTATCAGGGTCCTGTTTTATCAGTAATTATAGATGTAATTCTCCAGTTTTTCTGCAGTGGCGCTGCAGGGAAACATAACACATATCCTTTGTTTTAGTAAATCATAGATTTTCTAAGGAGCATTTTTCAACTGGAAAGAGAGATCCCACAAATTCCTGGAGTGTTAGCAGCAACACCATTCAATCTCAAAGCAGTTTATTAAGTGTAAATGCTAATTGTAGAGCTGAGGTGTGGCTGGGAAGTGCAAGGGGGGGCAAGATAAGTGCAAGATAAGAGGAAATGATTGATTTTGTTTTTTTCCTTTCTTTTGAATGAACAGAAGTTCTTTATGCAAAGTCTTCTCAAAGAAAATCATCTCAACACAGCAAGTCAACGCAACAAAAAGTTTTCATCACAAGCCAAGAAGTCGCAGAACACATCCTATATTAGACTAGGGATTAGAGGGTGCCTTCTTTTAGATTGTAAACTCCTCAGGGCAGGGTAGACACTTACCTTTTAATGACCACTCCCACTATACTTCATACCATGAGCACCTTCATAGTCTACAATTGTTTTGTTTTTTTCTTCTAAAATACCCCCTATGATTTTTTGGGGTCAGTGTAGATGAAGCTGTAACCACTCATGGCCTGCATGCAGCCGCAGGATTTTTGTTTTAACATGGCTGCCTGTTGAAACTCGTAATGGTGGTCCTTAAAGGGTCAATGATGGGTTTTCTTTAAATTGTAAGCTCAGAAGAGCAGGACAGGTCTTATCATGGAAGGTTGGAAGGAACCCTCCAAAATGAATTGTAAGCCATGAAGTCAATCTTCAGTCAATCTGGAGACTGACTTTATTGGCAGCAGTCCTCCCTTCAGGGTAGGGCTAATGATGACCAGGATGGTTCCTATCCCTGAGGTCAGAGCTAAATGCGGCCATGGCTGCAGCATATGTCATATGGTTAGAGATCACAGTGTCGCGCTTTTTCCATTAACTCTAATGAAGGAAATGTGGTTGTGTTATGAGGAGCAAGTAAACATCTATAAATCTGCTGATATATTAGCTAATAGTTGTTATGGCAATGGTTGCAACTGATGGTCGGGTCCAAAACTCAAAGTGACCTGTATCATTCGGCGATCACGCCCTTGCATTCACTGGTTGAGATGCCGGCTGCACTACACAGTGGTCTTTGGCTGTGTGATATGTGTTGTGGCTGAAGTCACCGTGTAGTTCCTGCCCTACAGATAAGCGTCCATGGTCATCATTTATTATGTATCATCATAGAGAGGATTCCTTACTATAGCCTGTAAGCTTTTAGTAGTAGGATAACCCTCCATCATTACAGGGGATGAGATACATGATGTATCTACAACTATTCACATTGTAAGTCTCCGAGCAATATTCTTAGTGTGTAAGCTCTCTGGAGCAGGATAACCCCCATCATTACAGGGGATGATATTATGTTATATTATTGTATTCACATTTATATACATTGTGAGACTTCGGGCAGTATTTTCGAGTCTATAAGCTTTTCGGAGAAGGTTTCTAGCAGTAGGCAGATGGATAGACATGATCCAGGGTTATATCGCCGATCGCCATATTTGGCATCCATGTAGAGATAGAGTAGGCAGTCTATGAACCTTCACATAGTTATCCATGCACAGATGGAGCAGTCGGTCTATGAGCTATTGTGGTAGACTAAAGAATGATGAAACTGTGCTTAACTTATTTATATATCACCTGTATTAGAGCTACTGCACCACAAAAATGGGATAGTGCACCATGACACTGAACTAAGGTTCACTTGGTGCCTGCTACATCTATAAGTAACAGCAGCCCCATTATAACACATTAGTGGGTCAAGTGTAAAGTTGTCATTAGTGCCCCCTCCTCATTTCCATCCCCTCCAAAGTTATACCATGGGAGTGACACAAGCTACCTGACCTACCTGAGGACGGTGGTAACAGGTGTAAAAGCAGCACAGGCCACCAATATATATATGATTAACAGCTCCACAAACTCATGACATTTTGTATTATTGCTCCATAGAAAAATATATTTGGGCAGATTTACTATTGAAAATGTACCAGGGTGAGAACACAATCCATGAGAATTATCAGGAAACTCACCATCAGGACTGATAACTAAGTGAGGAAAGTATGAAGGACCTCGTCTGTAAAGTTTTCCGGCCATTGATGTGAGTCACTGCGTCTTGGTCTCGTAGCTGGAGGTGCATTAATTTGGGTTTAGGTTGTTGTGGTGTCACATTGGCAATGGGACTATCTAGCTCCAGCTAGGTTAACTTTGCCCTGACCAGGTAAATAGACCTGCATGGTGAGCCATGTCTTCCTTTGGCCTCCCATAGCCCTTACCCAAAAATCCTTCATAGCAGCAGAAATAAAGAAGCAAAGAAAAAACAAAGCCTGAAGCCTAATATACTCATCAAAAATTACAAGCCAGGATGAGCAAACTGATTAGTTTAGAACCAGATTCGACATGAGATTTCCAAAAGTTTCAGGTTTGCTCAAACACTAAACTTTTGTGATTTACTACCCACAAAACACTATTATACTGTGGAGTCTCCTCAGACCTCAGAGTATAATAAGTAAAGACCCAGGGGAGGTAAAATAAAAAACACATATACTCACCTTGTTTTACCTCTGCTGAGTGTCCAGCAATCCCTCAGCATCCTCTTCAGGTATCGCGCTGACGTCACGCACCCCAAGTTACTGCAGTCTTAAGGGGTCATTGCTGAGATCTGTGATTGTGCCTCAGTGGTGACTCCCCCTGGGGCATGTGATGTCAGCCATAGGCTAGAAGAAAGCTGAAGAGGATATAGAGTGAGCACCAGACGGCGCAAAGATGCCCAGGAGATGTGAGGGAAAGTGAGTACATGTGTTTGTTATTTTTTACACCTCTCCTGAGCCTCCACTTATACTCTTAAGAGACCCCAGAGCAGTCGTCCCCAACCTGAGGTATCTCCAGGCTATCTCCAGGCCCAACTTTCAAAGGACAGATAGAGGGATAGAATGTGCAAATTTATCCCCACCCACTTCCACTTTGACTCCACCCACTCCCATCCATTTCTCTTTGTGCCTCCACACAGTTTAATGCTCCTACAGCAATCCCAACATTATATGCCCCCACAATATAATGCTCCCTTCCAATTGCCCCCATAGTATAAAGCCCCTCTCCTGGTGTCACAGTTTAAACTGGAGGAAACTAGAAGGGGACATTATACTGGGCATATGGAGGCTGACATAAAGTGGGGGCAGCTGGAGGGGGGACATTAAACTGGGGGCAACTAGAGGGGAACAAGCTCATACTGGTCCATTGAGGGTACCGGTGAATCCTCCTGTGGGCCCTGTGCCTTTAGGAGGCCCTACCAGACCCCACTGCTGTTTTTAATAGGGAGTGGGGGTTCAGTAATGGCTCCTATTAACTTACCTAACACTGCTCCTGGTCAATGCATTCTTCCTCTTCAGCCTCCAGGGGGCCCCCGTGTGCTGC
Source organism: Leptodactylus fallax (assembly GCA_947044405.1). NCBI lineage: Eukaryota > Metazoa > Chordata > Amphibia > Anura > Leptodactylidae > Leptodactylus > Leptodactylus fallax. Next base: position 354,633 of record CAMRHE010000067.1, on the reverse strand, counting down.
ACATTACATTATCGCAACATGATGTGCGGTGCAGAGGGCCCATTGAAGGCTAAAGAAGGAAGAGGAGGCCGCGAGCAGCAGCAGGGACAAGTAAGTGAATGCAGCCAGTTCTCCCCGGTACTGCCGATCCGGTTGTTAAAAATACAACTGGATTTCAGAACTGGGGAGAAGTGGCACCCCAACCCTGTTCTGCTACTGGTAGAGCAGGGAGCCACATGCCACAGGCCTATAAGCTGAGTGCCAGTACTTACCTGTCTGCTCTCCAATCCCTCCTGCTCCTTCCTGCTCTGGGCGCACATGACGTCGCAAAAGTGTGCCCAGAGCAAGAAGGAGCAGGGAGGGACTAGAGAAGCAGACAGGTAAGTAATGACCTAATACTGCAATAAGGGGGACCAGTGAAGGAAGCGCTGTATGGCCCATACAGTGGCCCCTTCTAGGGCCGTTTTATCACATTGGTGCACTCAGTGCAAAGGTTTCATAAGTGGGCTCCCCCATCACCACCTGCTATTATACCAATCTGAAAGCTGCCAAAAACTGGGATTTTATATGGTGACATTCAGTGGATGACAATGTGTTATCTGACTGATGGAACTTTTCCGCCTGTCAGAAATGTTTTATATCTTCATCTCTAGTAATAATTGTTATTGCTATTATTTTAGCATGTAATGGTATCACTAGAGAGGCAGTCGACGTATTTTACTCTATAAAATCAGGTATGGACAGGAGAGGGACAGCAAAAAAATGTAAACTTTATTGATGACTTTGTGTATGTGTTGTGTAAGTGGTGCAACTCTTTTGGCGCTGCAACCTCGACGATGGTAAACATCTATGTCACAGCGTCAATAAACTTCCTTGTTATGTTTTATCCAGAGGGGTATTACATAAGATAACCCTGTGATTAAGCTCAGAGGGGTATTACATTATACCTCTATGTGACAATCAGAGAGCAAAAGTATAGGAGAGGGGATAAGGCTGGGTTCACACCAGCGCTTTTACTCCGTTCTGGGATTCCGTCCCTGTACCTGCTTAAAAAATGCGGAGAGAAAAGTGCTGCCCTTTTCGAGTGGAAACCCAGCAGACCCCATTATAGTCTTTGGGGTCTGCAGGTTTCTGAGGGTAACCGTTTTTTTAAGAGGATTAGGGAACCTGAACGCAAGTGTGAACCTAGCGTAACATGGACAGAAGTCCCTGCTATACCCCCCCCAAGGGTTATGCACAGACAATGATGATATCTCATTGTCTCTGCAGTCTGCAGCTCTGCTCTTTCCCCCTCTTTCCTCATTCACATACTGTAGCTCTAAGATGCTGCCTGAGGCAGGAGGGAAAGGACACTTTAGAGCCCCATATTTCAGGATCTGTTAGGGCTGTGGGGACATCTGCAGGGCTATGAAGATGAGCTTGGATTCATTTTAAAGATGAGATTTTATCTTTAAAATGATACCAAGCTCACCATGATAGCCCTTTCAGATTCTGAGCGATTCGCTGTTAAAAACACTGTCAGGAATTGAGATCTGCAATGGGATCTCAATGCCGGACATCATTTTCACCAGCAAATTGCTCTGGATCTGTAAGGACTATTATGGTGATCTTGGTATCATTTTAAAGATGAAATTCTCCTGTTTGAAATGAATCCAAGGTCATCTTCATAGCCCTGCAGATGTCCCCACAGTTTAATGTCTCTCTCCTACCACACACACACCCAAAAAAAAAAAAAAACACTAATACTCACCTCTCCTCCCTCCCTTGCTGTCTCAGTCCTGAGTCTTGAGGGAGCTGCAGGCAAGATGTAAGTGACGTCATCACATCGTGCCTGCAACTCCTGAGGAAGTTGCCCCTCGGGACAACAAATGCAGGGACTGTCCCAACGGCATACCTCCCAACTTTCAAAGGATAGACAGAGCGACAGAATGCAGCAAATTTAGCTCCACCCACTTCTACGTTGTCTCCGTCCTTTCTCATCCATTTTTCTATGTGCCCCCACACAGTATAATCCTCCTACAGTCACCCTAACATTATATACCCCCACATTATAATGTTCCCTTACAATTGCCCCACAGTATGAGGTCCCCTCTTCTGATGCCCCAGTTTAAACTGGGGGCAACTAGAGGAGGACATTAAACTGGGGCAGCTGGAGTAGGACATTAAACCATGGGATAGCTGGAAGGGGACATTAAACTAGGGGCAGCTGGAGGCAGACATGTCCCCCATGGTTTAATGTCCTCCTCCAGCTGCCCCCAGTTTAATGTCACCCTCCAGCTACCCCCCAGTTTAATGTTCCTCTTCATCTTCCCCCAGTTTAATGTTCTCCCTTCATCTGCACCCAGTTTGATGCCCCTCTCCATCTGCCCCCAGTTTAATGCCCCCCTTCACCTGCCCCCAGTTTAATGTCACCCTCCATCTGCTCCCTAGTTTAATGTTCCCTCTTCATCTGTCCCCAGTTTAATATCCCCCTTGATCTACCCCCAGTTTAATGCCCCCTTCATCTGACCCCAGTTTAATGCCCCCCTTCAGCTTCCCCAAGTTTAATGCCCCCTTCATCTGCCCCATTTTAATGTCCCCATTCATCTGCCCCCAGTTTGATGTTCCCCCATCATCTGCCCCCAGGTTAATGTTCCCCCTTCATCTGCCCCCAGTTTGATGTCCCCCCTTCATCTGCCTTCAGTTTGATGTCCCCCCTTCATCTGCCCCCAGTTTGATGTTCCCCCTTCATCTGCCACCAGTTTAACATAATAAAACACTGATACTTACCTCTCTTCGCTCCTCTGCTGCTCTGTGAAGTCTATTCTCCTGGACTGTTCAGGGAGCTGCAGCCGCGATGTGAGTGACGTCATCACATCGTGCCTACAGCTCCTGGGGCCGTAGTACCAGGACATACCTCCCGCCGACCAGGACAGCGGGACAGGACCCGGAATCCGGAACGGTTGGGAGGTATGCCCAATGGGGCCCCCAGTGCCATAGGGCCTGGTGCAAGTGAACCATTGGCCCTATGGTGAAAGCGGCCCTGGCCCCTTCCCTATTACCCCCATACAGTGGCCACTTCACTGGTCCCCCCCATACAGTGGCCACTTCATTGGTCTCCCATACTGTATTGAGACCAGTGATGGGGCCATTATATTGTGTGTGGGCAGTGATGGGGGCTAATATCCTGAGGGGGGCATTAAAGTGTGTGGGGCATTGGGGGAAATATTAAAGGGGTTGTCCAGGATTAATTTTTTTATGGTCTATCCTCAGGATAGGTCCTAAATACCTCATTGTTGCGTGGAGGTGACTCAGGAGCTGCATCTTCCAAAATACAAGTGGAATATCTTGATCTAGTACTAAATATGGAAAATAATTTTCTCACTAAGACGTTCTTTAAGACACTTAACGGTAATAGCTTTTTTGACTTTAGGAGTTCCCAAGAAAAAAAAAAAACTTTAAAGGGAGTCTATCATTGGGGATATGCATTTTTAACTAAGCACACATCAGAATAGCCTTTAGAAAGGCTATTCTACTCCTACCTCTGGTTCAGTCCTGATCGTCGCTGTTTTTTAAATAAATCCCTTTCTCCATATATGCAAATGAAGCTGAGGGAGCACAGAGGGCATTCCCCCTGTGCTCCGAGCACAGCTTCGTCATACCCCCAAATGCCTTTGAATCACGCCCCCTGAGATTGCCTGCTCATCCTCTTCACTGCGTAAGCAGTCGATGCTGTCTTCAGAGGGATCTAAATCCCTCGCACGCACTGTCGGCTCTGCCACTTCGGGTTCGGGCAGAGCCGAAAGCGCATGCTCAGCCGGCTATCTATATTGTATTCCTACACGAGCTGCGCAGGTGCAGTATGCTTGTGTAGGAATACTATATAGTTGGCCGGCGAAGCATGCACTGTCAGCTCTGCCCGAACCCGAAGTGGCAGAGCCGACAGCGCATGCGTGGGATTTTCGATCCTGAAGAGGAGAAAGTTGGCTGCTGATGCAGCGAGGAGGACGGCAGAAGAACCAGGGGACGTCATTGCGGGGATGACGAAGCTGCACGCTCTGAGCATCATTTGCATAACGTTATTAAACTTCATAATTAGAAAACAGCAGAAAAGAGAAGAGAAATAAAGGTAGGAGTAGAATAGCCTTTATAAAGGCTATTCCAATGTGGGGTCAGTAAAAAAATCGATTTCTGCAATGATAGACTCCCTTTAAAAATGTCAAAAGTAAACATGCCATGCGGGCAATTCCGAAGACTTAGGTGCTACTGCACTGATTCATATTTTGGTATTTTGAGTCAAATCATGGTAAGATCTTTTAAGTTAAAGCAATATCTATCTACAGATATTCAGGAAACCTGAATAAATAATTAAACTATCAGGGAAGAACTGCCAACTTCTGAAAACAAAGAAAACTAATTTGACTTTAGTCATAACTTTGTCACCACATATAATGACTCCCATAGCAGAATCAGGCCTATTTTAGAATGCCATTGGCCGGTTCTACTAAATGATGCATTTCTCAGAAAATCTTTTCCACTCCACCTTGGAATGATATTCAGGTGTCCCAGAATATTGAAAAGCTACATGGACCCAAAAAAATGGAAGAAGTGAGTCCTCTAGCTGGATGAATTCATATTTTCTTGAACTAAAATGGAGTGGAACCATCAGAAATGTAAAGGTTGCAATTCCATCAGCAACAAACAGGGTCAATTTATAAGTCGGGACATTGGCAATGTATTCCAAATATCTACTTCTTTAAACAGTTCCTCTTCTTTCGCTATATATTTGCTGGAATGTGCCTGTAAAGCATCAATGACTTTGAGGGTAAGAATCGATAAACATCAATCCAACGTGATTAACGGATATAGAAAACATCTCCTGCCACACTGTAGTACAAGATTCATAATCACTTCCATGGAACAAGTTCCTTCAAACGCACATTACAGATGGGAGACACTAAAGAAGCATGAAATGTACTGGATTTATAAACAGGACACTTTGGCCCCCATAAGTCGAAATGAGGCCCTAGAGAATGTCTTTGATCACTAATATTACACTTATATGCTCATTATTTGTTTATTAATTTTTTTTTTTACTTGTTTTACTGGGATGTGTACAGTTCAATGTTTTTACCTTCTCTGCATCTATTATATTAGTGGGTCATCAATGGAGAGTTTAGCTCAGAATGCCTATTTATTAGTTATACTTTTAATAATTACCTTTTATTATTTAGTTATTGCTATTATATACAGCCTTTATATAAACACCAGGCTCGCCCATCTCTACTGATCACCTAGCAATATCCAGGAGTGGTACTCCTTTATTATACAATGTGTGTAACTCCTCGGCAATAAGATCTCTGCTGGGGGAACCAGTGAGTCTAATATTTTATATGGTTTAACCTATAGATTGGTGGAAGAATAGGTACTTTATTGTCACATTGTCTCAGTTATTTTGGATTGTCTGATCTGTTAGTTGTGTCTCAGTCCCCAATAGCTCTTGGTGGTTTGGCACCTCGGTACTAGGACTACTTCTACTAAGCTGTCTTTGTGTTATATTTCTTCTGATGAAGGAGTTGATCTCCAAAACAATAAAGAAGCAATAATTTGAAGTTGGCAATTACACATGGTTCATTTTTATCTACTGGCTGTATTTTTAGTCTCGACCACTTCTATTTGAGCCAAGACAACCATAGAATTGCAGCAACCATTCATGAACATCTGCAGCTTACTGTGCCAACCTATCAAATGGTCTATCCTACTGCATTCCTAGTTATTGTGATTATACACAACCACATAAGGTGAGTACCCAATTAAAGAGTATCTACCTTGCTGAGAAGACTGTAAAGGCTGTATGGCAACAGAGTAGCTATTTGCTATGCTGTTTATGTAACTCCTATAGAAGTGAATGGGAGTTCCGAAAACAGCGTAGAACAGTGAGCTACATTATCTCCGTAACTCCCATTCTCTTCTAAGGGATATGCCATAAATGTCTTTTGTTGGAAAACCTCAGTCAATATGGTATGTAGTGCCTATGTAGTGCCTGATGCTGCGTGTTTTTCTTTGTTTTGTTTATAGTTACTATCCTAAGGGTAGTTCATCAATATCTTAGTCCTGGAACATCCCTTTAAGCATTGTCTGACATGTCCCCAGAGACATGTTAGAAGATGTCCTCAATGATGGTGTGTGCCAGGTAACTGACTGCCACATTCAAGTCCATGATGCTTCTCTGACTGCTGTGCCAAAAGCCTTTCAATGCAGACACATGCACATTTTCATGCCAATGCAGACACATCAACTTTATTGGGAGTCAATTTTTTAATAAAAAATTTTTAGGCTCCCTCCTTGAGTCACCTGCCTTCACCAAGTTTATAGCCATATATCCCTGCAGAGGCTTAAAAACAAGAGCTGTGGCCACAGTCATGGCCACAAACATCCCTATTAAAGTTTTTTTCTGGGCCTTTTTCTTGTTTAAGCTTTCCTGTTGTACCTACACTACTGCCATAGCAGATGCAGAGATGAAATTGTGAAGTGCCATGGCTTGCTGTGCCTCCTTTCAGATAATCTGGCACTACCTCCTCCTTCTCATGTTAATGCACTTGTTCTATAGACAACTAATGTTATGTAAATATAGATTTTGTGTAGTATTATATGTAAATAATGCAGTCCACTAATTGCCCTCTAGATGGTGCTAGAATACACTTTTTAATAAAAAAAAAAAAAAAAAACAAAAAACAAAATAGCAATTGTTGCAGTTAGGGTAGTGAGTCATCGACTAAAAGTGAATATTTTTGTATCAGAATGGATTTTCAATTAAAGGGGTTGTCCAGTTTCATCAAATAAATGTTATTGTTTGTATACTGAAAGGATACAGTTTTACAATATACTTTCTGTATTGATTTCCTCAGTTCCAAGCTTCTAGATCTCTGCTTACCGTCATTCATTGTTTCCTGCTGATAAAAATCAGTTCATGGTCATGTGATATACGGTGCATGGTCATGTGATATGCGGTGCATGGTCATGTGATGTACAGTTCATGGTCATGTGATATACGGTCCATGGTCATGTGATATACGGTGCATGGTCATGTGATATACAGTTCATGGTCATGTGATATACGGTGCATGGTCATGTGATGTACAGTTCATGGTCATGTGATATACGGCCCATGGTCATGTGATATACGGTCCATGGTCATGTGATGTACAGTTCATGGTCATGTGATGTACACACATGTGCACAGCTCGTTACTAGGCAGATGACTGGTTACTGTGCTGGGACTATATAGAGCTGTGCACCTGTGTGCCCATCACATGACCATGGACTGTATATCACATGACCATGGACCGTATATCACATGACCACAGACTGATTTTTATCTACTGGAAGTAAACCAAGAATGGCAGCAAGCAGAGATCTAGAAATCCATGAGGAATTGATACAGAAAGAAAATAGGAAAATAGTATAACTTTTCATTATACAAACAATAACATTTATTTGCTGAAACTGGACAATCCCTTTAAAGAGGACCTTTCATGTCCTCATCGATATTTGGTTTTATATACCGCTAGAAAGCTGACAGTGCTCTGAATTCAGCGCACTGTCAGCTTTCCCGGTCTGCTCCACAGTGCTGAAGATATCGGTGACGCTAATTTTGGCACCGATCTCTCCCCACTGTCAGAAGGGCGGGCCATTCAGCCTAGCATCATCGCTGGACTGTGAGGAATGCCCCTCCCCCCTGACAGTACAAGTCTATGAAAGAGTACCATCGGGAGATGTTTCTCACAGTACAGCGATGACTCTAGGCTGTAAGGCTGTCAGGGTTTTTCACAAAAAAAAGTGTCCTTTTTATCTTTAGCACTGCCCTCACCACTTTCCTTTAAGTGGCCACTGACCCTGTCACATTTATAGTCAGTTACGCCAGTTTACTTGCATAACTGATGCCTGACATCTACGCCAGCTATCAGGTGCACAGATTTTAGGGCAGGTGCTCAGTCCCACCATTTATGGCGAGGCCTTGTCATAAATTAGACACAACCTTCAGTGGGGCAGAGATTAACAAGATCGGGCTATTAAATGCTGGCTATTATAGTCTATGGGGTCTGCGGATTTCCCAGGTAAACCGCTTTTTTATGCATATTGGTTTCCATTCGGGGGGTCCTCAAGCAGACTCCCCGAACGGAAACCTGAACGCAGATGTAAATCGGGCCTAAACCTGATTTCTTTAACCAGTTTTCCTAGAGAACCGCTCTCAGATTACAATGTACAGTAGATAAAACTGCAGATAGTTTTCTGTAATGTTAACCCAAAATGTACAGTGGGTACGGAAAGTATTCAGTTTTTCTTTTTTAATAAATTTGCAAAAATAACTACATTTCTGTTTTTTTTTCTGTCAAGATGGGGTGCTGAGTGTACATTAATGAGAAATAAAATGAACTTTTTTGCTTTTAGCAAATGGCTGCAATGAAACAAAGAGTGAAAAATTTAAAAAGGTCTGAATACTTTCCGTACCCACTGTAGATAATTAAAAATGCTTCTTTTTTTTCATCCCAGGCCTGACTCAGAATAGGGAAGCTGCAGGAAAGCCATATTCCAAATGATTCCCTTTATTTCTGTGTCTAGGGCAACATAGGTAAAATCTAACAATTGCATGTCAGATTAAAGAAATGTTACAGAAATATTAGAAATTGTCCATCACTGTATACAGTACAAATATAGGTACCCCATATAGAAGTACCGACAGTCCATATAGTCATGTTCCATAACAGCCATGTCACAAACTGCCCCTAGCTTATTCCTATGGGCTGATACAGCATAGCAGTATGCAGTATAGTGCCACATTAATACCTTACCTCCCAACCGTCCTGAACCAGATTTTAGGGTGGGTGGAATGTCCAGACTTCAGATCTTTCCAAAAATGCAGATAGACTTGAATGTAATGGCAAAGCAGCTACAATATCATTCACCCCGTGGCTTTGCTGCTGGTGACATGGATGCAGACAGGTGCAATGTAGTGATGTCATCAGGCCTGCTGCACCCACCCATTGACTGCAAAAAGCAGAGATCTGTTCTGGGGTAATATGGCAAGGAGAATATTAGAAATGTTTTGGTATTGTACTGTGTGAGAGGTATATAATGTTTGTGTGGGCCATTGAGAGGGCATTATACTGTGTGGTGGCACAAGGAGATATTATACAGTGTGGGGGCCACTAAGTGAGCATTATACTGTGTGGTGGCCCCTAAGGGAGCATTATCTTGTGTGTGACACTATATTGAGTGGGGATACTAAGGGGCATGGTACTGTGTGGAGACTCTAAATGGGCATTATACTGTCTGGGTGACACTAAGGGGGCATTATACTGTGTGGAGACGCTCAGGGCTCATTATATGATGTGGAAACTGTAAGTGGGCATTATACTCTATGGGGACAGTAAGGAAACTTCATCACTGTGTGTTACACAAAACAGGGCGCTATTGCTATATGCAGTATAGGATAGAAATAGGTCAGTTCACAACGGGGAAGAGGTAGCTGTGTGGTATTAGAGGCATGGCTTAACATACATAACCGCTTGCAGTGTTCTACACCACAAGGTTTGTGCCTCTTACTGTTATCTGAAAGTTGGTTAGTATATTAATACAGCTCACATCGTAGCAAAGCAAGAATTGAGTAATGTAGCAAAATATTGTCTACTAAATAATGTAACTTTTATAATAGCTATGTCTGCATACATTAATATATAAAGTAGTCTTTCCCATCCAGTAGCCTCTATAGTTTGGGGTTTTTCTCTGTTTATTCTTTTAAATGTTTACCCATGCTATACATGTAGGAAGAGTCTTTCTTAAATTCTTCAGACAGATGAAGATTTTCCTACGTAGCTTGGCGTCTTATTTTGAACAATGATCAGGACTTAATGCATTGTGGACATGTTAGTTTCCAGCTGCTGTTCAGTACTGAGACCAGTAGGTGGAGATGTAATTCCTCAAAAATAAAAATAAACTTTATTATAAAGTCAGAATAAAAATCATCTGTCAATAAACAAGCATTTCAGCATCAACAATTTATTAGTTTAGGTATAGTTTCTGAAAATAATTCATAATGACAGTATATACGCGTGGGTTATTGTAGGGAAGAGCAATGTTCACTCAACAATACAACATTTTAGTCAATAGAATATACAAAATACAAATTATTTTCAAGAGGATGAACAGCCCTAATGGGTTTACTCAATAGTGGAGTCAATTGATTCACCATTTGTATAAGTCTAACTTGGGCTGTGGTCACACACAGCATAATTCCTGTGTAATAACCAGCAACTAACCCTCATCGATCTACAATAGCAAATCTCAGTCACAAACTGTGACTATAACGCCCCAGTGCAAAGTCACTTTCTACTGCTGGGTATTAAACCTGCAGCATGTCATTTACTGCTGCAGGTGTCACCCATGTCTTTCATCCTCTGCAGTACACAGGGTGAAAGCTGCAGGTGAGGCACAGCAAATCCAATTTCCCGGAATTAAGTCCTGCAGTCTACATCCCATGTAACTCTGGCCTTAAGGCCGGGGCCCCACGTGGCAAAAACGCCACGGAAAAAACATGGCGTTTTACAGTCACAGCAAAGTGGATGGGATTCTAGCGAATTTTGGAAATCGGAGAATGTCAATTATACCTACGGAAACGTCGGCAGTTTCCCTATAGGTATAATTGAAGCAGAAAGTCTGCAGAGCAGGGGCGTAAATACCAGGGTAGCAGCAGTAGCGGCTGCTACAGGGCCCAGGACATTAAGGGGCCCGGAGCCCTGTGGCAGCCGCTACCGCGAACCCCAAAAACGTTGTTATCATTATACTCAGACCCCTGAGTATAACAATTGGGGGCCCAGGGGAGGTGAGGGAACATAATAAACAATGTTACTTACCTTTCCTGCGCCCTGCAGGCTTCGGGCCTGTTTGGTGACGTCTCAGACGTCAGCCAACGTCATTATGCGCGGCGAAGCAGGCCTGGCTCACGCGAGATCTGGTCCAACATTGAAGATAGCCGAAGTAGCGCACCAGAGTGCATCGGAGCCAGGAAGAGGTAAGTAACATTTTTTTTTTTATGTTTGTATCGTCCCCTGGGTCTCCGATCATTATACTCTGGGGTCTGAAAAGATCACTGCCGCAGAGGAAAACTCTTCGATCTTTCTGTGCAAAGCACTGCAGGAAGAACCACGATGTGTTGCCGCAGTTTTTCCCTCAGTGCTTTTTTGCTGCGGGACGCCACATGGGACCAAAGCCTAAAGGGGTGTTTGGAGGTTCTCATATTTATGGCCTAGGAGAAGTACTCAATATCTGATCAGAACACCCAGCCAATCAGCTAAAAGAAGGGGCTGTGACACTCCAGCAAGAGCCACAACCCCCTTTATTATTGACTAGACACAGCGCTGTACTGTTTATTGTGGCTATGCCTGGTACTGCAGCTCAGTACCATTGAATTGACTGAGATACTGTGAACTACATTCAATTGCTCTCAGCTCCATCGAGCTGACTGGTAGAGGTTTTGGGAGCCAGATCTCAACCAACCAGATATTCCACCTTTTCCTAATCATAGGCCATGGATGTTACAGTCCTGGAAAACCCTTTTATGCTATTTTCACTTTTGAGTTTGTCTTGTATACATTTTCACTGATTTACCTACAGTCTATACTGCTAATGGTGCCTTCACAGATATTATATATTAGTTCTGGGAAAGTCTGGTCAGACATGTGAGATAACTGTTGACCAAATGCTTGTTCGTTGTAATTTGCTATCGGACACTTCTGTCCTGATGGCACACCCCAAGAACAAAGGATCTGGCATATTGAAATCTCTCTCCTGATGTCAGGGAGGAGACAGGAGACACCCATGTTAAACATATTAGATTGGGCCAGGTCCACTAAAACTGGCAGGTATGTCTGACATTGATCTATTGTGTATGGCACTCTTTGAAAAAAACAAAAAACACAACAGGGGCGATAAATTTATGTGTACAACCAAATACTGTGTCCAAGCAGCTGATAATTCTCAAGATCCAGGGGTCACTTGACCGGTACCTTGCCATAATGGGAAGCACTCTGTGCTCTGTGTGTGTGTGTATATATATATATATATATATATATATATATATATATATATATATATATACCATTGGTTGGGGGTGGGCATATTTTAAAATCCCTGGCTTAGTGTAAAGTCAGCGGTATTCAGACATCTTCCCTCTCCTGGAGGTCATGGCCAAAGGTGTACTTAGACTGCCTTCACTCCTGTCTTCTCATGTGCCTGTCACAGCATCCTGCACACTCCTATAGGACTCTTAAGGGGCCAGTGTGGATATCTCGCATCCAGTCCTCTGTCAGTCACCTGTGTGTGGGTTATTTAAGGTTATTTTCCTTATGGGAGCATGCCGAGATGGGAATAACTACTCCCTGTCCAAACCCCTATGGCTGGGACTTACGAGAACAACTGAACAGTGCTGCTCTATGCTGTTCCCGTAACTCACATAGGGGAGAATGAGAGCTATGGAAACAACAAAGCACAGCTGAACTTCACAGTTACAGTGCTGGCCAAAAGTATTGGCACCCCTGCAATTCTGTCAGATAATACTCAATTTCTTCCAGAAAATGATTGCAATCACAAATGCTTTGGTAATAATATCTTCATTTATTTTGCTTGCAATGAAAAAACACAAAAGAGAATGAAAAAAAAAGTCAAATCATTCATCATTTTACACAAAACTCCAAAAATGGGCCGGACAAAAGTATTGGCACCCTCAGCCTAATACTTGGTAGCACAACCTTCAGACAAAATAACTGCGAACAACCGCTTCCTGTAACCATCAATGAGTTTCTTACAATGCTCTGCTGGAATTTTAGACCATTCTTCTTTGGCCAATTTCTCCAGGTCCCTGAGATTTGAAGGGTGCCTTCTCCAAACTGCCATTTTGAGATCTCTCCACAGGTGTTCTATGGGATTCAGGTCTGGACTCATTGCTGGCCACTTTAGAAGTCTCCAGTGCTTTCTCTCAAACCATTTTCTAGTGCTTTTTGAAGTGTGTTTTGGGTCATTGTCCTGCTGGAAGACCCATGACCTCTGAGGGAGACCCAGCTTTCTCACACTGGGCCCTACATTATGCTGCAAAATTTGTTGGTAGTCTTCAGACTTCATAATGCCATGCACACGGTCAAGCAGTCCAGTGCCAGAGGCAGCAAAGCAAACCCAAAACATCAGGGAACCTCCGCCATGTTTGACTGTAGGGACCGTGTTCTTTTCTTTGAAGGCCTCTTTTTTTTTCCTGTAAACTCTATGTTGATGCCTTTTCCCAAAAAGCTCTACTTTTGTCTCTGGGTCAGAACTGGGGTCTTCCTGGGTATCCTACCATAGAGTGTCTTTTCATTCAGACGCCGACGGATAGTACGGGTTGACACTGTTGTACCCTCGGACTGCAGGGCAGCTAGAACTTGTTTGGATGTTAGTCGAGGTTCTTTAGCCACCATCCTCACAATCTTTCGTTGAAATCTCTCATCAATTTTTCTTTTCCGTCCACATCTAGGGAGGTTAGCCACAGTGCCATGGGCTTTAAACTTCTTGATGACACTGCGCACGGTAGACATAGGAACATTCAGGTCTTTGGAGATAGACTTGTAGCCTTGAGATTGCTCATGCTTCCTCACAATTTTGCTTCTCAAGTCCTCAGACAGTTCTTTGGTCTTCTTTCTTTTCTCCATGCTCAATGTGGTACACACAAGGACACAGGACAGAGGTTGAGTCAACTTTAATCCATTTCAACTGGCTGCAAGTGTGATTTAGTTATTGCCACCACCTGTTATGTGCCACAGGTAAGTAACAGGTGCTGTTAATTACACAAATTAGAGAAGCATCACATGATTTTTCAAAGGGTGCCAATACTTTTGTCCACCCCCTTTTTTATGTTTGGTGTGGAATTATATCCAATTTGGCTTTTTGACAATTCTTTTTGTGGTTTTCCATTGAAGACAAATTAAATGAAAATATTATTACCAAAGCATTTGTGATTGCAATCATTTTCTGGAAGAAATTGAGTATTATCTGACAGAATTGCAGGGGTGCCAATACTTTTGGCCAGCACTGTATGGAAACAGAGTAGCTAAATGTACTTTGCTCTATGGGAGTTACAGAAACATTGTAGAGCAGTTTGTAAATCCCACCCTGGAGGCCAGGACTCCCCCTTCTCTGACTTCATCTTGTCCACTGATAACGTCTCGGCCTGTCCCTTCGGTGCAACCCGTCTAAGTCGGCTGTCAAAGTCAGGAGATCACTTACACAATACCACACCAAGAGCCCTTGCCTTATTCCTATTCTAAATGTTATCAGTATGGCTGCAGAAAAGGTCTGGCTACCACGTAGGACATTGAGGATGATGTTAGGGCACCGTAGCTTGCAGTCAGGAGAGATCTCTTTCTTCAAGTACAGCACATGAGTCCTATTGTGCAGTGCAGAGATGTGCATTATCTTCCATACCATCTTTCTGAGGTCAGTTGAGGTGCAGAGTAGTTCTCAGCTGCCATTTTATCAGGAGAAATGTAAATACACTCATGCTATTCATTCATTACCGCTTTGAAGTGCACTTACTGAGGACTTTCACTAACCGCACTTGTAAATGTTACCATTTGTGATTCTTCCAAACATGTTCAATTATTTATACAAGAACCTATGTGGCTTCACTTGTAAGTTCTAATACATGTGAGAAATTCTTCATGGTTTGGACTGTTCCGCTAGATATTGTCACTTTGCAGCACATCTGGAATCACATATATATACTATAAGTGATAAAATAATAAAGTTGGCGTACATATATAAAAATGTTGGCACACCCTCCTATTTTGACATACCCAGCTAAAATGTTATGTGAACCATAGGGCAACAAGGTTAAAGAAGGCCCACTTCATCTCTCCAATATAAGGCTGATTCTGCACAGTGATGTTGGCCGCAACACACATTATGCTAACACCTTTTTGTCCGGCAACATCACAACTAATGGGGTTGGTGCAACTGTAAGTCTCAAGGTGCATAGCATTTTTGTTCAATGAAAGTCAGGGCCACTGAAACCTCCAGAGGCAATGCAAAATCCCTGTGTAGCCCCAGCCTGATGTAGACCAATAATGGAACAGAAGACATTTTTGGAACAGTTTTTGATGTGTTTCTTTGCTTTTAGTTTGTATTTCCTTTTAGAGTGTTTAGTTTGTATTTCCTTTTAGAGTGTTTAGTTTGTATTTACTTTTATTATGGGTCCAATGCAGAGAATAAATCAATTGAGACATTTTTATTTATGCAGTTTAACAATCACCATATATAGCATGTTTTATGTTTTGTATGGGTTATTCCAATAGGATACCGAATAGAATACCAAATATGTCTGTTATTTTACTAACTGTACCTGTATAAAGTTGAAAAATAAAAATAGGAGTTTTTATTAGTCAAAATAACATAAAATAAATACAATAATGCATTTATTGAATTTATTTAATGTTATTTTCACTAATACAAACTCCTATTTAAATTTTTAAACTTTCTCCTCTAAGCATTTACCGGTATATAGAGTAATATTTTGCTATATATCAGTACATTATACCTGTAAAAACGAACACAATTGGAGTTTTTCGACAGAGCAAATCCTCCCATAGGCAATATTTGAGGCTATTGCACAACCTCAGTGTTCTACCTGCCATGCAGTGAGTCCTGGCTGAGAATTATTTAAATATGTGACATTGTTTTTAGAGGACCCCATCTTCAAATAAGCGTGAATCCTAAGGCTCAATCTGAGTACTTAAAAAATATAACTTTTAATTGATTATTTAAAACAAATACCTGGGTCCAATAGTCATAAAATAAAAATTTTAAAATTAGAAGCGTCTTAGCGTTTCGAAAGAACTCGAGTTCGCAAAGGGAGTATTCAAGTGTCCTCAAGTTGTACATGTGGGGTAGGTTGCTGCAACACCCTCACTGTGACCCTAAACCTGGTTCCAAAAACTCCCAACCTAACAAGGGTAGTACTAAGCTGTCACTATTTCAGTCACTTTGTGTACTACACATCCCTCCGACGCGTTTCGACCAAAAAAAAATCAGGGGATTTCTGCGAGGCGCTATGTAACATATAGGCAGCGGTTTAGCCAGAAAAAGGCTCTACCCCGACTAGCAGGGGAGCTAAGTTATTCCCACAGTAGTGGCAGAGTACAATCAATTTTTGCTGGTTTCATTGACCCCATCTCCATCGTCATGTGAAATCTACACAGGATACAAGAAAATAGCAGTGTCTGCATAGATTTTCCTTCACAATTAGCAGTGTGCCGACTCCTTGTGTGGGGCCATACCTTTTGTATTTTGTTCCCAGGGGAGATAAGCCACTGCCACAGGTTGGTTGAGTTAGTTAAGTTGAGCAGCCAACTTATGCTGCCACATCGACTTTCTTATCAAATTCCACCGACTTGCTTATCTCCAATTTATGCTGCCACATGTTCAATCTAATGCCAGGGCACACTGGAGGTGGCAGGGTCCATTACACTCTGTCCTGCATTTATGTCTTGTGTAATTTCTCTTATATAGGATTACATAGGTGAAACTACACAGGATACTTATCCATTCTTATGCAAAACATTGGGGGCGATGCCCTCTTAGCATTCTGAATGTGCTGAGGGCAAAGGCTCTCTCTATATTTATTTCTTTGCCTAAACTCAAACTCGGATCCTGCTGTATAATAATCAGAAAAACTCAACCTAAAAGCCTTGGTATTTATTATTATTATTATTATTATTCATAGACATAATGTACTGGTATATACAGATATATTGCTCTATGCCAATACATTTTGGGAAGAAAATTAGACAAGAAGTAAAAGTTACATTTTTTTTCCCAAAAATTTGACACTACAAAAAGAAATTACAGTAAAGTCATTTTAATACGCTTTATTAAGTAAACATCACAAAACAATAAATAATGTGGACATGTTTAGTATCCTCATAACTGTAACAACCCGTATAATACATTGAAAACATTATGATGATCAGTAACTGGTACAAATAAAAAGATCAGAATAATTTTTTTCTCTACAGTTTATACTGTACATGATAACTTTCTGATTCTTTATTTGCTAAATTAGGCAGCATTTTATCACAACTTTATATTTTTATTATTTCTATTATTCTTCTGAACTCAAATATTCTTAAAGGGGATCTACACCGGCTAACATTCAGTGATCTATCCTCATGCGTCCCCAGCCTTACGCTAGGTTCACACTGGTGTTTATGTCTCCATCGTTCGCATCCACATGAGGACCCGAAAGACGGAGAGCCCGTCTTTTAACCGTAAAAATGGTTACCCGCAGACCCCATTGATTATAATAAGCCCGCTGAGTGTCCACTGAGTTTCCTCTGGTTTTATACTGAGACCGGCAGAGAGAAAATTTCTCCGTGCAGGACTTTCCAATTTTAGACGGAATTTGCGGTGGAGCCTTCTATGTAGACTCCAACGCAGATGTGAACCTAGCCTAAGGCCGGGGCCCCACGTGGTGGAAACGCAGCGGAAAAAAATGGCATTTTACAGTCAAAGCAAAGTGGATGGGATTGTAGCGAATCCCATCCCCACTTTGCGGTAAAAAATGCGCTGCGGACACGCGGCAGTTTTGGAAATCGCAGCATGAGAATTATATCTACAGAAACACCAGCAGTTTCCCTAACCTCTGCGAACTTTCTGTCCAAAAGGCTGCGGGAAGAACCGTGATGCGTTGCCAGTATATAGTTCATAGGGGTATAGAAAATTACGAATTCTAAAATGAATATTTGTTAAAACAAATTATATGAAAGAGTACAATAAAAGGGTTGTTTGTTTTAGACAAGCCCTAGTTCTTTGAAGCATTTCTTGACTATAGTTTGCTCTCTCCTTGTACTTCTAGAGGGTATCTGTAATATCTAGGAAAACGTAGCAGTTATTCTCCCTTTACTATGAGAGGGAAACAATAGAGTGGGCATATTTACTATTGGGGCACTATCACAGTATTATTACCAGTGGGTCACACTGGAGGAGCATTACTACCACTTGGGGCACTATTACTAATGGCGAGGGCATTATTACTATTAGAGCACTATTACTAATGGGGTACACAGGGCAAGCATTACTACTATGGGATCACTATAGAGGGCACTATTTCTAGGAAGTAGCACTGGTGAGCATTATTGGGAATGCTGCTACTAATGGGGCACACTCAGGGCATTTTTACTATGGGGGTGCTATTTCGTAAGTGCATTACATTAATTACGGTAGAGGGCACTAACTGTGTGGTACTAGTATTTTCAGTGGGGCTATTATTCCTATAGTAAAGTATTTGGGACCATTAGCAGTAGTATTAGAGGTAGCCACAAACAACACTGTTAGGGCTCTAAGATGAAGGGGATGATGGAAAAGTGAGGAACCCAAGATATCTGTGTGACAAATTCTGCGGAGACAAGTAATGGCTGGAAGAAGCTTTCATGGCCATCTAGGCTGAATGGAAAAGATGAGGAATATAAATGACTACAACGGATGTAATTTAGTAAAACTATTGCACTCTCCAGGTATAGATAACATTACTGTATAGAATTCAGTGTAGATTACTTACATGCTGGAGTGTTTGCACACACTATGTGCCTCAGACACTTACTCAGTGACGTTGGGTCCTAAGTTTATTGTGTCCCAAAGAAGTGTTAGTGAAGGAGTGACATGTTCTAGGATGTGTTGGGACAACAACTGAAACAAAGATAACACTTGTTTTTAAGTATAATTCATTTTACCAACTGATTTTATTAATATTTTTTTAATATGCCATTATCTGCTGAAGTAATAAAAAAAATATTAATAAAATCAGTAAATGGCCACTATTTATTTACCGATCCCCTCTGCCCATGACTGCCTCCACCCCCGCTTCCTCTTCAGCCTCCAGGAGGTCCTGTGTGCCAGACTGAAGAGTGTCAACAACGTGAAGTGCAATGAATGGGGACCCCTGGATGGCTGAAAGGGAAGCAGAGGTGACCGTGGGCAGGAGTGGGGATTGGTTAGTGAGTAGCAACTGTTACCTGCTGGAGTAATCCTAAAGTCACTATGGGGGCACTTACTATATGGGGGCCTGTAAAGGGGGAACTTGCTGAATTGACCCCAATGCAGTAAGTGCCTCATTCACAGGCCCCCATACAATAAATGATAGTAAATAAGAAAGCATAATGTATGGGGCAATATTCTGTATGGGGACCAGTAAAGGGTGCTTTATACTTTGTGGAGGCCAGTAAAGAGGGCATTATACAGTACTATATGTAGGCCAGTAAAGGGGATGTTATACCATGTGGGGGCCAGTAAAGGGAGCATTATTCCATGTAGGGCCAACAATGGGGGCAGAACAATGTGTGGGGGCCAGTAAAGGTGGCATTATACCATGTGTGGGCCAGTAAAGTGAGCATTATTCCATGCGGGGGCCAGTAGAATGAGCATTATTCCATGTGGGGGCCAGTAAAGGAGGAGTTATATTGTCTGGGGCCAGTACAGGGGGCGTTATACTGTGAGCGGGTCATTTAAGGGGATGTTATACCCTGTGGGGGTCAGTAAAGGGGGCGTTATACCATGTGATACCATGTGGGGGTCATTAAAGGGTGCATTATACCGTGTGGCGGCCAGTAAAGGGTTCCTTATACCATGTGGGGGCCAGTAAAGGGGGCTTTATACCATGTGGGAGCCAGTAAAGGGGGCGTTAATCTCTGGGGGTGC
This sequence comes from Leptodactylus fallax, assembly GCA_947044405.1. Taxonomy (NCBI): domain Eukaryota; kingdom Metazoa; phylum Chordata; class Amphibia; order Anura; family Leptodactylidae; genus Leptodactylus; species Leptodactylus fallax. Next base: position 334,902 of record CAMRHE010000067.1, on the reverse strand, counting down.
TATATGACTTCAGATACCTGAGACAACCTACCAGAACACTATTGAGTCCCTCCCAGCCTGTCTAGCTGCTGCCCATACGGCAAATGGAGGTTATTCTAGATATTAGCAGGAGGTCATAATAATGTGATTCATCTCTGTATATCTGAGCAGTCTCTTAGCAAATTACAAAGTCCATTAAAAACAATGTATAAATGTCTAAATTGTAGTCCATTATCTGTAGATAAGGACATTCAGTTCACCCCTCTTACATGTTCAATCCAACCTCTTCACGCCCGGCCATACTAAGACATCATGTGATTCATCTCTGTATATCTGAGCAGTCTCTTAGCAAATTACAAAGTCCATTAAAAACAATGTATAAATGTCTAAATTGTAGTCCATTATCTGTAGATAAGGACATTCAGTTCACCCCTCTTACATGTTCAATCCAACCTCTTCACGCCCGGCCATACTAAGACATGCCAGTTCTATTTCTAGGTTCAAAAGAAACTATTTTGAACTTTACAGGATGTAAAGGGAGGCGATGATGGTTTCAGTGATGAAGGGGCAGCATTGTGACAATCACTATTATGAAAAGAAGAATGGTTGTCACAAGGATTAGATCAGCAGCCTGTTTCCACAGTATAATAGGCAAGCATGATGGATCTTATGGACGCAAGATCAAGATTTAGAAAAGCTGCAGAGGTAAACTCAGGATAAACCAACATAAAATGTGAATTATGCATTTGGTGTATTTTTACTTTAAAGAGACATTAAACCTAAAAGGCAAAGGCTCCTTGTTTCACCACTGAACTCAACTCATCTGCAGCCGGAGAACACATATTAGTTGGAACTGGAGCATCCCGGATCTACTACCCAGAATAGCAGGACAGCATTCTAAATGCTGGACTCTTCCACTGTCCTGAAGGGGCCCCCATGAACATAGGGCCCAGTGCAAGTGTCCTATGTTAAAGTAGCCCTGGTAATAGGTAATTTTTACCACACAGAGAAGACAGAAATCACCACAATTTCATTTTTTTTCTTAATCCACCCCTGTCTGAGGTTTTTAAGCTTTCCAGCACATTGAATGGAATATTAAATATTTCTATCATGAAGTACAATTGGTCTCACAAAATATAAACCCTCGCATGACTGTGAACAAAAAAATAAAAAACATAGGCTGTGGAAGGCAGGGTGGAAAAAATGAAAACACAAAAACAGGAACTCATGTCCTCAACTGGTTAATACTGAAGAATAAATTTCATATGTAATTTATCAATCAATGTTCGGAAGAAAAGTAAAGAGCCTTGTCCTTGAATCCCCCTGTCTATGCCACTGTATACTATCCATAATAACCCATAGTCAGGTTACTATGAAGTTAAAGTGGATCTTCAGACATTAACATTAATAGTCTAATGATCCCTAAAAGTGCCTCAGCCCCTTCATTGTGCTGATTCCAAGAGTCCGTTCCCCACGGATCCATTATATTGGATAATCCCAAAGAACTCCTTTAACACATTCTAAGCTGTAAAATATGAGATGTTTCAGAAAAAAAAAAGTTAATAAAATGAGATTTAATGAGAAGCAATACATGTATGAGATGTAAATGAAGTAATTTACTTCCCTGAGAGTCTTAACACTAAACACCAAATGCATTACGCAGGGTACCAAGTCCAATCCCAGAGGTTGCTTTGATTTACTTAAAAGATCAAAGTACATTTGTGTTATGAAAACTGCTGCGAGGATCTTGCATGTTTGTCATTATAGAGATAACAATCTCATTTTGTATCAAACTGTTCCACTTTGATCATTATCTGTTTTGTATTACAGGGGGGTTTAGAACATATAATAGGGTTTCGGAGAGTATTGCTTGTATTAGTTTTAGATTAATTTGTAATAGATGCTTATTTTGCCTGCAGAAATATTTTTTTTATACCTTACAAAAACTCAGTAGGCAAATATTACAACATCTGCCTCTTTATAACAGACTACATACTAGAATATGAAGTGGTAAGGGCTGAAATTGGTCTCTTTCTACACCCAGAGTGGTCTCACATCACAGAACATAATTCTTCTAGCCTGGACTTAAGAAGTATACATGTCTCCAGACATCCTCAATTTCAGAGTCCTTTACTACAGTAGAAGGTTATGACTTCCTGAAAACTTTAAAAAAGGTTGACCAGTTGGTTACAAAAGAAGTCATGCTCACCTCACTGGCCCCTCTCCGCTCTCTTTTAATGCTTTTTGGTATCTACATCTTGGTCTTTAGGTCATACCATGTCCCAAAAAGTGACTAGCTTGAACATAGGCATGTGATGAAACTGATCCAATGTATAAACTAATTTTGCCATTCTAGTCTTCTGGTGGATTAGTTTCTAATGTTGACCAGTAATGTTGCTGGACAGGCAGTTGGAACACAGATGGTCACACGAGTCCATGGTCCATGAGTAGCCATGTCTGCATACAGCGCTGAAGATTCTGTGAACACAAGTACAGTAAACAATAAAGGGGTCATCTGGAAGATAAGGACTGTACCTGGTGGACCATCAGTAAGTTATATTATGTACTGTAAGTATTTAGAAACTTACCAAACCCTTCCTGTTTCTTAGTGAGGGTTTCAGTAATTTTTGTCATGTGACCACCGTTGACTGTGATAAATGAATGTTATACTGTAGATTATATTGGAGGAGGAAACCCCCCTGTAACCCTGATGGACTGTAAAGTAGATTTCTAGCTTAGTTTTGGAACTAGATTTAACCATATAAATGGAAATTATTTCATCTTTACCCTATTAGAAAATAAATTGCTACTTGTTTCCTCTGCTCCCATTACAAAGACCAGAATTTAGCATGTGATGGATTAATAGGCTAACCAAAAGAAATTTAATTTAAAGAGGTTGCCTTACCAAGACATTCCATTGTTATGCCCTTGTAGAGTATATAGACACATTATATGTAGGTCTCCAGCTTGGAACCCCCTTTATGAGCCAAAGTGGAAAACCCTTAAATATCAGCAGCTAAGCTACCTTCCTGTTGTACCAAGCCCATCATTGCATTATATTTGTGAACCGAGAGCAAGGCAGGTGGTTTGGTCTCCGCAACCAGAAATGAACGCACACGCGGTAGTTCAAGAAAAGAATATATATTTACTATAAGTTAATAAAGGCTATTTGAAGGTAAAATGACAGGGATAAAGACAAGCAAAATATACAATATAGCATGAACAATTTCAAGGCAAATTCTGCAATGGTTTCTACTTTTACTCTGTCCAATTCTGCAGTATGGACACTGAATGAACAATATACTCAAAACTATCCCTAACTGACCCTGACATCACATTTGGGTGCACCCCCTTTTCCCCAGTGGTCCAGGAGGACCGCTTACAGTCCGTAGAAGCGCGCGGTGGGGCCCAAAGTCGTTCCTTTCTTTTATAGTGAAACGTCCTCTCCTCACTGTTATCAGGATCTTGGGAGAAATGAAGTCCTCTTTAACAGGGAAACCCAATGAATGCAATGTAATCCAACAGCAGATTCCACTCAGCACACTGACAGTCCTGCCGAATCCATACACTGAGCTGGGATGTAAGCCGGGGTTTAGCAGGTGCTGTCCAGTACATCAACAGCACTGCGAGTCTCTATCTGTGGTATCCATATACACAGTCACAATGTCAGTCTCACTGATCAGCCACTGAGCACAGTTCCTTTCACGTGGACTCACTAGTCCTGTTGTCTCTTTACACTCTGTTTGACTCTGGACCAAGATACAGCTTAGCTGTACAGAAAAATCTCCACACCAGTTCAATACAACACTTGCTAAGATGGCTGCTGCTCTCTGTCTCGTCACTTCCTGCTTCTCTGCTCACATTCTGTCTGCAGAACAGGCAAGCTGACATAAAAGGGGGGGGAGTCACTCCAGCATCATGTCACAATTACAATGGCTGCTGTCTTAAAGGAACAGAATCACAGAAATACATTCAACATTAACAGTTTATACAGACAAATAAAGCTTAGGACAACATTGGCTGTCTCTTACATATGGACAGCCATTCACTTGAGAGGATGCTCCAGAGGACATGTAGCTGGCCACTACAGGTTATCATTGGGGGTTTCAGGATTGCCTTTACTATAAGGTATCTTCTACTATCATCATGAGACAACTTATTCAGTGTAATACATGAGGTAGTTGGTATAAAAGCAGTTCCCTATGTAAATTGGCTTTAATAATTCCTAAAGAGAAATGTACATTACTAACTGTACAAAATACGGCGGCAATTATAAATGAAATTGTTCCCAAACTTCTATGAAACAAATGATTCCCGTGACCTCTCCAGCAGTCATTTGTAGAGGTTAGATAAAACCATGTTTTAACGTAATTTTCACATTTTCATTTGGTGCTCACTGCTTTTAATTAAACTCAATTAGCCAAATTGTGATTAAAGTTATAAATAATATCAGAATATTTCATGTGGAACGTTCTCTCCTTGATGGCTCATAGCCAGGAACAAATAAATCACAGATTATGAAGAAAGTCAGAATACAATTGACTCAAGGTATCTTTCATATCACTTTATTATTCAGTCCATTATTCAGAGTTTTACTAAGTGAAGTATATACTGTACTTATATAGTTTGGCAATAATAGGCTGCTCTCTTATATAGAACAAAAAGAGTGAATTCTGCATGTGTTGAGCTGTATTAAAGGACATATCTCTTGTAATTACCGTAGTTATATACTGTTTTTATCCAGCAACTGGCAGTATTACAGTGGAAAAAAAAAAGTATTTAGTCAGCCACCAATTGTGCAAGTTCTTCCACTTAAAAAGATAAGAGAGGCCTGTAAGCCTAGCATCATCGATGGGCTGTGAGTAATGCCGCACACAACAGTAATCTTCAATAGTTTTATACTGTCAGAGTGGGCATTCCTTACCACCCAGTGATGGCGCTCAGCAGTAAGGCCCACCTTTCTTACAGTGGAGGGATATCGGTGCCAAAACTAACGGCACCGATATCTCTGGCATCCTGGTGCATATTAGCAAACCTGACAGTGTGCTGAATTCAACACACTGTCAGCTTTCTAGTGGTATATACAGTGGGGGAAAAAAGTATTTAGTCAGCCACTAATTGTGCAAGTTCTCCCACTTAAAAAGATGAGAGAGACCTGTAATTGTCATCATAGGTAGACCTCAACTCTGAGAGACAAAATGAGAAAACATATCTAGAAAATCACATTGTCTGATTTTTAAAAAATTTATTTGCAAATTATGGTGGAAAATAAGTATTTGGTCACCTACAAACAAGCAAGATTTCTGGCTCTCACAGACCTGTAACTTCTTATTTAAGAGGCTCCTCTGTCCTCCACTCATTACCTGTAGTAATGGCACCTGCTTGACATTGTTATCAGTATAAAAGACACCTGTCCACAACCTCAAACAGTCACACTTCAAACTACACTATCGTGAAGACCAAAGAGCTGTGGAAGGACACCAGAAACAAAATTGTAGACCTGCACCATGCTGGGAAGACTGAATCTGCAATAGGCAAGCAGCTTGGTGTGAAGAAATCAACTGTGGGAGCAATAATTAGAAAATGGAAGACATACAAGACCACTGATAATCTCCCTCCATCAGGGGCTCCACGCAAGATCTCACCTCGTGGGGTCAAAATGATCACAAGAACGGTGAGCAAAAATCCCAGAACCACACAGGGGCACCTAGTGAATGACCTGCAGAAAGCTAGGACTAACGTAACAAAGGCTACCGTCAGTAACACACTATGCCGCCAGGGACTCAGATCCTGCAGTGCCAGACGTGTCCCCCTGCTTAAGTCAGTACATATCCGGGCCCGTCTGAAGTTTGCTAGAGAGCATTTGGATGTTCCAGAAGAGTATTGGGAGAATGTCATATGGTCAGAGGAAACCAAAGCAGAACTGTTTGGTAGAAACACAACTCGTCGTGTTTGGAGGAGAGTGAATGCTGAGTTGCATCCAAAGAACACCATACCTACGGTGAAGCATGGGGGTGGCAACATCATGCTTTGTGGCTGTTTCTCTGCAAAGGGACCAGGACGACTGATCCGTGTACATGAAAGAATGGATGGGGCCATGTATGGTGAGATTTTGAGTGCAAACCTCCTTCCATCAGCAAGGGCATTGAAGATGAAACGTGGCTGGGTCTTTCAGCATGACAATGATCCCAAGCACATCGCCAGGGCAACGAAGGAGTGGCTTTGTAAGAAGCATTTCAAGGTCCTGGAATGGCCTAGCCAGTCTCCAGATCTCAACCCCATAGAAAACCTTTGGAGGAAGTTGAAAGTCCATGTTGCCCAGCGACAGCCCCAAAACATCACTGCTCTAGAGGAGATCTGAATGGAGGAATGGGCCAACATACCAGCAACAGTGTGTGCCAACCTTGTGAAGACTTACAGAAAACGTTTGACCTCTGTCATTGCCAACAAAGGATATATAACAAAGTATTGAGATGAACTTTTGTTATTGACCAAATACATATTTTCCACCATAATCTACAAATAAATTCTTAAAAAATCAGACAATGTGATTTTGTAGATTTGTTTTCTCATTTTGTCTCTCATAGTTGAGGTCTACCTATGATGTCAATTACAGGCCGGCCTCATCTTTTTAAGTGGGAGAACTTGCACAATTAGTGGCTGACTAAATACTTTTTTTCCCCACTGTATATACCGCTAGAAAGCTGACAGTGTGTTGAATTCAGCACACTGTCAGGTTTGCTAGTATGCACCAGGATGCCAGAGATATCGGTGACGTTAGTTTCGGCACCGATATCCCTCCACTGTAGGAAAGGTGGGCCTTACTGCTGAGCGCCATCACTGGGTGGTAAGGAACGCCCACTATTAAAGTACTATTGAAGAGTACTGTTGGGTGCGGCATTACTCACAGCCCATCGATGATGCTAGGCTGTAAGGCCTGCCTTTCTTACTGTATAGTGGAGGGGTATGGGTGCATATATCTCCGGCACCTGGGTGCATACCGGAAAAGTTGTCAGCTTTCTAGCAGTATATAATATCGCCGGTGCCAGAGGACATGAAAGGTCTTCTTCAATAAAGAGAATAAGGGAGAGCAGAACATGATGCACTTCCCTGATACCTGTTCCTGGTATTTCCTCAAGAGGGAAATCATCGATCTGCCTTGACTTTGGTTCCCTGGAATGAAGCCACCATGTTTGGTAAGATGATAGAGCTGAACATGTGGGAGAAGTTTCATCATAAACTGAAAGTGCTCTACAAACAATTTTATGTTATTTTTACAATGTAAGGTATACAAAAACATGTTAGTGCATTTCTAGGTCAGTATAGCATTGTAAGTGTGTCTATATAAACCACAACTTACTCTATACCTAATAAGAATCCTCTTAAAATTGAAAGAGGCTGTCCAGGTTTCACCCCTCACCAGCTGTCCCCAACCATAACCACCCAGATCACGCCAACCAGTTTAGAGAATGGTGAAAAGAGGCAGACAAAGGCTCAACTTTTGGTGCAAATCTGTTGTACAAAAAATAATAATAATAATAATAATAATAATCTTGCGATTAAGTGTAACAAATGTGCCTCTTTGAGAATGTTTATTATATGTCAAACATGAGGAGCATTGGTGCATCGTCCTAAAGTAAAGATTTGGTATTTCTAACAATTGTGCTGGGGAAAATATCTGTCTTTTCTTTTTTTAATATCTAAACATAGAAATTCTATGTTAAAAGTAATCCAAATACAACAGCAGCTGGTCCAGACAAAAAAATTCTCAAATTTTGCCTAAGACTTAAAATAACAAACACTGTATACATACCTCAACATGGGGTTCAAGTGTGGGTGGAATGTCAACAAAGACTGGGGACCCAGAGGACTCCACTGGATCCCCTGCAAATGGAGAGGTGAGTATATAGCATTTAATCTTCAAGGTCAGTCCACATATTGTTTTCAAAAAATCCAAATAGCACTCATAATAATATAGTTATGTTTTATTTATTCAGAATATTTTTTATTTCACAGTTAATTCAGCTTATGTTCCCACAGCTCCAGCGGAGAAATAGTTAAGTCTTCCTCTATTACAGATATGCACATGAATTCAAGCAGAGCAATTTTATCAGGAACCAATTAACTTGTTAGTATTTTTGGCGACTTTGGGATGGAGCCAGTGAGTCCAGTGGAAAACCTATGTGAGCATACAATCTCCTGCCAACAAGTGCCAAAAAGGAATCTCCTTACAGTGTTTACATAGCCTTTAGTCCACACTAATTGTAATACTTGTCCCGACGCTCTATTTATGGCGATTACGCTCAGTGTAACCAGAACACTAAATTTATTCTCTCTTTAAAACAGAACTTGACGTTTGAATACTATTGGTTATATTAACCGATCAGGCATAACATTAAAAACAGGTGACACTGGTTATCTGGATAAAATGGCACCTATCAAAGGGTGCCATTTTATCCATCAAGTAAAAAATCAGTACTTGAAGTTGGTGTGTTGGAAGCAGGAAAAATGGCCAAGATTAAGGAGATGAGAAAGTTTGGCAAAGGTTAAATTGTGTTGGTTAGACAACTTGATCAGGGCATCTCCAAAATGTTAGGTCTTGTGGGGTGTACCCAGGATACAGTGGTTAGTACCTACCATAAGTGGTCAAAAAATGGACAATCTTTAAACTGGTGACAGAGTCACAAGGAAGAATTTGTTAGTAGGATCCTCTCAATAACCTGTTGTCTCTGAGTCAAGTTTTCATTTTCATAGGACCTCCTATATTAACTCAGAATTCATTAATAGACTATATTAAAACATTTTTTTGCCTAAATTAGACAACCTTTTAAGCCCTTAAAGTCACTACTCAGAAACTTTTTTCAATTTTTCCAACTTTGTATTTCAAAATTCATAACTTTTTTTTTTTTGTCAACCTAGCCATATGAAGATTTTTTTCTGTGTGACAAATTGTGTTTATGGGTGGAACAATTTTGTGTTAATTATAATGTTTTGCTTCATTTCTATTACATTGCTTTGGAGGACTGAAAGAAAAAAGTTCAATTCTGTAATTTTGTGTTTCATTTTTATGGTGTTTACTGCGTTAAAATAACTTTTTCAGTGGGTCATTGCAATTACATTGATTCTATATTTCTATAGGTTTTGTTTTAATACTTGAACTATATAAAATGTCTTTGACTTAAAGAATTTGCTTTGGGTACAATATTGTGCCACCTTTTCAATTTTTTGGTTGACCAAACTATGGCTCATTTTTTTGGTGGGGTGAGCTGTAGTTTTTATTGTTACAATTTTCTGGCATGTAAACAGTTTTGATCACTTTGGATTCTTTTTCTATGGGGGACACGGTGACCAAAAAAACAACAATTTGAGCATTGCATACTTTCTATTTTAATTTCATTTCATTTTTTTCTTAATTTTATGATGCTTGGCATACAGGAAAAATAACATTATATCAAGATTGTTTGGACTTTTATGCAAACATTATCTAAAAAAATTTTTTATTTTATTTTTATGTAAAAAGGGAAATGTTTTTTTTTTTTTTTTTTGTAACTTATATTATGTCCCAGCAGAGACGTAGCTGGCTACAAAGTATTATTATAGTGCTGAGCATTAACGTTACACTCAGCGTGACGTAATAGTAGAGCACAAAGTGGTAATGGGTTAAATTCTATAATAAATAAAGTAAGTCTAGTAGTATTGAATTCCTGTAAATATAATGGGGAAACTTTACTCGACTTTATTGTTATTATTACTCTTCGCTTCTTTGATATGTACTTTTTTGTCTTTTGTCTTCTTACAACCTCACAAGCTATGTTGCTATATCTGAATTTTATTTTCTTCTAGTAGTGAATTCTTGCATAAAATATTACTCAAAGTCCTAAAAGATTGATACTAATAACTTCAATTTAGATATAAATAAATGATGATGTTTTATACCGTGTAGAACTTCCATAACAATTCACAATCTTCTTTTATATGTACCTTTTGTATTCCATTCCTGAGTTTTTGGAGGTGTAAAGCGGGAATCGACTTAGAAATGTTGTCTCTTGTCTCATGTAGACCACAAGTCCTTAAGTGTCTAGACTAAAAAGAGCAGGATTGCCTACCTGTTGTCTAGACAAGAATGTAAGCAGCTTTTAGTGACCATGCATGTTGCATGTGACCCTTAGCAATTACATTCTTTCCTGTCATAAATCATTCACGTACATCCTCTATGGGGGTATTCTCTAAAATGAATTAAATTGCATGGCAAATTGCTACATGCTCCACCAGGTAAGTAGAAAGTTGAGGTACAACCTTGAGAATATTTTATTGGAACAAAGTACAAAATGACAGCAGAGTCAACATGCAATATACAGTTATACACATCAGTAGGCTTTCAATATGGCAGTTACAGTGGTGAAAAAAAGTATTTAGTCAGCCACCAATTGTGCAAGTTCTCCCACTTAAAAAGATGAGGCCGGCCTGTAATTGTCATCATAGGTAGACCTCAACTATGAGAGACAAAATGAGAAAACATCTAGAAAATCACATTATCATTTTTTAAGAATTTATTTGCAAATTATGGTGGAAAATAAGTATTTGGTCACCTACAAACAAGCAAGATTTCTGGCTCTCACAGACCTGTAACTTCTTCTTTAAGAGGCTCCTCTGTCCTCCACTCATTACCTGTAGTAATGGCTCCTGTTTGACATTGTTATCAGTATAAAAGACTCCTGTCCACAACCTCAAACAGTCACACTCCAAACTCCACTATGGTGAAGACCAAAGAGCTGTGGAAGGACACCAGAAACACAATTGTAGACCTGCACCAGGCTGGGAAGACTAAATCTGCAATAGGCAAGCAGCTTGGTGTGAAGAAATCACCTGTGGGAGCAATAATTAGAAAATGGAAGACATACAAGACCACTGATAATCTCCCTCCATCAGGGGCTCCACGCAAGATCTCACCTCGTGGGGTCAAAATGATCACAAGAACGGTGAGCAAAAATCCCAGAACCACACAGGGGCACCTAGTGAATGACCTGCAGAAAGCTAGGACTAACATAACAAAGGCTACCGTCAGTAACACACTATGCCGCCAGGGACTCAGATCCTGCAGTGCCAGACGTGTCCCCCTGCTTAAGTCAGTACATATCTGGGCCCGTCTGAAGTTTGCTAGAGAGCATTTGGATGTTCCAGAAGAGTATTGGGAGAATGTCATATGGTCAGAGGAAACCAAAGCAGAACTGTTTGGTAGAAGCACAACTCGTCGTGTTTGGAGGAGAGTGAATGCTGAGTTGCATCCAAAGAACACCATACCTACTGTGAAGCGTGGGGGTGGCAACATCATGCTTTGTGGCTGTTTCTCTGCAAAGGGACCAGGACGACTGATCCGTGTACATGAAAGAATCAATGGGGCCATGTATCGTGAGATTTTGATTGCAAACTTCCTTCCATCAGCAAGGGCATTGAAGATGAAACGTGGCTGGGTCTTTCAGTATGACAATGACAACCTTTGGAGGGAGTTGAAATTCCGTGTTGCCCAGCGACAGCCCCAAAACATCACTGCTCTAGAGGAGATCTGCATGGAGGAATGGGCCAACATACCAGCAACAGTGTGTGCCAACCTTGTGAAGACTTACAGAAAACGTTTGACCTCTGTCATTGCCAACAAAGGATATATAACAAAGTATTGAGATGAACTTTTGTTAATGACCAAATACTTATTTTCCACCATAATTAGCAAATAAATTCTTTAAAAATCAGACAATGTGATTTTGTGGATTTGTTTTCTCATTTTGTCTCTCATAGTTGAAGTCTACCTATGATGTGAATTACAGGCCGGCCTCATCTTTTTAAGTGGGAGAACTTGCACAATTGGTGGCTGACTAAATACTTTTCTCCCCCACTGTATATTATGTAGACTCATACAGAGATTAGCAACACTGCAATATTTTTTAATATTCAGCTCCCGTAGACGGTGGTTCCAGTTTTTCAGGTCACTGAACCAGTCACTTAGTTCTATGTACAGCAGGGGGAGAACTCTCACATATAATTTTATGTAGGTCTGGCTCCAGGTTTAAGAATGCTATTGGGCAGTAGAGTCAAAGTGGAACCCTTATTATTTTTTATGCTTACTTGTATAGCGCCATCATATTCCGCAGCGCTTTACAGACAGTGTCAGCCACTGTCCCATATAGGGGTCGCAATCTACATTCTCTATCAGTATGTCTTTGGAGTGTGGGAGGAAACCCACGCAAACACGGGGAGAACATACAAGCTCCTTGCAGATGTTGTCCTTGGCAGGATTCGAACCCAGGACTCCAGCACTAACCACTGAGCCACTGTGCTGCCCTTATGGCTCTACTTCTTTCATCCACACAGTATACAGTACTTTATGGCCCCCAGGGACATTTTTGCTATAGTTATTAGTGCATACTTTGACATTAATATATTTTCCTACCATTTCTACCAAAGAACAAGTAAAATCATATGTGAACATGCTATAAAAGGAGCCGTACTTGTCCATCCAGCCAGTAGAATATTTTTTGTGTTTACCATCAAACATTCATAGCAATAATGAATTATTTTACATTGACATAGCTCAATGAGATCCTAATTTTTGTGATATGAGCTATAGCTTTCTCAGGTGCCATTTTACCATAAAAAAAGTATTTAACCCTTTAGTGAACAGCCTGTTTTAGGCCTTAATGACCAAACCATTTTTTGCATTCTTCCATCGTCACATACCAAGAGCTATAACTTTTTTTTTTTTTCTGTCAGTGTAACAGAGTGAGTGCTTGTTTTATTGCGGGACAAATTGTAGTGTTTGATGGCACTATTTTTGGGTAGATATATCTCATTTGTTCTACTTACTCTTTCTGGGAAGAAAACGAAAAAAACAGCAATTTTGCCATTAACTTTTTTTGCTAGAAATTTTCCACCATTTACCATGTGGCTTAAATAACCTGATAAATTTATTCACTGGATTGATATGATTACATTTCTACCAAATTTGTATAGTTTTTTTAAAGTTTTTCTAAGTCATTTTGCTATTGTGCCATTTTGAGGAATATAACACACTTTGATAACTTGTTATAATGTTTTATTTGGTGACTGACAGACAAAAAACTTCAATTCTGGCATCTTTTTTTATATTTTTTTTTACACAAGGAAAACAACATTACAGTTGTTATGTTTTCATTTTTTATTTTTTACTACACATTTTTTAATGGGGGATTAATATTTTATTATGATTTTACTTTTTTTTATTTTACATATTTTTTGAAAATTTTTTATACCATTTTTAGTCCATAAAAGTTGATATTTAAATGTTATTGACCGAAGCATCTAAATGGTTAACGCCTGTGACTAGTGGTTTTCTGATCCAGGTGCTAGGAGCAGATATAGCACCGGCTTCAGACAGTGCAGGAGAACCTGCAGTATTCAGGGGCAAATGGCAGTTGCAAAAAGTTATATAAGGCCCATAAGTGACCAACATAAAGTCAAAGTGTTTATTATTGTTTTTGTGCGATGTTTTATTTTATAGTAATGTTATCTGTATTGAAAAAATATCTGTTACACTTACATTTTATCTTTTTTAACACCTTAGCACTGACATATAGAGGTACACTGCATATACATATACTGTATATGCCAACACATTATTTCTATAAAGAATAATAATACTGAGGCACTTAGGCAGATAAAAACCTCTCCTAGACAACACTGCAGCTGTTAAGATTCTCAGGATGTATTCTCCTAGCTGCAGCACTGATCACTACTGTCACTTTACGGTTTCCAAGCCAACATGTGAAGCTTACTCTGGCTTTTCAGCTAGTTCGGCTGGGGTTCTGACCCAATCTGAGTGCTGCCTATCCTCTCATCATGAATGCTGGCTCCCAGGTGCCTGCTATTAATTAATTGTTACTAGATAGATTCCTGCTCTGAACATATCTGTTTGTTGCTGTATTCCTGGTAACCGACGTTTGGCTAGTTTTACTGGATATTTGCTTGTTTACTGATTTGGATTTGACTGTGAACTCTCGGATTTGACCTTGGCTTGGATCTGCATATTCCTCTGATTCTATTTTAGATTATTCTATGCTTTTCTGGTTGTCCCAGCTTATGAGTTTTTTCTGTAGATTTCCAGGTTTGATTTTAGTTTGCAGTGCACCTTTATTTTACACTAGCTGCTGGAGTGATAACCTGGGTCCTGATCCTGCCGAGCCCAACCAGCCTCTCTGCTCAGCAGGAAAAATTAGGGACACCCCTTTAACTGTGATACTTTAAATCATGTATAGACCCTTTGTATTGGGATACTGTTAATCATGAATAGACCAATGAAAGTAAATACGCTCTATATGCAGAGTGTATTAACCCTATGAAATGGTACACATAAAGTTTACTTTAAATAAGAATTCTTTAAATCTGCTTGAAGGACCACATATAATTACAATGACAATTTGCCTGATGCTTGCGAATTACCGCAGGTACTTCTGTCTTCAAACATAGTATTAAACAATCTGTATACAAAGATTATTGAAACAGAACACATCTGCTAAATGATCCCATAGGAAGATTTGCTATGAATACAAGCAGCAGCATCTGTTTGATTGTACTTGTATTGTCTGAACACAGAGCAGAAAGGTCTGAGAGAAGAATTGAAGCAGATGTGTGTGTCTGCTCTATTTCTCATTGGACCAGTCATAAATCGTAAAATTATAATCTGCAGTGTACACCTATGATCTGGAGATGCCGTATCACTGTGTACACTTCAGAGAGGAACACAGTGCACCGCACTTCAATTTAATCACAAAAAAATAATAGTTTCCTCTTAGTGCCGAATGTAAAAAGCAATGTAATGCTTGAAAGCCTAAAACTATCAGGTGTGATCAAAAAGTTCTAAGACTTTATTCATTACAGATGGCAATGTGGAATTTCTAGAAGCGGTCAGCCAGTCAGGCCTATAATTTATCACTATTAAAGGGGTTCTTGGACAATGTAAATAAAGTTTACTGAAGAAAACACAGGTCGTACTTTGATGTTGTCTTAACAGCTTCCGGACCGGCCATAGACTAAGTACGTCTGGACATTTTACTGTTAACCAGTTAACTAGTTCCAGAAATATTTGGGCCGTGACACAATCTTCATAGTTAGGGCCCTGCATGTCACCACATTGGATTTGAAATGAAACAACTGAGATGCAATTGATGTGTTTACTTTCAGGTTTAATTCAAGGGGTTGAGCAAAAATACTCTGTGAAACATTTAGGAATTGCAACCATTTTTCTACAAAGCCTCCTCATTTCAGGGGCTCCAAAGTAATTGGACAAACTAACATTAACATAAATAGAGTCTGCCTGAAGTGTGGAATCCATGGACATCACCAAACGCTGGGTTTCCTCCTTTGTGATGCTTTGCCAGGACTTTACTGCAGCTGTCTTCAGTTGTTGCTTGTTTGTGGGTCTTTCTGCCTTAAGTTTTGTCTTAATCAATTGAAAGGCATGCTCGATCGGCTTGAGATCTGGTGATTGGCTCGGCCATTTCAGAATATTCCACTTCTTTGCCTTAAAAAACTCCTGGGTATGCAGTATGTTTAGGGTCATTGTCCATCTGTGCTGTGAAGTGCCATCCAATCAATCTTGTTACATTTGGTTGAATCTGAGCAGATAGAATATATATTTTATGGTTGAGATGCAAGGGTAAATTACAGCATTTTCAGCCATGAGTCCTGATCTTGCTTTCCTGGTTTTCAACCTTTGTAAAGGCTAAAAGCTGTGGCTAAACACACAGATATACAGTGGGGAAAAAAAAGTATTTAGTCAGCCACCAATTGTGCAAGTTCTCCCATGTAAAAACATGAGGCCGGCCTGTAATTGACATCATAGGTAGACCTCAACTATGAGAGACAAAATGAGAAAACAAATCTACAAAATCACATTGTCTGATTTTTTAAGAATTTATTTGCCAATTATGGTGGAAAATAAGTAGTTGGTCAATAACAAAAGTTCATCTCAATACTTTGTTATATATCCTTTGTTGGCAATGACAGAGGTCAAATGTTTTCTGTAAGTCTTCACAAGGTTGGCACACACTGTTGCTGGTATGTTGGCCCATTCCTCCATGCAGATCTCCTCTAGAGCAGTGATGTTTTGGGGCTGTCGCTGGGCAACACGGACTTTCAACTCCCTCCAAAGGTTTTCTATGGGGTTGAGATCTGGAGACTGGCTAGGCCACTCCAGGACCGTGAAATGCTTCTTATGAAGCCACTCCTTCATTGCCCTGGCAGTGTGCTTGGGATAATTGTCATGCTGAAATACCCAGCCACGTTTCATCTTCAATGCCCTTGCTGATGGAAGGAGGTTTGCACTCAAAATCTCACGATACATGGCCCCATTCATTCTTTCATGCATACGGATCAGTCGTCCTGGTCCCTTTGCAGAGAAACAGCCTCAAAGCATGATGTTGCCACCCCCATGCTTCACAGTAGGTATGGTGTTCTTTGGATGCAACTCAGCATTCACTCTCCTCTAAACACGACGAGTTGTGTTTCTACCAAACAGTTCTACTTTGGTTTCATCTGACCATATGACATTCTCCCAATACTCTTCTGGAACATCCAAATGCTCTCTAGCAGACTTCAGACGGGCCCGGATATGTACTGGCTTAAGCAGGGGGACACGTCTGGCACTGCAGGATCTGAGTCCCTGGCGGCGTAGTGTGTTACTGACGCTAGCCTTTGTTACGTTAGTCCCAGCTTTCTGCAGATCATTCACTAGGTCCCCCCGTGTGGTTCTGGGATTTTTGCTCACCGTTCTTGTGATCATTTTGACCCCATGCGGTGAGATCTTGCGTGGAGCCCCTGATGGAGGGAGATTATCAGTGGTCTTGTATGTCTTCCATTTTCTAATTATTGCTCCCACAGTTGATTTCTTCACACCAAGCTGCTTGCCTATTTCAGATTCAGTCTTCCCAGCCTGGTGCAGGTCTACAATTTTGTTTCTGGTGTCCTTCCACAGCTCTTTGGTCTTCACCATAGTGGAGTTTGGAGTGTGACTGTTTGAGGTTGTGGACAGGTGTCTTTTATAGTGATAACCATTTCAAACAGGAGCCATTACTACAGGTAATGAGTGGAGGACAGAGGAGCCTCTTAAAGAAGAAGTTACAGGTCTGTGAGAGCCAGAAATCTTGCTTGTTTGTAGGTGACCAAATACTTATTTTCCACCATAATTTTCAAATAAATTCTTAAAAAATCACACAATGTGATTTTCTAGATATGCTTTCTCATTTTGTCTCTCATAGTTGAGGTCTACCTATGATGACAATTACAGGCCTCTCTCATCTTTTTAAGTGGGAGAACTTGCACAATTGGTGGCTGACTACTTTTTTTTCCCCACTGTAAAATGACATGCTGTATGTGAGTGGGTTTGAATTGTTTAATTCTCATCCACGACATCACTACTGTACATCACAGCGGATAAACTGACGGCAGTTCTTTTAACATCTCAATCTTTTTGATCTCACTAGAGAGTTTCTGGAAATGAGGGTGTGGCCTAAGGAAAATGGTGCATACTTGGTTTAAAGCCTAAGTAAACTTTTTTTTTTATAAATTCATAATTCAGTGAAGATAAACTTTGTAATATATTTTATTAAAGAATTGATCACATTTGTATGATTTAAGTCTATGGAGAGAGGAGTAAAAAAAACAAAAAAGGGATTCAGAAGGGTCAATTCTTGAGAATTTGAAGGAATTGGTCTGAGGAACATGAATTTAACCGTCAGACTGATGACTTGTCTAGGGTTTCACAGACACGGATATCCTAGAGACATTCTGCAAAGGGCACGCTACCATGCATCCTTGCAGAAATGGTCTGATTTACTGGTTCCTAAAAAACATGATGATTCATCTAATTCTCTCAGAATTATTGGGAATTTTGACACATAGTACGAACAGATCAGAAAAATCTGCACGACTTATTGAGATATACTTAATATGGATTCTGACCTTGAGGGTCTTATCAGTATGACCCCTGCTCTTACGTTTCGTAGGGGTTGGAACCTACAAGATCGCCTCGTCCACAGTAACCTCCAATCTGCAATTAATAGTACCTGGCTGGGCAAGAGCAATTTTCCTTGTATGCATAGAAGTGGTCATTGTAAAGCATGCGAGTATATCACCAAAAGTGCTAGCTTTACAAGTGTCTCAACTGGGAAGACCTATATGAACCATGAGTTCATAAATTGTGACACTAAGGACGTAATTTATCTAGCCACCTGCCCGTGTCCTTCTAATTGTGTGGGAAAGACACATAGAGAATTGAGGTGAAGAGTCTTAGACCACATAGGTAATATTATACGGAAGGAGGATAAACCTCACAGCCAACATATGTGGAGTCATCATAATGGAGATCCTAAGGGATTGACATTTCAGGGTATTATGGTGGTCCAGCAATCAGGGAGAAGAGGTGACTGGGAGCGGAGGACCTTACAAAAAGAGGCGAGATGGATCTTTAGGATCCAATCTGTCAAACCTAAGGAATTAAATGATAATATTTAATTCATGAGATTTATCTAGACACATGGTCATTTCCCGTAAGTGGGTGTTATTGTTTTCACGGTTATTCACTCAATGCGTGATCTATATATCAGTTTCATGTCTGGTTAGTCTGTTTAGCCCTCTCTATTTTGTCCTTTAGTAATATATGTACATCTCTCTATAAGACAATTTTTGACATTGCTTGTGGTTGGAGATCTATATTTCTCCTCTACATGGCCATTATTCACACAATACGTTTTTTCTGTGCTTTGTGCGGTTTTTGCGTTACCATTGTGTTGATACCAAGGTTGGTGTCATATTTATCAGAGAGGCCTTCTATTTGATTACTCTTTCCATTTGTCATCGATATGGTGCATTTAGTGATTTGACCTCTTTGATTTACTGCCCGCAGATTATTGGATTTGGGAAATAACTATCCATCTGATTTACCAGTGGCGCTATATTTAATTTATGATCTTATGAATATCATTATCTTTTTCTTCCATTTTCAAGCATTTATGTAATTTTGGATATTGTGCCTTACCGCGATTTATGGGCTGTTTTTGTCTGTGCGTTGATATTATGTCTTACCGCGATTTATGGGCTGTTTTTATCTGTGCGTGTCTCCCCATCGGGGTTATGTTATCTGTTTTAAGAGCCACCTAGTTAATATAATGCGCGTTGGCTATTTGCCTTGTAATATGGATACAACTTTGACTTTTTGTATCTGTTTATTAACATATCGTAACATTGATTTGAGTCCTTTTCCATCTACATGTAATCCAGGCCTGGTTATACTTACCTTTCCCCGTTCCGGCTAGCACTTCATTGTCAGCTTGAAGCTCCGGGACCAGTACAGCGATAACCAATCGGAGAAGGCTACGCAGCGGTGACGTGAGTAAAGGGGGCCCGGCTATTCACATATATATCCAGACGTGCTGCAGATGCCACGACTTCCCACCACCAGGACCCAGAAAACACAGTTTTTATTGTCTTTATCTGTGCTATGTGACAGTGGCATAAATACTGGGTTAGCAGTGATAGCGGCTGCCACAGGGCACGGGACATTAGGGGCCCAGTGGGCCCCAGATGTTTTTTTTCTTAATAGGCCGTTACCTGCTGGAGTAACCCCAGCAAGTAATGGGTCCTATTTACTTACCTATCTCCGCTCCTGCTCACAGCTGCCTACGCTTGCCCTTCTGCAGAAGCGGAGGCGACTGTGATCAGGAGCGGGGATTGGTAAGTGAGGCCACGAACCCCAACAAACACTGCTATCTTTATATAGGCATAATAGTGTGTGCAGGGGCCACTATGGTGCATAATAGTGTGTGTAGGGGCCACTATGGTGCATAATAGTGTGTGTAGGGGCCACTATGAGACATAATAGTGTGTGCAGGAATGTGGTTTGTACGGGGGAGGGGGGGGGGTTGGTTCCTAGTTACGCCACTGCTATGTGACCTGTATGTTGGAAGGGGGTTTAGTTACATCATACTTACCTCTATGCTCCTCATGACCCCTAATAGCTTTGAGCAACTTAACAAGTAGTTTAATCTCCAGTTAGGTAGGACCTGTAATGCCAGCAGTAGCTTTATAGCTAGGTGTGGGGGATATATATATATATATACACAGTATATAGAACTCCTCACTCCTCTGGTAACATTGACAATGGCACATTATCTAATTTGATAGTAAGTTGCATTTTCTATCTGGAAGTATATTCTATGGAATTATTCCCTAAATATAAGTCTTGAAAGGGCTCTGTCTGATTGGTACATCTGTATACATTAGGTGAATAAAAAATACCATTTACTCCTTCTCTTTCTCTTTATCTATTAGGCGTGTATCTTGCACTTCCAAAACATACACTATTATTGACCATCAGGTGCAGTTGTTTTGGGCTGCAGATTTAGGAGCCAGGAGTGGAAAAGACTCATGGCAGCTGCTTAGAGTATATACTGTATATGTTACCAAGTGCAAAAATCAGTTAATCTGCAGATTAACTAGGTAATGTGCAGATTCACTAGGGCGATCCGTTAAAAGTGCGGAAAACTGCTTTCATTTCTGACATTACCTAGGTAATCTGCACATTAGCTAGGTAATGTGCACATTACCTACTAAGCACCTGTTAAAGTGCAGATATAACGACATGTTTTGCTGGAACAACAGCAAGCAACGTCGCTGTAGGCTTATAGTGAACGTAATGTCGGCAAAAAAAAAAAAAAAAGGATTGGGGACAGTATAAGGAAAGGTTGAAGACGGTTTGCTTTCAAAATCCATTCAACTTGAATGGGTTTTGAAAGCAAATGGGCAGGTGTGTGTGTGCGTGCGCTTACACCCTCTGCGCCGCGAAAAGCCGTTTTTTTTTTTCATTGGAAACAAAGTCCTTCGTGTCCGAAAAAAAAAAAACGGCTGCTTCGCAGCGCAGAGGGTGTAACCATTTGCTTTCTGCTGGCGAAAGAAGACTGTTTAAAGAGGACCTTTCACGTCCTCATGTATAATATGCGGTTTTACATACCGCTAGAAAGCCGACAGCGCGCTGAATTCAGCTTTCCCGTTATATGCCCCGGGGCTGGAGATATCGGGGGTCTAAATTTCACCGTTCACTGTCAGAAGGGCGTTCCTGACAGTCTAGCTGCGCTGTGAGGAACAGTACTCCTCCATAGCCCTGTACTGGGGGGCATTCCTCACAGGTCAGTGTCATCACTGGGCGGTAAGGAACTCCCCCCTCTCTCTGAGCCGAGTACTATCAGAGGGGGCGTTCCTTACAGCCCAGCGATGATTCTGAGCTGTAAGGAACGCCCCCCCCAGTACAAGTCTATGGACCAGAACTGCCAGGGAGGGCGTTCCTCACAGCCAAGCTAGACTGTCAGGAACGCCCTTCTGACAGTGAACAGTGAAATTTAGACCCCCGATATCTCCAGCCCCAGGGCATATAACGGGAAAGCCGGCAGTGCGCTGAATTTAGCGCGCTGTCGGCTTTCTAGCGGTATGTAAAACCGCATATTGTACATGAGGACGTGAAAGGTCCTCTTTAACAGTGGAGGGAGAAGAGGGGGGACGGTGTAGGGACAGTAGAACTACCAAAGAAACAAACCTCCGAACTTTAACGATCCGCAAGCTGTGAATGTGCACATTACCTAGGTAAAGTGCAGAAAACTCCTGATTCCGCACTTTAACAGAGCAAATCAGTTAATCTGCACATTACCTAGGTAATGTGCACATTCACTGATTTCGCACTTTAACGGTAACATATACAATCAGTCTTTTTGGATTTTCTCTTGAGTGGGGGTGATATTATCATAGCCTTTTTATTAATATCTATATATTAAAAGTTACGTTTGAGCCTTTATTTGGTTCCTTTCTGTAATTTATATGGAGAGGGGAGAGGAAGAAGAGGAGAGCTCTTCAAAGCTGAGAGACATTAGCACTATAGACAGACAGTTGTGCTTCACAATACAGCTGGGTTATCAGGGATTACTATCCATTCTTCTACTGACAGGAATGACTCACTTACTGCTATAGACATCTTCATATCTCTGTCTCTCTCCTTCTCTTTCTCACTTTCCCCGCTCTATAGACTATATTGTAAACTGACACTGCTTGTGTATGGAGCACAGACCAAAAAACCCTCAGAAAAAGTATAGACAGGAGTAATAGTTAAAGACACAGGCACTTTTCTTTAATGGAGCATATGGTAAAGTTTGTTCTCTTTACTTTCACCATTGATTTATGAAAAAAAAGAATAAAAGTGTCTGCACAGAATTGATCATAAAGTGTGTACCATTGTGAGTGACTTGGAGTTTCTTCTGCTTACCTGGTCTACTTGAAGACAGCATCAATAAATTGTTTTTCCAAAGTGATCTGCTTGTGTTTTTAGGCTTCTCAGCTGAAGCTTTTGTTGCAGATTCCATATTTCCTATGGAATGTTTATAGAAAAATGAAGATGCATGAAGCATTATTATTTTTATCAAAACAATGGGCACATTGATAGATCCCAATGGACGCATTATATGTCAATAAGGTGACTCAGGAGCCACTGGTGTCCGTTGTGCAACAGATCCTGCAGAGCAATGTGGCTTCTAAATGAAAGTCACAAGGTAAATGTGAACACAGCATTGTTTTCTGTGATAGCATTCACACACCTTTATACTGTGTCCTCTAGTATACTGTAACATACTATAATATATATTATATTTCCTAAAGATCTGCCTAGCTGCTAATATTTTGTTGTAGATTGGTCTATCTTGTAATGTTATTGTCCAGATTTAACAGAGGTCCACAAAAATACTACTGGTTGTAATATTTTTTTAGTGAAATGAAAATTCTGCCAACTTTTCTCTAATTCACTGTGATAAGGCACCTATAGTTGGTTCTCCAAATATATAGATGGGAGACGAAGATCTAAATATACAGATTATCTACTCGAGATATTCCGAGTGGTGTGAGATGACTTGCTTTAGAAGAAATGTTTGCCGCAACCCAGATGGAGGAGACTGAAGGATGGGAGTAGTAGTGGCGGATGCTGTGCCACCTAGCAGGCCGAGACACTCCCCAATCTCTCCAGTCCCACTCCTAGGCTGGACAAAGTCGAGGGGGGTCCTGCAGCACTACCGGATGGTGGTGGTAGTAGTTCTTTCCCCCCGGGCACTTCCAGTTGGAGAGGGGACCTCTCCTTCCTGAGCCAGTGTGGTGGTGTTCTGAAGGGCCCTGATGGTGAAGCAGGCATGACTCAGGAGTCAGCGGTGCAGGTAAACCAAACAGCCTTTTAGTGGGCAACAGGAACGGTAAGGCAACAGCAGCTTTCAAATGGGGGTAGTAGTCCTACAGTGTCCAACCCCCAGCCTTGGTTCTAGGAGGGTGCCCAGGGATAATACAGGTTCGGCAGTATAGTTCTCCACTTCTCCTCCTCTGTGCCTCTCCCAGCCAGGTACACTGGGATGGAGTTACAGGGAGTCCTGACAGGGATCTGGTTACCTGTATGCTAGGCCCGAATGAGTCTCTCCTGTCAGGGTCCTCTCCTGCTCCTCCTGGCATGGCATTAAATAATTCCAGAAGCTTAGACAGCTTTACTTCCTTGCTCTGGGCTGTCTTCAGGTGAGCCTAGGGCTGATAATATCCCTCCTGGGGCTGTGAAAGCGGCACTTGGTCTTCAGTCCAGAGGCTGGTGGCAGGTCAGCTCTGCACACCTAGTCAGGTCTACTGCATGCACTGAACTGAACTGAGGAGACCAACCATCGCCGGGGAGATAATATCTCCCTACAATCCCGCCCAGTGGCCTCTGATAGGCCAGGGCTGAACCAAGTCTGGGTTTTGAACACTGCAGGGGGAAAAATGCAGAGGAAAAAGCTGCATACATATAACATAAAACATGTAACATAGAACGGGACGTACTAACATAAAACCCAGAGGCACAAGAAACAAACACATAAAAGCAGTAGCACTCTGGGATGCTGCACGTTTACTCAAACTGGTCATCTCACGTCACTCTTGGATATCTATATCCAAGGGGAAATGTAAGGAAGATCACATGACAAATCTCTAAATGGGTTTTCTGATAGTTTCCAAAATAGGAAGCATTTTATTATGTGACCAATTGGTTCACTTTAGGGACATTGGAAGATAATCTGTAAAAATGAAACCTGTGTAACGTCACTCTCACCAATAGAATGAGGCACTTCTGTAAACTCATGGTATAAACTGGGTTTGCTTTGAAGACATACTAGATTTTCAATCCACGTCAATGCACTACTGTGTAAATAGACTCATGTAAAGGTTGCATCATACCGCCACATACATCCCAAATGCCTCATGTGACCTCCGGTAGCTGTTACTTGCCATATATGGCATAGTCCAGTACTTACGTGCAGCGCCACGTGTTTTTTACATATGTACCTTTATCTTCACCCCTATTCAGATTCCAAAATATTTTATGACTTAATCAAAGAGATGTGTGTGTGAAAAGCTGATAAGAGCCAAATGTCTTGTAAATGTATGAACACCAACCAGAGTCGTGTACTTTGAGAAATACCTCGAGTGTTCTACTTGAAGTCGCTAGAAAATGTCACCCATAAATATGTAGCACTTCACTGTTTGCAGCTGGCACCCAGAACTGTACGTATGAAGAGGACCAGGAGAAAAGGTCTCACATTCTGCAATACTGTACTGTTATTCAACCATAACTAGAGAAGATAACTGGTTTGGAAACAAAGAATTCTTCTAGTAATAGAGTATATCAGTGCATTGCACTTCACATACTAATAAAACATAGAAACATTAACCCCTTCCCACTGCAGCAAACTTTTTTTATTTTTTGTCCTCCCTGCCTTTCAAAAGTCCTACCTTCTTTTAATATTCCATTCATATAGCCATTTGAGGGCTTGTTTTCTGTGGGAGAAGTTGTCATTTTTAATGGCGCTATTTAATGTTCCGTACAATGTAGTGCAAAATGGTAAATTATTTGAGGGAAGAAATAGAAAAAAAGATGCAATTTTGCAATTTTTGGGGGGAAATAGTTTTTTTCTGGCATTCACTGAAATAAAAATGAAACCTAACCTTAAGGCCTCATGCACACAAACATCAGCAATTGCGGATACAAGTATGGACCATACATTTCAATGGGCCGTAGTTTTTGCGCCAAATTGAAGAGCCGAAATTATGGAGCATGTCCTATACCATATAATCAATTCATTTGAATCTATGGCTCAGTTAAAGCCACGAATACCACGGACACCAACTGCAAACTGCTGGTCCACTTTTGGTGGGACCAAATATTTGCGAGGACTGCTTTTAAAAATTTGAGGATGGCCCAATAAATTTGGAACTGTTGGTAAGTATGTGTACTGTGGGTGGCCCCCTGATCTCTAAGGCCCCACACAATTGCATAGGTTTAGTGATGGGAAACAACATCTTTGCCTCTGCTGTAGAAATAAGCCCTTTATAAAATGACCTGTACATTCTGTATGGCATCAAAAGATCTCAAGATCTAAGGCTCGTAAATCATCACCACATCTTTTTCTCTATATTCAAGATACAGTAAATCAGCTGAACATGATGGCGAATGTTGCTGGAACTTTCATTATCAGTCTCAGTTTGTACATATCTTATCAGTGTCTTTGAAGTTTGTCTAGTTTATGTCAAAGCTTACGTGATGACATGAATCAAGTGTATGTACTTGCTTGCTTGCTAATGCCAAATACAATAAATCAGAGGTGCTGACAGGTCTGTCATTTTAAGAAACTCCTAGAATTATGGAAGTTCCAAGTTTCTTTCTTTTTAAGTTGCTATGGTTTAGTCTTAGGATTTAGAAGCTTCCAGTGAATAGAAAGATCCAGGAAACTTTACAGTCAGCTATATGTTTTATTAACACTATATCCTGTCTTCTTTTCATTCTCATCTACTGGTTTGATGGCAGGAGAGAAAAGCTCTGGTTCATGTAGGTCCACATTATCAGAAAGACAAAATAGACAAATTGCCCATGACCTCCAGTATATAGGTGCTCTTACCTGAATGCACAGTAAGTGTACTTTCACCAAAATAAAGGGAAAACCTGATGCATGTTTATAAAAAATATGGAGCAGAATTCTGGTTGCCATTTTGTGCAAGTTTAGATTGTGCCCAACGATGACAAGTATATACAGTGAAATAAACCAAACCCCCCAACAAAAAACCTGGCTTACAATTTACAAAGCTCATGTGACATTTTCTACACCAAAAAAATTTAGCCATCCAACATCATATGATATTAGGTGTATTCATAGGACCTGATTTGCATGGGCAAAGCAGTTTTAGATATACTGTATACAGTATATACTGTATAACACTGCCAGGGCTCCTAGGAACCTATCTATAAAACATAGTGTAGAACACTGTCAGGGCTCCTAGGAACCTATCTATAAAACATAATGTAGAACACTGTCAGGGCTCCTAGGAACCTATCTATAAAACATAGTGTAGAACACTGTCAGGGCTCCTAGGAACCTATCTATAAAACATAGTGTATAACACTGCCAGGGCTCCTAGGAACCTATCTATAAAACATAATGTACAACACTGTCAGGACTCCTAGGAACCTATCTATAAAACAAAGTATAACACTGCAAGGGCTCCTAGGAACCTATCTATAAAACAGTGTAGAACAGTGTCAGGACTCCTAGGAACCCTTCTATCCAATTTCTAGCTCTCAAAGGCAAACACATCTCAAGTTATGTCAAAGTGAAAGTGACATGTATGTCTATGGAAAAATGGATGGTAAGCAGTGGCTACAAACTCAGAGTTTAACAATACACTGCGTTGACACTCACTTTAATGCACTTCTAACATTGAAAACGTTTTAAAATTACCCCTTTTTGGAGAAAGGTGCTTGTCCATGGGTTTTTAGACACACATGCTGTTTTATTGCAAAAAGCCATGGTTTTATAGAAAAATTAGCCCATTTTGATGACTTGTAAGTGCTACAGGCTTGTTGTTATTTGGGAGACAAATTTTGTGAGCCTAGTTGAAAAGTGATGAAGAATTGGCATTTCAAAAAACCACCAAAACTTATCCCTTTATGGGAGCAGGTGTGAAATCAAAATTGTTTTGTTTGTTTTTTTTTATGCCAAAACTGTGGCACCAACAGAGTGGTATAGTGGAATGTGATGAACCAGGCCACAGGACATGTCTGTCTGAGTGGTGGCAGTGGCGATAGCTGTGGCAGTATGGCATGAAATAATGTGATGCATGAATGGAAGGCAGTAAAGTATGTATTAATATTATAGACCGGACCGCAGGATGTGTCTGGCTGAGTGGTGGCAGTGGTGATAGCTGTATGAGTGGCACTATGGCTCCACCCTTAAATAATACATTTTTTTTTTCAGATTAGTGCAGGCTGTCAGACTATTTATTAGGTAAGCAAAAAAAAAACCTCAAATAATGGAGATTTTTTCAGATTAGCACAGGTGGAATCAGTGTTTTGCTGTTAGAAAAGAAATTAGTATGTATTTAATGAAAACATTTTGGCCAAAAAAACTCTTAAGAAAAGATTTTTCACTTACAGGACTGATTTTGTGGACAGATCATACTGCTCTATTGTAAAATAGACTTAGACAATATTAGATTATTGGCAATGAAAGGGTTAACTATCTGCCTGTATTATTTTTGCAGTCAGGATCACATAGCACAGATATTCTCCCTTACTGTGATTTCTATCACTAATCTGCCTATAATTGATTAAATCTGACTAAACTATGGTCTAACTCTCCTACTCCTAGATCTATTGCAATTTGCAGGCTTAGCAGCACTCAGTGCTCTGTATCATGCAGTGATGAATAACACATCCATCCCCTACTTGCACCTGGAAAGACTCGTGTTCCTGCCCACAAAACCTTATATATTGTATACGATATCAGCACTGTAAAATGTCCACCTATCACTTACTATTAGCTGAGAGGGTGTCATATGACGCCAAAACATCACAGTGACTCACAAGACATGTGTTTCTCTGTATTTTTTATTGTGCAATACATGGTCATTTTAGTTCATCTGAGACAAATCACCGTTTATTCAGTTTTGTTAAAAACTGAAAATTTTTGAATATTTGGGTCGAGCCCAGCTCGTGATGAATCGGTTCAGTCATCTCTACTTGCAAGCTTTCTGGCCAGTTTTACTCCTTGAGGACATACACAGCTTGGCAGAATAGAATATAGTCCTTTATATTCAATTCAATCTGGTGGTTTCTAGTAGCAACAGCACAGTTTAAGATAAAGAATCCATTATTCTCTCTTGCAGCAGGGCCATCAGATAACATCACAGTACCAATCTCACACCTCACAGCAATTCATCTAACACAATTTGGCCATGGCTCTGTACATGCTTCAGTCTTAGTGTAGTTCTCTCTCAGGAGTCTCCACAAACCAGTCAAATTGATCATTGGCCCCTCACTCATTTGCATCTTAAGAAGGCAACTGGCTGGTCACAACAGCCCACTTTAACAGAAGTAATTCACCAATTTGCATGGGACTTGGTTCCACATCGGTCTTAAGCAATCTGAGCACATCTGGGGCCTCTGAACCTTGGTCTCTTTCTCTCTCTAACCACTCACATGTGATCAGATGAGATTTCCACAAGTCTTTGTAGTCTCAGGGCTGCATTTATATACCTGAAACCTGTCATAGCCATCTCAGAGTTGGATGTGGATTACCTGTTCAAGGTACCTCATTCCTGGGTCACTTCTCTGAACTCTAAGATGGTGGGCCTATTCCTTCTCTACTCTTCCCTGCGGTGGTGAGCCAATTGGTGAGTGCTATACTTCCTGTTTACTTCTGTCTATCTACTGCCACAAGGACTGCATTGTTGCCCTAATACATTCAGCAGGTCCATGTCAGGACGCTGGGCAAAACTTCCATGTGATGTCCAAACTTCCAAATTCTGCCCAGCATTTCCATCCATTCTTTAAACAGTGCCCAACAACAATACATGTGTATTGTGACTGCCTGCCCCACCAACAACCTGCAACATGATATAAAGTACATACATTTTGAGTGTTTCACCATCAAGTTACACACATTTGGCAGTGAACAGCAGAAAAATAACATGGGAAACAACAAAGTAATAGGTCTTGGTGCTGTTTACAGAGTGCAGCTGCAATTTCTATATTTGCATTACTGTCATAGCAGCGTGCACCTGTTCACATTAGGAGGCGCTGTCTGAATTCTGAGTTTTATAAAAAGTCATTTGGTAAAGTGATTGATGGCAGATATGTGCTCAGTGATGTAAGTACTTGGAGTTCAGGTTCGGGATGTAAGAGTTACTGAAGATTCTGTGTAGGAAGTTCATTCCAGTACTCCATTTCTGGTGTTATATACCTGGATTAGGTGCACAGGTGTGTTCAGCAATTAATAAAATTAAAGCTGCAAGAGAACAATGTGGTTGTGGGTCTGGAGGAGAAAAAAAAACACACATCAGGGTGCTAAGCTTGGATCTACCGTGCCACAGAGCTAAGTGTAAGGCATGTTTGAGTTGAGCCTACAGCGTCTGGTGAGAAGTACAGAACTTTGATTTTTCTATTCATACCTGCCATTAAGGACATTTGTATTTTACTTTGGAAGCAAGCCACATTAAATTGCTGTTTGTGACTGTGCACAATAAACCTGGAATGTTGAACTGTTACATCTGCCAATGTGTTCCTGTGTTTCTTGGCTGTAAGAATAATTAGATGGTCTCGATTGAGAGATGTTGGAGTATGCGCATGAACCTTTGCTAGGGGCAACAACGCGCATGTTTTGAAGACACCAAACTTTCAAGTGGCCAATGTCCTGGGTGAAGGCAGTTACTGCACTGAAGAAAGACACTATATCAATGCAGGAGCTTGCTCAACAGTAGTATAATGTTGTACCACTCAACAGGTCAATCTGCAGCAGCAGGAGACTAACCACTTACTAATGGAGCAAGTGGCTGCACATAGAGAAGTGGTGACTGTGAAGGGAGATGTGTCTGTAACTGCTCCAAGTTATCAGGGTGATGTGTGGGAAAAAGTACAGACTGCACTACTGAAAATGACTACCGAGGATGATGTAGAGGCTTATTTAACAGTTTTTGAGCGAATTTTAGAAAGAGAAAAATTGCCATTAGACAAGTGGGCTGAAGTTCTGGCTGCATACTTGACAAGTGAGCCACAAAAGGCATATCTCACCTTGCAGGATTCAAAGGACTACAGAAAATTAAATTAAAATAGTTGCTCACTTGTGGGTCAGTCTAGCAATCCAGGCCCAGCAGGTACATCAATGGAATTTCTTTAACGAAAAACTCCCAAGGTCACAAATGTTTGATCTATTTCACTTGCTACAGAAATGGTTGCAACCATATAGAAATAGCTGTCAGGGATCGCTATGTTTGTGTTCTTCCCATGCCAGTGAAGTGTTCAGTTGTCCAGGGAGATCCGTAAAATGCAGACAGCTTAGTAAACCTTGTGGGGAGGAATACCACAGCCCAGAACCTCCTCACGGGACCAAACAAGGAGAAATCTTCTCTGAGTAACCCCAAGGCTCATGCTGAGTCCAATAAAAGGTTGTTTAATCAAGGAGGAGAGTGGAGATAAGAAAATGGAGGAGCTGGGAATCAACTCCAAAATTCAGCCCTGCCAAACTATCTACTGGAGGTGTCATAATCCTGAACACATAGGAGCACATTGTCCTATGATGGCAGTGCCCATGGACTGTAATATGTCTGATGCTCCTTGTTTGTACACCCTGTCTTCAGTGACATGCTGGTGGACCACAGATGTGTCAGGTATCTGTCAATGGCAGCCTTGTGACTGCACTTCTGAACTCAGGAAGTCTGGTAACCCTTGTTAGAGATGATCTTTCCCATGTGTTGTGTGTTCCTGGAATAGGAATGGGAGTTATGTGTGTACATGGGGACCTTAAGGGCTATCCCATTGCTCAAGTGAACATGGAGACTATTGTAAAAACAGGAAAATGGTGTTAGATATGGCTCATTCTCATGTGTTAGGGGGACACAGCACTAGACCTAGCTACAGATAAGACCAAGGAACGTATATTTCAGAGGTTTTATTGGCCTGGATGCTATAAAGCACACCTGCAGAAAAGAAATTCCAAGTTGATGCTGATAGTGAAGGAACATTTACAGAGGGCGTAAGAAAAAATGTATACAACTGTTCTGCTAGAATTCAGAAATTCAAGCCAGGTGACCAGGTCTTAATACTAGTACCAATTGTGGAGAGCAAGTTCTTGGCTAAGTGGCAGGGGCCTTCTGAAATCCTGGAAAAAGTTGGAGAGGTGAATATATAGCATGTAAAATTGATTAAGCCTTGGAGAGAAAGGGAGTCGCTGGCAGCACTAGTCTGTCCCCAACCACAGTTCCATAAGGTGACAGTTGTTGCTGATACTTTATCTTGTTCACAAAAACTGGAGAGTAGGGAATTTTTTTTAACGCGACAAAGACATGTTCTCTAGCATGCTAGGTTGCACTTATGTTATTGAACATGATATCATTACTGAGCCACAGGTGAAAGTGAAGGTAAAACCTTACAGAATTCCCAAGGACCATAGACAGGTTGTCTCAGAAGAGGTCAAGAGAATGTTGTCTTTAGGAGTTATTGAGAAATAAAAAAGTGAATGGTCTAGTCCAATTGTACTAGTTCCAAAACCAAATGAAACTTGGCGCTTCTGTAATAATTTTTGGAAACTTAATGAGGTTTAAAAAATGGATGCCTACCCTATGCCCCGGGTGGATGAACTAATTGAAAGGTTATGACTGACCAGATATATAAAACTCTGGACCTCACAAAAGGGTATTGGCAGATACCTTTCACAAAAGAGGCTCGAGAGAAAACTGCCTTTTCTACTCCTTAGGGCTGTTTTCACTACACTAGAATGCCCTTTGGCTTGAAAGGAGCCCCTTCCACCTTCCAAAGGACAATGGATGAAATTCTGATTCCACATAAGGAATATACAGCAGCCTATTTAGAAGACATTGTCATCTTTAGCCTAGATTGGAATAGCCATTTAAGTAAGTTTCAGGCTGTTTTAGATTCCCTTAGTAAAGCTTGGTTTACTGCCAACCCAGGAAAGTGTGCCACAGGCATGGAACAAGCAAAATACTTGGGTAAAGTTGCAGGAGTGAAATGATTAAGCCTGAAGTCAATAAGGTAGACCCAATATAAAACTGGCCATGTCCTCTCACAAAAAAGCAAGTGAGGGCTTGCTTGGGCAATATTGGGTATTACAAATGATTTGTGCCTAAGTTTGCCAATATGGCAGCACCTTTGTCTGACCTGACAATAGAGAAAATGCCGGTAATGGTTCAATGGTCACCTGAGGCAGGAAAAGCATTTAAAGACTTGAAAATGGTACGCAGGCAGCCAGTCTTAAGGGCTCCAGATTTTTCAAAAGAATTTACAGTGCAAACAGATGTGTTAGAGGTTGGGTTTGGGGCTGTCATGTCTCAGGAAGTTAGTGGAGAGGAGCATCCAGTTATGTACCTAAGCCAGAGGAGTAGCTAGGGGTTCAGCACAGGAGGGGGCGAACATGTCCAAGCGGGCCCCCTACTTGGAAATGTTCGTATACTGATACTATCAGTATACGGTGAGCGTATAGTGGTATATAGCGGCTCTACACAGGGCTCTGCAGACGATTTAGGTGAAAACAGTCAGTAACATTTAATGACTTACAGGTGATGTCTCTGCCTAATCGTTCACATTCCCCGTCTCTTTCATCCGGACGGCCATGACCACTTCTTCCAGTCTCTGTAAAGTTTGCAACACAGACATCTTTGGCTCCTTACTTTTCCAGGCACCTGACCCACATTATCCTCACCTACACAAAGCCCCCATCCTGCTGCTACCCCAATTATAAAATGTATAATATAACCCCCCATAATGAATAATACCCCCAAGTGCATCTTCAAACTTCCCTGTGTACCCCTTTAAATAATGTGCCCCTTATTAATAATGCCCCAGGTGTTTCCTATCTAAAAAGGAAAAAAAACGGGACCCACAGGAACAACTGTTTAAATGAACCGTGGTACCTGTGTAAGCGCCGTGACCCCTTCTCTGTTTACATAGTGTCATTTATCTCATAGTGGCCATGTAATGAAACTACAGCCTGGTCCTATACACTCCTATGTGACAAGGTTGGAATGACATCACACGGTCATTATAATCAGACAGCGTGTGATATAAACAGACGCCATAGCTGATCAGTGGGGAATCACTTATGTCTTATTGATGTTTTATTCTGAGGATAGATCATCAATAAAAATTAGCGGCGGCGACGCATCGCGGTTCTTCCTGCAGCACTTTGCACAGAAAGTTTGCAGAGGTTTCCTCTGCAGACTTTCTGCTTCAATTATATCTATAGGGAAACCCTGGCATTTCCGTAGGTATAATTGACATGCTGCGATTTCCAAAACTGCGACTGTTTTGGAAATCGCAGCGTATCCACTGCGCATATTTTACTGCAAAGTGGGGATGGGATGGGGGCCCATGTGGCGAAAACTCCCAGAAAAAAATGCAGCATTCTAGCAAATCCCATCCACACATTGCGGAAAAATATGTGCAGCAGACGCACTGCGATTTCCAAAACCGTTATGGTTTTGGAAATTGCAGCATGTCAGTTATACCTATGGAAACACTGGCGGTTTCCATATAGGTGTATTGAAAACAGAAAATCCACAGGGGAATCCTCTGCGGACCTTCTGTGAAAAGCGCTGCGGGAAAAAACCACAATGTTACCGCCATGGTTTTTCCTGCATCACTTTTTTTGCTGCAGCCAGCTACATGGGGCCTTAGTCTTAATAAAGCCCAAGTGCCACTTTAATTAAATTAATTGTCCCCTCATATTATGCCCCTGATTCCCCCTGACATAAATACTGCACCTCTAATGACCCCTTATATCAATGACCACCCCCTTATGTTCATAATGCCTCCTAATATAAATGATGCCCCCTAATGGCTCCTTATATAATTAACCTCCCCCCTTGTATTCATAATACCCCCCAATAACCCTTATATAAATGACCCCTCATCGTCATAATGCCCCCTAATGAATACTCCCTTATATTTATATTTCCCCCTCCTAACCACCCCTTATACTATTAATATACCCACAACTGCGCTAAAAAACAAAAAAAAAAGTCATAATCACCTACCTGCGATGCTGATGAATGGAACCGCCACTTCCTCCTTGTCCATGCTCAGGACGTCTGTCTGTGCGCAGCCTGTGCTGAGAAGAAGACATCTGTCTGGCTTGCGGTTTACAAGACAGTTAAGCACCAGGAAGCATTGTAACTAGATCGGTGTCTGCGATCTAGTTAGACATAAAAGATGTATTAATGGTGGCCCCGGGTGGGCCCCAAAGAATCAGTGGGCCCGGGGCGGCCGCTCCCTCTGCCCCCCCTGCTAGCTACTCCTCTGACCTAAGCCGAAAACTCAACTCCTTTGAGAAGAATTACACTATTGTAGAAAGAGAGTGTCTGGCAGTAAAGTGGGCACTAGACTCTCTGAGATATTAGCTGCTTGTCAGGATGTTCAGGCTTGTCTCAGACCATGCCCCATGAAATGGATGAGTCAATATCAGGGAATGAATACTAGGGGTAACATGATTCCTAGCATTACATTAGGTACCTTGCAGGCCACTTCAGCACTTGTTTTGCCTGGTAAGCTGGCCAGTAGTCATTGCATCCAGGCATAAGATAAAAGGAAAGACCATGGCATATGTATGCAGTTCCCATTAACTCACTGTATACAGTATATATGGAAGTTTTAGAAGCAACCAAGCAAACACTGGGGAAACTCTACTTTTCTTTAAGCCACTTCTAATATTCTGGGGCTTGTAGTGGAAAATGTATTGTATTGGTTTATAGTATATAATTAAAAAATAAAAATATTAGAAAGAAAATGAAAAATTATTTTAGACAGTGATTTAGGGTAGTTTTTCTAGGGACCAGCACCATAGCTCTCTCTGTAGTCCAAATGTTCATTTTGAATAGTTTTTCTGTACTGTCATAGATGCAGAAAAACAGATGAAACCCCTTCCTAGCGTTTTTTTTTTCTTTTCGCTTTTGACTCCCCACCTTACAAACCCTATAATTTTTTTTTATTTTTCCGTTCTCAGAGCCATATGAGGGCTTAAAGGGAATCTGTCATGTAAATCTGGGACACTAAACAACCCATAGGTCCTTATAGACCTGGGGTTTAGTGTCCCAAAGCACCCTGTTGTAATGCAATCCGCAGGCGCATTAAAAATAAAAAACCCTTATACTTACCTAGAGAAGGGTCCGATCGACGCTATTCAGTGAGATCGGTCCAGCTTATTCATGAGGCACGCCTCCTGGCGCCTGCGCTGTTCTTCAGTGAAGCCAAAGATGGACACCCCGGCTTCACTGCGTAATTGCGGGGCATGTGCACTGAAGCCGAGGTGTACTCCTCTGGCTTCGTTGAAGAACTGTGCAGGCTCGGGGAGTACAGCGGCAGGGGGAGTATAAAGCTTTTTTATTTTTAATACGGCCATGGATTGCGTTATAACAGGGTGATTTGGGACACTAAACCCCAGGTCCATATGGACGTATGGGTGGTTTAGTGTCCCAAATTGCCCTGACAAATTCCCTTTAATGTTTGGAACATTATTAAAGAATTGTTCTTCATGATGCTACCATTTCTGCGACTTTCTTATGGGCTTTGTTTTTGCAGTATTCACTCTGCAGCCAAAATGACATTTTCCTGTATTCTATGTTTCGATATGATTCTGGGGATACCAATTTTATATGGTTTTATTTACATTTTAACCCCTTAGCAAAAATCTAAAACTTTGCAAAAAATTTTTTTTTCTAAAAGTCACCATATTCTGACACCTGTAACTTTTTTAAATTTTGCATAGGATGTCTTTTTTGTGTGGGGCCAGGTGTACTTTTTATTTATACCATTTTGGGGAATGTCTGTTGCTTTGATCACTTTTTATTCAAATTTTTATCAGAGGTGAAAAAAACGACGGTTTGCCACTTTTTATTTTTTTTCCCCGCTACGCTGTTTACTATACGGGAAAAATATTTTTATAAGTTTGTAGACTGGGTGGATCTGTTGCTTGATAAACACCAATGGTGTTTGACAAACCTCAATGCCTTATTAATGGTGTACATCAGGTTCCATCATTTTGCAGGAAGAAAGAGCAGTTAGGTAGGTAGATAGATCGATCGATCTACCTACCCATCTATGGAACTATGAATATACACTTATACACAAAGAGGTTAATGTATAATGAAAGAGTAACAACAATGATGGAGTACTGGAGTACTGGCTGTATTTAAGAAATACTCTACAATAGACAAAAAATAACTTCCATTATAAAGATTATTTTTAGTACAGAGAGGAATCAACTGCTCTGAAGAACTTTCCTTTGCCATTAATAAAAAATGTCCTACGGAACAAAAAGCTTAAATGACTGAAGGAAGACTTAAGGCTTTGTCAGCATGATTTTAAGCTTGGCTAAGGGACAAATTCAAGAGTGAACTTTGATTTTCTTTCTTACAAAATAACCATAGCCTGCCATTGCTGTTAAAGATTAATGTTATAATATGTGCATAAATCTACTGTATACTTGTTGTCACTATTTCCTCCGAGCTTTCCATCTACTAAACGTACTCTTAATATTGTCGGGAAACCTTCTTTCCACTCTAGAAAATTGCAGTTCTTTTTAGTGGACAAACATATATTTAGCCAGGATAACATGGAACTGATTTAGCAGATTTGGCAGTCCTATTCAGAGGTTTAGCGTAAATTGAAGGTGTACGGATGTGTCCACACGTAGCTGATCTCTGATTTGGTTAAAGCAACACTTTTTTGTTCTGGCTATGCAAGGTAGTCATGGAAGTAGATTGCTGAAGCTGAAGCTGTCACCCATGTCTAGTACCTGTACTTATGTCTAGTATCTCTACTCATGTCTACTTCCTGTTTCTACAGAATACTATAGATCTCATGATACTATATACCTTCTAGGATCAGGAAGTTGCACCAACTGCTGCTGATAACACTGGGGATGGTTATTGGAAATGACTATGATTGACTATAAGGAACTTATTATGTGAAAGGGAGAAGAGGAGCAGAAAGGTATTTTGAAAGAAAAGGTAGGGCAGGAGAACAGTGGTGGGACTTGATGACTATAAGGTCAAATAGTAGCTGTCAATAGTATCTACAGAGAGCAGATAGAGACTTCTGGATTACTCTGCAACCCATGCTAGAAAAAAGAGGTCACGCTATGATCATGGGACTTACTGAAGAAAGCGAAAGCAGGATAAAGTAAGACACTTTGTGGAGAAAACTATTACTTATAAGGGGATGGTCTTTTAAAAAATGTAATCAGTCAGAAAATAATCACCAGAGTGTCCCTTTAAGGAATGCAATTTCTGAGAAAACCAATTCAACACAATATCATAACATGATCATAGAAATCTTTAGCATATCACGCTTGTCAAGAAGCTATGTTGCTGCTTAAAGGGGATGTCCAGGAATTGGACAAATCATAGAGGAGGTGGGGGAAGGTAAACATTAAAAAAAAAAAAAAAAAAATATATATATATATATATATATATATATATATATATATATATATACTCACCTGTCTTCGGTGCTCCAGTGTCTATCACTGTCTGTTTGGGCAGTCTGGTGTCCCTCGTCGCCAGAAGTCCTTCACCGCACATGACCACTGAGGCTAATCATATGTGAGTAACATCAATGACTTCTTTCCAGCCACCGCTGTGCAGCGCAGTACTACCGGCAATGAAAGGCGTGGCTTGCGTCCAAATGGAAATCAGCAGCGGACACCACAAATATTTTTTATGGTTTTATCTTCCCCGGCCTTCTCTATGATTTGTCCAATGCCTGTGATACACATACTGTATTTGGACATGTCCACCCAAGAGGAGAAGTAGGGGAGGACACATCTGTAGGTCTATGTCATTTACCTCTACTTCTGTGTCTATATCATTGTATAATTATTGTAAATATCTAGGCCTGGCCTAGTAATTGTTATATATTATATGATATTCTTTATGGGCTATATATTTTATTGAACAAACTGTACAAGAATTTCTGATGTATTACAAGATATTTCCTAATATACAGAGTCGTGTGCGCTGTGGTCCTTTGCTGCTCTGTACTACAGTACCATTGATGCTCCATATGCTGCTGTATGATGCTTCTAGTGTCGAATACCTCCATAACACAGCATTTGATGGATATGGAATAATGCAAAAGAATAACACTGTAGACCAGCAGTCCCCAACCTTTTTTTCTCTGCGGCCCAGCAGGGAGCAGGGGCGGGGCGGCAGTTTAGGGGTGGGGCTTTGGTCATATGGGAACGGGGTTATACACTAAACAGCGCTTTAGACAAGATGGGTTGGCGATCTGGCCACAGTGTTGTGGCTCCTAGCATAGCTAATGGCGGGGACCTGGTCTACTGCGCTGTACACCGAGGTCCCGCACCATTAGCTATGCTAGGAGCCACAACACTGTGGCCAGATCACCGAACCGCCCCATATAATGTGTCCCGGGAGCCACCTTTACCGAGGTCAGCCCGCAGCCCCGCCGACCGGTAAAAGAACCCCAACGGCACGGTTCCGGTCCGCGGACCGGTGGTTGGAGACCCCGGCTGTAGACCACTGTATATAATTGGAGACTATAGATATAGCTAAACTAAAATACGTCCACTTAAATACTATAGGTCACTTATAAAGGAGGCCTCTGAAAAGTCTAGAGTATCTCCTATTGACAGCAATTTCCCAGTAATTCTGTAATTTTGTAGTGTAATATAGAGTCTAGGTGTAGTCCTGGTCTTTGAGCAGATAAAAACTGTAATAAAATGCAACACAATGTTACAAACAAACAATAAATTTCTGGATGCAAGCAATATTTTATAAATTCATTGTAAACTATCACTTTCCTTTAAACAATATGATTCCAATGTACATTTCTGCAGTAGTTATCATAGCTTTGCGTACTTTACTTTTTCACTTATTATTCCATGTACATTTACCTTTGGATGCATAATGACACAAATTACAGACCAGTCACTTCTAAACAAAATACTGCCATGTAACAGGAACAGTGATACCCTAGACAAATGGTTTCTTATAAATGAACTGTCATCTCAGATTAAATGTGAACAAAAAACATCCGCACAAAAGAATAAAAATACTACAGTAACGTAGAAGGTTAAATTACTGGTATAGAACAACAAAAGAATTAGAGAGACAGAAATGGAAGGTAAATTATTAAAAGTGTTAGCATTAAAAGTGAGTGTCACCGCTTGAGATCTCCCAAATTTAATATCACATGCTTGCATGCGCTAATGTTACAATAAATGACATACTGTCAGAGATCTCTCTTTTGCTTGGTTCAGGTCCATCTACGCCATGGGAGGAGGCCAAAATCTCATAAGAGGTAAAGACAGATTTGCTGCATAAATCCATGACCATGTTGCAGAAAAAAACATTGAAATGTATAAAATGAATCTGTCACATGTGAATAGAGATGATTTGCTTTGTTTCGGGTGCCGGTGGTTCGGGACCAAGATTTGTCGAACAAGTTCACAATGAACCACAGCTTAAGTAGGCTTAAAACAGTCTGTAAAGCTGTCAAGGCTCCTAGGAAGGAACCTATCTATCCAAGCCCTCTAAGGCAAACACAACCGAGGTTGTGTCAAAGTGAAGTGACATGTACTGTATGTCAAACTCAGACTTTAACCATACACTGCGCTGACACTCGCTTTTACGCTTATTAACATTTAAAACGCTTCCCTTTTTTTTGTGGTGGTAGCTGTGGTAACATAAGTGGCAATACAGCATGGAATGATATGATGGACCAGGCTACAGGGCATGTCTGGCTGAGTGGTGGCAGTAGTAACATGAGTGGCAGTACGGCCCCCCTTGAATAACAGAGATTTTTTAAGATAAGCGCAGGCTGCAAAACAAGGATTTTTTGGGTGAGCAACAAAAAAACCTCATTAAATAATGGAGATTTTTTCAGATCAGAATCAGAATCAGCATTTTGCTGCTAGAACAGCACTTTGTATGTATTTAACAAAAAAAAAAAATTAAACTCTTGCCCAAAAAAACCCTTAAGAAAAGATTTATCATCAACAAGACTGACTTTGTCAGTAAAAACTATGTTAACCACTTCCAGACCACCCATTGGGTTTTTTGTGTCCGGAGAGTGGCTTTCTTGTTCTGCAAGGACGTACGGTATGTCCTTGCAGTTTTCAGCAGCTGCACAAAATCGTGCAGCTGCTGAAGCGGGGATCCAGCAATAACTACAGCCGGAGCTCCCCTAGAGAAAGCAGGGAAGGTTCATTATCGTCCCTGCCTTCCTGATCGCTGTGTATACAGCGCTCAATGAGAGTCTGTTAATAGAGAGGAAAAAATATTTTATAAAGTTTTTTCGTAGCACTTTGTGCTAGTAAATAATAAAAAAAAAAAATTAAAAGCAGATACGTTTTCCCTCCTCTTTTGTTTATATTTTCCTGGATATAAAAAAAATGTAAAAACCTTCAAAAATAAAAACAACATAACAATAAAGCCCTAAGTGTCACTGAAAAAAGATGTAGAAATTAGTTGAATGATGCAAATGATAAAAATGTTACAGCCCTCAAAACCACACATACAAAAAATCCGAAAATGTGTCTAGTCCTGAACCAGAAATTGTTTAACCACTTCAGTACCAGGGCAAAAAAACAAAAACAAAATTATATTATTGGCAATGAAAGAGTTAACTGTCCTTTGCCTGTCTGTATTGATGCTGCAGTCAGGCTCACACAGAACAGATATTCTCCCTACTATCTATGATTTCTATCAATAATGTGCCTGTAATTGATTAATTCTGACTAAACTGTGTTTTAATTCTTCTACTCCTAGCTCTATTGCAAGCTTTGCAGCACTCAGTGCTGTCATGCAGTGATGAATAAAACACATCCATTCTCTTCTTCCATCATCACTGAAATACATTGTGTTCCAACCCACACAACCTTATATACTGTATTTGACATAAGCCCTGTAAGGTGTCCACATATCACTGCCTATTGGCTGAGAGGCTGTCAGGTGGAACCAGAACATCACAATGACTCACAACACACGTCTTTTTCTATTTTCACTGTGCAACACATGTGGTGGTGCCCATTTTAGTTCATCAAAGAAAAATCGCCATTTATTCGATTTGGTTAAAAACCAAACAATATGGTATATCTCGTGATGAACCAGTTCACCCCTTCCTACATGTGAACATACCTGTGAAGGATACCGCTTTGCCAAGCCGCTTGACCTACCTGCTATCACCCCTCTTACCTTCCACTCACCCCCCCCCCCCGTGATTGCCTGGGTTCATGGGATAACATGAAACGAGCTTGATAAATTTTATATATTTATTAACCAGAGTGGGTCGGTACTAGCCGCTAACGTATACAGAATACACATCAGAGTATGGTCAAGCAAATACAGGTAAAAACAAGGAATACCGTACAGAAAAATAAAATGGAATTAAAAGAGAAAAATTAATACAAAATGAATCTGCAGTCTGGTTTGCTGGGGCATCAGCTGATCAGCCCCAGGGCACTTTCTTAAGTTAACAGCACAACATCTGTCTTCACATCTCTCCTAGGATAAGAACGCCCTCTCTCCCTGGTCTGAGACCATATCCCTGTCCTAGGCTCCTCCCTCTGTGATGTCACCAGGAGAAGAGGCCCGGCCCTACATCCTAGGACCAGAAAAATATATACAACCATAACTCCTTGCCGGATGACCATAGTATCTGGCGAGGGGTGTGATGAGGTTCATGGCAAAGTTCCCATCGCGTAGTCACCAGGAATGACCCCCCAGATCTCATTGGGTCGGGAGTTCAGCAACTGGACCTTTTCACTGCCTCCAATAGTACCGTGTTTGGACTGGAGGTATCCGTACAAGTCTTGCGCACCCGAGGAATTTATCAGTGTAAATGTAAGATGCTCCCCTCGGAAAATATCATCATAATACCATATTTCCTTTTAAGTTCTTTCGGTGTCATTTTGTCTCCTAGACAAGCTCGAATACACATCACGTCAGGCTCTCCCTTGCTGAGTTAACGAGTTTTCACACTTGTATGCAAACAAGGCTGTGTATGTGACTGCAGACATTGATTCTGCGAGAGTCTGGGGATCAAAAGGGTGTGCTATCAATCAGCCACAAATGGAATCCATATCTAAGATTA
The DNA here is from genome assembly GCA_947044405.1 of Leptodactylus fallax. Classification (NCBI taxonomy): domain Eukaryota; kingdom Metazoa; phylum Chordata; class Amphibia; order Anura; family Leptodactylidae; genus Leptodactylus; species Leptodactylus fallax. Next base: position 292,682 of record CAMRHE010000067.1, on the reverse strand, counting down.
ATCCCCCTTGCTGATCCTGTACCACAATACCCTTAAACTGATCATGTATATTTCAGATAATTGTTGGCCTGTTCTTAGATACATATGCATAATGGGTTTGGCTGAGCCTGCATGTGTTCTCATTAGCGAGAACCAATGCCAGACAACTTTGGTAGTGGTGTATCTCCCATGAGAACAAGGAATTGTGCATATTAAAATATGGCATGCTTGACCATTCTTTCCCCTGACATCTGCTATTGGGAGAGAGTTGGAACACCACCATACACATTAGAGGGTCTTGTTAGTCTTGTCACAATGGATAGGTTTGAACTACATTCACCTGATGTATATTGTCAAAGAACTCTAATTTCTTATGAAACCAATAGATGCATATAGACACATATAAGATAGATATCTACTGACAGGATAGATTGGTCTCCTACAGTATAAAGGAGATGAGTAAAAATAACAAGGTTATTCACCTCTCCTGTGTGTCCAGTGGCCCCAAGTGCCCTCTTCTGACCTCTGACTCATATCAAGTGCAATTACAGGCCTTAGCAGTCACATGGGATGTGCCAACATCACAAAGCTTTGACCCAGCGTTGTGACATCGGGGGACCTCATGTGACCACTGAGGCTCAATCACAGATCTCAGCAGTGATGCGTAATGCCAGCTTGAGGTTGGAAGAGGCATGAAGAGGACATTGGTGTCATCAGAAGTCATGATGATGTCCAGGAGAGGTGAGACAAGGTGACCATACCTGTTTGTTATTTTTACTCACCTCCCCATGGCCTCCACTTAGTGCATAATAATTGACCTCATGAATATTTGTCAAAGTGAATCTCATGAGGTTCATCCATCTCTAACTGCTATCTTTGTACCCCTAAACCTATGCCTTAGGCTCACCTTGAGATATCTAGAAAATAAACTGGATTCTTACAAAGCATATTATACAACACAGATACACATACTAAGTATTGATTAAATGATACTATTGTTTGTGCATCAGCCTCCGCGTCTTTGTTTTTTTCTGCTACAGAAAGGAGGCCTTCAGAGATGAAGAAACAGAATTTGTGCTTTTGTGCTCTCTACATTAAATTTCAAAATAAAATACAGAATTTTAATGTCACACTGAGCTTTTCTTACCAGAGACCATGAATTTCAAATGTAGATTCACAACTCTTCTATTTCTACCTTGAAATGTTTGTGGAAAATATAGGGAGGGCTGCTAATCATTACCCTAGGCTTGTATAGGAAAGCTGGCATTTACCAGCCATTGTTCTGAAAACTATTTCTATAAAAGCTTTATTTTTACTACAAGAATCTGTAGAATTTGCGACTTGAACATTATGGGAAAATGTGTTCTCTCTCTAGCATTCAAGTTATTCTTGTTTGTTTTTTGTGTCTTGTTGCAGCCGTATGACTTGATAGATTTTCTTAACAAAAATCATTAGTAGAATATGACTGTTTCTGGATCTGCTTTATGCTTGCTTCATAGTTTGCTATGTATGCTGTTTTTTTATTGTTTAACTCTTGCTTTCCCAAACAGTAAAAAAATTAAAGCAACTTTTTTCTATACTTTTTCAGCTACATATTTGTTGAAGATGTAATATAAGTGTAATTCTCTTTTTCACTGATTTTCTAAGAGAGGAAGATTTTGAAAACTATTCTATGTCATTTGTGACAACATATATCCAAAAATTTCCAGCGGTCAAAACAGACACATTGCAAGATATAGGTCTAAACAATGTGGATTCACTTCTCTATCGGTCCTGCCATTATTTTTTGAGAATTTAAAAAAGACTTCAATGATAGAGGACATAAGTATTAGGAAAGTGAGGATTTATGGGAGGTCTGAAGACGTTCTATGTTGCGAGCAGCAGGAGTTCATCTACTACCTATTAGTTTGTTTTTAAGATTCGTGGGTAACATGATTGCCGATAAGACCCTGACTCATTGCCAAGTTACTTGATTCTCTTTTAAATCTCCTAGTTTTTTTATAGTTTTTCTTTTATGCTGGTTATTGTGAATGCTATGTGTGCTTAATCCAGTAATTCTTTATAGGCCCCCAGTCTCTTGTTCCAGTCTAGTGTTCCTCCCACAGTCTTGTTTAATTTAAGTGTTTTCTTCTGGGTTCTTGTGCTCTGTTTCTTTCAAGTTTCCTGTAGGAATGTTTTCCTTGTCTAATTGCCACGGGGGTGGTCACATCTGCCAGGGCACTCATTGCTGTGTCATAGCACATCGGGAATACTTATGTTAGGAGGTAACAATGGGTGGAGACCACAGGAGAAAACAGCCACTCCCTTGGTGCACTGAATAACTTATTAGCATATGAATACTGTTGCATGCCACTGGGAGCACCACCATATAGTTCATTTGCAACATGTACAATGTGTATTTAAACTTGTATATAATTTGTATAAGGTGTAAAGTTTCTGCCTTAAATGTGCCGTACCACTGTGAGCTTGGAGTAGATATTTGTTAAGGCAGTATGTTCTTGAAGGGAGAAGGGGACCAGGAACCTTCTCTAGTTCTTTAGCAGTGATACTGAGCTAGAGCTAGAGCAAGGGTCTGCAGTAAGTGCTGAATAACTGAGTACTGGAAAACACTATAAATAACCAAAAAAGTGGATTGTTATAGTCTAGAATTTGTGTTGTGTGTCCATCCAGCATTGTTACATTTTAGAGAATACCAATGCTATATCTAAATTATCTATTTTGCTTTTATGTGCTGAATCTTATTTAAAACAAATGTAGTCTTTTAATCATGTCTTTTTAGGTTTAACATTTTTTGCCAATTTTTTTTTTATCTATATACAAGTTAAAGTTATGTCTTTCTAATTCAAAGCTCCAAATCCGTTCCTTCAGTTCGCATAATATAAGAGGTACATGATTTTTCACTCTGCTGGGAATCTTCTCCCTACTAAGCATTATGACAACCACTGCTCCTCCAAATCATAAGTTTTCATTTTAGAAGTTGTTTCACCAGTATGCAAACCATAGAAAAATTCATATCTTGCAGGTTTGAAATACAGTTCCTCATATTTGCTTAAATGGGTGTTTACTAGATAGGTAATAACTGCTAGATCTGACCATTGGGCCCCCTACTGATTATCATAAATGGAGTCCCATGTCCCCCCTCTAATGTATAGGTGTTAACTTCATATTACCAAAATGCTCTTCTTTAAAGAGGTTGCCCAAAATTTTCAAAAAATCACATTTGGCTGACAGCAGGAAAGCTTATAAAATATTATTCACTATCCCCTGCTGCTCTCGCACTGACAAGCCATGCTGGTCTTTATTTACTTCCCTGTAGTGAGGATATGCCATTACATGTTCATGACCAGTTCAGCCAATCATTGGCCTCAGTGGTCAAGCTAGCATACATGGCACAAGATCACTGAGAGTTGCAGAAGTCACATGGTTTAACATGGCGTCATCACTGCAGGATGCAAACACAGACCAGAGGGAACCAACAGAGCGTCAATACTGGAGCTGCAGGAGATTGAACACGTATTGTTTTGTTTTTTTTTCACTTAATTTTGCTTCTATCAGCCCAACTTTTTTATTCCCAGACAACCCCATTTAATTAGTCTGACAATTTAATGAGATATTCAGTTTGTCAGGTATGCAATTGGGACAACAATTAACAAATGTTTTTTCCATGGTCCTGAGATTCAAATTTTATCCAATTAAGTGACTTTTTCACACTATGAGTTCCTTTCTCTTCAATTACAGTATAAGCGGTCAAAGAAAAGTTGCAAGCATAACTTCTTTTTGAGTTTCTCTTACTACCTAGATATGGGTGAAAGTGAGCACAGGAGAAGGAGTAGCAGTGTATAAGATCCCTCATATAGACTCTGCTCAGACGCCAACTCCAGCTTCAAAATAAAATGATTAATTTTAAAAAATTTTATTATACAATTATTAATATTTTATAATTAACTCTTTCCTGACATCTCACCATACTATTACAGTAGAAGACGGGTCATTAAACATCGCAGCTGCTCAAGAACTTAGAGATCACCATAGCCGGGTCTCCACTGTATTATAATATTGTACAGCAGGAACTGGTCGGGGTATTAACTCTACTGATGCCTCAGTCAAGCCTGACCGAGGTACCATTTTACCAGCAGCACATGGGCACCACAGTAGTGCCTGGGATCGCTGTCCCCCAAAACAAGATCTGGGGGCAGCAGTCCATTGCCTAGACAACCGGGAGCCTATTGAAGACTCCCACACTGGTTCTATTACATGCTGAGCTAGGCAGCCTGTAATAGAACTATACAGATTTTAAAATACTTTGCAATGCATTAGTATTTCACTATATTGTATTAATGATCATACCTTCTGATGTTTAAGACCCCTAGAGGACCTAAAAGTAAAAGTTAAAACAATTTTAAAAAATATTACACGTTCAAAGCACCCCTCTTTCCATAGATCAGATATAAAAATAGACAGTGTAAAACAGATATACATTAGGTATATGTGCATCTGTATCTGAAAATGCCCGATCTACAAACTTTTATACAAAATATTTTTCCCATACGGGGAGCATCATAGTGGTAAAAAAAATCAAAAGAGCCTCCCATAAAATTTGAATAAAGAGTAATCAAAACATCAGACATTCCCCAAATTGGTATAAATAAAAAGTACATCTGACCCCACAAAAACAAAAAAGACACTTTATAAACACTTTATGCAGCCTTGTATATGGAAATATAAAAAGTTGTGGGTGTCAGAACATGGTCCAAAAATTTTTTTTTTCAAAGTTTTGGATTTTTTAAAAACTACATAAATTTGGTGTTGCCGTCATTGTACCAACCTACAGAATACAGGTAACATGTCATTTTGGCTGCACAGGCTGTAAGAACGTTGCACAGATGCAGTTTTTCTCTAATATCACCGCATTCTGAATTTTTTTTCCAACTTTCCAGTTCATTGTACAGAATATTAAATCGTACCATTATGATTGGTATGATGATGGAATCGGGCTGTGTCATTTGTTTGTACTACTAACTCTACAGCCCTTATTACCATACTGTACATTAGTTGTGTCACTTGCATTTAACCACCTACCCATTCCACACTATAGTACCCCATAAAAAAAAGAATCCCTGCTTTATGGAAATACATTGGCTTTGATACTTTAGCCCTGTCATTTTAGTCTTTTTATACTGAATTTGCCAAAATGGAGTGAACCCTGAGATAAAACTGCTGCAGAATGTTTACCAACAAGCACCTAAATAGTTAAAATGGTTGAATAAACATTAAAAGTACTTTATCAGACAAACACTTCATCTGTTATAATAAAGCACATAAGTAATGTCAATTCTTCAACTTATTTTAAGCAATTTCACAAAGTGAGTAATTTTGTGGGTCCATTATGGATTGCCTATCAACAAAGGCACTTTAGAAGAATTATGAAACACTAGTAACATTAAAAGTATTCTGGTAACAGTTACTTCCTGTTCTAAATACTTCATTATAAAACTAATGATGGAAAGTATGCAAAAGGCTAAATTAAATGTTCATGGCTGTATTCACATGTGCCTTAGATACTGCAGGTAACATTCAACATATCGATTGGTCTCATTCAGGAACCTTTATTTTCATTGTGCCCCTTTTCTAAATAATTGTAATATTATCTAATTACCTAATAACTAAATTATATAATCCTTCAGAATGATTCATTAGTTGGCTATCAATTTTAGTATGGCTAATTCTCTTAGGAACTTATAAGACTTACAAATTAAAAAATGTCCTTCAGTTTGCAGTTTTGTAAATTATTAAGGATTTTTACATACTTTCTTACTTACAAAAGAGCCATGAGGTCATGTAAAAGAAATAAATAAATGACATTTCGGAGATGACAATTCTGAGGGAGAAAAAGTCAGTCCTCTTAGTGAAAAAGGAGCCCAATCCTATAATGTCTCTTAGTCATTTAGCAAATATTTGCATTCCCTATGAGTTAGGAGATCACTATCATCTTTTTTCATAAGTTTGGAGAGAGAATTTATTTTTTTTTATAAATATGCAAATCGGCCTGCAAGTGCATTAGGGGTGGGCCCAGTTTGCTAGATTTACATAGAGACAGCTGTGATGTAGGCAGAGGCTGTATATGTGATTTACTGCTAAAGGGGTGACTTAGGCCAGCCCCACTGCACTTGAGGCTGATTTCCATATCAAAAAGTTGATCTTCTTTGTGGCCATAAAGGTATGTTGGAAGGCATTTTCGATCTTAAAGACTCCCTAAAAAACTGGTGTTACTATTTGGCTAGAAATTCAGATACAGGATCCCACAAACTGACACTGGCAGCACTAAATGGATAGTGTCACACTATGTAAGGGCACACCCCGTTGATGAGGGGGTAAGGTAATACCCAATTACATGAAGGGGTGGAGCTATCAGAAGAGTAGCAGGAAGCACCACATTGTACTTGTCTGATGGTGTGACCTCTCCAATGTTAGGCCACACCTTCCTGGGGCAACCTTCCCTTTACTTTCTAGTTAGCCCCGCCCCATTCAATGATAAGGACTGTCCCTTCACAGGCCTTCTGAGGGAGCAAGCCTGATGGAAAGCAACTGATCGATGAATGGCACCTCATGCCATCACCGGAAGCACTGACTTGTTCCCATTACATGATGGGAACAAAGAAAACCATAGTGCCAAAGTGTTAAAAAAGATGTTTATATGAGTACTCTACAATTCTTTTTCGAAAACTGCAGTCAACTTTTTTGATCTGGTTGAATCACAGTGGAAGCTATGCCAGATCACAAGACATACAGTATATCAACACCACAAGTTGGCTGTGCACCTTAGATTTTAGACAGCTGAAATGGCTGATTTTGGATATTTTAGACGATCTGCCATCAAAATACTGTGAATATTTGTTAATAATATTTTAGCTGATGATCGGCTATGTAAATGCAGCAACTGGTTACACATGACAGCCGATGGCAGTCTTTTGCCTGCCAAAAATAGTTTGTCAGTATATATTATTTCTGAAATCCAGCAAGGAAAACAACTATAAACTTATAATATGCCACATATGTGGACTGGTGGGACACCAAAATGCCAAGGTCACTCTGGATTAGCCAAGGTAATTCAATAAAGGGTAAGGGCAGCGAGTTATGTCTTTGCCCTAAATGAAGGAAAGCCTAGCTACAACTCTGAATATGAAATTTGTGAAACTTTATGAGAACACATTCCTACTTACACATAAATAAGAACACAGCATTGACCAAATTTACTCAAATCACAGGAATGTGATACAATGTCAAATACCATCTTTTATCTATCCAGCTAGCTACATGCTGTCTGAAAACATGATCACCTGTCTCCCAGTATTTACCAGGAAAAAACGTCTGATGAAAAGTAGTCAGCAATAAAATTATTTATAAGGAAGCACAGCTGTGCAAAATACCTCGGAAAAAACTGAACTCCTGGCCGTCTTGTGATTTAATCAGGATGGTTCAGTCGAAGCTTAATGTAGTTGCTACAGCAACCTTGCATGGCTGGCACGCACATAAAGCCCCTAGATATTCTGGGGACTATCAGGCTTCCATACCCTGCAGTGTCTGGAATTAATTTTTACATCCTAAGTTTCCAATCCAAGAGGCTGGAACATTAGTTGATGTTGAGGATTACCTTAAAATGTTGAGAACAAGATTTATTGGAAGACATTAACATTAGAGTTGTGTGAGCTGGCAAACTGCGATGGACATACTTCACGACACAAGGCCACATATCAAAATAAAACCAATTACTATTTCCAAGTGTACGTGAAAACAGTTGTAATGATAAATGTGAATATTTGCACTCTTCAGTATTACTCTTAACTCCTTATCTGCCAGAAGGTTTTGACCAAACATGTTTTCCAATTTTTTGCATGTACTAGTTTAACAGGGTTTTAGGGCCAATTTTAATACTTTTTTAATTATTTATTTTTCATATTATAGTTTTATTAGTATACAAAAAGTATTTTTAAATTAATTTATACTATAAGTTATAGTTTATTCTTTAATTTAGCCAATTGACACTAAAGTGTTTAAATGGACTCCATATTTTGTTTCTGTCATTTTTACGTGTAATATGTAGAACCCTGTGTAAATGGGGCAGATATAGCAATGGTTTGGGATGCGGTGTGTTTTTCAATTTGTATTTTACTTTTTTTTTTTTCTTTTAAACCTGTGTTTGTATAATACTTTATGTCCCCAATGTAAAATACCCATGGGAACATTCTCACTTTATAATCCATAGGAGTCCTAGATACAGGGAAAGCAGTCCTCTGTCTTGACATTAGTTGATGGCAGAGGTGATCTGGGTCTATTACCGTGCAACAGGACTGATTTCCAGGATAATTTTATGGCATAAATGATAATAAATCTGGCGGGACTTATGGCTCAGCGTCACACCCCCTTTTCAGGAAAGTGGCACGGGAAGCACAAAAACGCCAGTTGCGACAATTGTTCTCACAACTGGTGTATAGAAAGCCGCAAACCCGAAATTTGTGCCTTTTTACACCAGAAACCTTGCATAGAAAGTATAATAAAACTTCCCCATTGAGAGCTTTACCTAGAAGATGGGTTGCGAGAGAATGCAGAAAGGGCTTTCTACAGACTGATTGTACACTAGAGGTGGCAATACATCAGTGATTCTAGACCGCGACATGGTGGAGAAGTTGTCTTTTTTTTTTTATATAACTGTAATTTTATTGAAAAATTTTTCATTAACAAGGAATAAAGAAAAAACAAAAAACAATAATAATCAAACAAACAGGAAGCATTGAGGTAAATAGAGGCTATCCGCCTCCTCCCCCTTAAGCAATATGCATTTAAATTAGGCAGTGAACAAGGGAGGGGGGAATGGAGGGGTTAAGAAGACAAGGGTAGGACCAAAGGGAAGGGGGGAGGGAAGGAGAGGACTAGAGATCAGAGACCCTGTGATGTACAATACATGTCCCAGGGCGCCCAGATAGCCCCAAAGGCTTCCCGTGAATTATGTAGGCCAGCAGTCAGGTATTCAAGACTCCTCACATCCTTCATTCTAGCCACAAGCTCAAGACTAGATGGGGGACTCACTTTCTTCCAGTTTCTAGCTATGAGAGTTTTAGCTGCAGTACAAAGATGCAAGAAAAGCCTGGATGACTTATTGCTCAGGTGTCTGGGGGGAAGGTTCAGGAGATAAAGAAGAGGGTCAAGAGGAACCTCTTGCAAAAAGAGAGCAGTCGTCAGAGTCCTGACCTCCCTCCAGAAACCGAGGATGAGAGGGCACGTCCAAAAGATATGGTGCAGGGTACCCACCGCAGCTCCACAGCGCCAGCACCATGGGGGAACTAATGGGTTTAAAGCATGAAGGAGAGCCGGAGTATGATACCAATGCATCAACAGCTTATACTGCGCTTCCCTAAACGTAATGCACTGAGATGATTTCTGGGCCCGAGACCATACAATCCGCCACTGTTCCTGGGAGATGGGTTTACCCACCGCCTCCTCCCATTTAAGCATATAGCGATGATTAACAGGAGAGCCTGTAGTTTGTGAGTTAAGAAGTTGGTAAATAGAGGATATAAAGCCCCTAGTGGACGTGCCTGCACGGCAAATCTTTTCAAAAGCGATGGGAAGTGATACCTTAAGAGACCCATGGAGGGAGCGGACAAAGTGAACCACCTGCAAGTAATGGAACCATTCAGTACCTGGCAGGTTTTGATTAGCTGTAAGATGAGCAAAGGACCTGAGTTCCAAGGTTCCAGGGTCAACCATGTCAGCAATCTGGTAAAGGCCAGCTTCAGACCACACTTTAGTCATGGCAGAAGTCAGGCTCTCCGGGAGAAGGGGGTTGTATAGTATGGAGACCATAGATGAGCGCGGGGACATCAGGGAGAATCTAGTACAACAGGTAGACCAGATAGATCTAGTAAACCGAATGGGGCCCAACAGGTACGAGGCAGGGGGGGGTGGGGGAGGAGCCCTTTCTAGTTCCTCCTTGGTGATGGGGGTGTTCAGGGAGGTTAAGGCCTCAGGAGGAAGGCGTAGGAGACAGAAGTTGTCTTTTAATAGTTGAACTGCAAAGTTTAAAAGAGAAGCCATAGAGCAAATCAATCTAAAATTTACTGATGGGAAAAACTCCAATTATGCCATTAACTGCACCCTATAGAAAAGAATCTCCCCACAGACATCTGCCTTTAGCAGTTACATGATTGATTCTCAAATTGTTACTGTAGGTCAAATATCTAACAACAAAACATAACTAATCTGCTGTCTATATCCATGAGTAACCAGCACAATCTTCAAGGTAGTTATGCAAGCAAATACTGTAGGGACTATAGCAATAACTTATAGTCAGTACAAAAAAGTGATTCTACTTTTCTGCATAGTATATCTGTAATGGTGTCTAGCTGTAGTCTGATGACGCTCAGCTCCTTTATATAACTGTTTACTGAATCTTTAATGAAACAGAGCACAGGATAGATCTTGAGGTTAATATGAACAGAAAGAGATGTGCACTATGGAGATACCTCTTCTTCAGCGGCATACCTGTGGGGAGGAAGTCTTCCTCTCCTCCCACGTATAGTCTCTCAGGGTTGACCATCATCCTCTGTCTAATTGTACAGAAGCTGGTGCTTGATTTGGCAGCTTTACAGTTAATGAACAAAGAAAACTGCTGAACACTTTGCAACTTTATCATCAACACATTTATAATAGCGCAATTTGCTCTTTTTAGAACTATTCATAACAACATAGCAACTCCCAAACAGCAGTTGTGGGTTTAACTACCTCAGGGTCCTGCTACGCTGAATGGTGCTCTGTTCTCAGTTCCGGTATCTCTATTGCCCTGTCTGTCCCAGCCTAGTATGCACACTGTGTGGGAGCAAGATGGCGCCTCTGCTCTGTTTGCCAACAAGTACCTAAATAGTTTAAAATAGTTGAATAAACATTAAAAGTACTTTATCAGATAATTTTGTGTGTCCATTATGGATTGCCTAGTAACATTAAAAGTATTCTGGTAACAGTTACTTCCTGTTCTAAATACTTCATTATAAAACTAGTGATGGAAAGTATGGAAAAGGCTAAATTAAATGTTCATGGCTGTATTCACATGTGCCTTAGATACTGCAGGTTACATTCAACATATCGTTTGGTCTCATTCAGGAACATTTATTTTCATTGTGCCCCTTTTCTGAAAAATTGTATTATCATCTAATAACCTAATAACTAAATTATGTAATCCTTCAGAATGATCCATTAGTTGGCTATCATTTTTAGTATGGCTGATTCTCTTAGGAACTTATAAGACTTACAAATTAAAAAATGTCCTTCAGTTTGCAATTTTGTAAATTATTAAGGATTTTTACATACTTTCCTACTTACAAAAGAGCCCTGAGGTCATGTAATAGTTGAACTGCAAAGTTTAAAAGAGAAGCCAAACAGCAAATCAATCTAAAATTTACTGATGGGAAAAACTCCAATTATGCCATTAACTGCACCCTATAGAAAAGAATCTCCCCACAGACATCTGCCTTTAGCAGTTACATGATTCTCAAATTCTTACTGTAGGTCTCTCAGGGTTGACCATCATCCTCTGTCTAACGGTACAGAAGATGGTGCTTGATTTGGCAGTTTTACAATTAATGAACAAGGAAAACTGCTGAACACTTTGCAACTTTATCATCAACACATTTAAAATAGCGCAATTTGCTCTTTTTAGAACTGTCCATAACAACATAGCAACTCCCAAACAGCAGTTGTGGGTATAACTACCTCAGGGTCTGTAGTGCTGAATGGTGCTCTGTTCTGAGTTCCGATATCTCTATTGCCCTGTCTGTCCCAGCCTAGCATGCACACTGTGTGGGAGCAAGATGGCGCCTCTGCTCTACAATTGAGTTACTCCTAGGGTCCATCCTTGTCCTGACATGATCACTGACAAGTCCCCTTTCTGTGTTCCTAGCATTCTGCCTGCTCTGACTCATATGCCCACTCTACTCTTGGACAACCTTAGGGTTTCCTCCTTGGTTTCTCTGTCTGCATCTTGAATCTCTTCAAAACACCCACCTTCTCATGCTTTGCTACTCCCTGACTGACCAGCCAACCACTGGCTATATCTCTGAGGCTGCTGAGAACCAGTGGACCAGCTCAACCTAGTGGTTTAGGTGGGAAAGCCTCCTGCACTACATATCTGCACTTTTAATCTGACCACTAAAAATAACTTATCTAATAAAATGCTTCTTGTCTTTCTCAATATAGAGTAGTATTATGATACCTCTATCTTATAAATAATGTAACCTCTATCCTATAAATTCTCTCAACGTTAAAGAGGTTTTTCCCGGGAATACGATGTTGAGGCCCTATCCTTTGGTCTGACATTCCCCAGTGATCAACAAATTGAAGGGGCTGTTGCACTCAGGGGAGTGACATGTTCTCTTCTCAGGAGAGTGACATGCTCACTGGTCACATGGCCATCCTGCAACTTAGTCCCATTTAAAGGGAACCTGTCAGAGAGATTTGGAACACTTAACCAGCCACAGGTCCTTATTATTGTAAAGTCATTCATTTATGGTGCTCTCAGCATCTTTCTAGTTGTTCAGTGAAGCTGGGGAAGAACAGCTTGGCTTCAATACAAATACTTTGGACCACCAAAAAACAGTGCAGATGCCAGGAGTACAAACTTTAGGTAAGTATAAAAAAAATTTCACAATTCGGTTTTACAACCTGAGATATTTGGGACTCTAGTATAGTGTCCCAAATCACCCTGATGGGTTCCTTTAAATGAATATAATTGAGCAACAATACCAAGCACAGCTGCTATACAATGTATGGTGTGGTCCTAACACTACATCCTCTTTAAGAATGTAGGATTATTGGAAGACTCCATCAATACTAGGCTATATAAGACTCTAGTGGGAAGGTTTCAGACTTCTGTTTGACCGTATGCACACTGGAGGAATCTGTTACCATGGTAGTTAATGTAGTTACACCAATAACTAGTTTAATTTTAGTGTTCAGATTTGACATTTTATTGATTTTTCCATTGTAGCTCAGAAACTCACTTTAGAAAAAAATAAATACAATTCCTGAATCATTTTTACAGAAGTAGATTTGCTAAATGCCATTGAAAACAGACATACACAAAAAAGCTACAAATAATAAGACTGGCCTTCATATCTTGTGGCTCTTTCATTAAGATAAAATGAATGCTGCAACATCAATTAGGTGGAATGATATAAATATGTACTTAAAAACCATTAAATCTCTAAATCCAACATCGCTAAAATTATATTGTAAGACATGTATGTATTGTTCATTTTTTTTTATGTTTTTATATAAAAAGCAGTTATATATAAAAGTTATATACAACACTTTTTACCTGATTTGTGCACAATAGGTCTGGTGCCCTAGTAACGATAATCCCACTTTGGCAGTTCACTAAGTCATATGGACATATTACACAGGAAGAAATACAGAAGAGACACATGTCTTGTGAGTCACTGTAACATTCTGGCGCCACAGTCTCTCAGCTAATAGTCAGTGGTAGGTGAACACCTTACAGTGCTGATGTCATAGACACTATATAAGGTGCTGTGGGGATGGATGTGTTATTCATCTCACTGCATTATATAGAGCACTAAGTGCTGCAAAGCTTACACTTTGCAATAGAGCTATAGAATCTTAGGGATTAGGAGAGGTTAGTCAGATTTAATCAATTACAGGCAGATTAGTCATAGAAATCATCGAAAGGATGGAGTGATGGAGAAAATATGTGATGTTTGACAAAGGACCGTTAACACTTTCAATGCTAATAATTTGATTTTGTCCAAGTCCAGCACTTACAGTGCTGGCCAAAAGTATTGGCACCCCTGCAATTCTGTCAGATAATACTCAATTTCTTCCAGAAAATGATAGCAATCACAAATGCTTTGGTAATAATATCTTCATTTAATTTATCGTCAATGGAAAACCACAAAAAGAATTGTCAAAAAGCCAAATTGGATATAATTCCACACCAAACATAAAAAAGGGGGTGGACAAAAGTATTGGCACCCTTTGAAAAATCATGTGATGCTTCTCTAATTTGTGTAATTAACAGCACCTGTTACTTACCTGTGGCACATAACAGGTGGTGGCAATAACTAAATCACACTTGCAGCCAGTTGAAATGGATTAAAGTTGACTCAACCTCTGTCCTGTGTCCTTGTGTGTACCACATTGAGCATGGAGAAAAGAAAGAAGACCAAAGAACTGTCTGAGGACTTGAGAAGCAAAATTGTGAGGAAGCATGAGCAATCTCAAGGCTACAAGTCCATCTCCAAAGACCTGAATGTTCCCGTGTCTACCGTGTGCAGTGTCATCAAGAAGTTTAAAGCCCATGGCACTGTGGCTAACCTCCCTAGATGTGGACGGAAAAGAAAAATTGACGAGAGATTTCAACGAAAGATTGTGCGGATGGTGGCTAAAGAACCTCGACTAACATCCAAACAAGTTCTAGCTGCCCTGCAGTCCGAGGGTACAACAGTGTCAACCCGTGCTATCTGTCGCCATCTGAATGAAAAGGGACTCTATGGTAGGATACCCAGGAAGACCCCACTTCTGACCCAGAGACATAAAAAAGCCAGGCTGGAGTTTGCCAAAACTTACCTGAGAAAGCCAAAAACTTTTTGGAAGAATGTTCTCTGGTCAGATGAGACAAAAGTAGAGCTTTTTGGGAAAAGGCATCAATATAGAATTTACAGGAAAAAAAAAGAGGCCTTCAAAGAAAAGAACACGGTCCCTACAGTCAAACATGGTGGAGGTTCCCTGATGTTTTGGGGTTGCTTTGCTCCCTCTGGCACTGGACTGCTTGACCGTGTGCATGGCATTATGAAGTCTGAAGACTACCAACAAATTTTGCAGCATAATGTAGGGCCCAGTGTGAGAAAGCTGGGTCTCCCTCAGAGGTCATGGGTCTTCCAGCAGGACAATGACCCAAAACACACTTCAAAAAGCACTAGAAAATGGTTTGAGAGAAAGCACTGGAGACTTCTAAAGTGGCCAGCAATGAATCCAGACCTGAATCCCATAGAACACCTGTGGAGAGATCTCAAAATGGCAGTTTGGAGAAGGCACCCTTCAAATCTCAGGGACCTGGAGAAATTGGCCAAAGAAGAATGGTCTAAAATTCCAGCAGAGCATTGTAAGAAACTCATTGATGGTTACCGGAAGCGGTTGTTCGCAGTTATTTTGTCTAAAGGTTGTGCTACCAAGTATTAGGCTGAGGGTGCCAATATTTTTGTTCGGCCCATTTTTGGAGTTTTGTGTAAAATGATCAATGATTTGACTTTTTTTTTCATTCTCTTCATGCCGCACTGTCACTCATGTTGCCACAGCTACCACCACTGCCACCACTCAGCCATGTATGTCCTGCAGCTTGGTCCACCATATTATGCCCTGCCAGACTGCCACACTGCCACAGCTACCGTCACTGCCACTGCTTGGGCAGACATATCCTGCAGCCTGGTCCATCACATTCCACCCACTATACCCCATTGTTGGTGTCACAGTATTGGAATTAAAAAAAAAAAAAAAAATCTTCTGCCATAAATGGATACATTTTTGTTGGCCTTTTTTTTTTTTTTTTGAATAGTCAATTCTTCATCACCTTTCAACTAGGCTCACCGCCACAAATTAGTCTCCCAAATAACAATAATCCTGTAGCACTTACAAACCATCAAAATGGACTAATTTTTCTACAAAACCATTGCTTTTTGCAATATAACTGCCACGTGTCCAAAAAAAAAATGGGCAAGCACATTTCCCTAATAAAAGGGTCCTTTTTGGAGTATTTTAAATGTTAAAATTTGTAAAAGCGAGTGTCAGCACAGTGTATGGTTAAGCTCTGAGTTTGTATCCACTGCTTACCATCCATTTTTCCAGAGACATACACATCACTTTTACTTTCACATAACTTTGGCTGTGTTTACCGAACCGAAATGAACTTGTCCGACCCAAAACGAATCTGAGACCCAAGCCACCCAAATCCGAAATGAAACAAATCTTGAGAGGTTCACCCATTTCTATTAGTAAGTAAATGTACAGATTTGTTGTAGGGAAGGAGTTATAGTTGGATGGCGAAATGAAAACTTTAAAAAAAAAAGAAATAAAAAAGCAACTTTTTCCTTAGTCCTTTGTCTTATACAACCTAAATCTCTCTAAATCAGGGACATCAGGAATGTCATTGGTTGTTAGTCAGCATCCTGGGTATTAGGAATTTACCTACGTATCCCCCATTGTTTTTAATTAAGTAGCACGTAGCAATGGCCTTTATGGGAAGCAATTGTACAAGTAATAACCACATTAAAACAAAGAAAATATGAGTAACCAAAGAATGAGTCTGGCCAGCAGTGTTGCTAATTCCCAAACTGCTTCACTCTTTAGCACATTGCGAACATTGAATTTGATAAGCAAGGTCCTGACCACAAATTTGCTTTCAGGCTAGCAGCTGTGACCGTAAGAACAAGTGCTGAAACAAACGTAATGTGGTTAATCTGTTCTGAACAGCTAACTCTAATTGCCAGGCACCTGTTGCTTGCAGGGTGAAAAGCCGATAGAGTATTGCACACTTAACTCCCATGTAAACTGTAGGAGTGGAAACGAAATATTTCTTCTACAAATTAGCCATGTCATTTACAAGATACTGAAGGTACTGGGCATATTAAAATGCATTTCTAGTGTCAACAATATAATTATTATTTCTTCCATTTAATGTAATTGTATATCCATATGTTCTCCAAATGAACAATCAAACTATTATTTATACAAAGAAATATGGGGAAAAGATCTTTGTGTATTTGCATCTTAAAATTCAACATTCGTTAAGTCACATTATTATGACCACCTCCTATTTTCGACATTGGCAGGGCGTAGACCATGAAGGAAGTGATGTCACATGTCGTGGGCTGACTTGGTGGGTATATAAATTGTGCAATAAGCTGTCTGAATACATATCACTCTTTGATGTCATGGGTAAAAGGGGCGAAATATCAGAGCTGTAAACAGGAATGATTATTGGCTTTTGGGCCAAGGGTGGCAGCATTTCTCAAACAGTTTGTGAGCTATTTGCGTGCTGCTGCGGTGAAAGTGTATTGTCAGTGGACAAATGGAATCCTTGGGAATAACCAACATGGAACTGCGGAACACCATGTGCCATTGATGTGAGAGCTGAACGTCAGTTTGCACGGTGGTATTAGAATTGGACCACTGCTGATTGTCAAAGGATTGCCTTCTCCGATGAGCCCTGTTTTCTGCTTCATCAAATGAATGATGGATTGGCATGTCAGGCAAAAACTATTTTTGGAAGAATACTAGCTTGTATCGGCATAGTTATGGTCTGTCAAACTTTATCATGGCATTCTCTGGGCCCAGTCATCCATGTGGAAGGCACTCTGAACTTCTTTGGGCATTAACACATCCTTGCAGATCACGTACACCCATATATGCCATTTGTTTTTCCTGGGGCAGACAGAATCTTCCATCAAGGTATTGTTACATGCCACATAGTGGCATAGTATTTTCAAAAAGGACTGCAATAAAATACTTTAGCAATTTCATTTTCAAATCCTCCTTTAGTACATTGTGGGTTAGATGGGTTTCACTAATTTGGAACCTCCAATCAATTAATGTGAAAGACCCACCATATCTGTCAATTACATATACAGGCCACTGATTTTAATGGACTCCTTGTAATGCTTAATTTTCCCTCTGGTGGCGCTGCAATAAAATTGAATGCTTGCTGTCTGGTTGATCAAGAGATTACTGCTGATCATTAAGGTTCCCAAAAGACAGAGAACCTTTACTCAGCTAATGCAAAGATCCAAAACCAACTAATAGGAACACCGGGTCTGCCCTTATATCTGGTCATCTGAAGAAGGAAAAAAATCTCAGTCTTGGGATGCACCTCCAAATTAATCAAGTAATCAAGTGGATGATATATTAAATCATTTTTTTCATTTGGACTACATGTTAATCCCATAACATGTAGTCCACTGAAAAATGTTCTTTACTATATCATTGACATTGGACTGGATTAATTTTGTGGCGAGTCCAAAGAGTACTACTAACACAATTGCCTATACCTTCAAGTCAGTGACTACAATGTGATGGGGGAACAGCAGCAACTTATCTCTACTTGTCTGCAATAGCATTATCTTGGAACAACTCTAATAGATGTGCCTATGGTGAATCTCTTGTGTTTCCTCTTTCTATAGCCTTATAACCAGTGGTGGATTACACAGACTATAGGCTGTTCTCATCAGCACCTTTCTGTGGTAGCATTGAGAACTGGGTGACACACAGGTGATGCTTTCTCTGATTCTAGCCATCGTCTTTCCTCATCTCCTTCATCCAGGCCAGTCTAGAATTTGATCAATATTTCTGTCGATAAGTTTGATGCTGAGACATCTTTGGCTCCTCACTTTTGCAACTTGACATTGGAGATAGGAGAATAGAGGCCGATGGGGGCAAGAGAGCAACAGGTTATGGGCAAGGAAACTTGTGATCCTTGTCTTATTTTATACCATTGCCAGCTCTTTGAAAGAATGGTAATAGGGCTGGGCAACCCCTTTAAAATCCCCTCTGGTTCTCATAGCAACTAAAACTAAAATTTTCTATCCTGCGTTACTCTACCTTCACAGAAGAAGTGATTGTGAATTATACATTTGTCTTAAATTTTTATCAAGTGTACCTCCAAACCAGAAGTGTATAGGGACTCATCCTATTGACAAAGAGAATAGTATCTCCCAGTTGTCATTTCAGACCTGGACAACGCATAGATTGTTTTTCTACTTTTTGTAAAATAGAAGTATTTATTAAATGATATCCAGGAGAGGTGACAGACAGGTGATATTACTTCTGATTGTAGCCATCCTCTTTTCTCATCTTCTCCATCCAGCCCAGATTGAGATGACAACTTCTGCTGATGACTTTGATGCTGAGATATCTTTGTCCCCTTACTTTTGCTATATAACATAGCTTGATCTGGGAAAACAGAGATTGGTGGGGATTAAGTAAATGTCATTATGAGAGCAGTAGGGCATTGGCCAGGTGAGTTAATAGGGCTGGGCAACCCCTTTAAGATCCCCTCTGGTTCTCAGAACAACTATAGAAAATGTGAAATTCTTAATTTTAATCTTCAAAGATGAAGTAATTATGGTAAAGTATGCAATCGTCTTCCATTTTTATCAAGGATACCACCAAACCAGAGGTGAGTACAATTTACTTTAATATTTCATCATAGCGTACGCAGCTGCTTCTTTTCCTTTATCGTAACATTTTTTATTCCATCATCACATTTTGTTAAAAAAATAAACAATAAAGTCGCCAAATGCAGAATATTATCAGAAATAAACTATAGAACCTCTAAGCATGAGAAGTTCTGTCATGTACAGAATGTGTGTGAAATAACCAGTCAGGATAAACTATAATTGTTACATTGATGGTAATACTGTAAGAAAAGAGAACACCATTATCCACTCAACGCCTTTGTATATTTTTCTGGTCGAGTGAATTGAGGGCTGTCGGGCCATGTATGCATTTTTTAAAAGACACTTTCAACATATACAGCAAACTTACAATGTACAATACTTAGGTCAGAAAATCTTGCTGATGGGACCTCATACATTATTAGGTATGTTATTTTCATCTTATGTAGACAATGTACTCAGACTATTATTATTGTTACTATTCATCTTATTAGTAATATTTTATCGGGTTTTACTAGTCTGTATACAGAGTAGTAATGTCTTCATTGTTTATTTGAGTGCAATTGTTTCAGATTTTCAAAGGTGGATATACATCTATAATAGCTAAGACACCACAGTTATTCATTCCAAGCACCCAAGCATGATGAAAGGGTAAACCGCTGCCAGGAACCTCTGGAACTAATCTTCCTTGAGAACAAAAGGACTGGGCATGTAAAATTCAACATTCCCGATCTTTCTTTTCCACCCCAGCATCTTTTTTCTAAGACAGAGTTGGCGCAGACCTACTGAAATTGTCAGGTTTGGCTGTCATTGTTTTAAAGGAGCTTTTCCAGGCCTTATTATTTGATGACCTATCCCTAGGATCGGTCAACCGTTAAAGATCACCATCTTTTTAAGAAGCTGCAGCATTTGGGTGAGTGCTGCAGCCTCTTCAGTACCTACCAAGCACAGCACTGTAGATATGTGCAGTAGCTGTGCTTGGCATCATAGCTCAGTCTATTCACTTAAATGGGATTGAGCTGCACTCAGGTCAGGTGATGTTATGTTACATGGACTGCAAAGCTGCTACAAACAACTGATCCACAGGGGTCGCAGGTGTTGGACCCCCATGGATCTTCAATTCATCTATCCTATATCTGTAAGGGCACCTATAGGGTATGTTCACATTTCTACATTTGAAACTAAAAGGCTAATATTATTATTTTTAGAGGGGCTAATTTGTCAGGCCATTGAGATCAGATATATGGTTTTTAGCACTATTGTGCGGTCACTTTGAACAACCATCGTGCGGCTGACTGATTCATATGACTGATGATATCATCAGTATTAACAACTGAACTGCCCCATCCAGGGAACAGTTTAGTTGTAAAAAAAATTTGGCTGATGATCGACCAAAAGCAGCCGATCACTGGTACTCTGGCATTTTCAGCCCCCGGCCTGCTTAAAAATTTCTGACAAGGCCAATCTCTTTTTGGCAAACTAAGTCTACTGTTGGTCAGCCACAAGCAAACGTTTGTGGAATCCACAAGTCAGATTTTCATCCATTTGTCTGCTGAACTGGACAAATTAGCCATGTCAGTCAATGAAAATGCAATCGGTGTGGCTGGCTTTAAAGTGCTACAGTTAGGTCCATACATACTGTATTGGGACAGTGACACATTCTTCATTTGGGCTCTACATTCCACCACATTGGATTTCAAATGAAACTGAGATACAATTGAAGTGTATACCTTTAGGCTTAATGCAGGGGTTGAACAAAAATATCCTGTGAAATGTTTAGGAATTTCATTTCTCTACAAATCCTCATCATTTCAGGGGCTCAAAAGTAATTGGACAAATTAACATTACCATAAATAAAATGTTCAGTTTTAATAGTTTGCAGAGAATCCTGGAACTCATGGGCATCACCAAAAGTTGGGTTTCCTCCTTTGTAATGTTTTGCCAAGCCTTTACTGCAGATGTTTTCAGTTGTTGCTTGTTTTTGGGTCTTTCTGCCTTAAGTTTTGTCGTGAGCAAGTGAAAGGCATGCTCGATCGGGTTAAGATTGGGTTATTTATTCAGCCATTGCAGAATATTCCACTTCTTCCACTGTCCATCTGTACTGTACTGTGAAGCGATCATCCAACACTGTTGTCTTCCATCGAGGTCTAGGCCTTTTTGAGTTCCAGAGCTCTCCTGTAAACTATTTTTTTACGAGAATGTACTAATGATTGATTTGGCCTGTTCTAACATTTTAACTATTTCTCTGATGGATTTTTTTTTTAGCCTAATGATGGTCTGTTTCACTTCCATTGAGTGCTCCTTTAGCCACATGTTGTGGGTTCACAACAACAGCTTCCTATTGCAAATGCCGCACCTAGAATCAACTCCAGACTTTTTACCTGCTTAATTGATGATGGATTAATGAGGGAATAGGCCATGCAGCCCATTAAATATTAAGATAATTGTCCAATTACCTTTGGTCCCTTGAAAAAAAGGCAGCTACATGTTACAGCCCATATTGATTATATACCTGTATCTTGAATATGTTTTGTTAAACAGCTAAAATGCCAATATTTCTGGACCTAACTATATCTGCCTATGGTCATCCTTTTTTTTTTATGTAAAAAATATAATACACACATGCTGCTTTTATGCATCACATGCAAAAAATAAAGTGTATAATTATAATACAGGTATATAACCTGCCAGGGTAATGGTTAAAAATAGGTGTTACCATTTGGCAGAAAACGTGTTTATATCACAATGACCTGTCATCTGGTTCAGATCATTGTGTCATACTCAATTGCTAGGAAAGTTTGGAAAGTTTCTGAAGTTGTTGATAAGCGGCAGCGTGCATTCTCAGTATTACACACTCTGGAGCTGCAATCTAATCAGTGGCACTTGAGATGCATTCTGCACATACACTTCAGACTAGTCAACTATAGAAAAGATCCACACTTGCCAGTAGATATCATCTCACTTGCATAGTTTTATGATTTAGGAAAGACGACTAGGGAGACTTAAAGGGAAATTCTTTCTAACCATGACATTTAGAATTATCTCTGAACTGAAATGCTCTTACATAATTCTACACTATCACTATAGATACAAATATATTATGCCAAAGTCAATTCCATATAATGGACAAATATGTTCTGAAAATAATATAATATCATATAAATATCATATAAATCATATAACATAATGATATAAACATATTATAATAATACCAGATACAGGTCTCTTGTTTTCAGGTTTTTAGTTAGTAGAATAATTAGGGGTTAATTCCAGCTAATACTTGCCCTAGTTTGAGAATATCTAAAATTCTAGTTGTATTTAAGATGGGGCTACATGGCGATTTTGGCAGTCAACCCCTGTGCACTACCAAAGATCACCATAACTCCCTGAAACACCTTCAATAATGTGACCATGACATCACAAAAAAAATTGAGCATAGCAGGATTTGTATGTGACTAGAAGTCCTGGTTGTATATTCCTTATAGTAATGAAGTAGTCACAGGACCACACAACAATAGTTGGCCACATAACAGGAGTCCTGGCCAAAATTGCAATGTAGCCCAAGCCTAAGGCTATATTCACACAGCAGCATGAAGTTTAATTCAAATGAATGGGGGCTATTCACATGACTGTTATTTTGAACGTTTGTAACAGACTGTCAAAATATAGGTCATGTCCTATTTTTGTCCGTTTTCATGGACCCCTCCATACACTTATGGAGGATCCATGAAAACAGGTGCCCATTGGGTGCAAGGTGGATGTGTAAAATGAATGTTTTTCACCTTGGTCATGTGAATATAGCCTTAGGCACAATTCACACAACAGTGAGAAACAGACATGTGACAGTCGTTTTTGCAGCGTCTGTTACATGTCAGTTTTGGAAACACATTGAATCCAAAATGTCTACACACATGTCCATGTTTTTGATGGTCCATTTTTCAAGGCCATCAAAAAAACCGATATGCACCATCTTTGTCCTTCAAAACAGACATGGATAGTGCCATATGAATAAACCCATTGAAATTCATGGGTTTTACAATGGCCATGTTATGGCTGTTTCAGAAATGGCTATCACATGGCCATTATTCACTGTCATGTAAATAAGTGCCATTCGTGGACTTGCATGCATAGACACGTTTGTTTTTCACGGATATTCGGTCCATAAAAAATGGCACTGACACTTACATAAGGCCTTAGTATTCACTTAACTTATTGAATTACTGATTTAACCTAGATTCACACGAAAGAGGTGCAATACAGCTGTGAAAAATGGACTGTCTTGCACCCGAGGGGCACCTGTTTTCATGGATTCCCAATAAATTTCAGTGTATGGAGGAATCCGTGAAAATGGCCAAAAATAGGACATGACATATATTTTGATGGTCCGTGACAACAAACTGTCAAATTTATGGTCATGTGAATAGCCCCCATTCACTGACTGTGAACTTAATGCTGCTGTGTCATGTCTGTTAAAAAAAACAAAAACGGATGTCACATGGCCAGTATTCACTATCATGTGAATGTAGCCTTATAATCCACTTGCCATTAGAATAGATTGAATGCATCCAGTTGCAGGGCTTCGGAGCAGGTGTGTTGCAGAAAAAATCTGTAAATTAGTAAATTTTATGGAATGTTAAGGAAGATACAAAATTCCCTTGAAATTACCATGGCGGTGTAAAACTAATTGTAAGTCACTTGTCTAGAGTAATTATTGTTGATTTTGCCATTTCTGTCCTTGTACATTATTCCATGGATGTCCATGCTGTTGCCCTTTCTATGAACACACTTCTCACATTGCCTAAATGAGCCTACTATTTGCATTGTAATTTGCTTGAAAAAAACTATAAGGCCAGGGCCCCATGGCAAAAACCACGGCATTTTACAATCCCTGCAAAGCGAATCCCATCCATACATTGCATAAAAATACGCACAGTTGAAATGCTGTGATTTGACATGATATAAAATCGCAACATGTCAATTATATCTACGGAAATGCTGGCGGTTTCCCTATAAGTATAATGGAAGCAGAAGGTTTCCTCCTTCTGGACTTTCTGTGAAAAGCGCTGTGGGAAAAACCGTTATGCGTCTCCGCCACGTTTTTTCCTGCATCTCTTTTTCACTGTGGCCTGCCACGTGGGGCCTTAGCCTAAAAGATGCTTTCTAATTGAATTACTGTCAGCACCCAGTGCTAACATACCAGCATATGTGTCCAAATAATATAATTATATGGCTATATATAACATTTGCCAACTATCCCAAATCTCTAGAAATAATACTGGCAAAATTGGCTTGTCCTGACCAAACATGAGTGTTCCTGCACATTTTGTGGGCAGTTTTATGGACAGGACTTAAATGCCATGATGTTCGCAACTATCCTTTTTCACATAATATTAATATTATTCACAGTGATGTTCCCGCATGCTCTTTTTAGGGCATCACATAGAGAACTTTGTAACAGAGCCACTAGCTTTTAAATGTTATAATCCCTTTTATAGATGGAGGGGGCACATGCATTCCTTGGCTTCTCACTTAGAGACATGTTAAGCTCTTTTAGTCTTGGCAACATCTCTAGTTTCTATAAGTATTATCCTTCCAGGAAGTTATTTCTCAGGTTTCCTAGCAGGATATGTATCACCACTGTATGTCACCTAATTGGTAGATCAAGGCTCATTAACACCTTCAGGTCTACATGCATAGAAGACATACTGTACATGAAATAAATCCAATCACTTTACATATGTGTGTTTGATATACATCAGCCAAGTAAACCATTGGGCATTACAAATTCAGTTGTATCAGAATTATAACTATGATGGAATCAAAGGGGCAGATTTATACAGAAATATTCTGTTGCAGCAAGTTGAGGTAAATTTATCAAGAGGCCTAATTGTTCTTCTAGTAGTCCGTGCAACAAAAAATGAAATTGACACCAGAATGAACTATCTTTGATGCAAATTATAGTAAATCTGTCTGACCACTAGCCCTTTCCCTCCCACTAAATTCTATCCATTTTTTGGAAAATAGCAAAAAGTTTCAATTTTATTTTCTGCAAAATATGACTTGAGGAAAAATTAACTTTTTAACACCTGAATACTGGTATATAAATTATCCCCGGCTAAACATTGTTGACATATATCTTCTGTGGATGCAGGCTTGCTCAAATCCTCCCGTCACCATGTAATTCCAGACTAGATGATGTTAAAGGGAGTCTATCATTCGCAAAACCAATTTTAAGCTGTCAACGTCCCTTCGTCCATTGCGGTGACTCCCCTCTTGGTCTTCTTTCTTCTCCGTTCTCGCCGGCAGCAAATTCTCACACATGCGCAATCAGCTCTGCCACTTCGGGTTCAGACAGAGCCGACTGTGTATGACGAGCCGCCATTTTCCCGTGGTCTGTCACAAGAACGTACTGTGGAAGAGCCGATTGCACATGTGCACAGCGCTGCGTACGAGGACTTAGAAGAAAGAAGATACAGAAAAGACCAAGAGGGGAGTCACCGCAACGGACGAAGGGAGCAGTGATAAGCGATGACGAGTTGGGTGCTCGCAGAAGAGGAGGAACGCCCCGGGTGCTCCGTAGTGCTCATTTACACACATGAAGAAATTAATTATCTTAGAATCGGCTGTGAGAAGAAAACAAGGAAAGGTAGGAGAAGAATGGCCTTTTTAAAGGCCATTCCAACATGCCATTAGCTTAAAAGTGGTTTTGCAAATGATAGACTCCCTTTAAAGTCAGGACTCTGTTGGGGCCATCACTTCCAGGAGTCCTCCCCTAATGACGCCCACACCAAATATTGATGTGATTTAGATTTCTCTTTTGTTGATTCACTTCATTTTCAATTCAGTTGACAAAAATAAACTGTTAACACTTCTGTTTTTGATAGCATTCTTTTCAAAACCTGCCTAAACCTTTTGCATCGTACTATATGTGTGGATGCAGGAAGGGAACTCTCCTGCAACGTACATGCATATGATAACATAGAAAGAGGTTAATGACAGATGACAGCTCTATTGTGTGACAAAAGTTCTTGATCAGAACACGATACTCATAAAAAGCTACATTTTCAGCTCCCCTTCCACTTCCATTACCTGCTGTTTGGGTGAAGGGCCTCTGACTTCTCTCCTTAAATACTGTATTAAAGGGGTTGTGCAGGACTTCAAAAATATGGCTGCTTTCTTCGTCTCAGGAAGTGGCATCATGTCCGTTGGTCACATGGCCATGCTGCATTCATTTTAATTTGATGCAGTTGTGGCACTACCATGTGACCAATGGACATGAAGTCACTTCCTGATAAGAAGAAAGCAGCCATGTTTTTTGATTCATGCACAACCCCTTTAAGGCCCTATAAGATGGGACAATATTCAGGGTAATTACTGACACCTAGGAACGCTTGTTGTCAATAATTGCCTTGTCTATTGTTGCCGATCAGTTTGTTGATTGGCTGATCACATCTTTTGAGCAAGAATAAAGATGGACATCATGGACAGCAGGAGGAACGGTTGCAGCAGATTCTTCCACCCCATTCAGTTCACATCGGCCTTTGTAATATTTAAATTTAAATGAGTGCCGATCAACGCATTTCTCGTTTATTGGCACTTGGCCACTTGACATCTGACTGCTTAGTGCAGCCTTTATTCTATGGCCACATTTCTGACCATTAATGACATTCATTGCAGTGACTATAAAACATAGAAACACTACAGGCAATATACTGTAAAAAGAACTAGCTTGAATCTAATAAATGTAATGATAATTAAATATATAATACATTACTTTTGTGTAAGAACCATATTCTTAGAGAACAGCTAAATATGTCATTTATTTCTCCTAAATTAATTTTTGGTTATTCGAGAAAATTGATTGTGTTATCAGAAGACAGATCTCTAAGAAGTTTAAGTATACTAGGCTTGTTGACCCATAAGGTTTCTGTCTTACATACACTATTACATGCAGACTCCTGCACGTTCTTGGTGAAGTGTCAGTATGATCTAACACTGACAGCCTACAGTCATGGCCAAAAGTTTTGAGAATGATACAAATATTAATTTTTACAAAGTCTACTGCCTCAGTTTTTCTAATGGCAATTTGCATATACTCCAGAATGTTATAAAGAGTGATCAGCTTAACAGCAATTACTTGCAAAGTCAATATTTGCTTAGAAAATGAACTTTATCCCCCAAAACACATTTCAACATCATTGCAGCCCTGCCTTAAAAAGACCACCTAACATCGTTTCAGTGATTGCTCCATTAAAACAGGTGTGGGTGTTGATGAGGACAGGGCTGGAGATCAATCTGTCATGATTAAGTAAGAATGACACCACTGGACACTTTAAAAGGAGGCTGGTACTTGCCATCATTGTTTCTCTTCTGTTAACCATGGTTATCTCTAAAGAAACACATGCAGTCATCATTGCACTGCACAAAAATGGCCTAACTGGGAAGAGTATTGCAGCTAGAAAGATTGCACCTCAGTCAACAATCTATCGCATCATCAAGAACTTCAAGGAGAGAGGTTCCATTGGTGCCAAAAAGGCTCCAGGGCGCCCAAGAAAGACCAGCAAGCGACAGGACCGTCTCTTAAAAGTGTTTCAGCTGCGGTATCGGGCTACCAGCAGTGCAGAGCTTGCTGAGGAATGGCAGCAGGCAGGTGTGAGTGCATCTGCACGCACTGTGAGGCGGAGACTCTTGGAGCAAGGCCTGGTCTCAAGGAGGGCAGCAAAGAAGCCACTTCTCTCCAGAAAAAACATCAGGGACAGACTGATATTCTGCAAAAGGTACAGGGAGTGGACTGCTGAGGACTGGGGTAAAGTCATTTTCTCTGATGAATCCCCTTTTCGATTGTTTGGAACATCTGGAAAACAACTTATTCGGAGAAGAAGAGGTGAGCGCTACCACCAGTCTTGTCTCATGCCAACTGTAAAGCATCCTGAAACCATTCATGTGTGGGGTTGCTTCTCAGCCAAGGGAATCGGCTCTCTCACAGTCTTGCCTAAAAACACAGCCATGAATAAAGAATGGTACCAGAATGTCCTCCAAGAGCAACTTCTCCCAACCGTCCAAGAGCAGTTTGGCGCTCAACAATGCCTTTTCCAGCATGATGGAGCAACTTGCCATAAAGCAAAGGTGATAACTGAATGGCTCAGGGAACAAAACATAGAGATTTTGGGTCCATGGCCTGGAAACTCCCCAGATCTTAATCCCATTGAGAACTTGTGGTCAATCATCAAGAGACGGGTGGACAAACAAAAACCAACAAATTCAGACAAAATTAAAGCATTGATTCTGCAAGAATGGACTGCTATCAGTCAGGATTTGGTCCAGAAGTTGATTGAGAGCATGCCAGGGAGAATTGCAGAGGTCCTGAAGAAGAAGGGTCAACACTGCAAATATTGACTTGCTGCATTAACTCATTCTAACTGTCAATATAAGCTTCTGTTACTCATAATATGAATGCAATTATATTTCTGTATGTGATAAAAACATCTGACAAACACACATAAAAACCAGAGGGCAGCAGATCATGTGAAAATATAATATTTGTGTCATTCTCAAAACTTTTGGCCATGACTGTACATAGTATGATCACATTACAGAATGTAACATATAGACATTGCCCATATTTACAGATCCCATTTACACTTTCTAATTGAACTAGATCTAGTAAAGAAACAAAATCCTGCCCAAAATTCTTGTGTTAAAATAAGAAAACAGGCATAAGTGATGAAATTACCCCAATGATATTAAAGGGAACTGATCATCAAAACATAGCTGTATTTTGTCTTCTTTAAATCTATGACCTCTGAAACCCCAGGCTAGCACTTCCTATTCAGCAGAGATCAATTTTCAGTTGTGGGAATGTCAAAATCCTTTCATGGTCATCAGAGAACAAGAATAAAATGAATGCTGAAAGAAGATAATACAGAATTACGCCATTAATAAGGCAGATGTAGCATAGTTTAACTTGAGGGGTAATAAGTTAAGTAAACAGTTGCAGTCCTCTTTAACTTGACTTATTTCAATGGGTACTGTTGTGTGATATCATGCTGGGTGTCTAATACAGCTCAGCATTTCTTCATTCTCTCTCTTCACAGTGATCTTTGCATGTGCCACAGAATATGCCCACAACATTCTCCAATAGAAGTGAAAGAGTTGGTTTGTGTGAGTTTTTATGTCAAAATGTCTGCTGTAGAACATATCTCTGGGACGTTTGTTACATGTGATATCCAAGTGCAGAAAGGAAAAGTGTGGCTATCATAAAAAGCATAAAAAGCGTTATGCAGATTAACCCAAGTAGTCACAGTGGATGGGCGGGTAACCATGCGCAGTTTGCAAGACTCCCTGCCCATTCACCTGCTGTGACTACTTTAATTATTTTGCATATAACTTTTTATGTTTTAAAACATTTATAACTTCACTTTGCTGAAACCGAAAGATTGCAGAGAGGCAGCAAAGGAAAGACAAATACCTCATCCTGCGCATGACGGGGCCAGTTTATGGTGGAAATAACACCTGACAGGTTCCCTTTAACAGGCCTTGCAATATGACTAAGGATATTAGCCAAAGTCTTACCTAAAGGGAAGCTAGACCCATTGCTGGTTTGGTTAATATCCTCAGTCCTTTGCAAGACCTGTTAAAGGCTCAGACATTGACTTATAGGATAAATACCCTTACTAGGCGACAAAAGGGAGACAGCTTTCTTTTTAATCTCCCAAGGAGCAGATCCTCTACACCAGTTCTGTGGTATTCCCCAAGACATATTGTTTAGTCTTCTAAACTAGCCAACCAAGCATTCTGTACTGATAGATGGCAGGAGAAAGTTGTCTATAGCTGGGTCTCTTTTCCTTTTTGAGAACACTTTGGTTTGGCTAATATTGTAAAGGTCCTCTTTCTTCTGACCAGCTGACAGACACTTGCGTGTTGGCTTATTGTATATTTTGTGCAGCATAAAAAAATTACAGATTGTTGGCACATACTGACCTGTGTGAACAAGGATTAGCCCAAATTATTTCACTAACAATAATTCTGGTACAGTCTCCATGTACAGATACATCCACACTTAAAGCACCTCTAGTTTGGTTAGTCAGTGCAATTTCTCATGAAACCAATTCAACATCTTGACATGATAACAAAGGCAGCAATTCATTCCCTACCCCACACCCCACAGGGTGGCCACATATACAATTTAATAGAATAGCTAACATAAATCATGTCTTTGCATTTACAAAAATTTCTTAAAGGGAGTCTGTCAGCAGTAAATTGGTTATAAAACTAATCCCTGTACCTTGTAGAGGTGATCATACTGTTTCCAAATATGCCTCTGTAATTCTGCTTTGGAGCCACATTTTCATGTAAATCATCATTTTATTTATATGCAAATGAGAGAAAAGTGCTTTGCCAGGGAATCTAAAGCTGAGACCAAAGCTCAGGCAAGCTAAGACACGCCCTCAAAGCACTTTACCGTAATTTGTATATAAATGAAGTTTCAATTTACATGAAAATGGGGCTACAAAGCTGAATAACAGAGGTATAGTTGGAAACTGTAGAATCACCTGTACAAAATACTGGAATTAGGTTTCTAACTAATTTACTGCAGACAGACTCCCTTTAATTTCCAATGTGAAAATCTGGACATACTGTATGTCTAGAGGAAAGGTAAGGGCAGGCACAACTGTAAATGGAGCTGAACATGGGACCGATTCATAAGATATGGCCCCTAGAAGATTATATGTAATAATTAGCTCTTTTTCACCAACTGGGCAGAATCCTTTTTTTTTTTTTTTGCTCACAGAAAGCAAAGATTTCATGCTCATTGGTAAATAAGAGCTAATTTACATATAACCTTTCAGGGGTTATATCTTTGGAATAATTATCTCTTGGATAATGTTGGACATCTATGTGAATTATATAGAACATTCCTAACCATTATCTACTAATTCACTTCAGTGAAAAAAGTGGCTTTCCCTATAAACTGTAAATGTGAGTATTCCGTACTTGTTTAATGCAGCTCTTGAGCATACAGAGCTGAAGGGATTAGAGTGGAATTCTAAAGTAACGGAAGCTTTCAACACGTCCAAGTGTTCTTCCCAGCATCTAGCCCTTATGAAACAACCTGACATGCTCATACCAAGATCTCTTACACAATTCTGCAAATAGGATAAGTTGGCTAAACCAACATTACTGATCTAACGCAGCACTTTTATGTTTCGGTTCACTGAGCTTAAAGCTTTCAAAAAATTTGCCATGGTTAACAACAGGTGCACCAGTAATACAGTTGACTCTGAAAGGAATTTTGCTGTGCATTTTTGTGGCAGACGGGGAAATCAGACATCAATTTGCTTACAGGAAGCAGAATAATTATGCTGTAGCTGTATGGGAAAAATAAATAATTAACAAAACGTACACACACATATTTTATTACAAAGTGGTTATTACAGTAAGTGCTCTATACAAATTGGACATTAGGGGCCAAAGTGTCAAGCTGCTAGGATTTCAGATAGTAGTTACTGTTGTAGCGTGGTTCAATATTCAGCTTCAAAGACAAGCAGTAACTAATGTATAAAGATAATGTATCAGCTGCCTCTTCGAATAAATTCAAGTTAGAGGGAGAACAATGGAATAATGTGACAATTAAATCTGTGAAAACAAATGGACATGTCCTGTGACAATGGCGTAACATTAAATGTATTTCATTAATTATGATGAAGTTATTAAACAATCTTTTATATTTCATTGCAGCTGTTAATGCGAATAGAGAACCCCAAAGGTTAGAAGCTTATTTGTAATGGAAATGTCCCTCCATTAATAATTAGTAGACTTGGAATAAAATGAAAAGCATTTTTGTAAAGGGCAGAGGGCCCATGACTTTTTGGAAATCCATCCAGATGAAACCATAGTGACAGAATTTCTTATAAATTTGAGTAACCAGAATTCTATGCTGAAATTTCCTTGTTCTTCTTGTTCCTATTCTTAAATCTATGATGGAGAGAGTTTTATGGTTAGAGATCCCTCTCCCACACACCCCCAGTGTAACCAACAATTAATAAATGCAGATGAGAAAATTGTAAACTCGAAATTAAACCGTACCTGATAATCAATTTGACTTTCCAAGATCAGCTGCTATATGTGTGTACATGAGGCGTCACACTATTTCTGGTCATTTAGCATCATTTGCATCATTTAGCAGTTTTCCCCACTGCATGCTATGTGTATATTTTTCAGTCCTCTCTGAGCTGGTGTGTGGAGACTAGCTGCCATACACTGCACACAGTGAATAGAGGAATAATCTACTCTATAATTGTCCTTCTCACGCAGAAATAGCCTCCTGAATATGCAAGACAAATAAAGAAAAGTACTGACCTGCACTGATGTGAGGAAAGTGATTTGGTTGTGATATAAAGCTTCATATTCAGTTCTAGCACCAGATGTAGCTTGCATTTATTCCCTTTAACTCCTGAGCTTCCTAATCACTCCCCTTCTCTCTCCATAGACTTCTATACAGTTGAATCATCTGAATCATGCAGACATGACACAGCTATACCAGGAATTTTCACAGTGAAAGTTATTTTAGCAGAGGGAGGAAAAGCAGGAAAACAGCCTCATAAGGGCAAAAAGAGGCATTTACCTCTGATCAGATACATTACAAAGTTTCTTATAATCGCCAGTACTATTCATTTATTATTGAAACAACAGCGTCTATTTAAGTAATGATACTAAAGGCTCCCTATGCGCATGAGAGAAAATTTGCCTTAACCCATTGTCTGACAATACTGGCCATCTATCCTATGAGTGTGAGGATGTCCTGACTCTTCCCGAAAGTGGCTCACTCTACTTTCCTTATTGAAAACTCATATAGTTGACCAAACCAAGTGTGCATATATATGGGGAGTCAAAAGGAATAGATTTGAGCTGAACACTTGTTTGACAGTTATTGCAGTTGTATAGGCAAGTCATATTCAGTTGAAGCAGTAGTCAGGGCTGAAAACTTTGTGAAAATCAACATGCACTTAAGGAGTATGGTTTTCACGTGGAAGATAGTCTATGTCAAGACAAAAATAGACAAGGTTTTCAACAAGTTATTGGAAAAAGAACACAATTTTGATGTCTAGAGTGTCAGAATATTGCCAAACAGGTTTCACTTAGAGCACTCCTAAAGGTGAAGAGGCATCATTGGTCTTCATCCTGTAGCCCCCAGGTGAAGTGGTATGTCAGCAGGCACACACCACTTTACGTGAAAACCAGAATATATTTTTGAACTACAATAAATTTAAATTGTGGAGGACTTCATAGATGGAAAAAAAAATTAGCTTACAGTGGTTTTTGATGGCCAACAATCTTTTCTCTTGATCAGCCCTGGTGGAGAAGAGGGCTGAGGAGAGAATGAGATGAGCAAGACAACCAGTTACTTCATACATATCAGGTAGGGGATACTGCCCACCTTCTATGAGAGGTGTAGAAAACCACTTTTCAATGCAATTTGGGGTAACCATTTCTAAAAGGTTTCACTGCACATTAGTAATAGTAATTTTGTTTCTCTTACATTTGCAAAACAATGAAGAGCTTTTTCTGGCATTGGACAATGCCTTCCAACATTACAAATTCATCCATAGAGACAATTACCATATAAGCATAAATAATGGAAAAGCATCTAGTAATAATTGATCAGCAATACTGACATTATAATGATAGCCCTGAATAATTGCTTATGATTTATTACAACTGGTTAAGGAAGCACTAGGCACAACAGTGCTCCCCCTAGCAAAGTGACATAGTATTCTTAAAATATGATGATGGAAAAGAGTGACATACAGTGCTTATTTAGAATTCAACTTTCAACATCCCACATTGGTAAAACAGACAGGGTGACCTTACTGTGTAAGCACTTAGTCCTTGTGCTCAAGAACATATTCTTTGTGCTGTATCTATTTTTTAATGGATAGCACACAGACTCATTTATATGGCCCCACACACATGATATTTATAGGTCTGTGTGAGGGCCATGGGACCGAGCTGCAAAACTCAATATCGGTCTTATTCCTATCTGTTTTGCAGATTCAAATGATATTGTCAATATCAGAGAGATGGGCGCCTGCACACAACAACAATTGTGTGCATGTAGCTATAGTTCCCTACTTTAACTTCATAAATTATCACTGCACCTTATCACTCTGAAGGCATATATATAGCTTCACCTAGGATCCACCTATATAACATTACAGATGTAACAGTTGTTAAAGTCACAGGTGGTGCAATGCAGGAGCAAAATTTTCTACTTGCATTGTTGCTGCTTGTCATTTCAAATGATTAGCCAGGTGATAGCTACTGTGAATGCAGGACCTGTCTAGAAATTCAGATGAATAGCTGGGAGCACCTGCCCTCTCCCACTCTCAGCAGATGCAGTATTATCTAGTTTAACCTACTGTATTTGATTGAGGTTACTAGTAGTCATAGCAGTCAAAGACCGCTAGTACCCCCGATGATATAGCTAGTTAAGGGACTCCTATGTATCTTTAGGAGATAAATAATTGTGGTACATCTTTGGTAGTCCCATATGCCAGAATACAAACTACAGGTCATTGACTTGCTTAGGTGATTATGATTTTTTTTTATGCTGATAATGTTTTTGCTTTGTTTTTGTTTTGCCAGTTTCCAGGATCAAATTTATTGGACTCCACTGATGATCATATTTTTTTGTTGCTGTTTTTTAATGGTCTGATTGACCATTATTAAGGTGATGCTTAGTGTGAGCCAGTAAAAGGGCTAACACTAACTCCCCCATTATTATCCCTGTAACAACCACTACCAAAGGTACTGGGAGGAGCCAGGTATTTGCCAATACCCAACCATATTAAGTAATGATCTTGTATTGGGGCAGCAGCATGTTAGTATTATCAGGCTGCTGCTTGTTGTTGCTGCTGGTTATGAAAAATGGGAGAATCCCACATTGCTTTTTTTTTTATAAATTGAAAATAAATGATGCACCATGCATATTGCTGAGTAGGTGCCATATATTGTTCAAATGGCACAAACTATATTGTCTATATTTACAAAGTAGGGTCATTGTCCTCATAAAACCAAACAGTACCCACATACAGATGTGTCCACATTTAACTGATCTGCAATTTACTTAAAGGCAGTCTGTCACCAGGAAACTTGATACCAAACCAGCCAAAGTGCATTGTAGGGGAAATTATGCTGGGCACCATCATATAGTCCAATTGATGCACTATTCCCTTGAAAAAGCTGTTTTTGAAATATGCAAATGAGGCTCAGGTACAAGAAGGCATGTCACTATGTGTCCAGAGAAGGCCATAATTAGAAATAAAGCCAACAGAGACAAATACATAAGAGAGTCCACACAGTTCTACACTGTGTCACATAAATCCAAACAGTTTTCCTGCAAAATGATAGTGAAACATTTTTTCCAAATAAATAGTGGATTAATTAGTTGAATATAATGGCCATTTAGTCTCTACGCCTTCTAATGCTTACCACTTTCTCCTTATTCCTGTATCAACTGAATTTTTCTTCATAGTACAATATTCTTAGGCTCCCTTCCACACAACAGCATCTGCCACTGATTGTCAGCTGATTCTGCCGCCAAATCAGTAGCTGATTCCATGATGATTCTGCCTCCCAATGTTTTCAATGCCAGATAGAGATCACAGAGTCAGCTGATTCAGCTGCAGAGTCTGCGGCATAAGACTCCCTGCTGATTAGACACATTCACTTGGGTCTAATCAGCGATAGAAAGCCACAAAGCCCAACATTGGGGCAGAAAATGAAGAGGAATCCAAGGTGGATTTTCTGATGTCTGAATGGGGCCTTATGTTACCATTTCATGTTACTAATTTTACTGTATTACCAATTTCTGAAAGCCTTGCAGCTTTTTGGAATGTTTGGGACAATGCAAGCAGACTTTGGAAGCTTGAAGGTCCATATGAGTACTTTCAGGCACATTACTAATATGAGTACTTTCAGACACATTACTAATATGAGTACTTTCAGGCACATTACTAATATGAGTACTTTCAGGCACATTACTATTCTGCATTATATACCAATATAACATTTCCTCCTTCAGTTTTTTTTATTGCATGCAATTCATATTTCCCAGATAAACCACAAATGTGAGATATGTTTAAAGAGAAATCTGGAATCCTTATCCAAAATCATGTACTGCTTCTGATCTGTAGGTGGTTGACACAAAACTCAAATTTCTAGAAATCTTTTGCTATTGTTCATTAATATACATTTAATATCATTTAGTAATTATTTTTAATTTTAATCTTTTGAAACTTTCTTAAACTGCCTCTTATTCCAAGATAAATGATACAGTGTACATAAGTAAATGTCACAAGCAAATTGCAGCCATTTTTAACACAATAACCTCCTACTCACCTTTTATAGATGACTTCCTATATGGCAGTGGTGTTAGCATACATTACCCTAAAAAGGTAGCAGAATTGGTCACTCATTAGACCAAGGACTAATGTATCTGAAGTGACAATTCCTTTTCCTAGCATAGAAGCGTAGTTGAAATTCTTGACTGTCTTTTTGAACGAGGGAGAGAGACAGCTGCGGTCACATGAACTGGGCATCCTTTATACTCCAGACATTGGTATTGATAGAGGATTTTACAGTCGTACTGTAGGCTGAGTCAGAGAAGTGCTGGCTACATATCTGGCAGAAACTGTTATGCGCGAGCTAATCCTGACTGAGACTTTGTGTCTTTTTTTTTCTCCATTGACTCAATTGACAGCTGACTCAGCAAATAATTTTAGATATGAGACCGTGCTACAAAATAAACAGCAGTTTAGTTAAGGTTGCTGTGACTTGTCTGAGCTACAAAACATCATGTTAAAAAGTCCTACATAATGAATCATTTCTAAAAGACCACATCAATCTGGAGACCGTCTGCTTATACAAACTAAGTTTTCTTTGACAGAGTTTCAATTTCTTCATACAGTGAATCCTTTCCAAAACACCATCTCTTTGAGAAGAACACCTGCTCACCCAGACCACCTTCTTTCTATGATGGTTTTTCAGTTTTCCATACTAGCCATCTTCTTTGAGAAGACCACTTCTCTTGAAGACCACTTTTTCATGCAATTTTGAGTGGTCGTCTCAAACAGATTTGACTGTATAATATACATAATGGCCATCTTGATTGAGAAGGCCACACCCATAGAAGACTATTTTTCAATGCAATTTTGGGAGGTCATCTCACTTTCACTGTATACAGGTTTCACTGTATACATAGACATAGAACTACCTATTGAAGCAAGACTGGTCTTCTGCAAAGAACACAAGCCAAGTATGGAGACAACATATATACAGATGTAGCCACATTTAACATGAGTTTAACACTTTTTCTCCATTGCTTTTAATGATTTATCTTGCAAGTAGAGATGAGCAAATTTTTCAAAAATTCGATTTGGCCGCTTCACATGAATATCCCAGGCATGACTATTATATCACATTATAAGACAAGTTAAAAGAAGAAACTGGTGGTGGCCCTTGATACAAATGCAAAAGGTATAAATATAAATGGGGTCAAATATTGCCCCTTATACCAGTATAAAGCAAATATATATTAAACAGGTTATTTATCATGAGAGCCAACCCCATATTACTACCATAATCAATAAAAAAGTAAAAAAAAAAAAAGTATAGTGTCAACAGAGAACACTCACAATAATGGATATATCAATAAGAAATAAACATGTTTCCCACCTGACTGTGACTTTATGCACTAAAATGGAAAAACAAGGCCACCACAATAACCTGATGCACTTTTTGTTGTCAGCTTTTTAAGGTTTAAGCTAGAGCCACACGGTGACTTTGGCCACGACTCCTGTCACGTGACCAAAGATCGTTTGGTTGTTCTACAACTCCATCACTCATGTTAGTGAATGAAGTTGCATTGCAACCCAGAGGGTACTGCGACCACAACTTCTAGAAAAAGTCGAAGCATTGTTTGCAATATGACTCCATTCACTAACATAAGTGAAGGAGTCAAAGGGTGACATGGCCTGGGAGCCTTCATAAGGCTTCTGGTTGTAATAATAACAGGATAGCTCTTGCAATTTTCCCCATGCAGGACCCATCCTGTAAGGTAAAGGTATAGGGACATAGGGATCTCAACAAGGGGGGACACTCACTGGGATGTTATAAAAAGTATTAGCATTAGTACTAGGTCTTTGTTGTGTAAAGCTTCAGAGCGGCTGCTATATTTAAAGACCCAGCATACACTGAACTATTGCAGATGATGTCAGGAATTGTTTAAAACAAAACTAACGCGTTTCTACTTTCTTGTATTACAAAGTGTCATCAGAGGTGATAAAAAATTATTATTGTAAGAGGCTCCATCTAAAGTATACAACCTCCCCTTGCATTTCCCTTGGCACTAAAGTGCGGCTGTGAGGCGCTGGCCAAGACGTTGGATATTTATGTGCAAGGACACGCCCCTCCAAATGATGAAAAGCAGGGAAGCATCCAAATCCCTTATTCTTCATATGGGACAAGGAGGGACTAGATGCTCTAAGCATCCCTCATTTGCCTAGAAACCTCTATATAGCTGCTCTTGCACTTCCAGTGATATATATGAATACAGAATGACTTATAAAACATTCCAGTGGCGTAATATTCCGGTACGTGATAGTGGAAGCCACAGCCACTTACATATATAGCACAAATGAAACTCCTAATATATATATATATATATATATATATATATATATATATATATAAGTTAACATCTAAGATATCATTAAGCAGGAGGAAGGATGGGGAACAAATTAATAGATATCACAAATACATCAAACATCTATCAGACATCTATTAGGAAAAGTGAACCCCCTCACCCTCTAATAAATTAATATGCAGAGAAATCTAAGTCTGCATATGTCAAATGAGTACCACAGGCAAAGTATGTCCAATATTACATGGGATATCCACTAAATGTCATGGCTACCAGATGAATGTTGCTCAAAGGAGATATAGCTCCTAGTGCTGATCTCAGTGAGTAAACAATAATCAAATCTAGTGGGTGGGTAATTGAGGGGGTCTCTCCAAGTAGTCTATTCAACTAGTGATCCCACATCCGGATCAGCCTTCAGTATGCCCCAATAATTTTGGCGAACCTCCTGAACCTGACTTGCTGCTGAATCGTAGGTTGCAATGATGCATACCTTATTATCCTCACTTGGTTTGGTTTTTGGATTTAGAAGATGACTTCGTTCACTCGCTAAAGCAGGTTGGTACACTCCCTGTAACACACAATCTGGGTACCATTTTCCTCTGAAATCTCCCTCTGAGGTCACCCACCAGTAGTTGATAGTCTGAAGACTGGTAGTTGATACTTTTGAATCTGTAAATATTGTCCTTTCAGAATATCAGCTTTTAACAGAGCTGGATGCCAACTCTGCCATTGCAGAAGGCAGTTTGTTGCTGTCTCCTTCTGAAAGATCCTTGTTCTCAACTTCCCTGAGTGAGACTTCAAAATGAATAAATCAAAGAATGCCATTTTCTGTTCCTGAATATCAAATGTAAAATACAAACCAAGTTTGTTGATGTTTAAGAGGCGCACAAACTTGCAGAACTCCTCTTTACACAACATATCATCTTATGGTTAAGATTTATAGATGATTGGTACCCTGTCCTATATAAACTGCACAGAATCTTCCCGTACGCCTCTTCGAGGTGTTGGCGGTGTGGCACAGAGGAGGGAACGCTACTGCACATTTTCTGGGAGTGTGCTGTGCTGAAGGACTTTTTGGACAGGGTTCACCGAGTAATATGTAAGGTATACCAGATCTAGCCCCCTCAGACTCCTGCTTTCTATCTGCTTCATTTCTCTGACTATTCCCTTTGCGTGTACCTCAAGTCTTCCCTGAAACATTTATTTAATGCGGCCAGGGCCTGCATTCCCATGCATTGGAAGTCTTCCACCCCCCATCACTCCTCCATTGGGTCTGCAAGGTGGAGGAAATCCAGGGCTGGAGGATCTCACTGTATGCCTTCGGAACACGCATAAGTCCTTCATTTCGGTTTGGATGCCATGGATTCTTTTCCATGGCTCACAGGATTATAGGGACCTTGTGCGCTAGGCTCTGCTTTATGGAACTTGCTTCCACTGGTGAGGATACTGGAACTCCTACCCCCAACTCCCCCCCTCATTTTTTTCTTTCCTTTTTTCCGTTTCTTCTCCCCATATCTCCTCTTCCCCCTTTCTTCACTCTTTTCCTTCCCTCGTTTCCTGTCTCTGCTGTCGGTCTTCTGATGCTCCCTTCCCACTCTACCTCTTGCTTCTACATCTACCTCTCATTGTGAGTATTAATGCTGATGTCTCACACCTTGTCATGCTGCTTGTTATTGCCCTCCATTTGGGTTGCTTACCGGCTCCTGTTTGTTTGGACGCCGTTTTTCTATGGTTTGTATTTTTTTTGTCTTTGACTGTTTTCTGTGATATAAAAAAAAGAATTCATTAAAAAAAAAAAAAAAATTATAGATGATGTGTTCATCCTCTAGAACGGATCTAAAGATGATCCCCATTAAGAATACATGCATACTTGGCCAAACTGTGCATGCATATGAATGGGGTGTCAGCAGTAATATCTTTCAGCCAAATGAGAGTTCAGCTGACAGTTATTAAAGATGTTTTTGCGACGCTATTGTGTCTAGTTTTTTATATGTAGATACAGTTCACTACTTGTGAAAGACAATAGTATACATGCCAACAGTCCTGATTTTGAGTTTATGCAAACTCCACCCAAAGGTAAGAATTCCTGGGTGGGTATGAAGGCATTCCTAAGTGATCACATGGAAGGGGGTGCAATGTTCCAACTTTGCCGGCTCAAATGTTGGCAACTATACAATAGTAAAAGACAAACCTGCTGGTACCCCCGGAGATTACTTGAACAACCCAAGAGGATAGGCATGGCAAGAGTGGTGTACAGTTGTGCTAAAAAGTTTACATACCCTGGCAGATTTTTGGTTTTTTTGGCCTTTTTTCAGAGAATATGAATGATAACACAAAAACTTTTTCTCCACTCATGGTTAGTGGTTGGTTGAAGCCATTTATTGTCAAACTTCTGTGTTTTCTCTTTTTAACACTAGAAGTCCCAGAGAGGGGTCATTTAACATTTCTACCTTTGGAACCCAGAGACGGGTCGAATGACCTGAAGGATTTTATCTAACATCCTATAATCACCGTCTTTTGTTCTGTAATTAAGGCCATTACTGTCACACCACAGGAGGTTGTTGTTTTCCATTGAGTTTAGCCATTTAGTGTCTAGTTAGTTCTATTCAGTTTATTGTATTTGATAATATAAAGACTATACATATTGTATTAAGTTTAGTTTTATTTGAGCAAAAAAGCACTGAAACAATTAATCATTTTTTATATATTTTAAATCGAATTAGAAATTTTAGAGCAAGGTACAGCTGTGAGTAATGACCAGAAGCATTTGTCTAAGGCAGGGGTAGGCAACCATTTTTGTTCGGCGTGCCGATTTTAATAAAAAAATCAAAGATGAGGTACTCGGAGTGCCGGTCAATAATTGTAAGTCTGACGACCCCTAAACTAAAGTCATATACCACAAACCATAACACAGAAGTGCTGCCACCAGATGCTTTAGGACACATGCGTTTACTGCTATTTCCTGGGACACTCCTGTACTTTCTGATTAGAAGCAATGAAAGTCCATGTGCAGCCCCCAATTAGTGGTAAATTTATTGTGTCCAGGAGCCCCGTATGGCGGCATCCTTATGGTGAATACACACTATGTATCTGGATGCAGCTATATTTGGAACTTTTTCATTCAATGTAAAACTGGTGCATTTTTGCACAAAAAAAAAAAACAAAGCCGGAGTTTTCTGTGCAAAAACACATACTTAATATAGAAAACACACCGTTATACAGAATAATGTCCCATAGTGGTCCCTGCACACGGTATTATGTCCCATAGCGGCCCCTTCAACATGGTATATGTCCCATAGCTGCCTCTGCACACGGCATTTGTCCCATAGCTGCCTCTGCACACAGTATTTGTCCCATAGCAGTCCCTGCACACAGTATTTGTCCCATAGCGGCCCCTGCACACAGCAATATGTCCCATAACGGCCCCTACACACCGTATATGTCCCATAGCAGACCCTGCACACGGTATATGTCCCATAGCGGCCCCTGCACACGGTATTATGCTCTATAGTGGCCCCTGCACACGGTATTATGTCCCATAGCAGCCTCTGCACACGGTATTTGTCCCATAGCGGCCCCTGCACACGGTATTAT
Source organism: Leptodactylus fallax (assembly GCA_947044405.1). Classification (NCBI taxonomy): domain Eukaryota; kingdom Metazoa; phylum Chordata; class Amphibia; order Anura; family Leptodactylidae; genus Leptodactylus; species Leptodactylus fallax. Next base: position 250,175 of record CAMRHE010000067.1, on the reverse strand, counting down.
GTCCCATAGCGGCCCCTACACACAGTATTTGTCCCATAGCTGCCCCTGCACACAGTATTTGTCCCATAGCGGCCCCTGCACACGGTATTATGCTCCATAGTGGCCCCTGCACACGGTATTATGCTCCATAGTGGCCCCTGCACACGGTATTATGCTCCATAGTGGCCCCTGCACACGGTATATGTCCCATAGTGGTCCCTGCACACGGTATTATGCTCTATAGTGGCCCCTGCACACGGTATTATGCTTCATAGTGGCCCCTGCACACGGTATATGTCCCATAGTGGTCCCTGCACACGGTATTATGCTCTATAGTGGCCCCTGCACACGGTATTATGCTCCATAGTGGCCCCTGCACACGGTATATGTCCCATAGTGGCCCCTGCACACGGTATATGTCCCATAGTGGCCCCTGCACACGGTATATGTCCCATAGCGGTCCCTGCACACGGTATTATGTCCCATAGTGGCCCCTGCACACGGTATTATGCTCCATAGTGGCCCCTGCACACGGTATATGTCCCATAGTGGTCCCTGCACACGGTATTATGCTCTATAGTGGCCCCTGCACACGGTATTATGCTGCATAGTGGCCCCTGCACACGGTATATGTCCCATAGTGGCCCCTGCACACGGTATATGTCCCATAGTGGCCCCTGCACACGGTATTATGCTCCATAGTGGCCCCTGCACACGGTATATGTCCCATAGTGGCCCCTGCACACGGTATATGTCCCATAGTGGCCCCTGCACACGGTATATGTCCCATAGTGGCCCCTGCACACGGTATATGTCCCATAGTGGTCCCTGCACACGGTATTATGCTCTATAGTGGCCCCTGCAGGCAGAAGCGCCCGAAGAGTACAGAGCGGCTGCGGAGCGTGGAATAGTGAGTACATTGTTTTTTATGTTTGATCATCTCCCCGGGGGCTCCGCTTATTATACTCAGGGGTCTGAAGAGACCCCACAGTATAATAATAGCAGTTTTGTTTCGGCCGTGTTTGGTCCGATCGAAACTGCTGGGTGAGGAGTCCGCTGCCGTGCCAGGGGAATAAGCCTCGCGTGCCAAGAGTGGCACGCGTGCCATAGGTTGCCGACCCCTGGTCTAAGGCCTCAAGCACACTAGCGAAAAAAAATTGCGCGAAAATCGCATCGCAATGCGATGCAATTTTTTTCTGCGATTTGTCAATGTATTTCAATGGCACCAAGCACACCTGCGATTTTTTTTCGTGCGATTTTTTTCATAGGTGCAATTTTCCTGCGATTTTTTTTTTTTTTGTGCGATTTTTTTCGTGCGAAAAAATCCCAGAGGAGTGATCTATATGACCAATGGGACAGATCACAAAAATATCGCAAGTAGCTGTGATTTTTTTTGCGATTTTTTTTTTTTTTTTTTTTCTGCACCCATTGACTTGAATCTAAATATACAAAAATGTAAATATACAAAAGAACAACTGTTATTTGTTTCTATGCTTTTTATTTTTGTTATGAAAATAATAAAAAAAATACAAGGAATAAAACAATTCCACACATATTTACAATAGGCTGCTGTGGGGGGCTGCGTGTGTGTGTGTGAGTGGCATGTCCTTCTTGTGTGACTAGCATTTCAGCACTCACTCAGCAGTCTGTCTGCACTGTCGGAACATACCTGGCACTGCCTGGGTATGTCCCTGGTACATTTGCCACACGTGTATTTGTAGCAGTCAACACATCTCTCAGTTGCACAATTGTTCGTGCATCGATGGTTGACCTGACACTTTGCCCTTTTGCCAGGCCTGGGTGTGGAAGGTTGTTGCCGAAGGAGTTTCTCCTTGCGTGCCTTCTTTTCAGTCACATGAGAGCCACCTAACTCTTTTGCAAGCTCAACCAGGAAGTCCACCCGTCTCTCCTGCACCCCAGTGCATGCCTGATAAAGAACATGAGCATTCAGTGCTGCCATGTCAATCATGTTGTAGAACACGGCGAATGGCCATCTCCGTGTTCCTGCACGCACGCTGTACTCCCGCACCATTTGGTCCATTACATCCACACCGCACTTTGTGTGGTTGTATTGTGTGACCGTGTTTGGCTTCCTTTTGTTGGTATCCTTAGTCTCAACCACGCTGTGCATGCTGCTGAGAATGTAGACGGCCTTCTTTCGTTTGGGTGCATACACTGTCAGTGTGGCATCAGTGGTTGAAAACACCTGAGTGGTGAATTCAGTGCAGTCCATCTGTCTAGCGGATTGAGGAATTTCCCGGCGACTCTTGTTGACTGTGCCGAGGATAGTGGTTTTCCGGCTAAGCAGTCGTTGTGCAAGTGACAATGATGTAAAGAAATTGTTCGTGGTTACAGTTCTGCCCTTGTCCATGAATGATTCCATCAGCCTCATCACTACAGTTTCGGACAGTCTCTCCCCGCTGGGACGACTGGGGTCCTTGCCAAGATATGGGAGGACATTACAGATGTACTTTGATTTCAAGTCACAGACTACTTTGAGAAGCAGTCACATCCCCCACAGCACAAAAGGCTGCATGCAAATTTGCTAAGGTGTTAGCAAATATTCCCAGCACAACAATGCAGCTGGGGGGTGGGCAGACACTCAGGAGCAGCTTACATTCTTTTCTTTACACTCTCTTACAAGACCTGAGGTGGATCAACACAATTCCCCCCTGCAGATTCCTCAGACAATGGCCACATTTACAAATGAAAGGAAATGCTAATTGGAGCCATCAGAGTTGTCAGTTTGGACTAAGGGTCATTTGACCCTCTTTCAGGACTTGAAGGGGGAGCTCGAAATTTCTGGGACTTCTAGTGTTAAATCATAATTACAACCAAAAACATCAAAATGACCCTGTTCAAAAGTTCACATACCCTGGTCATTTTGGCCTGATAATATGCCCAGAAGTTAACACAACGGGGTTTGAATGGCCACTAAAGGTAACATCCTCACCTGTGACCTGTTTGCTTGTAATCAGTGTGTGCATAAAAGCTGAGTGAGTTTCTGGGATCCAGACAGACTGTTGCATCTTTCCTCCAGCCACTGACGTTTCTGGATTGTGAGTCATGGGGAAAGCAAAAGAATTGTCCTGTATAAAAGAGGAAAGGGATACAAAAAAAAATCCAAGGAATTGATAATGCCAGTCAGCAGTGTTCATTATGATTATCATCATAAAATCTGCCCGGGTATGTAAACTTTTTAGCACAACTGTATATCTTGCTTGGTCTATCCAATCATTTTTACAGTGCACAGTTGTAGACTAAAAATATTATCACTGTTCTCCAGTCTTCTGGACTAAGAATTAACAGTATCAAAATCTCTTATATATAAAAAAAAATGAGTTCCTGTCTGTCTGTCTGTCTGTCTGTTCTTTATGCGCGACCAAACGACTGGACCGATCCTCACCAAATTTGGCACACATGTACATCAGGTGTCCGGGAATATTATAGACTGGGTCTCAGCTCTCTTGGACGTACCGTTCCTGAGATACAGTATTCCCAAAAAATGACCAAGATTAGGTAATACAAGCCTGCAAGTATTTCACTCATATTCCAACTGCCATACACACGGTCACATGTCCCTTATCAGCCAATAAGAGCTCGCAGGTGCTTACTCTCCTCTGGCACACAGGATTCCATAGCAACCAAGCTATTTTTGACCTGTATTAGTCAATAGCAGTTTGCAGGTCCTTAAATATTCAGTGTATCAGCCAATATAAGTTCACATTTAATTTACCAGGTTTCCATAACAACACAGCCATAAATAGATTGTACCAATACTGGACTCAGTAGCATAACTAGGAATGGCTGGGCCCCAAGGCGAACATTTGACATGGGACCAACCTCGGCAACCCCCCCCCCCCGCACAAACTGCATTCCTGCACACAATATTCTGCCCCATAGTGGCCCCTGCACGCAGTATCATAGTGGCCCCTTCATATAGTATTATGCGCACTCCCCGCTACCTCTTCAATGTTGGACCAGATGTCATGTGAGCCAGGCATGCATCGCAACGCATAATGATGTCAGACTGGCCCACCGACATCTGGGACGTCACCAAGGATGCCCGAAGCCTGCTGAAAAGACCCCAGAGTATAATGATAGCAGTGTTTGTGGGGTTCACGGCCCACAGGCCTTACTTACTGATCCCCGCCCGCTCCTGCTTAAAGCCGCCTCTGTAGAAGGTGAAGCGCAGGCGGCCATGAGCAGGAGCGGGGATCAGTAAATAAATAGGGCCCGTTACCTGCTCATGTTACACCAGCAGGTAACGGCCTATTACAAAAAAAAAAAAAAAACATCAGGGGCCCGCCAGGACCTCTAATGTCCCAGGCCCTGTGGCAGCTGCTACCACTGCTACCCCGGTATTTACGCCACTGACTGGACTGCCATACTGGATTTCAGCATTCTTATAAATTGAAACATTTTTAAACTACTCATGCCCCCTGCAGCAAAACGCATGGCTGCTGCTCGAGCTAATGAAAACTCTCAGCAGTCCCAAGCCTGTCTCTTATCTGACAAGATATCAAGATATGTCACAGACAACAGCGAGCTGCTGAAACAACCCAGCAGACCCAAGCCCGTCTCCAATCTGACTAGACGTTGTAAACCACATGTACACAGCTGCACTCCATGTTTCCATAACAACCCAGCCATTTTTCTTCACTGCTGTAAGTCAGCTTTAAAGGGGCAGGGTGCTGTGAATGACACTGTTACACAAGGTCACATACACACAGCTTTACTCCAGGTTTTCCATAACAACCGATCGCAGATCTTTCACTTATATCCAAACTGAGATACACATGATCACATGACGCTTATGGACCAATGGAAAATTGCAGGTTCTTCAGTCTTGACATACACACAGCTTTACACCAGGTTTCCATAGCAACCAAGCTATTTATGACCTGTATGAGTCAACAGCAGTTCGCAGGTCTTTAAATATTCAGTCATATGACGTGTATCAGCCAATATAAGTTCACATTTCATTTACCAGGTTTCCATAGCAACACAGCCATAAATAGACTGTACCTATACTGGACTGCCATACTGGATGTCAAGTGCAAAACTGGCCAATTCTTATGGGGTCACTACACAAACAAAAAATGAAATATACCCGTGCGAAGCCGGGTCCTTCTGCTAGTATCATATAAATATTAGCGCACCAGTCCCTTTGTTTATTCAAAAGTTTGGCCTCCATGCTTTGCTGTATTGTGAAGCTTACCATGGTTAATTGATTTGATAGTAAGGTTTAAGTCAATATATTTTCTTGTAATGATATTTCCCATGGGTTACATTTTCTCTTTTGGAGTATTCTTCTTGGATAAACTCCAGCACAAATGTTGCAAACACCCTTGAACCGCTCTGAGGCATTAAGCACTTGTTATTTTACACATTATTGTCTAGGAAATAAAAGTGTTCCTAGATTACAGCATTTCTTACCTTGAAAGAACAAAGGAATCTGTGACACTGGGGAGTAATGATTGTATTGTAACTGTGGCAATCAGAGAACTATTGTAACATGTTTATAAAAAAAAATAATTATATAGCTAATGATGAAGTATTCACAGTATATGCAAGACTAGCATGAATGCCAGCTGCAATTAAACCAACCAAAGTGGGAAAGGTATAGCATATGTATAAAAAACTCAATATCCTTGTTGTTCAAGATAATATTAAAAACATATATATATATATATATATTGTGATGTGATAATGAAACTTTCTCTTCTGCAGCATATTTTGCTGTACAGTGCGTCCTTTATTTTAAAAAATTTTCTGCTTTAACCCCCGATGGACCAAAAGGTGTTTTGGCCCCATTATTTAATTGCCCTTCATTATAAAAAGCTATTCAATTGTTGTGTTTTACAATTCTTTCTGCGTAGTATAAGTGGCATATTAACTTTACTCTACAAGTCAGAATTGAATCAATCATACCAAATATATACACAGATAGATAGATAGATACAACCCCAATTCCAATGAAGTTTGGATGCTGTGTAAAACATAAATAAAAACAGAATACGATGATTTGCAAATCCTTTTCAACCTATGTTCAATTGAATACACTACAAAGACAAGATATTTCATGTTCAAATGGATAAACTTTATTGTTTTTTTGCAAATATTCACTCATTTTGAATTTGATGCCTGCAACACATTCCAAAAAAGCTGGGACAGAGGCAACAAAAGACTGGGAAAGTTGAGCAATGCTCAAAAAACAGCTGTTTGGAGCATTCCAGAGGTGAACAGGTTAATTGGAAACAGGAGAGTGTCATGACTGGGTATAAAGGGGGCATCCCCAAAAGGCTCAGTCCTTCACAAGCAAGGATGGGGCGAGGTGTTGCATAGTTGTGTCACAGAAGAAGCTTGAGAGTAGATTATATGGGATAATCAGCATTTACTTCTTAGAACATGAGGTAAACTGCATCAAAACGTTAACACAGCAAAACTTGAAAGTAAATAGGACCTTTTACAATCGTTGATTGTAATGTCAATCTGTATTTCCTTAGTCCAGACAGCAGCACAATATGGGGTATCTCTGCCCCTGTGTGTTGTTTAGGACAGTGGAACCTTTAATTAGCACCAAATTTAAGGTGCCTCCTACTAGCCCTATAAGAGGGCACCTGAGACCTCCCTCCACTGTGTAAATTATAAAGTAAAAGGAAACAAGCTTCTAGGGAGGGAAGCCTTGTGCTGCTGTCTGGACTAAGGGAATACAGATTGACATTACAATCAACGATTCCCCTTACGTCCGACAGCAGCACAATATGGGGAGATAGCAAGTAATTCCCCTAGGGAGGGTTTCCTCGCCTTACAACGTCAAGGACTGTCTGACCAAAGGCAGTTGTCTGGGAACTGTGGACGTCTAAACGATAATGTTTGACAAAGGTCAACTGGGATGACCATGATGCAGCCGCACAAATCTGGTCCAAAGGTAAGGACCGGTACTCAGCCCAAGAAGTCGACACAGCCCTGGTCGAGTGGGCCGTAGAAAAAACTGGAGGGAGTAACTCCTGAATAAGGAAGGAAGACCTAATTGTCTCCTTGATCCATGTGGATAGAGTAGGCTTGGAAGCCTTGAGGCCTTTGTTTTTACCCTGCATATTAATTAGTAGGTTTTCGGCCTTCCTAAACGGTTGAGTGCGGGATAGGTAAATCCGCAGACACCTTACCACATCTAAGGTGTGGAGCTTTTCTTCCTCCTCAGAGGTTGGAGTGGGGAAAAACACTGGTAGCGAAATTAGCTGATTGCTATTATAGCATGAGGGGACCTTAGGGTTAAACCCAGGCAAAAATCTAAGGTGCACCCTATCTGCAAAAAACACAATGTACGGTTCTCTAGAAGAGAGAGCCTGGAGTTCCCCTACTCTTTTGGCAGATGTAATAGCCAACAAAAAAACGGTTTTGTAGGCCAAATATTTTAGCTCCGTAGTCTCCAAGGGTTCAAATGGAGGACCGCACAGGCCTGTAAGGACTACCGCAAGGTCCCACTGGGGAACTGGAGATGATACTGAGGGCTTTAGCCTCATTGCCCCTTTAAGGAACCTTGCAACCAGAGGATCCTGAGACAGACGTCTGTTCAAATGAGCGGAGAGGGCCGCAATCTGCACTTTCAAAGTGGCAGGGGCAAGGCCCTTATCCAAACCGTCCTGAAGAAAATTTAAAATATCAGCCGTTGAAGGTTGTAAATTATTAATACCCTTCTTGGAGCACCACTCCATGAAAATCTTGGCTGTCCTTTTTTCTGGTAGTTCTTATTGGTAGAGTCTGCTCTTGCAGAAGAAAGGGTCTTCAGGACGGCCTCTGACAGTCCTCTATCCTGCTGTAGGGACTGCTCAACCTCCAGGCTGTCAGGTTGAATCTCCAGAGATCCTGGCACTTCAGAGATCCTTGGGAAACCAGGTTCTGGATGGGGGGAAGCCTCCAATATATCCCTCGACTCATCTCCATGAGTTGGGAAAACCAAGCTCTTTTTGGCCAGAATGGAATGATGGCTATCACAGAGACTTGGTCCTGTCTGATTTTCATCAATACCTTCGGTATTATTGGAATTGGAGGGAAGATGTATGCCAGCCTGGACCTCCAAGGGATGGACAGTGTCTCGTCCACTATCTGATAATCTTCGTCAGCGATGCATAGGGAGGACTGTGTCTCAACCCGTGGTTTCTTGGCAATCTGGGCGATGGAAGAACGGATCTCCTTAAGAGACTCCTCCATATAGTCCTTTACCCAGGTGACAACCTCTCTTATAGAAGGTTCTTCTGACGGAGGTCCGCGGCATTGGCGACAGCGGGTAAAATCATAGCCGTCAGGTAAAGGGGTATTGCAATCCAAACACATTAGGTGTTTACGTTTAGAGGACTTTTTCCTCCTAAGCCCATCGCCGTTACCTGATGCAGAAGATGACATCTGAAACATCAAAAGCCACATGACAATGTAGAATAGAAGATTGCCAAGCATCGCTTACAAGAAGAAAAAAACCAAGGGGTACCTTACTTTTTTAAATCGGTCACTTGAAAAAAAAGATCCCGTCAGGAAAAACCCAGACACCGCAAACCGCAGCAGAGGAGCTAGTAACCACGAGCTCACCCAGTAAAGGACTGAAGCCCTTTTAAATGTAATACAGCAGCGAGGGGAGGAGCCAAACAAAGAAAATATTCATACAGCGCCAAACAAGGTCAAATGCCATAATGGAACATAGAGGAGCATAAGCCTAAGCCAGAGGCTCCACATACAAGCAGCAAAAAACAAATCTATATTTTGCCATTAAAATTCCAATTTTCAAACTTACCGCACTTTTCCGAGAAAACCGGAAGTAGGCCGCGGTGGTGCGCAAAGGCTTCCTTCCCCGGGGAACACGGGACCGAAAAAAGGTTCCGGCCGAAGAGGTTCCCCGCTTACTTCCGGGATCGCGCTGCCTGCAGAGCGATGAGCCGGGTAACGCTGCGCTGCGGGGCGGAAAAAGGCCCGAAGGACCGGAGGATCTTAGGAACGTAGGAGAGGACCGAGGTACCCCCAAAAAGGTAAGCCAGGAGCTTTTTTAGGAAAAAAACCCCTAGCAACGGGAGGTCACCAGAGACCTCCTTCCACCTGTCCCACACAGGACAGAAAAAAACACAGTGGAGGGAGGTCTCAGGTGCCCTCTTATAGGGCTAGTAGGAGGCACCTTAAATTTGGTGCTAATTAAAGGTTCCACTGTCCTAAACAACACACAGGGGCAGAGATACCCCATATTGTGCTGCTGTCGGACGTAAGGGGAATAGAGAGATAAAAGCAAGGTACAACAAGTCTCACATAGCATACCATTACACTCTATTCAGCATATAACACTAATAACATCGCCATCTACTGTCAGATAGATGTAAACTCCTCCTGCACACAAATAAGTCTATCTGTTGCATATATATGTATATAGTATATACCAACATGAGGTTCATCACTTTGTGAACAACTGCGTGAGCAAATAGTCCAACAGTTTAAGAACAATGTTTCTCAACGTACAATTGCAATTGCATCAAAAGATTAAGAGAATCTGGACAAATCTCTTCAAGTAAGCAGCAAGGCTGAAAACCAACATTGAAAGCCCATGACCTTCGCTCCCTCAGGCGGCACTGCATTAAAAACTGACATCATTCTGTAACGAATATTACCACATGGGCTCAGGAACACTTCAGAAAACCATTGTCGTCGCTACATCTACAAGTGCAAGTTAAAACTCTACCATGTAAAGCAAAACCATATATCAACAACACCCAGAAACACCGCCGGCTTCTCTGGGCACGAGCTCATCTGAGATGGGCTGACGCAAAGTGGAAAAGTGTTCTGTGGTCTGACAAGTCCACATTTCAAATTGTTTTTGGAAATCATGGACGTCGTGTCCTCCAGGCCAAAGAGGAAAAGAACTGTCCGGATTGTTATCAGCACAAAGTTCAAAAGCCAGAATCTCTGATGGTATAAGGGTGTGATAGTGCCCATGGCCCATCTCTGATGGTATGGGGGTGTGTTAGTGCCCATGGCATGGGTAACTTGCACATCTGTGAAGGCACCATTAATGCTGAAAGGTACATACAGGTTTTGGAGCAACATATGCTGTCATCCAAGTGATGTCTTTTTCAGGGACGTCCCTGCTTATTTCAGCAAGACAATGCCAAGCCACATTCTGCACGTGTTACAACTGTGAACCGAGAGCAAGGCAGGTGGTTTGGACTCCGCAACCAGAAATGAACGCACACGCGGTAGTTCAAGAAAAGAATATATATTTACTATAAGTTAATAAAGGCTATTTGAAGGTAAAATGACAGGGATAAAGACAAGCAAAATATACAATATAGCATGAGCAATTTCAAGGCAAATTCTGCAATGCTTTCTACTTTTACTCTGTCCACTTCTGCAGTATGGGCACTGAATGAACAATATACTCAAAACTATCCCTAACTGACCCTGACTTCACATTTGGGTGCACCCCCTTTTCCCCAGTGGTCCAGGTGGACCGCTTACAGTCCGTAGAAGCGCGCGGTGGGGCCCAAAGTCGGTCCTTTCTTTTATAGTGAAGCGTCCTCTCCTCACTGTTATCAGGATCTCGGGAGAAATGAAGTCCTCTTTAACAGGGAAACCCAATGAATGCAATGTAATCCAACAGCAGATTCCACTCAGCACACTGACAGTCCTGCCGAATCCATACACTGAGCTGGGATGTAAGCCGGGATTTAGCAGGTGCTGTCCAGTACATCAACAGCACTGCGAGTCTCTATCTGTGGTATCCATATACACAGTCACAATGTCAGTCTCACTGATCAGCCACTGAGCACAGTTCCTTTCACGTGGACTCACTAGTCCTGTTGTCTCTTTACACTCTGTTTGTCTCTGGACCAAGATACAGCTTAGCTGTACAGAAAAATATCCACATCAGTTCAACACAGCACAGACACCTGTCTTCTCTCTTGCCAAGATGGCTGCTGCTCTCTGTCTCGTCACTTCCTGCTTCTCTGCTCACACTCTGTCTGCAGAACAGGCAAGCTGACATAAAAGGGGGGGGGGTCTCACTCCAGCATCATGTCACAATTACAATGGCTGCTGTCTTAAAGGAACAGAATCACAGAAACACATTCAACATTAACAATTTATACAGACAAATAAAGCTTAGGACAACATTGGCTGTCTCTTACACAACAATGTGGTTTCATAGTAAAAGAGTGCGGATACTAGACTGCCCATCCTGCAGTCCAGACCTGTCTCCCATTGAAAATGTGTGGCGCATTATGAAGTGCAACATACGACAACGGAGACCCCGGACTGTTGAGCAAGAAGGGGAAGGAATTCCACCTACAAAGCTTCAACAATTCGTGTCCTCAGTTCCCAAACACTTATTGAGTGTTGTTAAAAGGAAAGGTGATGTAACACAGTGGTAAACATGCCCCTGTCCCAGTCTTTTGTTGCCCCTGTCCCAGCTTTTTTGGAATTTATTGCAGGCATCAAATTTAAAATGAGTGAATATTTGCAAAAAACAATAAAGTTTATCCATTTCAACATTAAGTATCTTGTCTTTGTAATGTATTCAATTGAATATAGGTTGAAAAGGATTTGCAAATCATTGTATTCTGTTTTTATTTATGTTTTACACAATGTCCCAACTTCATTGGAATTGAGGTTATAGATAGATAGATGAGGTTGCCTTGTCATGGCAGGTGGGCTTCTTACTGTTTGATGAAATATGTATAAAGATGAACCTCTAATATATGTGTGTAGTTTATAGATCATATTAGTTGATTTTAACAATAGCAGTAATGTCATTTTGATCCCTATTTTTATATGTCCTGGTGCTGTGCGCAGAGTAGCACTACAATTTTTGCACAGTAGCTTGTACCTGTTCAAACTGGAATGTACTGTCTCACTTCTTTTTGCATAGATAGGCAGATAGACAGACAGATTTCATTTAACGTTTTAATACTTTTGAACAATAAACATATAGGTAGAATTTATTAAGACTAGCATTTCCTTAATGTGTAACTAAACTTTTAGGCAACTTTTGATTTTCTGGCAGTATTTGTGTCATTAATAAATTTTGTAATATACTTCATGAACAAATTTTGAATCCTTTCTGTGAAATCCTGTATTTTTTGATTATTTCCCTTGTTTCTGTATTGACAGCTCTCTCCGCCTCTCACTGAATGTTAATGTGTACAGGAGTAGATGTAGAGAAAGTGAGGGTGGGTCACTTCAATCAATACATTTATTTTATAATTTCCGAGATATAAGTGTTTGAAGTGACCCACATCTACCCAACCCTCGCCTATTTAATGCCTACGGCATTACAGTGATGCACTATTATTACTATTAACTATATGCTCTGCGTGACGTACGGAAGGGGTTAATACGTTTGGAAAAAAAGAAAAAAAAACTTTGAAAGAAACAAACATTTGATTATGTCCCCATATTGTGACACCCATAGCATTTTATACATGCTTGTACAGAGCTGTGGAAGGGTTCTTTTTGCTCAGGTATAAATATATATCTATCTCAAAAAGGACGATTACATCAGTACAAACACTGACAGTTGGAAAGGATACTACAATGGAGAACACGGGAAGGAGAAAAGAGTAATGGGGGAATAAGACCACACTGCCTAGTTCTATCTCACAGCGAATTATACCAGTTATAACAAATCCACATAGAAACGCGTCAAGAATCTCAATCAAGGTATATATGGGACGAAAGGTGGCAAAAAGCAGCTGAACGTCAAGTATCTGTAACTATTTAAGTACAAAAACTACACAACAGCCGTTGTAAAGGATGCTGTATGAAATATACTCTGTATATGTATCATATACACTTAGACAGCTGTATAGAAAAGATATACCAGGTCACTAGACCTTGAATAAGTAAACAGATACACTCCTATATACATAAGTGCCATACTATACTCAAACGTACATAGATAAGTAAATGCAGTGGTGTACTCAAATATACAGGTTGATCAATGCCACCAACTTACTCACAGACATGATAGCACATAGCGTTTCGTCTTATACCAAGACTTCGTCAGGAGTTATTTCAATGATATTTAGAGGTATTTGTTGTCTTCTTTTTGTTCAGGGCAAGATGTAATTTTTTTATTGATAGTATTTTGGAAAAGTTATGATGTTTAGATCACTTTTTATTAATTTTTAAAAAAAATAGAAATGTGAAAAAACTACTTTAGGCTAAGACTCCATGTAGAGAGCCGCAGCCAAGAAGAGCTGCAGAAAAGACCGAGGCCGAAATTTATAGTGGTTTTTCACAGAAAGTCTGCACAGTTTTCCTCTGTGGACTTTCTGTCTTTATTATATCTATACATTAAAAAACAGTGTTTCCATAGGTATAATTGACCTGCTGTGATTTACAAAAACGTGATGGTTTTTGAAATGGCCAGAATCCCATCCACTTTGCAGGTACTGTAAATTGCCATGGTCAAATTGAGGCATTTTCGCAACGAGGGGCCCCGGCCTTAGCCCCTTTACTATCAGAGTATTATGTGATGTCAATCTGGATTAAAATATTCTTAGTTGATAGCAGAATGTTACCCACGTGTCGCCTGCACCTTATTTTGTAAACCTTACCATTGGACAAGTGGAAGGGAGAAGCCTAGTGAACAACATTTAAAAAAAACTCAGCACAAAAAACGTAACTTTAGGTAAATAAAGAGATTTGCACTTTTGATGATGATCACATGAGCACAAGTTAATTGAAGCACAATGATACTTTAACTTATGGCAATGCAAAAGACCTCAACATGGGTCGTAAGAGATTCAGCTGTTATATCTAGGAATCTTTGTAGCCATTCCTGTGCAGTTGATGGTCTGTATAAATCTGGGTGACCTCTGGCATGTGAGCAGTAAAAGACGTGTACCAGCCTTAGCCTCATCTGTGCTATTTGCTGGGTGTTGCTGGACTCATCTAAGGACTCTTCTTGTTTTAACTTGTATACAGCATAGAGCTAAACCCCAAAAGTATGAAGACATGCTGGTTGTTAAGTGCATTAAAAGCTAGTGATAGACTCTCTTTAATCCCATAACTGTCCGCGCCATTATATGTCTTGCTGAGCGTAAAGCTAGTACTTATTGCCGTAATAGTATAGTACTGGGATGTAGCAGGTACAAGAGCTCTGCCTGCTACATCACTTCTCGGTTGTGGCTCTAGTACACAGCCGAGACCCGTTACTAGTTACAGGAGTGGGGGACTTCCACAGCTTAGCCCTTCAAATGCTGTGATCAATATCAATCATAACATTCAACTCCTTGACTCCCACGCAATGAGATTGTGGGGTCAGAGGGGTTGCCATGGCAGCCAGGAGGTCATTTAATGGCCTCCCAGCAGCCTTTCCCTATAACACATAGGCCATATGTGGGCAATGTACTACAAAACAGAGGTATTGCAGTACATTGTACAAGGTGTCAAGAAAACCCCTGTACAAGACCCTTTTGGGACAGTGTAAAAAGTTTTTTTAAAGTAAAAAAAAAAAATTAAAAAAGTAAATAATTTAAACAAGTAAAATAAACAAACATTTTAGGTATCATGTGTGTGTATAAATCCGCATTATCTAAAAATAATGTTATTCTGTACGCTTAAATAAAAAATACTGCAATGAGCAAATTAATGTTTTTTGGTCACTATGTAAATATGGTATCACCATAAATGTAATGACCTGTCGGAAAAAATGGCCATGTCATTTATAATTTAGAATTGACTCAAAAAAAAATAAAATAAAGTAATTACAGAATTGTACATTTTTTTCAAATGGACCCGCCAAAAAAATTAACAAAAGCTCATCAAAACATTATTTACCCTAGAATGTTAGCGCTTAGCGCCAACTAAAAGTACAACTTGTTGCACAAAGCATATTATAGCCGTGTCAACATACAAATATAGAAGTTATGAATTTTGGAAGTCAGAGATGGACAATTATGAAAAAAGTTGCTGATCATTAACATACAAATTACCCTGTGTCTTTAAAGGGTTAAACATTGTATAAACTGTGAGATATGTTGTGACTGCTCCAGTTAATGTGCTTTATTGTCCGTTATGTAACTACTTGTTTATAGGGAAAGCTCCTACTGTTCATTATAGTGAAAGACAAATCGCTTTCCCCCATTATTCAGAGTTACTAATGGCTCTCTTATGTGTGGACTGGAGAATTAGAGTCAATTCTTTTGTAAGAACTGCAAAAAATAAAACAGTCATTACACATTCACTTAAGCAGGTCATTGATCAGAGCCAAAGAACGATTAAAGCATTAAAACCCAGAGAATTACAAATTGCACATAAAACAATATGACAAAGTAAGGGCGCTGGATATTATCCAACAATGTCATATACCGGCCAATTGGCTCGTATTCTAACAACCATCCAACTACCCTGAATTCAACCTGTCAGATCGGCAGAGCTGTGGTAATGCACACTAAGTTTTAACACAAATCTCCCAAAGTGAAATACTGTCTGTTCAGTAACTGGAACAGTCTTGTCTTTTATTCACACTGAGCTGCCTTTGCACTATAACAGGATATCAGCAATGTGCACATTAGTAAAATTAAAGGGAATCTGCTAGCAGATCTTTATGCACGTGTGGCTCAGTGTCCCAAAGCTGCTCATGCTAACTCTGTCCACATCCAAGTTCTTGTAAAAAAGTTTTCCTTACCAAGAATTAAATTTGGTGCTCACATTTGACTCATTTCTGGTGTTTCCGATGCATGCACAGAACAGTGATGAAACTCAGTATACACTGTTTATAGAGGACCTGTCACCACTTGCACCATCTCCAGTTCTTAGCATATGTTAATAGGCTGTACTCCACTGAGATCTACAAAGTTGGCATTTTTTCTCTAGCCCTGATCGTTTCAGAGCAATCAGTGTAGTTAATTAGGCTCTGTACTGTTAGGTGGGCGGTGTCAGGCAGGAACAGACAAGGGCGTGTGCTTTAGAGCTCCAATCAGAGGCAGCTAGTGTCAGACATCAGAATCACACCCCCTTGTCTGCTCCGACCTGACACTGCCCACCAGACAGTACAGAAACTAAATAGCATATGAGACACCAAAACCAACAGCACCTATTGCTCAGGAACAGTGGGGACTAGAGAAAAAATTGGACTGTGCTGAAATCAGTGGAGTAGCACCTATTAAATCATACAAAGAGCTGGACTTGGAGGGGGTTTTCTATGATTTATGATAAAATAAAAAAAGGATAATCAATAATTCAATCCCCTACTGTTCCAGTGCGACCCAGTGTGGTCCCCAATGCCGGGCTGGAGTGCCTGGGACCAGGGGTGAACCTAGCCTCTCTGCTGCCTGAGGTGAACTATAGAAACATGCCCCCCCCAAATAAAAAATACCCAACCTGGCTATCTTTGGATGTGTGGGAGGGCCCCTCCTAATTAAAATTGTAGTACACACCCCCCATTTTCAGATCAAAACATCACCTTATTTGGCCCCCACATAGTATAATTCTTCCTTTTTTTGGCCCCCACATCGTTTACGATACCCTTTTTTTTGGCCCCCCCACACAGTATACAACCCCCTTTTTCTGTCCCCTCTAACATTATATGACCTCCTTTTTTTACCCCCCACTGTATATGACCCCTTTTGCCGCCACAGTATCTGATCCTTTTTTTCCCCCCACCACAGTATATGACTTCCCTTTTTTATGTCCCCTACACAGTATATAACCCCTTTTTATGCCCCCCCCCCATAGTATATGTTAGGCCGCTACCTATAGTGTTATTACTCCTGTCCAGGTCAGCCTCCACTGCCACCTCCAGGGAGGACTGTAGCCGATGATGAAGAAAACCAGGAAGCTGAATGAAGCATCCTGGCATTCTTCAGCGTTGTGATAATAATGTAGAGCCACCTAGGGGCAGCAGCGGAGGCCGGCCTGGACAGGAGCATGGATGAGTCAGTAAATTATCAGCCACGACCTATTGCAATAATACAATAAGTATTAAAAAAACTATTAAAGTATTAAAAAAAGAATGCTGCCCTCCAGTTTATTCTATGAGGCGCTGCCTCACCTATTAACAAAATTGATGATAAATGTAGGATCCAAACGTTGCGACATCACCTGTCACAGGCATAGGAAGGCTGTCTCATAGTCCCGTGTTTTTCCAAAATATCTGGCTTGTAATATAAAGTATTTCTTTCTGTTTGTCAGAATATTAGCTTTTTTTTTCCTGTGGTGTAGAAGAATTTCTGATTTTGTTCATGTACAGTTCCTTGCTGCCATAGAATTTCACTAGCAAAACAGCAGCGTGAATTATTATCCAATCCTCTTGCAAAACAACGTTCCATTGCAAAGGCCAGAAGAAGGGTCAAAAAGTAGCGCTGACTTTTATCTGCCGCCTCCTAGAAGTGCCTGCGACCATATGTTTTTCACATTCATCCAATTAAATATGGCACTAACAATGTAAAAGGTCACGCGGAGCAGTACCTTGTGCACCATGCGACACATATGTAAGAGTTCATTCCAAACATGAATCTGAGAAAGATTCATGGATGTGAAGTTAACAGCTGCTATGAAGAAGAATTCTCTACACTTGTCAACTGTCATCTTGTGTCTAATTTAGGTTTCTCTGATGTCCTACTACAAAAAAGCCGTTAGAAATTTAGGATACAATTTATTCCAACACTCATAGGCTTCTAAGAGGGCCATCTGCAAACTATGCTTAGAGGGTCTTAAAAGGGTTGTAGGAGATGAACAATTAATAACCTATCCCTCGGACACCTGGACCATGCACCGTCAGCTATTTTTATCACATTGTATGGAGCTGGAACCAGACAGCTCTGTATGCTGTGTGGTGGCCAAGCTGTCCTCTTACAGCTCAGCTGTGGTGGCCAAGCTGTTATAGCAGCATGTGGTCCATACTTCCCAACCATTTCAGATTCAGTTGAACTTTCCTGGATTTTGGGAATTCAGAATGCAAATAGAGTTGAATACAATGGTAAAGCAGGGACCCTCAGCTCCCTGCTCTGCCATTCAACCCCTGACACTGTTTCCAGCAACATGGACACAGGCAGGCACAATGCAGAGACACTATCATGCCCCTGTTGCTCCAAGCCACTGAAAGCAGCGACCGGAGTTAACATGTATACAGTTTCGGGGGAAAGGGTCAAGGTGAGAACTATTTTTTTTTTTTTTTTTTTACTGTGTGGTGGCTCTAAGAGGGCATTATTCTGTGTAATGGCACTAAAGGATGCATTCTACTGTGTGGGGACACTAAGGGGACATTATACTGTGTGGAGACACCAATTAGATATGCTGTAGGGGGCAATATATATTGAGTGGGAACACTTAAGTGGGGCAATAGACTCTGCACTATTACTGTATGGGGTATAAGAGCTCTAGGTGGGATTGGGTGAGGTCAAAGAGGACGGACAGGGCAGGGTGATATTAGAGTTATCACACATAAATTTCCTATAGCGTGGAATATTTTGTCCCTCTTACTGGCCTCTGAAAGTTGAGACGTGCGCAGCGTCATATACCGTGCTAGAACATTTTGTCCCCTATTCTGAAAGGATCGGTGGTCAAGCAGTTCCCCCATTCTCCTGATCAGTGGGGCTCTGCAAGTTATCCTGTAATCCTATGCATTGGGGATAACTTTGTTTTGTGGGAAAACCCCTTTAAGTCTACGGATAGGACTAATTTTAAAATGAGCCTGCCACTAGAACCCAGGATATCAACACAGAGAGATAGGTTACGGTTACCTGAATCAAACAGTGTTTTCCACTTTCTCTGTTGCTGAGATCTCTGTTTTTGTCAATACGCAAATGAGCTATTTAGAGTAACAAGGGTGTTGTCCTTGCCTATTTGGGTTGATATGCTAGGTTCTGATGACAGACTCCCTTTAATACAGTTATGTAATCTCTAAAGACAAATAGTAGCACTAGAATGGGTAGTATAGATGGATTCTGTCACTTTCAGAATGGTACATTCTTAGGATATCAGGCTAATAGTATAATTATTTAGAGGGGAAATCTAGAAATAAGTATAACTCACCTACTAAACAGTACTGTATCCAAGATGCAAGCACTACTGTCTCTGGACACAACATCAACACAAGCAGTGTCGGACTGGGATGCTTAAGGCCCACCAGTGAAATTGTTTCTAGGGGCCCAGGACCCCTGCAGATCAGCTGTACTGACATAGCGCGGCTACAGGTAATAACAATGCCATGCTGCTCACCCGCCATATGATGTGCACCACTGCACTACCTAAACCCACCTCTACACTATGTATGGCAAGCGAGCAGCACGGCTCCTGGAATTTGTTAACATTAACATGGCCCATACAAATATAGTATCCAAAACTGTGGTTATCAAGAATATGGTAAGTGAGCACTGCAGCGCCCAACATTGAAACAATGCTGGGAGCTGTGTGTTCTGGTAAACATCTGATCTGTAGGGTCCTTACAGTCTAAGAGATCAGTGAGGGTCTAACACCCAGGACATGTGGTGCTTTTGCAAGTACCCTCACCCCTTCGCTATTTACATTGCACAGATCTGTTTTATAGCGACCGGGCAATGTAATTATATTCTGTGATAATATCACATGTCTGCTATAAAATAGATGGGGTGTGATGTAAATAATGAAGGGGCCCCACACAGTGTAATATGCTTCACCATAGCCCACACACATTGTAATATGCTCCACAGTGGTCCCCACACAGTATAATATGCTCCACAGTGAAACCCCCACACAGTGTAATACACTCCACAGTGGTCCCCACACAGTATAATGTAGTGCACAGTTGCCCCCACACAGTACAATATAATGCACAGTGGCTCCCACACAGAACAACATGATCCACAGTGGTCCCCACATGGTATAATGTGCTCAACAGTGGACCCCACATTTTATAATATGTGCTTTATAGTGGCCCCAACACAGTATAATATGCTCTACAGTGGCCCCACACAGTATAAAATGCTTCCAGGAGTCCCCCCTTAAGCCGCTTCAGGCGAACCACACGAAATTCGATGAATATTCGTGAGGTTCGGCACTCAGATTAGTTTTAGTGCTATTATTATACAATGGGGTTGCCTTATACCACAGAGTAAAATAATTGGATTCCCAGGGGAGGTGATAGAAAATAGCATCCTCGCTTCTTCCGGCTGTCTCCTGCATCCTCTTTGGTCTTCTTCTGTGTGCGACTGAAGTAAGGCCCCTCTGATGTCACTGCTGGGGCCTGTGATTGGGCCTCAGTGGTCACGTGGGACGTGTTGACATCTGAGGAGCGTGACCTCATTCACAGCCTGGAAAACACCCGAAGAAGATGATGGGAGTCGGAGTCCCAGGAGAGGTAAGTATCAGTATTTGTTATATTTAATCACCTCCCCTGAGCCTCTGATTATTATACTCTGAGGTCTGAGGTGACCCTAGTGTGTAATAATAGCAGTATTGGAAAGGGTCCAACATAAAGGCCGGCCCCTTTCCATTAACAATATGTATAGCGATCGGGGAACCAGGCTTTCCACAATCACTATCACGGTGCTGTGGGGCCTCGGCCATCTCCAGGGAGCCCTGTAGCACTCTGGTCGCGTTCGCACCCCTTGCGACCATGATCGTTACCAGACCTCCACTGCCTATTAAAAAAAGCAGTGGGGGCCCGATAGGGCTCACTAAAGGCACGGGGGCCATCCGGGGGATTCACACAAGAACTATGTTTCACATATTGGCTTTCCATAGTTGAGCAGGTGGTTATGTCATAGCCATGTGCAATGCAAAGTGTCAGCTGGAGTGCTGTAAATCTCCATGGCATAAACCTGAAGAGTAGTGTAAATGTGTTTTTGGAGTGATAATTCACACCATAAGGCAGCCATATCTGTGTTTGGTGCCCTTTAGTTTCATTACATATCAAACATATATATCATCAAAGTTTAAAACATACTGTGACACTTATAAAATAAGTCGGCAACCTTTTTGTATGACATGGTAATAAATAAAAATCAAAGATGAAGTTCTCAGTGTGCCATGAAACAATTGTAAGGACATCATCCTCCTACATGAAAGTCATAAAACACTGTCATAAAACATAAAACACTGTCATAACATAAGTCATAAAACACTGCAGTGGTGGCGGTCGCCATGTGGTGCTGCCCTCAACAGCATAGAGATCCCCTATCCCAAGGTGAATGTGAAGACGCTAGTGGGCTCATACACCTTGATCAAAATGTATACTAAGAACCTCGAGTTAATTTTTGTACTTTTAGTGTATTTCATTACACTCATTGATAAAAATAAATGTACCTAGATAGATTTGCTGCAAAACTTGGCATGCAGTTATGTGTCAGGCTTACAGGATTACAGCTGTGATCCAATTAGACACTAGGTGTTGTTACAAGAGGAGGTAAGAGTGTGCCCTATAAAAAGACTTCCAGAGGCTACTTTTGGGTAGTATATCTTTTAGTGATAGATGATTGATTGCTAAATATGCTTCTACGACACTCTCAGAGACATTCTGCCCAATTGAGAACATTGGACTGAGAGATTCAGAATTTTCATTTCAACAAAACCACTGGGAACAGTGGTTACATGAGAGCATGCACAACAGTGAACAGGCACTGGACAGCCCAGATGAACCACCAGTAGAGAGGATCTTTTGATCTGCTGACAAGCATGGGCCATTTCCACATTTTCCTTG
Source organism: Leptodactylus fallax (assembly GCA_947044405.1). Classification (NCBI taxonomy): domain Eukaryota; kingdom Metazoa; phylum Chordata; class Amphibia; order Anura; family Leptodactylidae; genus Leptodactylus; species Leptodactylus fallax. The sequence continues at coordinate 228,535 of CAMRHE010000067.1, read as the reverse complement.
TCCATCATCAATACCCAGGTGGCACCTTCATTATAAACCCCTGTCTCTGCCTATATCATTGTTCAGGTGTTTAGCAGAGGGAAATTTCTTGTCATGGCACCCATTATGGGTCGTGCCAGCGACAGCCAGACAGCATCTCCTTTATTTGCAATGGTATTATAAATGAGAAACCTGGACTGCTACAGACTGGATCTGTGTCGTCTTTAGAGATGAATACATGTTCTGTTTGGGATCCCACGATGGTCAGGTTTGAGTATAAAGGCCTCATGGTGAGCGCTTCATTCCCACCATTGCAGTGGAGCGATACACTGAACAAACTGCTGGTGTGATGATCTGAGATGCAATCGCATACAACAGTCAGTTACTCCTAGTAGTGATAAGATGGACACTACAGATGCATCTCAATAAATTAGAATATCTTGTAGACGTTCATTCATTTCAGTAATTCAGTAATACAATCCATAATCAGCGTCTTCCATGATTGTGTGTCCTACTGAACCAGACTGAGGGACCATTTAAAGGCTTAGGAAACCTTGGCAGGTGACACACTGAATTTACAATACTGAACTTTTTTATAATATTCTAATTTTCTTAGATTTGGGTTTTCATTACCTGTAATCCATAATCAACATTTACAGAAATAAAACACTTGAAATAAAACATTCTGTGTGTAAAGAATCTAGAAAATCTAGGAGGTCACTTTTTTGATTTAATTACTGAAATAAATAAACGTTTCAAAGATATTCTAATTTATTGAGATGCACCTGTAACAGCTCAGCTCATTTTTCAGCAGGATAATGCTCACCCTCACACAGCAGTGGGTTCCCAGGAATGTCTCCACCAGATCACAACACTTCCTTGGCCTGCCCAGTCACCAGATTTATCGCCAAACATTGATGTGACCAGCTGGGATGGCAATGTCAGCAAACTACAAGTGTGCAGGATCTACTGGCCCAGCTGCAACATCTATGGGCAAATATGACATGTACCATATGGATCCTGTGTGCCTCCATGCTCAACCATATTTCATCTTGAATCCTAGAGGCAGCCCAATAGGGTACTAGAATCTCCTTTCAGTTGTACAGTTTTCCTCCATACAGTAAAGCTTATCCATTAACTCTAATATTGTAATCACTTACATTTATCATCATTACAGTCACACATTTTGTTAATGAGTGAATTTCATTATTATTATTATTATTATTATTATAGCTCCATTTTATCCCAGGTCACTGTACTTATGAAAAGGCTTTAATACTGTATAATATAAAGAACCAATGATTAACAGGCTGACAGAGGGAAGAGAATCCTGCCCGAAAGACTTTACCACATACTTACCAATGAAATGTGGAAATCAACATATGGTTTTTTAGAGGCAGCAGAGTTACTGTAGATTTGAGACTTTTCTGAGGATAAGACAAGGACTGAATATGTGAGGAGGTACTGTGATATTAGAGACTTATGGAGAGGACAGGTTGTGGACAGCCTCATAAGTCATTGTTAACAGTATTGTTAACATTGTGAACAGAATTCACTGGGCAATGGGTAGCCAATGAAGGAAGTGGCCGAGGGAAGATTCAGAGGAGTAGTGAGGGAAGACAGCAGTGTTGAGAGTGGACCAGAGGGTGCAAGAGATAGTAGGCCACACAAAAGAATGTTGAGGTAGCCTTATAAGTTTCAAACTGACTATGCCACCAAATTGTATAGGGCTAAGCATGCCCCCACTCAGACCTTGAACTTCAACAGGAACATTTTTACCAGTGGTTTTTAAGCCACAAAATAGTTAACAGCTTAGTTATATCAAGGAACAATACTAGTATTTTAACTTGGCAGCAAATACTATGCTTCAACCAGGGGCGTAAATATCGGGGTAGCAGCGATAGAGGCTGCCACAGGGCCTGGGACATTATGGGGCCCGGGACCCGGAGCCCTGTGGCAGCCGCTACCGCGAACCCCACAAACACTGTTATTATTATACTCTGGGGTCGACCCCGGAGTATAACGATCAGAGGCCCAGGGGAGGTGAGGGAACATAAAAAACACTGTAACTCACCTCTCCTACGCTCCGCAGGCTTCGGGCCTGTTTGGTGACGTCCCAGACGTCAGCCAATGACATTATGCGTCGCGACGTCGGCCTCACTCTCGCGAGATATGGTACAACATTGAAGATGGCCGAAGTAGCGCACAGGAGTGCACCGGAGCCAGGAATAGGTAAGTAGCATTGTTTTTTATGTTTGTATCCTCCCCTGAGTCTCCGATCATTATACTCTGGGGTCTGCTATGGGGCATAATAATGTATGCAGGGTCCACTGTGGGGCATACTACTGTGTGTAGGGGCCACTATGGAGCATAATACTGTGTGCAGGGGCCACTATGGGGCATAATTCTGTGTGCAGGGGCCACTATGGGGCATAATACTGTGTGCAGGGGTCACTATAGGGCATAATATAGTTCTCAGGGGCCGCTATGGGACATAATATCGTGTGCAGGGGAAGCTATGGGGCATAATAGTGTGTTCAGGGGTCACTATGGGGCATAATACAGTTCGCAGGGGGCCGCTATGGCACATAATATCTTGTGCAGGGGCCGCTATGGGGCATAATACTGTGTGCAGGGGCCACTATGGGGCATACTACTGTGTGCAGGGGCCACTATGGGGCATAATATTGTGTGCAGGGGCCAATATGGGGCATAATACTGTGTGCAGGGGGCCACTATGGCGCATAATAGTGTGTGCAGGAATGCGGTTTATGCGCGGGGTGTTGGGGTGGCGGTTTATGTGTGGGGTGTTGGGGCGGCGGTTTGTGCGGGGGGGGTTGGGGGCGGAGGTTCGGGGGGGCCCATGTCAAATGTTCGCCTTGGGGCCCAGCCATTCCTAGTTACGACACTGGCTTCAATTGATGATCTTAGACAATTGCTTGTCTAAGATCACTCCTGATGATTTTCCTCCTACGCATTGGTTTAACACACACCTGTTTGCTCCAGATAAGAAAACTGCCAAAACTTCTGTTTTTATCGAGGAAGTCATGCTTGCTGATGATCAGTTAATCAAGGGCATTTGATATCAGCACCTGGCTACTAATTACTCTCCTAATCTCTTTGAAAGCAGTAAGACTGTACTCAATATTTCACTCTATTCTTCTGCATTTTGGCCTAGTTTTAGTTAAATAAATAATTACATTGTGGAATTTGTCATTGTCATTTGTGTTGTTGTGCATTTGAGTTTGTATTCACCTAATTTTAAGGTACAATGTACAATTCTACTATACAAAAAGCACTATATGAAACCAGTGTACAGGCTAATCTTGAGTAATGATTACCTAACAAAGTCACGTACATAAGATCATTTTGTGGAAGGGGGGTAGGTACATTCTGTGTGTGAGATAATGAGGTAATGCGCTTGAATTATGTTGACTAGAATTGTAGGAGTGAATTCAAGAACATTTTGTTGGAAGCTAGTAGATCAGGTACAGATGGTGGCGTTGGAAGTCAAATAGTAGTTGACCAAAGAGTGAGTTGAATGAGAAGAGAGAAGATAATTCAAGGTAGACATGTTGAACAAGATCTGGGTGAATTAGATTAGGGTGATCACTGGACAAAGAGACTGGTCAAGGGATGAAAGTAGACCTATTATCCTGTACTGTTTGTAGCCATACAATATTACTAGAACAGATCAATGAAGAAGCTACAACCACCTTCATACAAATAATAATAATAACTAGATAAAGTGTAAAGTCAGTACACAGTAGTTCTGTACATGGAAGATACTTTCGAAGCTACAGAGCTGACACTTGTATCTTTTGGATAATACTGACAATCCGGAGTTTTTGTACGTTTGATAAACATATGTACGTAATTGCTGTGTATAAACACTGTTTGACAGAACACCTGGAGGGTTTATTGAATTGACTACAAAGTACACGGCAGGCAACATACAATACAATCGTCAATGAAGGAACACATTCTATTCACACAATCTCTTACACCCACCTTACCTACCTTTTAACAAGACTCACTAATCATTCTGTTTACAAAGTAACCTCTTATTTTTCTCTAAATTCTCCTGGTTTATTTTTTTCTAATGCTATTAAGTTTTAATTTCAACACACACAAAGAACTCATTCTTCAGCGACTTAAACCATTATTCAGAGCAAAACTATTCTCACAAGAGCTTCTATGAAATATATGGCACAAGACTGTAAATGGGTACAATGCCAGGGGTGCAGTTATAGGGGGTACAGAGGTAGCATTCACTACCAGGCTCTGGACCCAGAGGGGACCCCAAAGGTTCCTATAGCCACATAAAATATACCACTATCTGCATGGCACATGTTAGGTAGGGGCCTCATAACAGATTTTTCATTGGTGCCCAGGGGTTTGAATGTACACCTCTAGATAGGGCCATATTTACAGATGTGACTCTCATAACAATACATAGAGAAAGTGACTTCTGGTCCCTAAAGCAGATATTAGCAAGTCGAGGTAGAGGTCAAGTGATGGAAGGTCTGCCATATTTCCAAAATAAAGTCACCAGTAAGTGAATTGACTGCACCACCACTTGCAATGGGGGGATCAAGAGTGCTACTTTAATGAATAAGAAGATCAACAATATAATTGTTTAGTGTTGATTTTCATGAATGCCATAAAATTATCATTAAAGGTACAATCTGCAAATGCAAACATTGCCATACCATTATTTAATAATATCACCATATAGTAATAAATAATACCATACAGTAATGAAAGAATGTCATGTAAAAGTAACTAAATAATACCACTATATATAGTAACAGAAAACCACTATACCATTATTATGGTAAATATCACCGTGCAATAACTGAATAATACCACCATACCATGACTGAAAAACACCTCCATACTGTAAATGAGTAACATCGCCATACCATAACTAACAAAAAGTACAGTTGAGAAAAAAAGTATTTAGTCAGCCACCAATTGTGCAAGTTCTCCCACTTAAAAAGATGAGGCCGGCCTGTAATTGACATCATAGGTAGACCTCAACTATGAGAGACAAAATGAGAAAACAAATCTAGAAAATCACATTGTCTGATTTTTTAAGAATTTATTTGCAAATTATGGTGGAAAATCGTTGATTGTAACGTCAATCTGTATTCCCTTAGTCCAGACAGCAGCACAATATGGGGTATCTCTGCCCCTGTGTGTTGTTTAGGACAGGTGGAACCTTTAATTAGCACCAAAAAGGTGCCTCCTACTAGCCCTATAAGAGGGCACAAGAGACCTCCCTCCACTGTGTAAATTATAAAGTAACAGGAAACAAGCTTCTAGGGAGGGAAGCCTTGTGTTGCTGTCTGGACTAAGGGAATACAGATTGACATTACAATCAACGATTCCCCTTACGTCCGACAGCAGCACAATATGGGGAGATAGCAAGTAATTCCCCTAGGGAGGGTTTCCTCGCCTTACAACGTCAAGGACTGACTGACCAAAGGCAGTTGTCTGGAAACTGCGGATGTCCAATGATAATGTTTAACAAAAGGTCAACTGAGATGACCATGATGCAGCCGCACAAATCTGGTCCAATGGTAAGGACCGATACTCAGCCAAAGAAGTCGACAACCTAGGTCGAGTGGCCGTAGAAAGACTGGAGGGAATAACTCCTCAATAAGAAAGGAAGACTTAATTGTCTCCTTGATCCATGTGGATAGAGTAGGCTTGGAAGCCTTGCGGCCTCTGTATTTACCCTGCATATCAATTAGTAGGCTTTCGGCCTTCTTAAGCGGTTGAGTGTGGAATAGGTAAATCCACAGACACCTTACCACATCTAAGGTGTGGAGCTTTTCTTCCTCCTCAGAGGTTGGAGAGGGGAAAAACACAGGTAACGAAATTAGCTGATTGCTATTATAGTATGAGGGGACCTTAGGGATAAACCCAGGCAAACCTAAGGTGCACCCTATCTGCAAAAACAAAATGTACGGTTCTCTAGAAGAGAGGGCCTGGAGTACCCCTACTCTTTGGCAGATATAATAGCCAACAAAAAAGTGGTTTTGTAGGCTAAATATTTTATCTCCGTAGTCTCCAAGGGTCCAAATGGAGGACCGCACAGGCCTGTAATGACTACCGCAAGGTCCCACTGGGGATGATACTGAGGGCTTTAGCCTCATTGCCCCTTTAAGGAACCTTGCAACCAGAGGATCCTGAGACAGACGTCTGTTCAAATGAGCGGAGAGGACCGCAATCTGCACTTTCAAAGTGGCAGGGGCAAGGCCCTTATCCAAACCGTCCTGAAGAAAATTTAAAATATCAGCCGTTGAAGGTTGTAAATTATTAATACCCTTCTTGGAGCACCACTCCATGAAAATCTTGGCTGTCCTCTGGTAGTTCTTATTGGTAGAGTCTGCTCTTGCAGAAGAAAGGGTCTTCAGGACGACCTCTGACAGTCCTCTATCCTGCTGTAGGGACTGCTCAACCTCCAGGCTGTCAGGTTGAATCTCCAGAGATCCTGGCACTTCAGAGATCCTTGGGAAACCAGGTTCTGGATGGGGGGAAGCCTCCAATATATCCCTCGACTCATCTCCATGAGTTGGGAAAAACCAAGCTCTTTTTGGCCAGAATGGAATGATGGCTATCACAGAGACTTGGTCCTGTCTGATTTTCATTAATACCTTCGGTATTGTTGGAACTGGAGGGAAGATATATGCCAGTCTGGACCTCCAAGGGATGGACAGGGCATCCACTGCCAAGGGATTGTCCTCCTGGTAAAGGGAACAGAACTTCTCCACCTTGGCGTTGAGTCGGGTTGCCATGAGGTCTATTTCTGGAAGACCCCTGTTCAGGGTAATCTGATGAAAGACTTCTGGATTGAGTGACCATTCTCCTGATACGGCATAACCCCGACTCAACCGATCCGATACTATGTTCAGGGAGCCCTTGATGTGAACTGCGGATAAATGGGTTAGATTTTTCTCTGCCCATGTAAATATCAGATCTGCCTCCCTAAGGAGGGTTGGTGATCTGGTGCCTCCCTGTCTGTTCACGTACAGCACTGTGGTCATGTTGTCTGACCGGATTTTGACTGCTCTTCCCTGGGAAGAGGCAAGCAATAGAGTAAGGCACGATATACGGCTCTGAGCTCCTTCCAGTTGGACGAGGTCCTTTTTTCAGGGGCGCTCCAGACTCCCTTTATGGAGTTTTCGTCCAATGGGCTCCCCATCCCGAGAGGGATGCATCTGTAGTCAACAGGGTCCAAGAAGGTTGGACCGTGGACCTTCCGTCTTTCAGGTGCAACCACCACTTGAGGGAAAGACGGGTCCTGGGGGAGAGTCGAATCTTCTTGCTGAATGTAAGAAGGGAGCGATCCCAAGCCTCTAGTAACTCCTTCTGGAGGGGACGTAAGTGCCACAAGGCCCATGGGACTGCCTTCCCTGAGGAAGACATCAAGCCCAGGATCTTCATCAATGTTCTGATGGAGGCTATCGGCTTTTTGAAGAGGTGCCGGACTGCCGCAACCAGCTTCTCCTTCCTTGATGGTGTCAAGGAGATTTGCAGGCGGACTGAATCTAGGAAGTAGTTTTCTCAGAGGAACTTCCTTCGAGTTGAAGGGATCGTTTTTGACTTCTCCCAATTTATAAGCCATCACAGACTCTGAAGGCTGTCTGTAGGTACTGGAGCAGAACAGACTCTGACTGGGCCTTTATCAACCAGTCGTCTAGATAAGGCACCAAGAATATCCCCTGAAGCCTGAGGGCGGCCGTTATGGGGGCCACTACCTTTGTAAAGGTGTGGGAAGCAGAGGAGATCCCGAAGGGTAGTGCTGTGAATTGAAAGTGCTTCCTGTGGCCGGAAACTACTACGGCAATCCTTAGAAAAAAACCTTCTGTGTGGAGGTAAATAGAAATATGCAAATAGGCGTCTTTTATATCCAAAGTCACAAAAAACAATCGCCTTAGAGGAGAAAGGTGGTGACAGACTTTATGGTTTTCCTATGGAAGCGCTTCTTTTTGATGAAGTGGTTGAGGTACCTTAAGTCTATGATCATTCTCCACTTGTCTGCCGGTTTTGGCATCAGGAAGACGGGAGAATAGACACTGGATCCTTCTTCTAGAGAAGAGACTTCCACCAGGGCACCCTTGTGAATTTACTCTCGGATGAAGCATTCCAGGGAGGCTGCGAGTTAACACAAACCGATCCTGAGGAGGACGGAGGAACTTGATTGCATAACCTCTTTGGATTACCTACCGGACCCATGGGTCTCGAATTTTTTCCTGCCCACAGTTGAGAAAGTGGGAGACACGAGCTCCGACAGGAATCTCGGCCACAGGAAAACTGCTTCTGATGTCAAAAGCTAGGCTTGACTTTTTTATCATCAAACTTCGGAATCTCCGGCCAGCGCCTCTAGAGGAATAACTAGAGCCTCTCTGGACTGCCTTCCACGGCGAGGCGGATAGCCTCTACCACGGCCAAAGCCAGACCTACCTCTGAAGGCCTGGGGTAAAGTTTTACCCTTCTTGTCGGCCAAGCCCTCTAGGATCTCGTCTAGGGCACAGCCAAAGACTCTACCCGGCTCAAAGGGTAATGTGCACAAATTATACTTTGAGGGGAACACAGCTCTCCAAGGTTTTAACCATAGAGGTCTTCCTGCTGCAGTGTTCTTGGTAAGTGCCAGGGATTTGGCCGCCAGCCTTAATTGATGGTGGGAGGCTTCCGTTAAATATTCAGCCGCTAGGGAAACTGAGCCTAGAAACCCTAGGAGCTCATCTCTGGAGACTCCAGAGTCGGTCACTTTCGAGGTGGACCAGGTCAGTACATAATTTGGCTGACACTTCACAGGACGCAACCGCCACAGCGGTCTGGGGCGAGGCAGCTGAATAAGCCTTCTTGAAGGTATTGTCGAAGCGTCGTGCAGATTTGCTCCATCATCTGATGGTACCTTAGTGCGGCAGGACAATTTAGCCACCGCCATATCCACCTTGGGAGGAGGACCCCATTGATCCCATTGAGCAACTGGGAATAAAGCGCTGAACCTCCTAGGAACCACAAGAGGTTTTTCAGGACTTCTCCACTCTGAGGACATTAATTTTTGTAATGTCTGGTCCACTTGGAAGACCCTAGGCCCTCTATAGGTGGACGCGGAGGCTTCCCCGTCAACATCACGATCCTTAGACCGGATGGACTTCAGCAGCCGGCTTAATTTTTTGAGTGGAAGCACGGCCTGCTGGGATCTTCAGTGGAATCGTCAGATGAGAGTGTCTCGTCCACTATCTGATAATCTTCATCAGAGATCCGTAAGGAAGATTGTGTCTCAATCTACGGTCTCTTGGCAATCTGGGCGATGGAAGAACGAATCTCCTTTAAGAGACTCCTCATATAGTCCTTTACCCAAGTAACAACCTCTTATAGAAGGTACTTCCGGCAGGGTCCGCGACACTGGTGACAGCGGGTAAAATCATAGCCGTCAGGTAAAGGGGTATTGCAATCCAAACACATTAGGTGTTTCAAGTTTAGAGGAATTTTTCCTCCTAAGCGCATCGCCATTACGTGATGCAGAAGATGACATCTGAAACATCAAACAGCCACGTGACACTGAAACAAGGAAGATCGCCAAGCATCGCATAAAAACCCAAGGGGTACCTTTTTTTTTTTTTTTTTGAATCGGTCACTTGAAGAGAGAAAAAAACCGTCAGAAAAAAAACCAGCCACCGCAACCCGCAGCAGAGGAGCTAGAAACCACTCACTCAACAAATAAAGGACTGCATTCAGACCTTTTAAATGTAATCCAGCAGCGAGGGGAGGAAGCCAACAAAGAAACATTTACAGTCATATGAAAAAGTTTGGGCACCCCTATTAATCTTAATCATTTTTAGTTCTATATATTTGGGTGTTTGCAACAGCCATTTCAATTTGATATATCTAATAACTGATGGACACAGTAATATTTCAGGATTGAAATGAGGTTTATTGTACTAACAGAAAATGTGCAATATGCATTATGCTCCTCTAGAGCAGTGATGTTTTGGGGCTGTCGCTGGGCAACACAGACTTTCAACTCCCTCCAAAGGTTTTCTATGGGGTTGAGATCTGGAGACTGGCTAGGCCACTCCAGGACCTTGAAATGCTTCTTACAAAGCCACTCCTTTAATGTCCTGGCGGTGTGCTTGGGATCATTGTCATGCTGAAAGACCCAGCCACATTTAATCTTCAATGCCCTTACCGATGGAAGGAGGTTTGCACTCAAAATCTCACGATACATGGCCCCGTTCATTCTTTCATGTACACGGATCAGTCATCCTGGTCCCTTTGCAGAGAAACAGCCCCAAAGCATGATGTTGCCACCCCCATGCTTCACAGTAGGTATGGTGTTCTATGGATACAACTCAGCATTCACTCTCCTCCAAACACGACGAGTTGTGTTTCTACCAAACAGTTCTACTTTGGTTTCATCTGACCATATGACATTCTCCCAATACTCTTCTGGAACATCCAAATGCTCTCTAGCAAACTTCAGACGGGCCCAGATATGTACTGGCTTAAGCAGGGGGACACGTCTGGCACTGCAGGATCTGAGTCCCTGGCGGCGTAGTGTGTTACTGACGGTAGCCTTTGTTACGTTAGTCCCAGCTTTCTGCAGGTCATTCAGTAGGTCCCCCCGTGTGGTTCTGGGATTTTTGCTCACCGTGCTTGTGATCATTTTGACCCCACGGGGTGAGATCTTGCGTGAGCCCCTGATGGAGAGAGATTATCAGTGGTCTTGTATGTCTTCCATTTTCTAATTATTGCTCCCACAGTTGATTTCTTCACACCAAGCTGCTTGCCTATTGCAGATTCAGTCTTCCCAGCCTGGTGCAGGTCTACAGTTTTGTTTCTGGTGTCCTTCCACAGCTCTTTGGTCTTCACCATAGTGGAGTTTGGAGTGTGACTGTTTGAGGGTGTGGACAGGTGTCTTTTATACTGATAACAATGTCAAACAGGTGCCATTACTGCAGGTAATGAGTGGAGGACAGAGGAGCCTCTTAAAGAAGTTACAGGTCTGTGAGAGCCAGAAATCTTGCTTGTTTGCAGGTGACCAAATACTTATTTTCCGCCATAATTTGCACATAAATTCTTAAAAAATCAGACAGACAATGTGATTTTCTAGATATGTTTTCTCATTTTGTCTCTTATAGTTGAGGTCTACCTATGATGACAATTACCTCTCTCATCTTTTAAGTGGGAGAACTTGCACAATTGGTGGCTGACTAAATACTTTTTTCCCCCACTGTACATAAAGACCAATATTATTGTACAGTCGATCTACAGAGTAACATCAGATGCAGTCACATACCAAATAAATGACAATTAAATCCAGAGACTCACAAGTGAATTCTTATCTGGAGTAGTTTGCTTTATGTTTCTTCTCCATGTGGCCCAGACCGCTATGAAGACTTCTTCCAGCCACAATTCATCTCTGCTTAGTTTGTCAACTTTAGTTCCTTGGTTTTCCAACACATCCCTATTTGGTAAGACAACACAAATCCCCTCTGTACTACCTGTTATATGTTCACACAGAGTTTTTTGCAGGCGGATTTTGAGATGGAATCTGCTTCAAAATCCACCTCAAAAAACGCCTCCCATTCATTTCAATGGGAGTCAGTAGCAGTTTTTTTTCCTCTAGCTGATTTTTTTCAGCTATATTAAAAAAAAAAAAAGCAACATGACTTATCTTCAGGCGGATTCCAGCCTGAAAAACCCATTGATGGAAGGCGGAAAAAGCGATTTTTGATGCAGTTTTTGCAGAAACTGCAAGCGTTTTTTTTTTTCCAGATTGTCTGCTGGATCAAAAAACCGCAACGAAAACTGGGATGAAAAATGCAACAAAAAACACAACAAAAACTGCATCATGTTAAAAAGAAACAAACAAAAAAAACACGTCAAAAACCATTTCCTATAGAGCCAGAATATTGAAGCTGGCTTTGAATGGTGGCAAGAAGGGTTAATACTTCCATTTAGCCAGTGTATGCACAATACATAATTGGATGTAGATTTCCATTCTGACGCAGGGACAGCCTCTTCATAAATCTCTTGGTCCCTGCGCCATTCAGGCCCTTTATTAAGACTGGCGTACAATATGCCAGTCTTAATAAATCTGCCCCGCTGTCCCCAGGAATGGAGAGGGTGGCTAGAAAAGGTACAAGATGATTAGGACTCATTGACAAAGGGAAAATAGTATGAAAAAAAAAACTGCAAAGAATGAGAGGTATCATGTAAGCAACAAGATCAAGAACCTATTTTTGTTTTGCACGTATTGTGCTACTATTCACTATTTTTCATGTATTGATCTTCCTATGTTTATCTTCCCCTTGTTTTCCATATTTTGCACAGAAATGTCCACCAGCTTTCAGCTATAGGTTACATACATACTGTATTTTCTGTGTTGGGCAGCATGATGGCCATGCTGCACTTGGATCTTGGGCTCAATTCTGACCAAGGGCAACATCTTCATGAAGTTTGCGTGTTCTTCCTGTGTAAGTGTGGGCTTCTTCCAGATACTCTGGTTTCCTCCCGCAGTCCAGAAATATACTGATAGGGAATTTATATAGTGAGCCCTACTGCGGATAGTGAGTGATTTTGTCTGTAAAGTGCTATGGAATATGTTGGGGCTATAATAGCAAGAATAATAAATAGTATATATAGCTCTTGGTTTGGTTAAGTGCTATAACATTGTTATGCCCCAAGTGGCCACAGAGGCCCAATAACAAGCCTCATCCCTAGAGCCAGTGATTTCACCCAGGAGGCTTGAAGAGGTTGTAAGGTGACCAAGGTGTCAGCAAAGGAACACTGAACATGTGAGGGAGCCAAGGAGAGGTGATGGAGGGTGAGTATGACTGTTCATTATTTTTCAGCACCTTCCTTAGTTCTCTGCTTTTTCATACCTGATGAGACCCCAGACTATAATAAGAGCACTTCCGGTTCATACCAGAAAATAAACTGGTGGGAGAATATTATTTTTTAATGTACATACAGTACAGACCAAAAGTTTGGACACACCTTCTCATTCCAAGAGTTTTCTGTATTTTCATGACTATAAAAATAGTAGATTCAAACTGAAGGCATCAAAACTATGAATTAACACATGTGGAATTATATACTTAACAAAAAAGTGTGGAACAACTGAAAATATATCTTATATTCTAGGTTCTTCAAAGTAGCCACCTTTTGCTTTGATTTCTGCTTTGCACACTCTTATCACTTACTTAGCACTTGTTGGCTCTTTTGCCTTCACTCTGCGGTCCAGCTCACCCCAAACCATCTCGATTGGGTTCAGGTCTGGTGACTGTGGAGGCCAGGTCATCTGGCGTAGCACCCCATCACTCTCCTTCTTGGTCAAATAGCCCTTACACAGTCTGGAGGTGTGTTTGGGGTCATTGTCCTGTTGAAAAATAAATGATGGTCCAACTAAACGCAAACCGGATGGAATAGCATGCCGCTGCAAGATGCTGTGGTAACCATGCTGGTTCAGTATTCCTTCAACTTTGAATAAATCCCCAACAGTGTCACCAGTTAAGCACCCCCACACCATCACACCTCCTCCTCCATGCTTCACGGTGGGAACCAGGCATGTAGCATCCATTCGTTCACCTTTTCTGCGTCGCACAAAGACACGGTGGTTGGAACCAAAGATCTCAAATTTGGACTCATCAGACCAAAGCACAGATTTCCACAGGTCTAATGTCCATTCCTTGTGTTCTTTAGCCCAAACAAGTCTCTTCTGCTGGTTGCCTGTCCTTAGCAGTGGTTTCCTAGCAGCTATTTTACCATGAAGGCCTGCTGCACACAGTCTCCTCTTAACAGTTGTTGTAGAGATGTGTCTGCTGCTAGAACTCTGTGTGGCATTGACCTGGTCTCTAATCTGAGCCGCTGTTAACCTGCGATTTCTGAGGCTGGTGACTCGGATGAACTTATCCTCCGCAGCAGAGGTGACTCTTGGTCTTCCTTTCCTGGGGCGGTCCTCATGTGAGCCAGTTTCTTTGTAGCGCTTGATGGTTTTTGCCACTGCACTTGGGGACACTTTCAAAGTTTTCCCAATTTTTCGGACTGACTGACCTTCATTTCTTAAAGTAATGATGGCACTCGTTTTTCTTTACTTAGCTGCTTTTTTCTTGCCATAATACAAATTCTAACACTCCATTCAGTAGGACAATCAGCTGTGTATCCACCTGACTTCTGAACAACACAACTGATGGTCCCAATCCCATTTATAAGGCAAGAAATCCCACTTATTAATCCTGACAGGGCACACCTGTGAAGTGAAAACCATTTCAGGTGACTACCTGTTGAAGCTCATCAAGAGAATGCCAAGAGTGTGCAAAGCAGTAATCAAAGCAAAAGGTGGCTACTTTGAAGAACCTAGAATATAAGACATATTTCCAGTTGTTTCACACTTTTTTGTTAAGTATATAATTCCACATGTGTTAATTCATAGTTTTGATGCCTTCAGTGTGAATCTACAATTTTTATAGTCATGAAAATACAGAAAACTCTTGGAATGAGAAGGTGTGTCCAAACTTTTGGTCTGTACTGTATAATTGTAACCAAAGTTACCTTGTGACTAATGATAAGCAATTCTACAAAATTAGTTTAGTGAATATTCACAAGGTTCACCCATCTCTGGTCACAAGATAAGGAAGTTCTGTTTCTGATATTATGTACATAAAAAATAAAATTACAACTGCAAACCAATATTAACCCCTTCTCTCCAGAGAAATTTTTAGTTTTTTCATTTTTGACTTCCCTCCCCCCTTCCAAACTCCACAACTTTTCTATTTTTCTGTCCTCAGAGCCTTATGAGGTCTTAATGTTTGCAGGACAAATTTTTCTTTATGATGCTACCATTTATTATTCTCTACAATGTATTCAGAATGGTGTGGATTTGAAGAAAATGTGCATTTTTGTGACTTTCTGCAGCCAAAATGACATGTCTCCTGTATTTTATGTTTCGGTACGATTCCGGGGATACCAAATGTATATGGATTTATTTACATTTTAACCCCTTAACAAAAACCTGCGCAAAAATTTTTTTTTTATAAAAGTCACCATATTCTGACACTCGTAACTTTTTTATACTTCTATGTACTGGGATGCATAGGGCGTCTTTTTTGCGGGGCCAGGTGTGCTTTTTAGTTATACCATTTTGGGGAATTGCTATTGCTTTGATCACTTTTTATTTAAATTTTTATCAGAGGCAAAACAATGAAAAAACTGTGGTTTGGCACTTTTGATTTTTTTTTTTCCCGCTACGGCATTTACCATACAGGAAAAATATCTTTATAGATTTGTTTTCAGACACAGGGATACCTAATGTTTATGTGTTTCACAGTATTTAACTACTTTTATATGTGTTCTAGGGAAAGGGGGTGATTTTAATTTTTAATATTTTTTATTTTTTTTACTTTTTTTTTTTTTCTTGCATTTATTAGACCCCCTAGGGGTCTTAAACCCCAGGGGGTCTGATCACTAATGCAATACATTACCAGGGGGTCTGATCACTAATGCAATACATTATAATGCAAAATATTGTCACTTCTATTGCAGGCTGCATAGAGCAGCTTGCAATAGAAGTAAATGGCAGACAAGCCAATAGGCTCCCGGCTGTCATGCCAACCAGATGCCGGTCCCTGATCTCGTGCCGGGTGCTGGCGATCCCCAGCAAAATGGCGATGCCTGTGCACCACCAGCACAATAGCACCTCAGTCAGCTTTGACCGAGATGCCAGGAGGTTAATGCCCGTGATTAGTGTGGGCATGGATTGCAGGCATTAGCGTCGGGTGTCTGCTGTATAATACATAGCTGGTGGCTATGTATAAATACCCAACATCCGCCGTAATAGTACAGCGGATGTCGGGAAGGGGTTAAAAAGTACCATGTCTAGTGCGTTCTTCCATTAAAGGGGTTGTCTAGTTTTAGCAAATAAATGTTATTCTTTGTATAATGTAAAGTTGTATAGTTTTCACAATATAATTTTTGTATCAATTTCTCATGGTTTCTAGATCTCTGCTTGATGTGATTCTTTGCTTACCTGCAGTGGATAAAAATCAGTCCATGGTCATGTGATGAACTGATTTTTAAACTAATAGGTATGAATTGCAATACCAGACACAAGTACAACTGTATCTAAAAACAAGGCAGGCATTTTTTTTATAATCTCGATGGACCCTTTAATGGCATATAGGGATTTGGATCAATGCTGCTGTACATCCTTCCATGTCCTGGCCAAAAGGTGACAGGGAGTACTATACCCAAAAATAAAACAATACCAAGGAGAAAGTCAAGGCTACTTCAGTGTCCTCATGTGGATCAAAGAATCTATTGCAGTACATCACACCATGGTAAGGCTACATTCACACGACCGTTAAAAAAAAAAAAAAAAAAAAACAACTGCTGTTAAAAATGTTCAAAGGATCGTTTTTTTCACAGCCTTTTTGCATGTGTGTGTCATTCATATTCACATATCCCCATATAATTCAGTTTACTGAGGGATCCCTGAAATCGGACAAAAATAGGACACCAAAAAATAGGACTATCAAAAAAATGATCAAGTGAATACACACATTGAAATCAGTGTGTTCTAAAAATCTCCATCACACAGCTGTTTTTACCATTTGTGTGAATAAGGCTTTAGGGTGCTGTGACACTTGCAGGTGCTGTTGATGCTGTTTGAAGTCAAGTTCTGACATTGATTATTTTATTTTTTTATTTCTTTTTTGTATATTGTTTCAAGGTCAAGCAATATTATTTCTCAAGGTTCTGATATAACAAATACACAACTGTTTCTCCTTGAGATAATATTGTATGTTACTTTTAATTGTATTGTCTCAATTCACAAAACTAATAAAACATATGGAATTTACACATTAGATTTTAGACTGCTATCATTCAGGTTTTCAAATGCAGTTTTCGAAGCCAAAACAAGGAGTGGATAATAAAGAGAAGTAGCGCCTTTCCTCTATACTCACTCTCCCTTTATGATCCACACCTGGTTTTGGCTTAAAACGAATCTGTCAGCAGGAAAATCGGTATCTTGTAGGGCAGTTTCTATACTTTCCAAAGATGCCTTTCTTATTCTGCATTGCAGCTCCATTTTCATGAAAATCAGGATTGCATCCTTATGCAAATTAGCTCAGAAGGGCTTTAAGGGCGTTTCCTAGTCTGCAGCGGCTTCGCTCTCTTTAGATAATTTCACTCGCTTTAGACAATTGACCTTAACTGCCACAAAGCTCCTCCCTCCATTGCTTCAGTGCCATCTTACATTTTGTCACACTTTGCAGATTTGAAACAGTTATCTAGAACATACATCAAAGCCCCAGCAGGAAAAGAAATGCCCCTAAAGCCCCTTTTAAGCTAATTTGCATAACAATGAAATCAACAATAACATCCTGATCCCACCCTCCAACAACCTCTAGAAAATAGACCATAGTATCCATTAAAATGGTTGTCCACTTTCAGACTAATATTGAGAGACAAATGTTATTGTCTGTATAATAAAAAGTTATACAATTTTGGAAAATACTAAAATTCCTCAATTCATTCTGCTTACTTCAATTGGTTAAAAATCAGTCCATGGTCATGTGATGAGTACACAGGTACACAGCTCGTCACCAGGCAGAGGTCTGATTACTGTGCTGTGACTGTAACGAGCCATGCACCTGAGTGTTCATCACATGACCATGGACTGATATTTATATCCGCTGGGAGTAAGCAGAATGAATGACAGCAAGCAGAGATCTAGAAAACCATCAGAAATTGATACTAAAAGTATTTTGGAAAATTGTACAATTTTTTTATTATACAAACAATAAGATATGTCTCTCAATATTGGTTTTAAAGTGGCCATCCCCTTTAAAATTGCATGCCTTCTGCTATATCATTATTGTGTTAAAGCCTGGGCCCAGAGGAGGATGCTATGTCCGACACTGGCTGTGGGATGATACCTGCAGAATAAACACCTGAAGAATGCACTGGTATGATGCTGAAACATTTTGTCCAATAAATGTTGTGACTAAACTGATCCAATTTGATGGAAAATTCTTTCACTGGCATGAGATCACAGCAGCATGTTCACTCTTCTTATACAACATATTTTAGTGTGAGCATTTGTAAGGCGAATAACACAACACGTGGATATCACACAAACAGAAGCACAAGTGGGACACAACACTGAATTAGAACTATGAAGACTGATAAAGTGGATGACTGTTGAGTAAACAACCTTATCTTAAAGACCTATAAGGTCGTACATATAGGTGTAAACTTCAGTGGCTGGTCAATGTGGTTAGTCACTCATTCACAAGTCCAATTGTTAAAGGGGTGCCCAGCAGATTAAATTTTCATAAAAAAAGAGGTGAATGGTTTAACGCTTTAATGCCGCAGCCATATTTTGATTTTTGACTTTTTTATTTTTCCATTTACAGAGCATTGAAAGCTTCATTTTGGCAAGAAGAATTGTACTTCGTAATAGTACCATTTAATATTCCATGCGACATACTGGGAAGCTGGAAAAAAAAATTTAGAATGGGGTGGAATTAGAGAAAAACTGCATTTGTGCCACTTCTCTTTTTACAGCGCTTACTTTATAGCCAAAATAACATGTTTCTTATATTCTTTGGGTTTGCACAATCACAGCGCATCCAAATTTTACAAAAATCCCCAAAAAATTTTGTTGAGATATTCTGTAACTTTTTTATGTTTCTGTGTATGGAGATGTGTAAAGCATCTGTTTTTTGTGACACAAGTTGTAGTTTTTATTTATGCCATTTTGGGGAATGTCAGACATTTTTGATCCCTTTTTATTCAATATTATTTTGGAGGCGCAATGTCGTGTTTGCCATATGAGATAAATATTTTTATAGTTCAGGTATTTTGGGATGGGGTGCCTAATTTGTTTATGTTTGTCTTTGTTTATTTTTATTTGAAATTTGATTTGCATTTTTAGGTTCTTTTTATTTTTTAAAGTACTTTTTTAAATTTTTTATTTAACCTGCAAGATTTAAGTAAGACAAACTGTGGGGGCACTGTGGTAGGGGGATCAAGGGGGTATATGTGGCCACCTTAAAAGGTTAATCTCTGTGATCGGAGCAGGGGAGACCCAGGAAGTTCTTAAAGAGAAGTGGCATGGGATGAGAGAGTTTCTTTTATTACTTAACCCATTTTGTTCTTTTAAAAAAAAAAAAAAAAAAAAAATTTTACCCCACTGCACAATCTTATTTAAATCGGTGAACCTGATTTCTACTGTCCTTGAGGCTCCTGGACCCCAAGGTGAAATCAGTAATGGGGCTCCTACCTACCTTGTCCCATTTACAATGGTAGTATATTTTATGTTGCAGAGGAACCTTTTGGGTCCCCTCAAAGTCCAGAGTCTGGTAGCAACTGCCACCACTGCACCCCCTACAGCTAAGTCACTGCAGTATGTGATAGAGGGAGATCTATGATCTATGCATTTATGTGATTTGGTGCAGGATTTGGATTAAAAAAGTAGAGTAAATCCTGACAGGACTCCTAGGAGAGACAATGAGAGTCCTGATTACCCCGCCCACACACAGTGATTGACACCCTTTTGTGAACACTCACTGATACCTAGATACTGTCAATAAAACTGTGTGGGAAGGGAATGCTGGACTCTCACTGTCTCTTACAGAAGTCCTGTTAGGAGTTACTCTGCTTATTAGTAGATTGGGAGGGGGCTTATATGTTCTAGGCAAATGCATAGCAGACACAGCAGTCTTTTTTTCTTTCTTTCAAAAAATGTTAGCTGTCTGTTAGTGCCTTGTTATGCTAAATAGAGTGCAATAGGCTGGAGCTTGTAACCATGGTTAGAGAAGACTTCAACCAATCATTCTCTTCACTGCTTAACAGTGAATCTGAGACCATTCTGATAGGTCAGTCGACTGTCATCAAGAAAAAACTAAAGAAGATCACTATGTACATAAGTTAAAAAAGTGTTATCTCGGATATTTATGATAAATCCACATCATATGTCACAAATGTCTTGACAAAGGTTTCGCCTCTGAGAAATTCACCTATCTTGAGAATTGGGTCTCTTGATCCTGCCTTGCTGTTAAAAGGTGACCATATATGTACAACTCTCTCCATTAGTTTCTGCAACAATTTCAAGACTAGCCGACTTGACTATTCTCGGAACTCCCATAGAAGTAAATGGAGAGAACTGAGGTCACCTCTCCACACAAAAGATGACCCTTATTCTCGAGTTAGGAATACCCCTTTTAACCTTCAAGAATACATATTGTATTTGTTATATCATACCTAAGTTATACTAAGGATTTAAGACATTCAAAAACAGCATTTTGAGGACCAATATGCTTTTAATTGGAGGGAACCCTGTATCGTACCTTACGCCTAGCATAATGGATGTTAATAAATATTTTTAAGGAAAAAAAAAGTATAATTGGTAAACATTCATTCGGAAGTGGGTAAAAAAGAAGAGCCATGGAGGTAAAAAAAGAATGATAATTTTATTCAAGTATATTCAAGGTCAATACAAGAAGTTCTCAATGGAACTTTTCCTTACATGTGCTGTGTTAATGACAAGTGGACATCACTTAAGAGCAGAAGTGAACTTTCATGTGCAACATAGAAATGGTTCTTTACAATAAGGGCAATGGAAAACTAGCGATAAAAGTAATGCTAGCAGATGCAATTGATAAGTACAAGAACTGTGCACATTTTTGGAACAAAACAATAATTGGATGTCAAGAAGTCACACAAACAGTCATTAAACAACTTAAAACTGTAAATGACATTGACAATGGAATTTATTGCCTCAGAGAGGAAATGGCTTTTTCACTTTTTAGAACACGTAAAGCAAGTTTCATTTACAGAAAAGGTGCCACAAGTCCACTCTGCCATGCCAAAGCCACATGCACATAGTATGTGAGTAGACAGAGTCAATACAATGAAACAAAGTACATCTTCTCCATGCTACCTTGTCCAAGATTGTGCCACTTTTTGTTCTATCTGTATGTTACGAGTGAGTCTGAAATCAAATAAATTGACTTGACAGGTTGAATCGTTTCGGTCAAGTTTCGAAACACTCTTGACATGGTTCACCACAGAACATCTTGGAGTTTGAGGTTGATAGTCCTTTGTAAAATAACCTTCATCATCAGTACCCAAAAGTTCTCTAAACCAGTGTTTTAACTGCAGTCCTCAGGTACCCCTAACATGTCATGTTTCGAGGATTTCCCATTCCATTACAGACACTAAAGAAATCCTCAAGACATTAATACTCGAAACATTGCTCTAAACCACATTAAGCAACATGTTTTTTTCATGTCAACCATAGACTTGTCTTCTCCAGATTGTGGCTGATGAGCCAAAAAAGGATAATGATATTTTGATGATGAGTGGAAGACAAGAAGACATGGAGGATAGATACATGGTAACATAAGAAAAGAGCAAAGTATGATAAAGCTATGGCAGAAACATTGCATAGACATTCTAGGTAGAATGGTGAGATGAGAGCTCATCTACTGAAAGAAGCCCTGAGGGAGTTTGGTATACTGGGGGAGGTACTGAGACTTAAAGTAATGGGCAAAAATGTAGTCAGAAAAAGAGATGAAATAAAACATGCAAGGAGAAAAATTTTTTACAAAATGAGACCCAGTAATTGAATTTTTACATTGAATTTCATGTGTCTAGAAGTAGACTTGTTATCCATAGCAACCAGAGCACACATTATATATTTCCAGTGCAGTTTATATTAAAGAAGGCTAAACTCTTGATTGGAGACTATGGACCCCAAGATCACTTTTCCCCCAAACCACTTTTGACACCACAGACCCATTTTTCCCCAAGTTTTAGGGATATGTGCTAAAGGTTAAAAAGACCAGACAAAACAACATTATAGTACAATTAAAAAAATAATCCAAAAAGAATGATTAAACTTCTTATTGAAAATTCTCAGCTTATTTTTTTTTTTGGACACATGGATAATCCAGGTTTGCTTGTTATTTATTACACATTAATTAACCCTTTTTTAAAAAGCTTTATTTGCATTACCCATGCCAAGCAATTACATATCAGCTTGTAATAACAGTTCAAATGTTTTGTAACAATTTTCAGCAGCACGATCCAAGAATTTTTTTTTTAATTTTTTTTTCTATTTTTTTTTTCTATTACATCATTTGAGAGTTTGTAACGCAGATCTTTAAATATTTATCTGCTCTCCCCTTGGAAAAAAGAGATTTTTTTCTTGTAAGTAAAAAAAATATCAAATATAAATTTATGAAAGACCATTCATGACATATACAGTAAGTGTATATATTTTTGCTACAGCAGCTTGTGATATTTGGATTTAACTTAGATGCAAGGTCATATATAACCTTTACTAAACACACTAGTATAAGACCATAAATGAATGTATACAGTCAGGCTTTGTCTGTGTATAGAGATACATTGCATTACTCTTTTACACATTAGCATACTCATAACCACGCCACTGTTATTACTTTTTAGGCTGCATAAGTTCTTGATGTAGAAATATAAAGCGAAGTTGACTGAGACTGAGCCAACGGTTGTAAAGCATTCGTTCCCAGTAGTTCAGTTGAAAAGTTAATTCATTTTATTAGCAAATAAATTGAATATGAAGGCTGCCAGAACGGTTGTGCACTTGTACATTGTAACATTCTGTAAACAATATCAAAAACAATGATTATACAAACGATTCTTTGTCTCTGTCTGCGCATATTTTACAATCTGTAGACTCATCGTTTTTGGAAGAGTCTTCCACTGTGATATTGTCACATGTGTCCCTGGTTACACTGTCATATGAAGGTGGAAATGAAGTTGAAGACAAAGATTCCACTTTATCCAATTGACGACCATAATTTTCATTCATCATAAATGCAATAAGACCCTCTTTTTCTGGAGCATCTTCTTCGATGATGTTACCATCACACGACCTGTGACGATAAAGGAATGAGGCTTGTCTCATGGAACGGTAAAGCAAATGCCTCCTGTAGGCTCTTTGGATGATACAGGCAGACACCTCTTCTTGTTTGCGTCTTAGAGTGGTCGTAATAGGTTCATATGAAATTTTTGATGGGTTAGCCGCCATAAATTTTTCTTCCATTTGTATCTTTAGAGTATCCATTTCTCCAGATTCCCCAAGAACTCTTTTGGTAAATGCAAATAAAATATCCAAGCAATGTATCCTATCTCCACTAACCATAGGCAAGTCCATTGCAATCAGTTTAATCTTATTTGGTATTGGTATACGTAAGGGCTCAGCAAGCGAGTCTGCGAATGTGGAAAGGACGGAGTAATCAATGAACTGTGTCGCTTCTGGGTCAAACTTCTCCCAGACTTCATAAAACATTTCAAAGTCATCTTCACTTAGAGGCTCTGTACTTTCCTCGGTAGCCACACTGAAGTTTTCCAGGATGATGGCTATGTACATGTTAACTACAATAAGAAATGATATGATAATATAGCTAACAAAGAAGACGATTCCTACGGGAGGATTACCACAGTTTCCAAGAGTGGTGCTTCCAGGGTTGGGAACATTAGGATCACAATCAGGTTCCTTACTGTTTAATATTGGGCTGAGAAGACCATCCCACCCAGCCGACGTCGTGATTTGGAAAAGACAAATCATGCTGTTTCCAAATGTCTCAAAGTTAAACATGTCATCAATCCCACCCTCCTTCTTTACATAGGCAAAGTTTGACATGCCAAAAATGGCATATATGAACATAACAAGGAAAAGCAAAAGACCAATATTAAAAAGAGCAGGGAGGGACATCATTAAGGCAAATAAAAGAGTCCTTATTCCTTTGGCTCCTCTGATCAGTCGCAGAATACGTCCAATTCGTGCTAAACGTATTATCCTGAACAAAGTTGGAGACACAAAATAGTTTTTGATGATGTCTGAAAGTACAATGCCTGAAAAAAAAAAAAAAAAGGTTAAAAATAGTTGAGAAAACGTAACATAATCCAGCCAACTAATAAAGGTTTGTACAAACACATGGTGGTCAATACAGCTTCACTTGACTGCATGGCTATGTGAAGCTGCTCCCCAGCCCCATGACCAGGTAAGGTAAATTTGCATATGATGGTCTAAGGTTTTAAAAGCTTATAATGTGAATTTTCTGCAACAGAAAGCTTGGTGAGGGGCATCATAGAAAAGGTCATCATTAAATGTTACACATGCTGGCTCCAGTGTAGAGTGGAAAAACCACCTGACAGGTTCCCTTGAAATTGGAATCTGTCAGTAGAAAAATGGTTATTGAACCACCTCCACAGTGCTAGTTTGAGTGTTTGGAGGGAAGACAAGGATAGAAATGGAGCCCCTGAAAGCTAAAAAATGCCTCTGTTGTACTTGGAGCTACTATTCACATAATCAAAGGTATGAGGGTATTTATTCCCCTATATACTACAATGCACTGGAGCTGGTTAAATAACTATTTTGCTTTCCCTTTAAAGGGGTCTGTCACCAGAACACTGTACATCAACCCAGCCCCAAAAATAGGTATGTTAGGGTCACCTGAATCAAATGGTGTGTTCCCCTTGTGAATTGGTACCTCTGTTTTTATCAATTAGCAAATGACCTCTTTGGAGCAATGAGGGTGTATCTGTTGCTCCAATGAGGTAAGCAGGACCACCCTTGTAACCACAAAGAGCCCATTTTCATACTGACAAAAACGGTGATATCTCAGCAACAGAAGCACCAGTTCACTAGGGGGAACCTATCTATCTTTGGGTTTGGGTTGATATGTTGGATTCTGGTGATAGATTCCCTTTAAGCATAGGCCATCAATTTTAGATCTGCAGGAGTCTGAGTGTTGGTACTCTCACAGATAAGCTGTTTACCAGGCATGCAGCTCTCGACATTGTTTACATGCTGACTGCTGTGGTGCTCAGTCACTGTATTCTTAATAGCGGAGGTCATGGATACAGCATTGGAGTCCCATAGACTTCAATAGGATACTGCTTCACTACCCACAACCACCACTATAAGTAAAAACAGTCAGTGAGCAGCACAGCACCAGCATGCAAACAATGCCAGGAGATCAGCCCCCAGGGAAAAAAGGGGCAATGAAACTTCTCTAGTCCCCTGTGTGAATGGAGAGGTAGTGCGTAAATGTGCCCAACTCTTCACTCACTTCTATGTGACTGAGAATGGCTAGTATAGTGCTCTATCGACCCATAGAAGTGAATATAGTGGTGGAGATTAATGGACATGAAAAACTAACATTGTTCACAGGCTTTGCAAAAGCACAGTGAATACAGTATATTCATGATTATTGTTGGTAGACTTCTTAATAAGAATTACACAAAAAATGTCTGAACTCTATGTGGGGGTATAGAATTAAACTGAATTCTGAAATACAGACACTATAGGAATACATGTTTCACTACATGGGGCAAATCTAAAGCACATGTTCACATTTTAATAATATGATCATCCACATGGTAATTGCAAATTTTCAATCTAAAGCAGAAGACATCTTTTTTCTCCCTTTTTCTTTCTTGATGAATTGTGTAAGTTAAACAAAACTACCAAATATAAGTATAACCAATGTGTATGTATGTACCATTCACTTTATTATAAAAAACATGGAAGATTTCTTCCGTCATGTTTGTTTACTTTTCGAACAGAAGAAAAGTTCTGCATGTATGACTTTCTTTCAGTAGAAAAGTGAACAAATATGATGGAAGAAGTAAAGGCAGACAGACAGTGCTCCATCTACATCACTCGGGCTAAGCTCACATCGGTGCCGTGCTGTCCGTTGTATTAGTCTGTTGAAGTACCAGAGAAACAGACAGGCAGACCGCTACAATAGCAGATACACATGGAAGCTAAGGGACCCCACTGACCATATAGGATCCGTCGGGTATCCGTTGTTTTAAAACTGAAACCAGAGAAAAGTTATGCGTGTAGGAATTTTTCATCCACTGATATCAGGAGTCTCCAAACACAAATGTGAAAGCCTTACTCTATCGGTTTTGAAGTCTGTTGCTCTCACCCAATGACGGATGAGAGCAATGAATTACAAGAATGCAAACCTACCCATAACAATTTTTGTATATAGGTCTTTTCTATGCTCTGTCATGGGCAGTTACTGGTTCTCCTTGAGGAGATCCAGGTGAGATATGGATTTTAATAATCAATTCTTCATAGAAAAAAGTATGTAAATGAACTCTTTGCCAGAAGGACAAAAATGACTCTCTAGTAGCAACTATAGGTAGCTAGCTACCCTGTATGTCAATGTCCAACCCATAAAACAGGGTTGGCACACAAGGGATAATATCCCAAAATCAAATCAATTCCAAAATATTGAATGCTCTTTAGAAAAAAATATCCTCCCAAAGTGATCCTAAAGGATTCCAAATCACCTTCCCAATCCTTTCTAAATGGGAGTATTGTGCTATTACCAATTTTTACACTACTTGTCAAAATTTTACAACCCCTAAATCTTATTTACTATGTTGCTTGCACAAATGTGTTTCTAATAGGGACTTGAGTCAGTCCATGTACTGTAAGTATGACAAAGGTTTTTCGATACTTACCGACAATTGAAAGAATCACCACCACAAAATCAAAGATGTTCCAGCCAATTGTGAAGTAGTAATACCTGAGAGCCAGGATTTTACATATACATTCACCAGAGAAAATCACCACAAATGCCAGGTTGATATTGTACAATAAATTTTCAATGTAGTCAGACTGCTCATCTGTTTCCACCATCATGGTAACCATGTTAAGACATATAAGAACCATGATGGTAATGTCGAAGGCTTGCTTGGTTACAACGTCAAAAAAAAAATCCTTGAAACTTGTTCTGTAAGAAAAATACAGTTCAGTCATTAAAAATAAATGGAATAAAGTCTTCAAGATTAATGATAAAATGTGAATATCCAGTATCAGGAGTAAAGATGGGGGAACCTCTCAAAATTCGTTTTGTGTTCAGGTTTAGCCGCTTGTTTTGGGATGAACAAGTTAGTGACAAACCACACTTTAAATCGTCTTAAAACACAGTGTAGAACACTCCTAGGCTTCCTAGGGACCTACATATCTATCCAATTTCTAGCTCTGTAATGCGAAAACAGCCAAAGTTATGTCAAAGTGAAAAGTAACTTTATTATACTTTGGGGTCTCTTCAGACCCCAAATAATAATACATGGAGGTCAAGGGGAGGTGTAAAAAATAAAAAAACACTCATACCTACCTTCCATCTGGCACTTTTCTCTTGTGATGTCCGGCGCTCTTCTGTGAAGTCATCGGCCCGGGTGTCATGGCTGAGCCCTGTAATTGGGCCTCACTGGTCACATGGGTAAATCAAGTGTCATGACACTCGGCATGCCCAGGTCACCGCTGAGGCCCAATCACAGACCTCAGCTCTGAGCACGAGCTGATGATGTCACAAAAGAGCACCGGACGCCACGAGGAGGCTCAAGAGAGGTAATGGAAGGTGATTATGAATGGTTTTTTTTTTTTTTTCCCCTCCCTGGGCCTCCACCTATTATACTCTGGGGTCTGAAGAGACCCCATAGCAGGGGTAGGCAACCTTTTTTGTTCAGCGTGCTGATTTCGATTAAAAAAATCAAAGTTGAGGTACTCGGAGTTCCGGTCAATAATTGTAAGTCTGACGACCCCTGCACATGGTATTATGTCACATAGCGGCCCCTGCACACGGTATTATGGTGATAAAAACTAGTGAAAATTGCTATTACTATTATTTTAGCATGTAACAGATATCACTAGAGAGGCGGGCGGCGTATTTTACTCTATAAAGATCAGGTATGGACAGGACAGGGACAGTGAAAAAATGTAAACTTTATTGGTGACTTTGTGCATGTGTTGTGTAAGTGCTTGGTGCGACACTTCTGGCGCTGCGACCTGGACATTGGTAAATGTCTGGTCACAGTGCCAATAACTTCCTGGTTATGTGATTAGGCTCAGTGGGGTATTACATTATCCCTCTATGTGACTATCAGAGAGCAAAAGTACAGTATGCTCTCTGATTGATAGGAGAGGGGATAACATTATCATTGTCTCTGCAGTCTGCAGCTCCTCCTCCCCCCTCCTTCCTTAGCTCTAAGATGCTGCCTGAGGCAGGAGGTGGGGAGGGGACACTTTAGAGTCCCATTTCTAAGGATCTGTTAGGGCCACAAAGATGAAACTGGATTCATTTTAAAGATGAGAATCTCAACTTTAAAACGATACCAAGATCTCCATGATTGACCTTACACATTCAGAGCGATTCACTGTTAAAATGATGTCGGGAATTGAGATCTGCATTGGGATTTCAATGCCGAACATTGTTTTCACCAGCGAATCGCTCAGGATGTTTGGTGATCTTGGTATCATTTTAAAGAGGAGATTCTCATCTTTAAAATGAATCCAAATGTTTCTTTATAGCTTTAACCAATTCTGAGCAATTCACTAAGGTACAGTAGTGAAGCTGGCAATTACCGGTTTCACTACTGTACATAGACTGTGCAGACGCCGGGTGCTGCCGCATCCATCTTCAGGCAGCACCAGGCGCTAATGAAATTTTAAGGAAGCCGGATGGAAAAACGCTGCAGGTAACGTTTTTCCATCCGGCTGAGGCACAGATAATGTGCCAGAACCGATCCCATAGAAAACTATGGGATCCGTCCTGGCATCAGTTTCCCTCCGGCTTGTGTGCACCATGCCGGAGGGAAACAGATAGCTGCACCGGACATATGTTAACGCACCCTTACTCACTTTTTCCACGCTCCGCAGCCGCTGTGTGGGCGCTTCTCCCTGACGTCAGCGACCGCTGATTGGGTCTCAGGGGTTACGTCGCATCATTATGCGTAATGACGTGACCCCTGAGGCCCTGTCAGCAGTCTCTTACGTCAGGCAGAAACGCCCTAAGAGCGCAGAGCCGCTGCGGATCCAGGGAAGGTGAGATAACATTGTTTTTTTATGTTTCATCACCTCCCCGGGGGCTCCGCTTATTATACTCAGGGGTCTGAAGAGACCCAACAGTATAATAATAGCAGTTTCGTTTCGGCCGTGTTTGGTCCGATCGAAACTGCTGGGAGAGGACTCCGCTGCCGTTCCAGGGAAATAAGCCTCGCGTGCCACTCTTGGCACGCGTGCCGGGGGTTGCCGACCCCTGCCCCAGAGTATAATGTGACAGCCATTTTAGTTCACCCAAGACGAATCTCCATTTGTTCAGTTTCGTAAAAAACAAAACAAAACACTATTTGGAATAATCGGGATGAGCCCAGTTCATTACGAGCCGATTCGCCCATCTCTATGTAATAAAGCCATAATGGAATGTCATACTACATTTTCTAAGCTGCAACAAATTTATCATTTTATCATTTTGATCAATTTCTGCTATCTCGTGAAACTGACAATACCTTTGACAGTACTGATACTGATTTATCAAACGCCAAATTAATTGCCATTGGCCTACATTAATAGTGTAAATGTTCTTTGCATAGCACAGCCGTTCTCATTCTGCAAATAGCAGGGAAAGATATGAGGCTGTCTCCAGAATTAAGAGTCATTTCTGTCAGGAGAAGGCTGGATAGTAAGTCCTGATATCCAGCTGGGTTGTGAAAGAGGACAGTCACTCTATAGTGCAGAGGGGTATCTTATTTCTCTGATGTCACTGTCTCAAGTAGCTCTCCTATTCTTCTTCCTTCCCCTCTCCATAGACTTCTATTGTACATTTTTGATCAAAATGGCAAATAAGTAAAGTACATGCAAAGTTTGTCATGTTCACCTGCAGTATGGATTCATGAAAAAAAAAAATAGTTACCATTTAAACTTTGCTACATCTGTACAACTACGGCAATATGTGATATTTTATTTATTTTATTATGTTCGTAAAATAATTTATTCTGTAGTCTATTATGTCTATCTAAAATATATATATATATATATATATATATATATATATATATATATATATACACACATATTTATTTATTTTTTAAATGTGCACTAAATTAAACCCTTGAACTGTAACCCAAAAATAATGTTCAATGACCTTAAAATCCAATATGTTTAATCT
This sequence comes from Leptodactylus fallax, assembly GCA_947044405.1. NCBI lineage: Eukaryota > Metazoa > Chordata > Amphibia > Anura > Leptodactylidae > Leptodactylus > Leptodactylus fallax. Next base: position 198,509 of record CAMRHE010000067.1, on the reverse strand, counting down.
ACCAGCAATAAAATAGTAATAATTATAATTTTTACCTGTGGCCTTGGAATTGGTTTTTGAGGCTTTTTCGACCCCAACTTCTTCATAGCATTGTAGTATTTTTTTTGTTCCTCTGTCATGAAAATATCTTGGCCCCCTAAGTAATGGGACAAAACATTGATAATCATTATTCTTACAAATAATGGATACACATGTGATATAGATAAGATGGAAGAAGATTTCCTAATAATCTTGTTTGTGAAATATTACAATATTACGGTTATAGCTAAAAATGTTATGTATGTAATAGAGATGTCATTTATATAGTGTAATTATAACTAATCTGCTTATTATACTGTAAATGAAATAAATGTGCTGTGTGAATACACCGTATTGCAACGGAACCAAAATAAAACATAATTAAGAATATTGAAAATCCAACATTCCCTCCATTAGTATAATATAATGAGTTATTAACTACTTACACTGTTTACCCCCATTTTATTGCCACAGTTTATACAAATCAGGTACATGTACATTGTATTTTTCCTGATAATAAAGACTGTATTTTTTATATTTTTAACCATTAACACATACAATAAACCAGGTACAGAATTTATGAATGTTCTTAGCCTGTGATAAGCAGGATCCCTATGTAGTCTGATCCTGCAGTAATGTGTTAAGATGACATACATATTATAGAAATGTTAGCTGAACCTGCGATTTTGGTAAGATTGGCCAACAATTTAAGGCTGGATTCACACTTAAGTTGGATTCTCTGTAGGAGACTCCGCTGCACAATCCGCTTAAGATCGGCAGAGAAAAAAGTCCTGAAAGTATAAAACCGGCAGAAACCAGGTGGACCTCATTATAGTCTATAGGGTCCGCGGGTTTCTACATGTAACCGCTTTTTAAGTGGACAGGGTCTCGGTCTTTTGGGTCCCCATGCGGACCCGAATGACGGAAACCCGAACGCTAATGTGAACTTAGTGTAATATGTATGTGGGGCCTTCACAAAATAAAAACAAATTAGAAAAAAAGTGATATATTTCACCATCTGATTTTAATAGACACAAATAAAATTGGTGATGCTTTTCCGCGAATACGCGGAAATCTGTGGCAAAAAACCTCACGTCATACAGTACCTTCAAAGTGGACGGGATTGTGGATAATCCCATCCACACATTGCAGAAGAATATCCGCAGCGGTCATGCTGCGGTTTAAAAAAATTTGCGTTTTTGTAAATCGAAGAATGTCAATTATACCTACAGAAACGCAGGCGTTTTCTGTATAGGTATAATGGAAGCAGAAAGTCTGTAGAGGTAAATTTTGCTGACTTTCTGTGAAAATCGCTGTGAAAAAAAAAAAAACGCGATTTTGCCTGCGGACCATTACATGGGGCCTTAGCCTAAGACAGTAAATGCACCAAAAAGTTAGACTCTGCTTAGCCATGCCTATGTTAGTTTAGATAGCAAAGTGTCAAACATGGATCAAACATCTGTTCTTTCTAGCATAAATAATAAACATTGCAAAAATAAATGTGCCAAAAAATAGGGAAATCTATTGCTGAAAAACAGGTACAAATATAATAATAATAATAATAATAATAATAATAATAAAAAAATATATCCATAAATAAATTCCATTCTGCTTCATTTGTGCCTACTACACATGATAAAGCAGCATAGCTGCATAAGATAAACATCCTGATTTTTGTATCAGATGTGACAGACAGTTTGGATTTTACTTGCTGGCTGAGCCCATCCATCTCAGCTTTTAGCTTTTTCAGAAGTGACAAAAGAATTATACATTTGCAGTAGATGCTGTGCACAGATTTTAGGATAACATTTATTTCTAACTGCTATGTTATATTTTACAGAAAGATTTACACTTGTAACATTTTAACTCTCCTATTGTCTGAACACTTTAGGTCACTTAGTACAATATCTCTTTTACAGTTTATTTAGAAAAGCTGTGCTCATGGTGACCTTGCAGTTTCAGCTGAAACAAAATGTTCCAGCAAAGTCTGAATTACTTCCTTCAATTAGAGTCAAATGTGTTTTTCATCGCCAAAAAGAGAGAATTGAGATATAGACGCAAATGTATTAAATATACAGTCATAAATTAGGAATTATTTGAAAGATAAGGGACACTATGAACAAATGCACGGCAAAGGAACCTTGAAGACACCTTATAGGATTTCAGGTTTTGCTAAACTACAGCAGTCATGAATATTCTGTATATACGTAAATCTAGGGTTTCTAATATTATCTCTTCCCGTAGTGACAGTACAGGATTATGTGCAATGATCTTTAGAGAATATACTTATATCAGTTCCTAGTATGCAGGATCTTACCATATACATTGAGGCGCCCATATTGAATTATGTTGAAATATGCTTGAGGGCACTACATAGATATAGATGGATGATACAGCTGAATTAAAATGAGGCCCCACGTTGCGGATGCACAGCTTTTTTTTGTTGCATATTTTGCTGCAAATGTTTGAGCCAAAGCCAGGAGTGGATTGATCAGAAGGTAGACGTATAAGAGCTTCCTATATATGTCCCGTTCCTTTTTTAACCATTTTTTGGCTTTGGTTCAAAAAATGAAGCAAAATCTGCAACAAAAAAAGCTGCGTTTATGCAACGTGGGGCTTCAACCTTAGACAATTTTCCAACTATTGGTGTCTTATTTTGTCACAAACACTGAGAAACAATTGCACTTGTTGCAATTAGTGAAATCTCTTCAAGATCTCCTAGAAGATCACTGCTTATTCAGACCCGATCACCTGTGACAGATTATCATTTTAACCATGTGTTAAAGGGAATGTATCACCAGAAAATGACCTATTTTTTTGTATGTTTCTTTGTCCATAATCATTCCCAGTGTAACTCACTTTTTCTAAAAGAATTCTACTTTAACAAATACGAAATGTGTGTTCAAATACTGTAATTGTCTCAGAAAGACAACCTTACAAGTCCACATATGACTCTCAAATGCACCTCTAAAATCCAAAACACAGATCTGTTCATAAGCCTACATCCACAAGTAGTATAAATGCCGTAGATTTTTTTCTTTTGGATTTTTGGGCCAAAAATCTGCAGCCAAAGAACAAATCTCATCCATACCCAGTATGAAATTTCTGTGCTTCACACATGGTGAAGATTTTATATCAGTTCTTTGCAGATTTTTACAGGGGATTTCACCCTTTGCAATGTTTATGGTGAAATCCACAACAAAATCCACATGTAACATTTGAGTATTTTGATACAAATTAGTAATGAATTTTTTTGTAACCCTAAGGTTACTAAATTAGTAATGGATTTTTTTGTAACCCTAAAGCCCCATGTGGTGTCCTGCAGCAAAAAAGTGCTGCGGGAAAAACCGCAGCGGCAACACATCGCGGTTCTTCCCGCAGCGCTTTGCACAGAAAGTTTGCAAAGGTTTTCTCTGCGGACTTTCTGTTTCAAATATATCTATAGGGAAACCGCCGGCGTTTCAGTAGGTATAATCCTGTCCACTTTGCTGTGACTGTAAAATGCCTTGGCGTTTACGCCACGTGGGGCCCCGGCCTGAGAGTGGCTTTAACATTGGACTATTCGACCCATACATACATTAAAATTTCTATTGGTGGCCATTGATCTAGAAGATCTGCCAATCTGGACTATAGGAAGGCTGGGTATATTATTTCCGTTCAATTTTCTAAGAAACAGGTAAAACGATTGACTTTCATTTTTTTAGATTTGACGGTTTCTTGAATTTTTTTTATTTTTGTATTCAAATTTGGGGAATACATCTGTGGGTCACATACAATATATGCCCTCAGTTTGGGGTTTGCAGGACTATACACCAGAGGACATCTTGCATATTGGATTAATAAGCATTTATGGGATGTGTTGGTGATTGTGTGTTGGTAAAAGTTCTTAATATCACAACTACCAATAATCATTTTAAGTATTATTATACCATTTTAATATGTATGATTAATATATTTATTTGACCTTTTCATATATCACACCCTATATGTAAAGTAAATATGACTTTAATAATAAAAATCACCGCAAGGATGTAATGTAATGTAATGCAAGAAATCACGTTATCTGTCTCCCTCAATATTCATGCTTTGGGTATATGAATGACGTCCCTGTATAACTGCTAAATATCAAGCCTGCTGGCTGTTTTGCTGTCTGTCAGCGCATGTGAGCTATGATAAAACAGTGATATTCTTCTAAAGGGATATTCCCTATCTCTAGAAACCTGAGATACAGTTTCAGATGAGTCATTACAGAAAAAAAAAGCTCTTTGAAAAGTATTCTCGCTTATCTGATTCGGCTTTATGAATTTTGGATTTTATTTCTGTGAAAGTTAATGTTTTATGTCAGACTTCTCAGAATCAAAGATCTGAAGTTTGGCAAAGAATACACTGGCACATATTATCCCACAGACTAATATTTATAAAAAGAGAACAATTCATGACTATGATAGATAGATAGATAGATAGATAGATAGATAGATAGATAGTGTAGTAGATTGATGAATGTGGGTAGATAGATACATTTTTGAAAGATTCGTATTAGATAGATAACAGATATATATATATATATATATATATATATATATATATATAATATAGACTGTAAATAGATAGATAGATAGAATATGGATAGATATATAGAGATAGATAGATAGATAGATAGATAGATAGATAGTTAGATAGATAGCGTAAAGATAAATAAAAAAAATGATAGTCGAGATTTGTTCCAAATTTTCCAAAGGATTTGGGTTTGTCACCCACAAATCACTAATATAATCTAGGTTTTCTTCAGACCCCAAAGTATAATAAGTGGAGATCCAAGGGAGGTGAGAAAACATAAACACTTATACTCATCTTCCCTCACTTCTCTTATGCTCTTTTGAGGCCTGCAGAACTCCCTTAGGATTCTATTTTGGCCTCCTGAGTCATGTCACAGGCCCCAGGGGACTGCTGAGGCCCAATCATGTGGAGAGATCACAAGCCTCAGCGGTCCCCTGGGACCTATGATGTCACCCAGGAGGCCAGAATGGTTAGTAAAAGTGTTTAGTATACTTCTGCATCTCCCTTGGGCTTCCATTTAAGAGACCTCAGAGCATAATATTAGCACTTAAGGTTCAGGCCTAACGACAAAATAGGCGGATGAACCTTGCAAATATTTGCAAAATGAATAAATCGATAGATAGATAGATAGATAGATAGATAGATAGATAGATAGATAGGATAAGAAAAAGTCCCAAGCAGCATAGTAAAGTCACTGGGTCCAAATCTCAAGGGTCAGGAAAAATAATCCTCATTAGATAAACAATAAAAAAAGAAAAAAATGGACAGCATTCCAAAATTTTCAAAAGTAGTGATGGACTTTATTCCAGCACATGAAATAAAGTTCAACACTTTGCAAATGTTGCAAATGGCGTGCTTCTGTTTTTTTTTCTTTTTTCGATACATTGACAAAATAGGTAGATATTGCAAAACTGTGAGAATCTAAAAAAACAAATAACATAAGTCAGATACTTATCTTTTTCTTTTGTTGATTGAAATTGTCTATAATCACACCAATGAAAAGATTCAACGTGAAGAAAGATCCAAAAATGATGAATATGACAAAATACAGGTACATGTATTTATTGGTTTCATATATTGGCTGTTGCTCAATCTAGAAGAAAAAAAAACACAAAGATAAATCCAAAAGATAAATTAGTTTTATAACACAATAAAAACCATTTACCGCAGATAGAGATATAGCAAGTGCCAGATTGTCTTCTGCTGTCACTTGCTTATTATTATTATTATTATTATTATTATTATTATCATTTGCACATTACCGGCTTAGTTGCATTGAATATTAGAGCTTGCTGATAATATAGTGTAGCCAGACAAAAAAAAACAAAACAAAACATGTACTCAACTGTATGCAAAAAAACTGGGAATCTGGGAACACAAAATGACAAAATGCTATCCAATCTACAGGCGTCATGATGTAGAGCGAAACGTGGAGAGCAGGTTGTTACATATTTTTGTGGAAACAAATTCAGCAGAACTGCTCAGTCCAGGCTTATACATCCAGTGGGCGGTTCTACTCAATGACTGATAGCAATCTCCATATACAACTAATACAAGGGAAGCCTGTCATTCACCGTGTAGGACCACCTACTGGACTCCAAAGCTCAGAAAGAGCAGATATCTAAATGAATAAATGACAAGTTATACTGAATCTTTATCCCACAAAGCTATAAATCAAAGCTTGTCTTAATCTATAACATGCTATCTCTACATTTCATAGATTTTTTTTTTTTTTATCAGGACAGGCTTTTAACCCCTTAAACACAGCAGATGCCAGGTCTTTAAATATGGCATCCACTCATCGGGTCTACACTCTTTTACACAGTCCTCTCTAATTGTGGGCATTAACTCTTCTGTAGCTGCTTTCCCCCCTGTTACTCTCTTATGGTGTCATTCCTCACCCTACCTCTTATGATTTGGTGCCAGAAGGGCTCAAGTGTGAGCCTTCCAGGTACTATGAGAGCCAGGAACCTTCTGAAGGCTCTCCAGTCCGCCACAGCACTATAACCATTGAGGACTGCCTGTGGAAGTAAATCACATTGAATACTAAATCCAATGAAGTGGGAAAAACTCAGGAAAAAACACGAGGGTCCAGCTCTGGTATTTTATTTAGATATAACACACACATTTCATGCAACAAAAATCTATTTTATACACTTGAAAAAGGGCTTTTTGTCTTCTGAAATGCGTAGTGTGTGTTATATCCAAATAAAATACTCTACCGGACCAGCGCTGGGTCCCGTGTTTTTTCCTGGGTTTTTCCAACTTCATTGGATCCTTGAGGCATGGGATTCGCCACCATGTGAAGCAGGTGCCCAGCTGCTAGGCGAGTTCTGTTGCATATTGGAAACACATGATAAAATTTTCATAGCAGTTGTAAGCTCATCACAACTGCACAAGGTGAGAACTTCGACATTCTTCAATAATACTCTAGCTTATTATAATTGAATATTAAATGGCACCATTGGGAAATGCAATTTGTCCCACAAAAAATAAGGCCTCACATGACACAAAAATAAAACAGTTATGACTTTGAAGGTGGGGAGTTAAAAAACGAAAATGCAAAAATGGCTGCGGCGGTACGGGGTTAAAACCCATGTCCTTTCTTAAGGATAGACTGTCAACAATAGATCAGTAGAGGTCTACATTATTCTATATTGCTAAAAAGAAAAGATCCAATATTTACCCATCAAAGAAACACTTAGATATATGGTGTGAAAAGAGCCTTGGAATAAATAATTAGACCTCATACAAGTTTCTCTACATTCCTGTTCATTTACAAATCTTACTTAAACACATACTGGGCCATGTACAGCTATCTTGCTGAAAACCCAACATAAAAATCAATAAGTTTCAGCAAGTATTAGCAAACCTACAGTAAATGCATGTAATAAACATTTTCCTAAGCACTGTGTAAAACCACTAATACACCAATTCACTTCTTATTGTTTTGTAAGATTCATCCACGATCTTGCTCTCAGTTCTGTTATTTTCTGGTAATGTTAGTGCAGGTCACCCATCTTTGATTCCACAGTTCATGTTATCATTCATCCAAATGCACAAGCAGAAAGCTTATATCAAATGTGGCATTTAACATAATGACCCCATTTGGAAAACATGAGCTTCGAGAACTTATCCCAGTCAAAATGCTCAGGTTTAGTAATATTTTCACTGTATGTAATCTGTGTAAAAATGAAGCCAAATGCACATAAAATAGCAAAGAGTCTGTATTGACAAAGTCCCTATTGCTCTATATTATGGAGTCAGACGCCATAGGGTTGAGTTATTCAGACTGGCACTTAGCATGTTGCACTGGCATGAGATGTGCAAAAATTATTATGAATTTTATGCCTCTTAATAATTTTGGCACATCATGGGTGGTCTGGGTGCCAGAAACTAATATGTATGTCAGCTAGGACCTGGCGTACATTTAATGAATTATTTATGGCATAAGTAATGTAAAAGAGAACTTGTCAGATCCATTGTCAGCTCTAAACCACCTTCTGTAGCTCACAGGGCATCTATGCAATAATTGACAATGTCCCTCAGCCCTAGTCCAACAGTTGCAGGGCTCAGGGACGTTCATGACATCAGAGGGAACAGGTTGGGGTGTGGAGAGTGTGACTTCATCCAGTAGCTCTTCACCCCCTTGACCTGAATGACCTCATTTGCATAAGGAATATTTCAAAGTGTAGCTATAGCCCTTAGGCATTATAAGGACACCTTTGGCCAAAAAAAAAAAAAAAAAGAAAAAGAGATGCCCTGTGAGGTAGTGATGCTATACCATTTACAGAATACCTGTCATTTCAGGTAACAGACTAGAGCAATATGTGTGTACATGAGGATTAACACTATTTCTGGCTATTAGATGACTGGTATCCTGCATTTATCATCAGTTTTCCCCTGCATAAGTTCTATATCTAATTGTCAGTTTTCTCTGAACTCCACTCAAGTATGGACAGAAACTAGCTGACTCTCCCATACACAGCACTAAAAAAGAATAGATGTTCCTATTCCCCTACCTCTATGTAACACACCCTCAGAAGTGGCAGCAGCAGCATGGAGGACATTATACAATACTGAGCAGTGTAACTTTTTCTCCCTTCCTGTCTCACTACTTTTCCCTCCTACACATCCCCCTTTATACACTTCTAAGGGCAGCAGCTGTAACCTGATCTTTCAGTAAAGCTAAAATCTGTCTCGGCTCTGCATCTCTCAAGATGGATTTCATCAGAGAATTAAGAGTAAATTGAGAGTGCAGGAGGCAGAGAGAAGGAGAAGAAGAAGTGGCTGATGGACAAAAAAAGGCGTTTTTCTGTAATAAGATATATTAAAAAGTTTCTTTGCTTGTTCTGTTGATTTGTGTAAAGTTATTGAAACAATTCTTTAATTCTTAATAAATAAAATCTGTATAAATAATTCATGTTATATTAATGAGGTCGTCCTGACAAGTCCAAATCAACCCACTCTATATCATCTGGAAAATAAGTCAACGTAATTAAAACCATGTGAAGCATATGATACATAGAAGCCAATTCACCACTTAGAATACAATGGCAGAGGACCACCAAGCATGAGCAAGACACAGACACCAAAGATTTAATTGTTTTACTAATGTTTTACATTTACCAGTACATTTCTTGGTGCCACTATTGCTTGTAGGAATTTTTTTATGATTTAGAAAAAAAAAGCCTTTGGAATTCTGAAAATGCTCAGAGGCCAAAACTTTACTGTATTTCACATTAATTGACTTTAATAAAGAGCATCATCTCATATTTCAGCAACTTCTTTTCTAAGTGTTAATTCTAATATGTACAATGAAAATTCATTTGTTTTCAAGAGGATCATTATTAGAAATGAGATATTTTTGGGATCATGCACAGCCCAAACACATATCAATTAAACTTTCTACGATTGCTAGTTATTATAGTATATATGTCCGGGGTTAACGTGGGAATTTAGAAGATGATCATTTACAGGAACTCTCTGGTTTAGAAAACCCAATTACTACTACCCTATTAGTGATGTCTTAGTTAAAAAAAGCGCCATACCTTCAACAAACTTTGTACAACTCAATAGTACAAATTAATATAAGAAACTTTGCAATATATCTTGTGAGAGAAATATCTCTATTTGTACAGTTATCAGACTCCTTTCCTTCTCTCCCTTGCTTCCAAAACTGCTAACTAACTCTAAAGTCACTGTTAAAGAGTCCAGAGAGACAAGATGGACATTCAGCTTAGTGAGCGATCAGGTTACATGCTGCCCATGGACATCTATAAAAATGGGAGGAGCAAGAGAAATAGAAGGCTGCTGGAGGAAGACAGAGGTAGAATCTGACAGAGTTGATGCTGCAGCTTCTAGTGAGTGCTGTATCTTATTCCAGTGTTATATACATAGCTACACTGGTTTATAATGCCCTTTATGCTCTTGCTCCTTCTTTTTGTATGTAAGATAGAGACAGTGAAGGAGGATCTCCTCTTCTGTGTTTATATAGGAGACCTCATAGCAGGTAGTCTGCACTCACTAGCTCAGGGACAACTGACAATTAGAAATAGAGCCTGCAGACGGAATACTAGTAATAAAATAACATATACAGCACAAGTCATGCAGTGGTTAGATTTAATTTTACACCTCACGTACACATAGCAGATTATTCTATTAAAGGGAGTCTGTCACCAGAATTGTTACCGAGATATTGCCTCCATTGCCTAGATTTTGCTGTTTTGTCAAAACGTAAATCACCTCTTTGGAACAATAGTAGCCCCTTCATCAGCAATGGGGGCAAAAGTTCTCAAGATTAAAACACTGTATGATTCAGATGACCCTAATCTATCTGCAGGGGTGAGTTCATATGCTGGGTTCTGGTGACAGACTCCCTTTAAGTCACCTTAGGAAAAGTGATAAGAGTCAATTTTTGGACAACCCGTCTTAATTGAAAGAAGGAGATCTATCATTTGGAATCCCTCTTTTATCCAGAGCTGAGATCCATACCACATGTGGTTCTATACTCTGGAGAGTCCACACAGGGAAACAGATGCCAATGGATTTCAATGGGTGTTTTACTACACAGAGAACAGAGCTGTCTGCTTCCTTCCCCATGTGTATTAGCTACTGAGAACAGTTGATGGATTGGGGGTGGTGAGTATCAGAGCCCCACAGATCTGATATTATTGACCTATCTGTAGGATAGATCATCAGTATTTTTAGCTCTGAAAACCCCTTACAAAAAATTTCTCAATATATTAACATAAACATTTATAAAAGCCCATACTGACCATTGCACGTGAGTCAACAGCAGCATACATGATATCCATCCATCCTTTAAATGTTGCCTGAAACAAAAGGAAAATTCAGTCCAAAATGGATTTTTTGAGTACCTCTATTTTTCTATTATTATTGTTCTGTGCTACATCTGATGCTTGTACAATAATGAATAGCGTCTGTAAACCGAACATACTATCTGACCCAATGTCAGGGCTCACATCACAAAAGCGCTTTACATTAGCATTTAATATTCAATTTACAATGGTGGCCAGGTCTTTCGCAAAAAAACGAAGTGTGTACAAAGCCTCCTATTCTGTTTTCAAGAGGAAACAGCTGTGTCCCGCCACAAGGGAGAAACACAGAACAATAAGAAAATAAAACACATTGTCAGAATGCCAGTAAAGTATCACCATGTCTGCACATTACATATTGCAGTAATTAGCACCGTTTCTGTGTCTATGTAAATAATGCATTGCTAGGGTGCTATGTCATCACTGGCGGGGCGTCAGCATTGACTACAAAATCCCAGCAATGAAATGATCAGGCCGTGATGAACAAGGCAGTCCTACATCACTGCTGTTAGAGTACCAGATATAATATTAACGTTATACAATGAATATTTGGTAATGGCTACTGGAGGAAAATGGTCTCAAGCCAGCACATGATTGAGCTTTGGAAAAATTAAAAAAACATATAAACATTCTAAAATTGTCTCCACAACTTTAATAACTTTGATAGACTCGTAAAAATAGTTGTGAAATGCATTTCTTCTTCTGTGGTATTAGCCTGTATACACATGGTATGTTTCACAGTAATAAAAAAAAACTGAAAATGTGAACACAGCGTAAAAGGTTTGATGATTTGCAAATTGTTTCCTATTGCATATTTGCTGTTGCCCCAAGACAAACCACATCAAATGTAAAGGTCTTTAAAGCATTACTAAACTTTAATTTTTTTTTTTATAAATCCATAGTGCAGGTGAAAATGACAAAATACAAATTACTTTATTAAAGAAAATGGCGTGTTTCTTCACTTTCACCTTACTTTGTCACTGATCAAATCTATGCCATAGAAGTCTATGGAGAGGGGAAGGGGAGGAAGAGGAGAGCTCCTCTAAACAGAGAGGCATCTGCAATATAGAGAGGCAGTTTTCTTTCACAACACAGCCTTTCCCTGACAGAAATTACTCATTTAACTCTGTAGAGGGCCTCATATCTCTGTCTCTCTCCTTCTCTTCCACTCCTTCCCCTCTTCATAGACTTCACTGCAAACTGACACTACTGACAGAGTACAGACCAGAATCACTCAGATAAGAAGTAAAGACAGGAGAAATACTTAAAGATACAGGCACATTTACTTTAGTGAAGTATATTGCAAAGTTTTTTCCCTTCACCTGTACCATTGTTTTATTAAAAAATAAATGAAAGTATAATTACACTTTAAAGCTCCATTGCTGGCTTATGTGAGTGACTGCATGGAAAGTGACACCCGTTGTGTAGACTGATTCTGCAGTCATATATTATTTCACATCCTCTAATCACTCTCTTTTCTAATCCACAGATGGTATGTTTTAAAAGCATACCAACTCTTTTTTTCACCCAAACAATCTGACCCTCTTGTGTGGTGTGATACATTTGCACAATGGGTTGTTCAGTTGGTGGGGCAGCCATATCATGCGCAGACACAATTAATTCGACCCATGAACGATACGCTACAGGCATGGATGTCATAACAACTGTACCACCCAGTGTGCCAGAGTGTCACCCCATACTACATGGACAGATCACATGGGAGAACAAAAGCGTAGGTATTGCTTTAACCATGACCAATTGCAAATAGGTAGTAAGTGTAAGGAGCTTTGCGGAATTTCCCAAAACTATTCGATTCGATCCGAATTAATTTGTGGTGAATCACATTAAAAAACAGCTATTTTCCTGGCTGCAGAGAGCCTGGGGATATGGGGATATGCATTTTAAACTAAGGACATGTCGGAATAGCCTTTAGAAAGGTTATTCTACTCCTAACTTTGCCGTTGCATCACGCCCCCTGTGATGTCCTGGTCCTCCTCAATGTCGGCTCTGCGCATGCTCGGCGGCCCTCTTTATTCTATTCCTACACGAGCGGCTCTGAATATGTCCAGCAGCCATCTTTTTTCTATTCCTACATGAGCAGCTCTGTGCATATCCAGCGGCCATCCTTTTTCTATTTCTACACAAGCAGCTCTGCGCATGCTCGGCGGCCCTCTTTATTCTATTCCTACACGAGCGGCCCTGTGCATGTCCGGCGGCCATCTTTTTTCTATTCCTACACGAGCGGCTCTGCATATGTCCAGCAGCCATCTTTTTTCTATTCCTACATGAGCAGCTCTGTGCATATCCGGTGGCCATCCTTTTTCTATTTCTACACAAGCAGCTCTGCGCATGCCCGGCGGCCATCTTTATTCTTTTCCTACACAAGCGAGGAGGACCAGGACATCACAAGGGGCGTGATGCAACGGCAAAGGTAGGAGTAGAATAGCCTTTCTAAAGGCTATTCCAACGTGTCCTTAGTTTAAAATGCAATTTGATATCATGAAATGTGAGGAAATCCGGATTCGATGCGAATCGAAGATTTCCTGAAATTCAGATTGAATTCCACTTCATCAGCTTCGATTCGCTCATCTCTAGTGATAAGTGTCTGGTTGCTGGGGGTCTTACACTGGATCATGAGAATGGGGGACCATGTCCCCTGTCTGACTGGAGCAGTGGACACACATATAGGTAGCTGAACATTGTACAAAGCCTATCAAGTGAAGGTCCCAGTGGTGAGACCACCAGCCATCTGACAATTTTCATCTCCTGTATCCTAGGGATAGATTAAAAGTGTCTAGAGGCTGGAAAATTCCTCTTGGCCATATGTATGTTATGATTTTTTACAATTCTGCCAGCATACATGATGTGCTTCAGTGAACTTAAAGGGGATGTCTAATTTCAGCAAATAAAATTATTGTTTGTATAATGAAAAGTTATGCAATTTTCCAATATACTTTCTGAATTTCTTGCGGTTTCTAGATCTCTGCTTGCTGTCATTCACTTTCTTTACTTCCAGTGGATAAAATTCTGACCATGGTCATGTAATATACAGTCTATGGTCATGTGATGGACACACAGGTGCATCAGACATCTTTTCTTCATGGCTTCCAAACTTCCTATCCTCATGGGTGACTTTAACATTCCCATTAACACCCCTGTCTCCCCATCCGCCTCTCGCCTTCTATCACTAACCGCCTCTCTCGGTCTCTCTCAGCTTACTTCTTCTCCCATACACAAAGATGGTAATATCCTAGATATGGTCTTCTTACGACTCTGTTCTTTCTCTGACTTTACTAATGCTCACCTACCAATTTCTGACCATAACCTTCTTTCCTTTAACATCAAAGCTTCCTGTCCTTCACAAAACACACTGACCTACCGCACATGCAGAAATCTACGGGCTGTAAACACACAGCACCTCTCAGATACCCTACAGTCATCATTGTCTTCCATCTCTTCTCTCTCCTGTCCTGAACTGGCCACCAAACACTACAATGACACTCTCAAAACCACCCTGGATAAAGTAGCACCCTTGACCATCCGAAAATCCCAACACAGACACCGGCAATCTTGGCACACTTCTCAAACACGTTTTCTTCAGCGATGCTCAAGATGTGCCGAACAGCTATGGCGAAAATCTCACACATCTGCAGATTTCTTCACTTCAGGTTTATGCTCAAAGCCTATAACTCTGCCCTTCACCTTGCCAAACAAGCCTACTTCACCTCTCTCATCTCTTCTCTCTCCAATAACCCTAAATGACTCTTTGACACCTTTCACTCCCTTCTCACGTCAAAGGTGCGGGAACCTGTCACAGACCTCAGTGCCCAAGACATGGCCACGTACTTTAACCACTTCCGTACCGCCCATAGAGTATATACGTCCAAGTGGTGGTTGTCTAGTTCTGCAAGGACGTACTGGTACGTCCAAGCAGAAATCAGCAGCTGCACGAGATCGTGCAGCTACTGAAACGGGGAGCCGGCTGTAACTTCAGCCAGAGCTCCCAGAGAGAAGACAGGGAAGGTTTATTACCTTCCCTGCCTTCCCGATCGCTGTATATACAGTGCTCAATGAGCACTGTATACAGCGCTACGGGCGCCGCCATCTTGCAGCCGCCCTCTGACCCGGCGGTCACAAGATCCGTCGGGTGCATCATCTGTATTGTGTAAGTAACATGCAGGAGGCTGTATTCCTCTTGCAACTGGGGCTAAGTGTACCAGCCCCAGTTACAGGGGAAATCGGCCTCCCCAACTGAAAAAAACAGTGATCAGATGTCCCCAAAGGTCTATTATGACCTTATGGGGAGACAATGTAAAAAATAAAAAATAAAAAAAAAATTAATAGAAAAGTAAAAAAAAAATGTAAATAAAATAATTATAAAAATAAAATTAATACGCCAATAACATGCCCTTATTAAAGGTTATAGCCCCACCCCTGACGACACCATAAAAAAAATAAAAATTACCGTAACGGAGAGGAAAAACTATTTTATAAAGTTTTTTAGTAGCACTTTGTGTTATTAAATAAAAAAATGAAAAGAGAAAAACGGACAAGTTCTCCCTCCTCTTTTGTTTATATTTTCCCAGATATAAAAAAAAATTAAAACACATGGAAAAATAAAAACAACATAAAAATAAAGCCCTATGTGTCACCGAAAAAGGACGCAGAAATTAATTGAATAACGCAAATGATAAAAATGTTATAGCCCCCAAAACCACACATACAAAAAAACCAAAAATGTGTCTGGTCTGGAAGGGGGGGTAAAGCATCTGGTATGGAAGTGGTTAAAGACAAAATTGACAACATCCGTCAGGAAATAACCCATTCTCCAAGCGGCATCTGTCCCCTTCCCTCCCTTGTTTCTCATTGTGAACGCTCATTATTTGACCTGGTAACAGAAGAAGAAGTCTCCCAGCTCCTTTCTTCTTCTCGCTCCACTACTTGCACAAGTGATCTTATCCCGTCACACCTCCTCCGGTCTATGTCCCTACTGTTACAATTTACCTTACTAAAATTTTTAACCTCTCTTTTTCTTCTGGAATC
The DNA here is from genome assembly GCA_947044405.1 of Leptodactylus fallax. Lineage (NCBI taxonomy): Eukaryota > Metazoa > Chordata > Amphibia > Anura > Leptodactylidae > Leptodactylus > Leptodactylus fallax. Next base: position 182,553 of record CAMRHE010000067.1, on the reverse strand, counting down.
TTTCCCTTCTCCTTCAAACATGCTATTATAACCCCACTACTGAAAAAACCCTTTGGCTTTCAATACCATTTTTATGCAGATGATACCCAACTATATACCTCATCCTGTGACATCACTCCTGCACTACTACAGAACACCACTGACTGTCTCTCTGCTGTCTCTAATATCATGTCCTCTCTTTATCTGAAATTGAATCTTTCAAAAACTGAACTTCTTGTGTTCCCTCCATCTACTAACCGACCTAACCCTGATATCTCCATTTCTGTCTGGGGCATGCCCGCTGTCTGGGGGTTCTATTTGATTCAGATCTCACCTTTACCCCACATATTCAGACACTTGCACGTTCTTGCCACCTGAACCTTAAAAACATCTCTAGAATTCACCCTTTTCTCACCAAGGAAACATCAAAACCCCTCATTGTCGCTCTGATTGTCTCTCGTCTTCACTAGTGCAATTCTCTTCCAATTGGGCTTCCTCTTACTAAACTCTCCCCACTACAATCTGTCCTGAATGCAGTCGCCAGACTCATCTTTCTGTCAAACCGGTACACAGATGCACCTACCTTGTGTCAGTCACTGTATTCGTTGCCCATCCATCACAGAATACAATATAAAATTATCACACTGAAGAACAAATCCATCCATAGCACTGCGCCCCCCTATATTTCCTCCCTCATCACTGTCTACCGCGCTAACCGTCCTCTCCATTCTGCCAATGACCTTAGATTTCATCCCCTGTTATGCGATTATCCCACTCCCATCTCCAAGACTTTTTTCGAGCTGCATCGGTGCTCTGGAATGCTTTACCAAAGACAATCCGATTAATCCGCAACTACAGCAGCTTCAAAACTGCCCTAAAATCACATCTGTATGGTCAGGCTTATCAGGTGACCTGATCACAGTGTAGTGTGTGGAGGTGGAGAACAATAACACCCTCTATCCTTCCTCCTCTGTTCCTCAGATCTTGGCCCCTCCATCTAGAAGTTACATTGCACTCCTCGCACTTAGTATCTGTTTATTCACAGATACAGGCTGGTGACGGGTTCATACAGCTTCAGTTACACCTTTTTTATTAAAAGATGGCTGGACCATGATAGCAAACAAGCCCTCTGACCTCTTGTGTTCCCCTATCTCCTCATAGAATGTAAGCTCTTGCGAGCAGGACCCTCACTCCTATTGTTTGCTATGTTTATTTTTTTGTCACATGGTAATGTCTCATATTGCCTGTTCATGTGTCCTCTGATTTGTAAAGTGCTACGGAATATGTTAGCGCTATGTAAATAAAGTTATTACTATTATTATTATTATTAACGAGCTGTGCACCTGTGTGTACATCACATGGCCATGGATTGTATATCACATGACCATGGACTGTATATCACATGACCATGGACTGATTTTTATCCACTGGAAGTAACAGAATGAATGACAGCAAGCAGAGATCTAGAAAACCGTGAGGAATTGATACTGAAAGTATATTGGAAAATCGTATAACTTTTCAGTACACAAACACTAACATTTATTCGTTGAAACTGGACAATTCCTTTAATGATCAATATGTATACCCCTGTAGTAGACTAAACACATAGAAACTTCCGCTCTGCTTGAGGAGATGACACCTGAAAATACATTTTGCACTTCTCCAATCAGCTAGAATCAGGACATTTATAGACTACAATCTTTAATTTTCTTTTTCTTCATGGCTACTTTTCCAATCACCGATGATTTTTTACCATAAAACAATTTTCTGATTGAGTACAGTACAAATAAAAGTGTTCTCTGGAAGTCTAATGTAATTCCACCTCCAGCCTCCTACTGAAATGAAAGGGAATTAAACCTGGTGCCTGGTTTAATCATTTCAGGTAACAAAAAGGGCAAAATTAAAAGCTGAAGCTTCGATTGAATTGTTAAAAATAAATCTTTAGTATCTGCAATTCTGAAAACGCAAAATAAGCCGGGAGAATAATAAGATGTTATCAATTTAAGATAAATTTGCCATGTCAGACAGACTTCATTGGATATGAAAGCCTGACAGCTCGTGGCTTAGAAGCTATATCTTCTGACCCCAAGTGCCAACTTAACAAATGGTAGGCTGCTGTCTTAGAGTATTGTGCCACAGTGCACTATGTTATTTATGTAACAAGCCTTTCTAATAGTATGTCTATTAGAACGGCATGCTACACAAATAGTGTAGCTTTTTGTGGCATAATACTCAAATAGTGTGCCAATTGTTAAGGCTATGTTCACATCTGCGCTGGAGACTCCGTTGCAGAGTCCACCGAAAATCGAGGAGGAAAAAGTCCTGCAAGGAGAACTTTTTCCTCCACCGGTTTCAGTTTAAAAATGACGGCCACCCTACAGACCCCACCATAGTTAATGGGGTCCATCAGGCTCTGCGTGTTACCACTGTCTTAGCGGTCCGCCTCTTTGTTGTTCAGGTCCCCCAATGGACCCGAACAATGGAGCTGCAACGCTAGTGTGAACCTAGTGTCAGTAGGCACACTACATTTGTATAATAATCTGGCAACAAATCTCCCTTCTTCAATATAGCACATAAAATATATAAAGTATATACAATTTCAGGGGAATTTTTGATAGAAGCCTGTCTACAATAGCATACTCTATCAGAATGAGCAGATAAACTCATAGGGGAGATTTGTTAAGACTGGCATCAGTCTTAAAGGAGTCGTTACATAAAGAATATTTATTCTCTATGTGTAAGATAAAGATTACATAGTTGATCAGTGGAGGTCTGACCCCCCATGATCCTGAGAACGGGGGGTGTATTACCCCTATTATGAATTCAGCCAGATTGCTGGACGGGATGACTCTGCCCTCCCATTAATGTCAGTTGGAGCACAGAAGATAGCTGATGTACAGCACTCGGCTATCTGCAGTGCTCCCATTGAAGTAAAAGGGATCACAGATTCGTTCGGTCGAGCAAGAGGCACGCCTGTATCCAGCCTGGCTGTGGTCAGACTGAATTTACAATGGGGATTGGTGAGAATCTCATAGGTCAGATCCCCCCAGATCAGCTATTTATCCTCTTTTCTATGGATAGAGTGTAAATATTCTTTGTCACGTAAACCTTTAATAAGTTTGTACCTTTAAAAATAAATACCCCAGACCCATTTAACATTCACTTTATTCTTCATGATCTTCCCTCTAAGTTTTATCTCCTGTCAGTATGATTCAGAATGATACATGGCATAATACTTACCACTTGAAGCAGAGCCAGGTACCCTGCCCCAACATTATCAAAGTTGACTTTGACTTTTGTCCAGTAGGCTTCTGTCACATTCATCGTTTCACACATGGTCTTGTTGTCTACAACAGACACATCTAGCTCTGTCCTGTTCTCAGCATAAACGCATTTTCCAAATTTTCCAGCAAATAAATTTACTCCCATGATGCTAAAAATTAGCCAGAAAATGAGACACACCAGCAGGACATTCATGATGGATGGGATTGCCCCAATTAAGGCGTTCACTACGACCTTAAAGTGGAACAGAATATAATTAGTCAGTGACTATTATAAAAAACCACAAACATAATATAATAATAAACAGCATAGGCAGCTTGATTTCATATCAGCAGATAGGAATGTGTTACTATATCACCACATTGACACTATGAATTGTTATAGCTTTTTATAAGCTTATTATAATGATACTACAGGACTAAATGTATCACTTGAATAAAATCAAGCTTTTTGTGTCTTTACAGTCCAACACATTTCACTACATAGATCTGGTACAATAGTAAAGGATTTTTTTTTTTAAAGAAAATTTAATTGACATTTGCCGGAGACAAATCCTATGCATCATTAAATGCGTGTAACATGTATATTGTAAAATCTGTCCATTGCCTGGAAAAGAACCACATGTAAAATGTCTAACACTAGGTTCATACTAGCGTTCACGAAACCCAATCCGCTTAAAAAGCAGTTACCCGTGGAAATCCGCGGACCCCATAGACTATAATGAGGTCCACAGGGTTTCTTGCAGGACTTTTCTCTGTGCATTTTTCAAGCAGAATGGGGGATAATATCCCCGAATGGAGACCGAGCGCTAGTATGAACCTAGCCTGGTTAGTCTAGCAATTATATTACTGTTCCCCAGATCATAAAAGCTCATTTTAGAGGTGACCAATATGGGGACCTAGAGGTGAACTTTAATCCTGTTGTGCCATAGTCTGTTTAGATAATGTAGCTCTTTAGTCTAATACATACTTTAGTCTTCTGCAAATGTTCAATTGTTATTAATGCTGGTTGAAAAAGAGAAAGTTTTTTAAACACATTCATAAGATATGATACATGTGAAGAGACACGAATGTCGGGAGTTCATGGCTTGTGTTAAAATGGGAAAAAAATATGAGTTTCTGTGCTGGAGTGTAGAGGCGTAGCTATAGGGGTACCAAAGTACAATACATGGCACTTGGTCGTTGGGAGCCCTTTTGCAGGTTATACCACTGAACCCAGGGACCTCAAGTTACGCTTCTGCTAATGTTCCCAGTTTAGTCAGTTTAACCAATGTTTAAACTGCTGCGCCTAAGTTACTAAAGGGAGTCTGTCACCAGAACCCAACATATAAACCAAGCCCTGCAGATAGATATATCAGGGTCACCTGAATCAAACAGTGTTTCCTCCTTGTGAATTGGTGCCTCCATTGCTGAGATAACACCTTTGTCATCAAATCATGAGATCTTTAGAGCAACAAGAGCACTGCCGATTGCTTCTTTGGGGCAATCGCAATACCCACATTGCTCCTAATAGCTCATTTGCATATTCAAAGATGGTGATATCTTGCCAATGAACGCACCAAATCAAAACGTGGAAAACACCATTTGATTCAGGTGACTCTAGCCTAATGTGTGTAGGGCTCAGTTGATATGCAGGGTTCTACAGATAGACTCACTTTAAGGATATGGACATTGATATAGATGGAAAGTTGGATCCATGTAATACTGAATGGTCAACACACAAAGTGGGAAACGTTGCCATAGTTCTTCCGAGAACCACCAATAATTTAGTATAGGGATTGGGTATTGAAATAAAATAGAAAATAATGAAGGTTCTTGTACAGATATGCCAAACCTTAACCTTTCTTGAGTTGTGTTAAAGGGGTTTTCCAGGACTTGATCTGTGGGGATCTAAAAGCCGGGCCGTCACGGATCAGCTATTTGAAGAGGCGTCAGCACTCAGAAGCACATCAGCCTTTTCCTTATGCCAAAATCATCATGTTCAACTAAGGATAGGGCATCAATATATAAATCCCAGAAAACACTTTAAGTTAATGTATTGTACTGATACCAAATCAATAATCTTGTGCCATCTTTTAAAAAAAAATTATGTCTAACATATAAGTTTTTACTAAACATGGGAGCCCATGGGTGATGGATGGGATCCGTCAGAGGTATCTGTATACTTCATGGCTGCATGACTGATGGATGTCATCTGTTGAGGCAAAGCTTGGATATATACATTTTTTATATTTGTTTACCGTCTCTCACCAAATATGCTTGTCAGTTTATAGACAAATTTAGGAAAGAGAGAACATGACAGAAGCTTACTGTATATAGTGAGTTCCAGGGCCAAGGTGAGAAATAAAATTATTTCTTAGCTACTAGAGATGGGCACTACAACAGCCATAAAGTTAATGGAGGTCTGGGGGGGGTGCAAATATTCTGAGCAATAGAGAATTTGGTGTTATTTTCTATAGAAGATGGATAATTAATGTTAGATATGTGGGGGTTGTATGGGTTAATGAAACAGAAGTTGTCATAGGGAGTACTGTACGTGGACAATATATTCTGGCATGTAGACAGGATTTGACTTTTTAGTGAAAATGAAATTAAGATATAGACCATAAATATACAATATCTATACATTAGTGTCTCTTCATCACAAAATGCATTTCCAAATTTTGCAGGGACTGTACAGGCCACAGTATGAATCAGTAAAGATATTTTGTTCAGTGAAAAACAGAATAATCATAACATGTGATATCACAAACTGTTCACTAGAATATGTTGTGACCTCTGATCGACCAAGATTTCCTATCAATTTATGTATCTAACAGATTCAGATAACCATGTAATTAGGGAATGCTATTAAATCGTCACTATCCAGCCATGTTCACATGACCACTTGATATCAGTCAAACAAATTATTGGTGCATCTTTGGGCACCTACAGGCTATGTTCTAGGGAAGATTTCCAGACATAAGAGACTATCCATATCATTTTGGAAACATTTCAAAGTCATACACTACAAACAGTGCTTGCAATAAGACAAAGTATAGAAGCAGTAGAGATGATACAAGGTAAACAGATACTCAGCAACCATGACCACAAAATATCTAAGAATAGTTTGTGAACGATTTGTAGTACAAGTCAAGAAACATGCGCAATTGTTGTACATTCAGTTAGTGATATGGAAACTGGGGCAGTGTTTCTTTACAAAAGTCAACTAACATTTCCAACAGTTCATGACCAATACATATCCCTTCATGGTTACATAAAGACAGGACTTCAAGCAGTTCTCAAACTTCACATTTATTGGGTACACTATCAACCAACTTCTCATTCCTCAACTGTGAGCATGCAACGCCAATGTTTCAATGTGAGGGAAGAACTGGTGACTCACGATGATGGCAAGAATACCACAATGCTGGAATTGTTACAATTTTTGCTCTACTTTTCTCCCTCTATAAGGAAACATTCAGGTTGCTTAAGAATTTACCGTATCTCTCGAAAGACCAAATGTCAGCACAGGAGAGATGTACGGTACAGGAGGAAATAAACAATATAACATCTCTATAGAGCTGAGACCAGTTGGCCATATTCACAGTGACACCCAGTAACTCAGTTTGAGAAGCATCAACTAAAACAATAATAATGTATTGGGAAAAATAGAAGCCACATTAGATGCTGCGCTACAAAGTTCAACCATTTAGACATTCATTTCATAATCCATTAGACAAGTCAGAGTTTACATTAATGTGGACACTGCAAATAACACATTTATAGAAAAGACAAGCGACTCCACACTCAGGGTTAGGTATCCTCAGTATAATGTAAACTGTACTAATGTTATTGGTCAAGCTCCATTGTAGTGTATGTAAGATCTGTATCGCTACAACAGAGGATGACTTCATACCAATTCTGTTACACACGTCCTATATTCAGTAATTTTCTGGGGAAGAAAAACTGAACATAAGTGCAACATTCTCGAGGAAATGCTAAAAGAGGTTGTCTAAGGGTATGTTCACACGCCAGAATTTTTCCTAGATGAAAAATTCAGCTTCAGGAATTTGAACCTGATTTTTTCCACTTGATTCCAAGACAAATTCTGCATCAGATTCTGCACCTGCTATGTGGAATTTTCTAACTCCCATTCACTTCAATGGGAGTTATCAGGTGAAATCTGCCTGAGGATCGAGCATGACGCTAGCTGAAAAAAATCAGCATATGCCTGCCACTGAAATCAATGGAGACTAGTTTCAGGCGGAATTTACAGCTGATTTTGAAGTGGAATCCACCTCAAATTCAGCTCCAAATTTTGCCGTGTAAACATACCCTTACTATTACAACCCCATTTCATATGGATATCCAGATGTCAAAGAGGAGATACCTTCATTCGATAACGCCTCTGCTCCATGAGCCAGAGTGGAGAGTTACTAAGTATCAGTGACTTTGCCTTGGTAGGCCAAGGCCAAGGGTGCTAGAAGGGAAATTTATAGCTGGCTACAATTGTTAGATTGCCAGACCACTGTATTCCAGAAAGGGATTGACATGATGTTTATTAAAGGGGTTGTCATAAAAAATATATAGTTTATAGTTGGAGCTGAATAGTTGGTCATATGAAATTCAGCTGTGCAGCTGACATGATTCTGACTTGTTGCTGCCACTGGACAGCCTGTATAGTTCTAATTAAATTTTTGCTAATCTCTTTGTAATTGATAAAACACCCAATGATTTGTTGCACGGAAAGAGTTACAAAGTGAATAGAGTAAGTACATGCAAGTTATGTTATATGTATCTCTGTACATTTACAGACAGAAAACATTGCTGAGTTAGAAATGAATGAACAGATACTCATTTACTGGTAATATCCCTGACTACTAGCTGACAACTATACCAGACAGACAAAAGTGACAAATATTAAGCACAATGTGGATGTCGAGCTAGCATGCAGGTTAACAATATCTTAGAAAGTAAGCATGCAGAATACATGGAGAATATACAAATAGATTGACATTGGGAACTACAGATGTGTCCTTCCTTGCTCTAGTCTTAAAGTATCCTAAGATGAGAGCGGAGACATGACCAGGTATTAAAAAATGTGAGTTTCAGGAGAAAAAATATTTTTTTTAAAGCTGGTCATCTCTTGCAGAAATAATATTTGAAAAATGAAGTATATTAAAATCTAACGTCTAATGGTCAAATCAAATGTGAAATAATAATAGGTGCCATGGCCTTATAGGCACAAGTTTAATGCAAAATGTGGGATACACAGTAAAAGAAGATTGACTCTGGATATATAGTGACACTATTCAGATGGTGGGTACACCTCTTGCATGTTTATTAGAGGGTCCCTCCTAATGTACGTATGTTACTATATCCACTTTTCTGATATCAATCTTTTGTTAAGACATATTGGTTATCTGTAGGGAGACCAATCAGTACCATTTTATTTATGCACCTTATACTGCAAGTGGTAAGTAGAATAATGTTCCCCTCCCCCACCATACTCCTGTGGTCAGAGCAGGGGTCTGAACCTGTGCATACTGGGTGTGGTGTGCCCGCCTTGGTGACTCTAGATAACCTCAGGCCGATCGCACGTCCCCATTAGCGGTGCTCAGCAGATTTTGATTAGTGCACAAACGTATATGACACAGAGCGACCTGAAAAGTGACATTGCATTGTCACAAACAGATGTCTTTTAGAGTGATCATGCACTATTAGCGGCATTGGATATATAGGGAGTACACTTTGATAACTGCTTTACCACACCCAGAAAGAAAAGTGGATATAGTGACATACTTACATTAGGAGGGACCCTCTAATAAACATGCAAGAGGTGTACCCAACGTCTGAATAGTGTCACTATATATCCAGAGTCAATCTTCTTTTACAGTGTGTCCCACAATTTGCATTTAAACTTGTGCCTATAAGGCCGTGGTCAAGGCACCTATTAATATTTCACATTTGATTTGACCATTAAACGTTAGGTTTTAGTCACTTCATTTTTCAAATATTATTTCTATTGGTATTTGAAGTTACGCACCCTCTGTCTGCTATATGTTATAACTGGCCATCTCGTCACACATGTTGGGATATCTCAAGCCAAAAGGAAGCATATTTACTTTGAAGATGCATATTTGGTGAATGTTTCTTCAAAACAGATATTATGTATATATTGTGTAAAATTTAGTTACAGTGCACCACATGTAACATTTTTAAGAAATTATCAGAATTATATTGTTATATCTATAAATAACCTACTGTAAACTTTTAAATTTACTGTGAACACTTAAAGCTTTAACTATTGCTGATCTTTCGGGGGGGGGGGGGAATGTTACTGTCGGTGGCGGTGTAATCAGGACTGTCACTGTCTCTCCTACCAGGACTGTCAGAATTTACCATGCCTTTTACTCCTGCTCAAAATCATATAAACCTATATATATCACAAAGTTCAGCTTCACTCCCTCTCTAATATTAATCTATATATCACAGAGCTCAGCTTCACTCCCTCTATCATATAACCCTATATATCACAGAACTCAGCTTCTCTCCTCTATCATATAACCCTATATATCACAGAGCTCAGCTTCTCTCCTCTATCATATACCCCTATATATCACAGAGCTCAGCTCTCTCCTCTATCATATAAATATATATATATATATATATATATATATATATCTCACAGAGCTCAGCTTCTCTCCCTCTATCATATACCCCTATATATCACAGAGCTCAGCTTCTCTCCTCTATCATATACCCCTATATATCACAGAGCTCAGCTTCTCTCCTCTATCATATACCCCTATATATCACAGAGCACAGCTTCTCTCCTCTATCATATACCCCTATATATCACAGAGCTCAGCTTCTCTCCCTCTATCATATACCCCTATATATCACAGAGCTCAGCTTCTCTCCCTTTATCATATAACCCTATATATCACAGAGCTCAGCTTCACTCCCTCTATCATATAACCCTATATATCACAGAGCTCAGCTTCTCTCCTCTATCATATAACCCTATATATCACAGAGCTCAGCTTCTCTCCTCTATCATATAACCCTATATATCACAGAGCTTAGCTTCTCTCTTCTATCATATAAATATATATATATATATATATATATATATATATATATATATTCACAGAGCTCAGCTTCTCTCCTCTATCATATACCCCTATATATCAGAGAGCTCAGCTTCTCTCCTCTATCATATACCCCTATATATCACAGAGCTCAGCTTCTCTCCCTCTATCATATACCCCTATATATCACAGAGCTCAGCTTCTCTCCCTCTATCATATAACCCTATATATCACAGAGCTCAGCTTCTCTCCTCTATCATATAACCCTATATATCACAGAGCTCAGCTCTCTCCTCTATCATATACCCCTATATATCACAGAGCTCAGCTTCTCTCCTCTATCATATACCCCTATATATCACAGAGCTCAGCTTCTCTCCTCTATCATATACCCCTATATATCACAGAGCTCAGCTTCTCTCCCTCTATCATATAACACTATATATATCACAGAGCTCAGCTTCCCTCCCTCTATCATATACCCCTATATATCACAGAGCTCAGCTTCTCTCCTCTATCATATAACCCTATATATCACAGAGCTCAGCTTCTCTCCCTCTCTCATATAAACCTATATATCACAGAGCTCAGATTCTCTCCTCTATCATATAACCCTATATATCACAGAGCTCAGCTTCTCTCCTCTATCATATAACCCTATATATCACAGAGCTCAGCTTCTCTCCTCTATCATATATATATATATATATATATATATATATATATATATATATCTCACAGAGCTCAGCTTCCCTCCCTTTAACATATACCCCTATATATCACAGAGCTCAGCTTCTCTCCCTCTATCATATAAACCTATATATCACAGAGCTCAGCTTCTCTCCCTCTATCATATAACCCTATATATCACAGAGCTCAGCTTCTCTCCTCTATCATATAACCCTATATATCACAGAGCTCAGCTCTCTCCTCTATCATATACCCCTATATATCACAGAGCTCAGCTTCTCTCCTCTATCATATAACCCTATATATCACAGAGCTCAGCTCTCTCCTCTATCATATACCCCTATATATCACAGAGCTCAGCTTCTCTCCTCTATCATATACCCCTATACATCACAGAGCTCAGCTTCTCTCCTCTATCATATAACCCTATATATCAGAGCTCAGCTTCTCTCCCTCTATCATATACCCCTATATATCACAGAGCTCAGCTTCTCTCCCTCTATCATATACCCCTATATATCACAGAGCTCAGCTTCTCTCCCTCTATATAACCCTATATATCACAGAGCTCAGCTTCTCTCCCTCTATCATATACCCCTATATATCACAGAGCTCAGCTTCTCTCCCTCTATATAACCCTATATATCACAGAGCTCAGCTTCTCTCCTATATCATATAACCCTATATATCACAGAGCTCAGCTTCTCTCCTCTATCATATATCCCTATATATCACAGAGCTCAGCTTCTCTCTGCTATCATATACCCCTATATATCACAGAGCTCAGCTTCTCTCCTCTATCATATACCCCTATATATCACAGAGCTCAGCTTCTCTCCTCTATCATATAACCCTATATATCACAGAGCTCAGCTTCTCTCCTCTATCATATAACCCTATATATCACAGAGCTCAGCTCTCTCCTCTATCATATACCTATATATACGCTCAGCTTTCCTCTTCTATATATCACAGAGCTCAGCTTCTCTCCTCTATCATATACCCCTATATATCACAGAGCTCAGCTTCTCTCCCTCTATCATATAACACTATATATATCACAGAGCTCAGCTTCCCTCCCTCTATCATATACCCCTATATATCACAGAGCTCAGCTTCTCTCCTCTATCATATAACCCTATATATCACAGAGCTCAGCTTCTCTCCCTCTCTCATATAAACCTATATATCACAGAGCTCAGCTTCTCTCCTCTATCATATAACCCTATATATCACAGAGCTCAGCTTCTCTCCTCTATCATATAACCCTATATATCACAGAGCTCAGCTTCTCTCCTCTATCATATATATATATATATATATATATATATATATATATCTCACAGAGCTCAGCTTCCCTCCCTTTAACATATACCCCTATATATCACAGAGCTCAGCTTCTCTCCCTCTATCATATAAACCTATATATCACAGAGCTCAGCTTCTCTCCCTCTATCATATAACCCTATATATCACAGAGCTCAGCTTCTCTCCTCTATCATATAACCCTATATATCACAGAGCTCAGCTCTCTCCTCTATCATATACCCCTATATATCACAGAGCTCAGCTTCTCTCCTCTATCATATAACCCTATATATCACAGAGCTCAGCTTCTCTCCTCTATCATATACCCCTATATATCACAGAGCTCAGCTTCTCTCCTCTATCATATACCCCTATATATCACAGAGCTCAGCTTCTCTCCTCTATCATATAACCCTATATATCAGAGCTCAGCTTCTCTCCCTCTATCATATACCCCTATATATCACAGAGCTCAGCTTCTCTCCCTCTATCATATACCCCTATATATCACAGAGCTCAGCTTCTCTCCCTCTATATAACCCTATATATCACAGAGCTCAGCTTCTCTCCCTCTATCATATACCCCTATATATCACAGAGCTCAGCTTCTCTCCCTCTATATAACCCTATATATCACAGAGCTCAGCTTCTCTCCTATATCATATAACCCTATATATCACAGAGCTCAGCTTCTCTCCTCTATCATATATCCCTATATATCACAGAGCTCAGCTTCTCTCTGCTATCATATAGACCTATATATCACAGAGCTCAGCTTCTCTCCTCTATCATATACCCCTATATATCACAGAGCTCAGCTTCTCTCCTCTATCATATAACCCTATATATCACAGAGCTCAGCTTCTCTCCCTCTATCATATACCCCTATATATCACAGAGCTCAGCTTCTCTCTGCTATCATATAGACCTATATATCACAGAGCTCAGCTTCTCTCCTCTATCATATACCCCTATATATCACAGAGCTCATCTTCTCTCCTCTATCATATACCCCTATATATCACAGAGCTCAGCTTCTCTCCCTCTATCATATAACACTATATATCACAGAGCTCAGCTTCCCTCCCTCTATCATATACCCCTATATATCACAGAGCTCAGCTTCTCTCCTCTATCATATAACCCTATATATCACAGAGCTCAGCTTCTCTCCCTCTCTCATATAAACCTATATATCACAGAGCTCAGCTTCTCTCCTCTATCATATAACCCTATATATCACAGAGCTCAGCTTCTCTCCTCTATCATATAACCCTATATATCACAGAGCTCAGCTTCTCTCCTCTATCATATATATATATATATATATATATATATATATTTTTCTCACAGAGCTCAGCTTCCCTCCCTTTAACATATACCCCTATATATCACAGAGCTCAGCTTCTCTCCCTCTATCATATAAACCTATATATCACAGAGCTCAGCTTCTCTCCCTCTATCATATAACCCTATATATCACAGAGCTCAGCTTCTCTCCTCTATCATATAACCCTATATATCACAGAGCTCAGCTCTCTCCTCTATCATATACCCCTATATATCACAGAGCTCAGCTTCTCTCCTCTATCATATAACCCTATATATCACAGAGCTCAGCTCTCTCCTCTATCATATACCCCTATATATCACAGAGCTCAGCTTCTCTCCTCTATCATATACCCCTATATATCACAGAGCTCAGCTTCTCTCCTCTATCATATAACCCTATATATCACAGAGCTCAGCTTCTCTCCCTATATCATATACCCCTATATATCACAGAGCTCAGCTTCTCTCCCTCTATCATATACCCCTATATATCACAGAGCTCAGCTTCTCTCCCTCTATATAACCCTATATGTCACAGAGCTCAGCTTCTCTCCCTCTATCATATACCCCTATATATCACAGAGCTCAGCTTCTCTCCCTCTATCATATACCCCTATATATCACAGAGCTCAGCTTCTCTCCCTCTATATAACCCTATATATCACAGAGCTCAGCTTCTCTCCTATATCATATAACCCTATATATCACAGAGCTCAGCTTCTCTCCTCTATCATATATCCCTATATATCACAGAGCTCAGCTTCTCTCTGCTATCATATAGACCTATATATCACAGAGCTCAGCTTCTCTCCTCTATCATATACCCCTATATATCACAGAGCTCAGCTTCTCTCCTCTATCATATAACCCTATATATCACAGAGCTCAGCTTCTCTCCCTCTATCATATACCCCTATATATCACAGAGCTCAGCTTCTCTCTGCTATCATATAGACCTATATATCACAGAGCTCAGCTTCTCTCCTCTATCATATACCCCTATATATCACAGAGCTCAGCTTCTCTCCTCTATCATATAACCCTATATATCACAGAGCTCAGCTTCTCTCCCTCTATCATATACCCCCATACAGTCATATGAAAAAGTTTGGGCACCCCTATTAATCTTAATCATTTTTAGTTGTAAATATTTGGGTGTTTGCAACAGCCATTTCAATTTGATATATCTAATAACTGATGGACACAGTAATATTTCAGGATTGAAATGAGGTTTATTGTACTAACAGAAAATGTGCAATATGCATTAAACCAAAATTTGACCGGTGCAAGAGTATGGGCACCTCAACAGAAAAGTGACATTAATATTTAGTAGATCCTCCTTTTGCAAAAATAACAGCCTCTAGTCGCTTCCTGTAGCTTTTAATCAGTTCCTGGATCCTGGATGAAGGTATTTTTGACCATTCCTCTTTACAAAACAATTCCAGTTCAGTTAAGTTTGATGGTCGCCGAGCATGGACAGCCCGCTTCAAATTATCCCACAGATGTTCAATGATATTCAGGTCTGGGAACTGGGATGGCCATTCCAGAACATTGTAATTGTTCCTCTGCATGAATGCCTGAGTAGATTTGGAGATGTGTTTTGGATCATTGTCTTGCTGAAATATCCATCCCCGGCGTAACTTCAAATTCGTCACTGATTCTTGTACATTATTCTCAAGAATCTGCTGATACTGAGTTGAATCCATGCGACCCTCAACTTTAACAAGATTCCCGGTGCCGGCATTGGCCACACAGCCCCAAAGCATGATGGAACCTCCACCAAATTTTACAGTGGGTAGCCAGTGTTTTTCTTGGAATGCTGTGTTTTTTTGACGCCATGCATAACGCCTTTTTGTAGGACCAAACAACTCAATCTTTGTTTCATCAGTCCACAGGACCTTCTTCCAAAATGAAGCTGGCTTGTCCAAATGTGCTTTTGCATACCTCAGGCGACTCTGTTTGTGGCGTGCTTTCAGAAACGGCTTCTTTCGCATCACTCTCCCATACAGCTTCTCCTTGTGCAAAGTGTGCTGTATTGTTGACCGATGCACAGTGACACCATCTGCAGCAAGATGATGCTGCAGCTCTTTGGAGGTGGTCTGTGGATTGTCCTTGACTGTTCTCACCATTCTTCTTCTCTGCCTTTCTGATATTTTTCTTGGCCTGCTACTTCTGGGCTTAACAAGAACTGTCCCTGTGGTCTTCCATTTCCTTACTATGTTCCTCACAGTGGAAACTGACAGGTTAAATCTCTGAGACAACTTTTTGTATCCTTCCCCTGAACAACTATGTTGAACAATCTTTGTTTTCAGATCATTTGAGAGTTGTTTTGAGGAGCCCATGATGCCACTCTTCAGAGGAGATTCAAATAGGAGAACAACTTGCAATTGGCCACCTTAAATACCTTTTCTCATGATTTTATACACCTGGCTATGAAGTTCAAAGCTCAGTGAGGTTACAAAACCAATTTTGTGCTTCAGTAAGTCAGTAAAAAGTAGTTAGAAGTATTCAAATCAATAAAATGATAAGGGTACCCAAATTTTTGCACCGGTCAAATTTTGGTTTAATGCATATTGCACATTTTCTGTTAGTACAATAAACCTCATTTCAATCCTGAAATATTACTGTGTCCATCAGTTATTAGATAAATCAAATTGAAATGGCTGTTGCAAAGACCCAAATATTTAGAACTAAAAATGATTAAGATTAATAGGGGTGCCCAAACTTTTTCATATGACTGTATATCACAGAGCTCAGCTTCTCTCCCTCTATCATATACCCCTATATATCACAGAGCTCAGCTTCTCTCCCTCTATATAACCCTATATATCACAGAGCTCAGCTTCTCTCCCTCTATCATATACCCCTATATATCACAGAGCTCAGCTTCTCTCCCTCTATCATATACCCCTATATATCACAGAGCTCAGCTTCTCTCCCTCTATATAACCCTATATATCACAGAGCTCAGCTTCTCTCCTATATCATATAACCCTATATATCACAGAGCTCAGCTTCTCTCCTCTATCATATACCCCTATATATCACAGAGCTCAGCTTCTCTCTGCTATCATATGGACCTATATATCACAGAGCTCAGCTTCTCTCCTCTATCATATAACCCTATATATCACAGAGCTCAGCTTCTCTCCTCTATCATATAACCCTATATATCACAGAGCTCAGCTTCTCTCCTCTATCATATAACCCTATATATCACAGAGCTCAGCTTCTCTCCTCTATCATATAACCCTATATATCACAGAGCTCAGCTCCTCTCCTCTATCATATAACCTATATATCACAGAGCTAAGCTTCTCTCCTCTATCATATAAACCTATATATTACAGAACTTAGCTTCTGTCCATTTAACATACACCCCTATATATGGCAGAGATCATCTTCTCTCACCTCTACCATATTCTGCTCTCCAATAGGGCAGCAGAAATCATCTGGCAGGTTCACTTTAGTTTAAAAAGAAATGAGACATGCAATGCCTTCCCCACTATGTAAGTAGTGATATAAACACTCAAACACCTGGTTATGAGCAATACCAATGATAACATATTAGGCAATCCCTAATTAGGTAATTTCCTATTTCTAAGGTTTAAAAAAGGTGAGTCTGAACTATTGGTTCCTGGGTTTTTTGGACTTTGGTGAATTTTCACCTTGATGACCTTTCCTTGGACTGGGTCACCAATTTCAGTCTGGTGGGGGTCTTACAGTCAGGACATCCAATTATCAGCTGTTCTTGGGACCCTCCGGTAAGGTAACTATACAGTATACAGGTCATCTATATTAAAACTTGCTGAAGCCCCGAGAAACCCTTTAAGACTGTTGCTCTTTTGTGCCTCTCCTTCAAGTTCTCTTTATAATAGGAATGTCTTTTTTTCTTCTTTATTGGCAATACTGCTGCATATCAGGGAAAGATATTGTAGAATTGGACCATGTATTGTGCTCTGAGCCCTTGCAGACAGAGAACAATCCCATTGTATTGTGTGCCACAGAGAGGGTTCTTAATTTCTGTATATTAAAGGTGACATATTCAGGCATCACTGCCAACTGCAGACCTCTAGAGACACAAGCGGGCCAACTTTTCAGGCCGCTTATGAAGGCATATGAATTAGCTCATTGTGCAACAAATGTGCTTAGCTCAAATGAAAAACAGTTTCATTTCATCTTTAATTGTCCTGTAAGCATAGCCTGTTTTTGCCAGATATTTTAATGTGTTGGGGCATGAAATAATTTTCTCTGGAAACAACACAGCATTCGCTTTAATAATAAATTTTATAGAATTACTTACATTTCCAAGAAAGTAATATTTTATATACAATACTCATATACAGATGTTTTAAAATTGAAAAAGTGCATAATTGTGGTTGCAGTATAGAAATGACTTTACTATTGCCATATCCCACAGCACCATGAGGAGCACTGCTGCATTACAAAGCAGAAAAGGACTGGCAAGTCAGAAGGGAAACTTAGTGTACTGTAGGTTAGGGTTAAGGATGCCCATACATCTTTAATACATTGTTCAGTCATCAGTTATTCTTCCAAATTCCCCCATACACGTGCACAACAGGCTCAGACAAGTATGCATGTGTTCTTAATGGGGAGAGAAGATTAACATGCTACCAGATACCTCTGGGTTGGATTATCTTGTTAATATCTGTGGGTTTGGCTGACTCATCTATTGCATATATGGGGACTTTACTGTATATGAAGCTGACCAGGTTTGGGGTGAACCTCTGCTGGCCTCAGAGTGACATATGTTAAAGGGTTATTCCTATCTCTCCAAATCACTGCCATGATGGGAATAATGGCTCCCAAGTCCCGACCCTTGGGATGGTGTTCCATGCTGTTCCTATAACTCCAATTAGTTGTTCCTGTAATTCCCACCCTTGGATTTGGGAGCCATTATCACCATCTTGTCAGCGGTTTACCAACCCTTTAAAGGTGCCCGATTACAACTAACCTCATTAGAGCCAATGGAATAATCTTATCTAAGGGGACCATAGGGCACTTCACTTATTGCTGAGGTTAAAGAGGTTTTCTAGAGGGGATATATTTAATAGGGATAATCACGGGCTTCTTAGCATAACAAAATGTTACCTCTCCCTGATTCCCTGTCACTTTAGTCTCACTTTGACCAGGTCCCTGCAGCTCCACACTCCCTGGTATCCAACACACACAGGAAATGCTTGGACATGCCCATTCAGAAAGTGGAGAACAGTAGGAACCAGGGCAGAAACAGGCCAGATAGGAATCAGTTCCAGGTATAAGTTATATGGAATCCTGTACCAACAAAACTATATGTCAGTCTACTCAGGTCATCCTGCTCTATAATGTGTTGCTGGTAGATTGGTTAGGGACAGGTTCCCTTTAATTATTGGGAGTGAAATGATTGTGGTCGCACCTGTCCAAGGAGGCTGAACGGTCCCAAATGGTTCCTCACCCCCTTATGAGGATACCACTAATATAAATGATGTGTGACATTTGGTCACCATCTAACAGATTGTGTAATAGGATCGCCAAGTTACACTTCTGATTTTAATCTAGAGTAATGTAATATTACATAAAATGTTAGAGCGGCTAAAAACTTTCACTGCATTGGTAGAAATAAAAAAGTAACTACAGTAACTTACTGTATATAGTAATATTATATTATTGGTGTGATAACACGCTAACTGTTCTCATTCTAGCACAACAACTTATAGGCTGATGAAATACTGTATGAATCACTTAGAATCTTCTTCTGACCCTACTCAGATTCTATAAGACATCTTTAGTCTTAATGCCATCATGTTGTTAGGCTTAGTTGGTAACTCTGCCAAGTCTGATATTCTAATAAATCATAATTAAAAGCAACAAGAAACACAGCAAATGTTTTACAAGTGCTCAATAAGATGCATTAAGGGATCATTAGCAAAGTGCGAACAGATAAACACCAAGTGTAAAGTGATATTAATTGGTTAGGACTATTAACTATTTCATTTGGAGTGACAATTTATCAGTTACCATATACCCTTCAGAAGTCTACATTACACTCTATAGACTTGTCAACTTGTCAACTGTCTTTATGTTATACTTAAGGGGGCTTTTCCCAAATATTTTTCATTGGTGTAGATTAGATAAAAATGATATTATTTGAAGGGGTTGTCCTTATAGAAAAACATGGCTGCTACTACCAAAAACAGCACTACACCTGTCCATCATTGTGTCTGGTACTGCTGCTCAGCTCCATTGATATGAACGAGACTGAGCTGCAATATCACACACAGACTGTGGACAGGTGTGGCACTGTTTCTGGAAGAAAACAGCTGTTTCTTAATCTAATCCTATAGAACCCCTTTAACTTCATACTACAGGGTATTGCTGTTGGAAGGAAGAGGGAAGACATCATCTCTAATAATAGCTGCCCGGTAATCAGCTGAAGGTTTGCCCATTTTCCCTGGTGTGGATGCTACTGGAGTAATGCAGTATTGCATATCAGCCATTAAAATAAGTGGATAAGTGGTTGGCCATGTAAGGCACTGGTGGAGCAGCAGAAATACCCTGAAATCATGTAAAGTAGAGAGATGCTACAATACAGCCAGTCCATGCAGACTCTTCCCTCTAATGTGCTGCATTATTTGACACTGTCAGCAATCCTGAAGTGGCAATATATTTAGTACTGAAAATAATGTCTGTATTGTCTTCTATTCTGCATTTTTAGCAGTTTCCCATCTGCAAGCTCTCTTTCTAATTCTCAGTTACCCATATGCTAGTGGCTGAAGACTAGCTACTATGATGTCTCCCATGCACAGCACAAGGAGAAAACAGCAGAATCTGCTCTGGTATATCTCTGAGACACACAGAAGCACCACCATGTTGAATATTATAGAAAAATACCAAACAGTATTGATATGAATAAAGCTCTGGGGTGAGATAGAAAACTTACTGTTATCTGCAGCACCATGTGTGTACCTGGTCTGCTCTACTACCCACCTCCAACTCCTTCTCCTGGAGGATGCTGGTCTAAGTCACTCCCTGCATTATACTGATGGCTTTAAATAGAACTAAACACAGTGATAAATGTAAGCGAATAAAACATGTTGGCAAACCTGGTGACAGTAATCCCCAGCATCTAACCTGCTGCTCCTTTCTAAAGACTGAAGCCGCAGGGGGAATAGATGGGAATATTTTTTTTTTCACACAGAAATACTGTCCAGTTACTTTTAGTCATTTTCTTTGCTCTACATACTCATAACTGTGCCTGACCTTTCCTGGAGCCCATAAAGATCTTTGTAAATAAAGTATGGATAATAAGTAGTTGATTCCAAGATCTCCCAACAAGACATGGAAGATCTGCCTCCTTAAAGCCTTAACACTGAACAGTTGTTTGGGACTATTGTCAGACCTGGTACTATATGGATTGGGAAGCTGATGCCTTCATACATTGTCTAGTGGCTGACCTGGGCTATTACAGCGCAGATACCATTCACCTCAATTGCAGCAGAGCTGCAGTAACGTTGCATGGAGCCATCTGCTTCCTGGTCTGTACACTGTATAGTACTGGGTCTGGCAGCAGTCCAGAACAGCTGATCATTGTGGCCCTACACGATCATATATTTATGGCCTCTCCTAACATCAGGCCATCAAATAAAATATTCCAAAAATTTCTTTCAGAGGTTTATCAGGGTAACATGGTGTTGACTTACAGGGTCAGCAATAATTATCCAGAATCCCTTTCAATTTTAGGAAAAACACTTATCTGTCTGTTTAGTTAAAGGATCCTTCAACTAGACAGAAAAAGACTCCAATATCTGCCAAGTTCCATCATAGATAATTTATAATGGAATGGAAAATATCTGTTCCAGGACAAGTGGATATCTGTAATATAATACTGTTGTCCTTTTTAATCATTGTACAAAATCAAAAATTCTTTCACTGAAGCCACTCAAAAACTACTCTCCTTAATATATCAGAGTATGGATTGTTTGGAGATGGCTAACTAGATAGCATGCATGTGTAATGTGTAATGTCATTTATATGCTAGATCCTTAACTTACTTTCCTAGTTTTACTTCAGTGCACGCCAGTGCATTACTTTGTCATTTACCAGAGATTCCATTAATGTTTCCAAACCAAGTACTTCTAACTTGGGTAACCCTGGATTGTTAGTTTACCTGCTTAACCAAGATCAGTGATGGACAAGGGGCACTCCTAAGGCTAGGTATCAGTCTGCAGCCCATCGTTCTCCTCTTCCACCTATGTACAGTACTGTACAGAGTATAATAAGTGGAGGCCCGAGGTGGAGCCGAAAAATAACAGTTATACTCACCTTCCCTCACCTCTCCTAGTCATCCTTGCATCATTCAGTGGTCCCTCGGCATCCTCTTCAGGCCTCTACTGGACTCTGACTGACGTCACGTACCCCAGGCATGAAGAGACCAAAGTACGCGACAAGAATGCCCAGGAGAGGTGATGCAATAGGTACAGCTGTTTGTTATTTTTCCTCACTTTTCCTGGGCCTCCAGTTATTATACTCTGGAATCTGTGGAGATCCCAGAGTACCATAATAGCATTTCCAGTTCTGGTCCAATATAAGCGGAACCTCCTGAATATTCGTCGAAACAAATCTCATGAGGTTCACCAATCTCTAGTAAATACTTTTATACATTTTGCATTGGGGTCCAGGAACTTGAGATTATACCTCTGTGCACCTGGTGACTAAAGAAAGCATGGAATGAAATTTATTTCCCTCTTTCTTATGATGCATAGACCTAGTAATTGACAACCACAATGTACTTCCATGCAGTAAAAGGGTACATGCACACAGTGGAAATAGAGATGGAATTCCTATTCCATTTCTGCTCCTTCAGCTTTCCACCACAACTTTCACAGAGTGGCTCTTGCCATGGAAACCGCTGCAAGATTGATCAGGATGATTATTTTTTCAGCATCCTGTTTTGATATCTGCCTCCAAATGAAAACAATGGTAGGCAGATCGAGAGCAGAATTTGGTGCTGATTTTTAGGTGGAATCTGCCTCAACATCAGCATGGAATTCTGCGCTGTGA
Organism: Leptodactylus fallax; assembly: GCA_947044405.1. Lineage (NCBI taxonomy): Eukaryota > Metazoa > Chordata > Amphibia > Anura > Leptodactylidae > Leptodactylus > Leptodactylus fallax. The sequence goes on along the minus strand of CAMRHE010000067.1, from coordinate 159,827 downwards.
ACATTATTATGACATTATTATTATTATCATTATTATTATTATTATTATTATATTATTATATTTATTATTTATTATTATTATTATTATTATTATTATTATTATTATAATATTATTATTATTATTATTATCATTATTATTATCATTATTATTGTGACAATATTACACACTATTTGGAACGGCACCATGACTTGCAATAAAATGCAAATTGTCATATCATAATATTAGGCTCCTGGTGCTGAGCTGGTATAAATGTAGTGGCTAGTGATATTATGTGCAGGAAGCTGCATATTAGTTACCCGGGTAGGATCTATTCATTATGGTGTGTGCCATTATTCAAATTAAGCAGAACAAAAAATGTTCAAACTGAAAGGAAATTAGAGAAAATAAACTTCCCTCTAACAAAACCTAATTACAAATATCGCTAATTGTTGTTTACTGCAGCGGAAGAATCAGGGCACACAGCCAAGTGCATTAATAGGCTTTTAACATATGCTTGAAGCAATGCTTATTTGCCAGCATGACTGTCAACAGGCTATGCTTTCTCTAACTCTTTTCAATACATCTCCAATGGTTAAAGGCCAATATAGATTCAACCACCAGAGTCGATATATTTCTTGTATCCTGCCAAGGTATACAAAGGTACAGAGAAGTGTTCTTGGTGAGTTATCGAAGTGGCAGGCAATTATCTATATCACAGTTCCTTGGCACCTACTCATGGGTTCCTTGGTGGCAAAGGTGTCACTTTAACACTGGCCATCTGTTGAACCCATTGATTTTGGCAGCACCGCCTAACCATATAATATGCATATGCATAAGGTTAGAAGCAAATGCCAGAGGAGAGTTGGGCATGTTGGATTTCAAGATGCCCAATTATTTTAGCCTTAGAGAGAAAAGTCAACGACAGAGGGGTCTGGTAGTGGCTTTCTCTTGTTTTTCTGTAAAGAAGACACGTACACTTGGCCAAACCCAAGCTTCATTGTTATAGGGGATCGGGAGAGATAAGTTTTGACCCAACAGATATGTATCTCATGTTTATGGCCAACTTTACTGTAGGGATGAAAAATCTGCTTAAATACACCTGACACAAAGGCAAATAAAACAGTCAGCACATCTTGGCTGGCTGCAAATTGTGGAATAATTTGTTTGCACGATGCACCAGGCTTCTGGGGGTGTGGGGCTGGCTAGAAGGCAAAAAAGGAAAAAAAAATGTAGGGGACTCTCTATGGTGAAAGGCTGGCGTCTTATAAAAAGTGTCACATTAAATAAGCAATCTGATCTGCAGAAAGCATGTCATAGATCAGGAGAAGCTAAGCAGACTGATTCAGGAGTCCAGTGGCCCATCGTAGCCAGTGAATGGTAACTCAATCATTGGGTACAGTAAGTCAGCCTACTGGACTCCTAAGTTCAGAACAAATTTGCTTGAGTAAAGTGAGCTTTATAATGAGACCATATGCCAATCTGTTTCACCCCTCCTGCTCTATGACATGACAGTACTTTGATGGTGACTGTACTTTGATGCATCTTTTCAGCACTGGGCAAGGGAACCAAATGTCTATTATCATTAGAAAGATATGAAGATGAACTCTTTCCTTTGGGATATGTGAGGTGAAGGAGAAAAACTATAAAATTCTGTCCAGACAATGTTATTGTCCTGTAGATATTAATGGCATGTACCCTGGGGTGCTTGATACTTGTTGGATAAGTGATATGGATAAGGGCACTATGCTTCACATATGGTGGAGCTGCTCTGAGTTTTTTTGGGTACAGGTGTTGAAAGTCTATCGGGCCTCCTCTGACAGGTCCCTGCCTAATACACTGCAAGTCATGCTCCTCTCTTCTCCCTGCTACCAGACACTCCATGTACAATTAAGTAAAAGTCTATTTTGCTACTTCTTCTCTGCCACTAAATTGGTCATTTCTTGATACCAGAAGTTAACTGTTGTCCCACCCATGTTTAAGGGGATAGCAAAACTCCTTCATATCATGCGGAGGAGATCCTGGCATGATCGCACCCTTGCCTTTCGAAGCTTTGGTATACCTGAAAGAAATGTATGACAGAATCTAACTTCTTGGGACTGATTGGTTGAGATATTGGCCATTTATGGAGACAGTGTAGACAGTTTGTCTCTGTGTTTCTTGTTGGAATAAGTGCAGGATCCCCCTGAAGACTTGCCCCCACTCCTCTCTACTTTCTTTCCTCATTCTCTTCTCTTTATTATAATTCTCTTTTCTTTATGTAACCCTTCATATTCTCTGTACTTTATTGCTAACTATTGGTGGGATATTTTAATGCTGTATATTGGTGGAATTTTTAGAATAAATTTCTTTGAGTACTTTCAATGTACTCATTTAAATTCCTTTGTTTATTACATTATTGAGTTTGCTTATGTCATATAACTATACGCCAATAACAGCAGATTATACATAAATTGTAGTTTCCCCTAAAGACATTGATGGAGAACCCTAACAATAGCCCCTATGTTGGCCCTCTGCTGGTTTCCATTATTCCCATCCACAAGAATGGAGAAAGCTGCAGATATGTCTCCACTAAATCTCCATCTGGAAACTCCCTGAACAATTCCCAATAGAAGCAGGAGTATTCCAACAATAACAAGCAGCCTGCAGGGAATTTATATCCTCTGTCCTGTCAATCTGTTATTGTTATTGCGGTTCTTGTCATTGTTTTTGGTGTTTGTATTATCATCAGTAATTGTTACAACTCAGTTCAACACAATGTGAACTATCGGTTGTGAAAACAGTCATTTTAGAGAGATACTGTAATTTTACCTCTCCCAAGATCTTACAGTATGCAGCGTACCTACTCAAAGGATTGTCCAGGGTCAGAATTTTTTTTTTTATTTATTTTCGAAAAACTGCACAACTCAAGTCCATGAGCTATAACTGACATTTCAGTTCTGCCCTATTCTAGCTGAAACATGACCCAAAGAGGAGAGTATACTGTAGGTATTTCTGGAAAAGAGCACACTTTTTTTTTCTAATCCTTAAATAAACCCTCCATATGCCAATAAAAATGCACAGTTAAAATACCTGTTGTCCTTCTTTTTAATCTTTCTGGTTCAGTTCCACCACTTCCACCGAGTCCCCTCTTCATTTCTGTAAATGGTCACCAGTTTTTTATACTATTTCATATACACTAACAGTATCGGACAGGCCCATCAGAGTACCAAGGGAGCCTCCGGTGGGGCCAAGCTCTAACAGTGGTCCTGCTTTGGTAGTCTGAAACACTCACCTGTGTTTTTGGATGCACCAGTCAAGAGTAAGGGGAATATCTCAGACTACCAAAGCATGGTGTGCATAGGGTAGTCTGAGTAGTTGGTGAATTTTTCACAGAATTGAAGAAGGGACTTGGGATTGGAGAACCCACACCAGAAAGATTAAAAGGAGGGCACTAGCTATTTGAACAATGCATTATGCATTTACTGTGAATTTTTTTTTTATTGGAAATTGGTGGGTTTCTTTAACAACGATTACATAAAGATACTGCCCTACAAACTATTATTGGGCTTCTGGTGAGGCAATATTAGAAACATCCTTAAATAATATGCAGAAAAACAAAGAATAAACATAAAAATTACTTGGTGCCCATTTTTCTCTATTAGACGGATGTGGATGAACAGCTAACTATGACTTACAGTTGGTAATTTAGACATATCCATAAACCGTAACAGAGGTATTTTGTAAAGAGCAACATGGAAGTGGCATGCAAGTGAGTGAGTTTTCCATGTAAAATAAAGCAACAACTTGACAAACAGGAATGATTAATAAGAGTCAACATGCAGACCAGAAATCATAATTGGCATGCCAGCAAAAAAAAGAAAACAGAAGTATTTCAGAAGAAAGTATTTGCAATGAATGTATTCATGGATTTAGAACTTAAAACAATTGTTTAAATGCTCCTTGAATTTTAGAAATGGCTTGTAAATTTTAAGTTCCATTGCCAGTAACTCATTGCATTGTTTGATCGAAGATGTACCCTCATCTGAAATCTTTGTGTTATTTGTTTCATTCTTTGTAAAGGAATGTTCCCCATTTTTTGACCTCTTAATCCCCATACAGAGATGAAACAAATGTGTCAAAATAGAAGAAACTACTGTATACCAAATGGTTCAAGCCATTATTGTATACAGATCTACTCACAAAAAGTTCAAAGAAAACGGGGTCCTTGACATGCTTTTAGTTCAAATGGACCCCGGGTTGCTGTTATAATCTTACCCTCATCCCTTCAAACCGTGATAAAGCCCTTAATGGTCTCAAAGCTCTGAGGGTCCTAAGAGATTTAATAGGACCAAATTCGGAGAATCCCAGTGCAGTTGCTATGAGGCTTATTAAAGATACCTGAATGGAGACACAAAGCAGAATCCAAACTGTTAACTCACTGTGGTCATCTCCATTGTTACATTAATGCTGGAGAAGAGGGACCTTGAACCTACAAAAAGCAAATGTTGTTAAGCATTGGGAAGGAACTGCAGTCTGTAGAAGTTCAGAATCTTTTCAATGTATTTTGACATTGATCGTGAGACTATGTGATTGCCCCCAAGTGAAACCATTAGACAGAATTACTACAGGCTTCAGGATCAACTGTAGACATTGATGTGAGTTCTGTATTGCTACTTATACTGCAGCTCCTTAACCACATGGAGAAAGAAAAGGTTATTTTCCTGTAAAAGTAAAATTGATTAAAGACATTCATAAGAACTTTGTTGAATTTTTACCCTTACCCTCATTCCTTCAAATCTGGACAAGGCTCGTAGAGGCCTCAATGCCCTCAGAGTTCTGAGAGACTTCACGGAACTCACTTGGCCTTGGCCATTCCCAAAAGTTGCTATCAGACAAGCTACTGAAATCTGTATAGATTGAATGAAATGTAAAATTATCGATCAGATGCAAGCAAATCAAATTAGAGCCCGTCTGTTGTCTGTAGTCATTGTCTGGTCTTGTCGTTGGTTTTCATTGGGGAAAGCTGTGAGGCAGACACATTCCAAAAGTAATATAAAGACTATAGTTTAATAATGGTTGATCGATCAGCAGCTGCTGAAATTTATTATACGGTATTTGCATTGATAAGAACTCAACAGTCAAGTGTTGAGCTGCCTCCTTGAAGGCTTTCATATGTTAGTAGTTGTCTGGTTCACAAAGATCAGGGAAGTGAGATAAATTCAGCTTCAGTTGTTCTGAGGGTCTAATACTCTCCTTTGGAGTCAACAAATGAGCTAATCCATGTGATGGACTCTGTTCACAACTAATTTTTTGTTTCTGTGTGGTATATATTCCATCAAAAGTCAATTAAAGATGTACTGTAACAATCTTTAATAGAGATTGTGGACCTCAAGAAATTTGTTTAGCTGAATATTCATGGGCTCGTCCACTTACTTCACTGCTTGCCAAACTTGTTCAACATGGACCAGAAATGATCTTATTATACCCTGGGGTCTCACCTTCTCTCACCTCTCCTGGGCTCACTCGCAGCATCCACTGCTCCCTCTGGGTCCTCTTCTGGCTTCCTGGATGAGGTCACACACACTGGGGGATTGCTGAAGCCCAATCACAGGCCCCCATTGGTCCCCTAGGATGCATGATGTCAGCCAGGAGGCCTGAAGAGAGCAGAAGAGGACTCTGTGGAAGTGCCAGATGTCATGAGGGAGCCCTGGAGAGGTGAAGGAAGGTGAGTATAAGTGTTAATTATGTTTCTGGGCCTCCACTTATAATGGAATTAGACACCAGAGTATAATAGTCATTCGTGGGTGACAAACCCCAAACATTCCTGGTTTGGGTCAACCCTGAAATATTTGAAGAAATTCAGGTTGAATCCAATTCAACATGAACTCGTTCACTCATCTCTAATCCTTAACCTGACAGCTAACAAGATAAGTATACAGAAACCTTCTTCAGTGGCCTTTGTGACAAGATATTAAACCATAAAAAGTTTTAAAGATGAAAGTTAGGGAATTTCCAGTGCATTAAAATTAAATTCTCATGATCCCCTACAGCCCTAGTCCACATGCTCCTAGGTCTCTTGCTGCACTCCATGTTCTGGTGTCCAAAATACATAGGAAATCTGGACCTAAGCATGGGAATACCAGGGAGAAGTGAGTAACCTTTTATGTTAATGTCCTCATATGTAGACATATTGAATATAACTTTGATTCACTGATTGATCCCTTTAAAGGCTGCTATATGTGTATGTTTGAGAAAAATTGACCTCCAAAAATTGACCCATTACACACTATGGACAATTTCAGGATATATTTGGGTAATATTCCTCCAAACATTGGGAAAGCAAAATGTCAAAACAAGCTAAAAGTTTTATGCATTATAAAGCTACTGTACTAAAGTCACTCTGTATAGAATATAAAGAGGATCTGTCACTTCTCCTATCTTTGTTTTAGTAGATACTTGCATTCACCATGATTTATCAATTCTGTAGCATCTTTTCACATAATGCTGTGCTGTGCCCATCCTCCATCATTTCTACTATATATTTATGGATAAATTGACAACAGGGTGTCACCATTCACCTTATCAATGGGGTGTGTACCTGAACAGACATGGCTGATTGGACTATGTCAGATTGTATAGGGAACCCCCTACCTGGTAACATCCAATTTTCAATTTATTTAGAGATTTTTAGTAAGAATAACCGAGGGGCAGTAACGTACAGTTCTGGTATATTATGAGGAGTACACATATTTGTTATTACAGACAAATCATGACCACTCTTAGAAAACTTCTATATGAAACGAAAATTTCAGGGATATTGCGTGCCAGGCATTGCAATACACAAATAGTGTCATACAACTACATTTGCTGGCACCATGTTGTACTGACAAGTGTGTATCAAATGTGAGAACCTAGCACCAAGAAGCCATTGTTTGAACATGACAATGTAAGAATGTAAAATTTTTCAATATGCACAGAACCAAGAAACAGCTGTTATTAGTTTTGGTCATTATCAACAAATGATTCTGCAAGATCTCGACAGTGCCAAACACTGATCATTGAACCACCTTATCAGGGAAACATATTTGGGTACCTTACTATTCTGCCACTGTCCCAGGATGGACTGTATAGCAGAGGTTTTCTAGCACTACAGAACCTAATGTTAGAGTAAGGGTAGCCCAAGAAGAGAGAATGGTTAGCTGTGCTCTACAAGTGTTGTCTTAAGTGTGCAGGGAAAGAGAGGGGTCCATGTTATCCAGACGGTGCTCAGCATTAATAGACACCTAACTGGAAGTGTAACAAGAAGATACAGAAGACGACACTCACCAGGAAATTTGCTTACTGCACTTTCTTCATATACAAAGGGGTTTGGAATATGAGCTACAATAAGGTGATGGCCGATTCATATCAGCACTTACTTCCTAGGTCCAAAGAAGCCTGTGATATTAAACAACAGTCATCGCCTGTTGTAACCAATGCTCCAACCACCTGTTTTTATCCCTGTGATCTGAATAACATGCAGTAAACCCATTTTCTGATGACAGGCACATTCTGCATCTTTTTGTATGCACATCCAAGTGGCCCTGAACATGACAACCACCATTTGGTATTTAAGGGGATTGTACAGGATCTGAAGTAATTTGTTACTGATGACCTATATTGTCCGTGACATTTTAGTGGTGCTGCCTGAAACTGCAGCCCCTCTCCCATACACGTGAATAGGAGTAGGACTGCTTTTGGCCATATACTTAGTCTGACTGGCAGTGGCTGCATCAGCTTGGTTTGGGTGTTGGACCCTGACCAATCTAATACTGTGAATAGGTTATCACTGTCAAAGACCTCAGATCCTGGACAACCCCTTTAATGAGAACCTTTCACCACCTCCACCAATTTGAGCTTTTTTTTTTTATATGCATTAATTGGCGCCACTTAATTCCAGTGTAGTTGGAATTTTTCCTCTAGCCCTTACCATTTCCGAACAACAAGTGCTGTTACTTTAAGTGCCTGATATGCTAACTAGACTCATGTCAAGTGGATAGTGTCTGGCAGGAGCAAGCAAAGTGGTGTCATTTAGAGCTCTAAGTTGCGCCTCCTTGCCTGCTTCTGCCTGGCACCACCCACTTGACATTAGAGATCCTAGTTAGCATGTCGGGAACCAAAACTAAATCCAACTCTGCTGGAATCAGAGGAGAGGGGCCTATTAAAAAATGCAAAGAACTCAAATAAGCGGAGGAGGTGAAATAATCTATTTAAATAATCTAAAGACCTGTTAAAGATATGAAATATTAAACTGTAAAGGTTTATTATTTTCAAAGATTTATTCTCTATAGAAAACCAACACCAAAAGTACTTTTTATTTATTGTCAATGACAATCAAGATCTTTGGCTTCAATATATATCGTAAGGCTTTATGACAGACCTTCCCCTTCTTGATCCAGCCTTGGGAAGCGAAGGTGATAATCCAACTTGATCCTTGGATTTAAAGATGTAAATCCCACCTGTTACACCCACTCAGCAGGCAAAGGAAACTTAAGATAAATGATTTCCCAACTGTGGAGCTGAATGACAGATAGCACAATCTATATGTCACCGGGAAGCTGGTCTGCTCCTGTCACTGCACTACTTTATTCCCCATCTCACATTTCATCCAAGAGTGACCACAATATTAATATTATATAAAATTCTAAATTTATTAAGCAAATGTTCTTATTCCATAACCATCAGAAACTAAAACCTACAAAATATTTCATTTAGAAATCCTAAAAATTATGGACAAATAAGAAAGTGCTGTAAGTAATACATCTGAAAAAGCGTTCATAATCATAACACACCAGTATCGCGAAGGATTAACCCAAAGTGCTTTGGAAAAATGTGCAAAACATATTTCTAGTCCACTGCATACAGTAGCAAAATGCCTGAACATCATAAAGGCAGAATGACTCAGAGCATGACAGTGATTTAAGGGTTCAGTAAAATGTTAGATACAATGCGTGTACATTATGCAGGGGAAAACCAGAAAGAAGGCAGAGAAGTATTGTGCATAAGCTGTCACACAATGAGGTCTGGATACTGAAATAGAAAGAACATAGAAGAGGATTTTAATGTTAACATGGCAAAACGATAAATAATAAAGAAGGCAAGATTGTGGTAAAAAGTAATAAAGCAATGCCTGTCAGAGAAAGCTTAGACCGGGCATTATAGTCAATCTTATCTGAAAACTTGTTTTAGTGGAAAATTTACATCTTACTTTACACCTTATACAGTGTTTACTGGGAGATCTAAGTCTGCAAGACTGGGCAGAGAGTTTGACCTGCAAGGGAGTGTTCACACGTTAGATTTTGAAACTGAATTTGTCAAGCAGAAAATTGAAAAAAAAATTTGAAGTAGATTTTTTATGCTTGACAAAAACCTACGCAGATTTTGATGCTGAATTTGAGGCTAAGGCCCCACGTTGCGGAAATGCAGCTTTTTTTGTAGCAGATTTTGCTGCATTTTTTTTGAGTCAAAGCCAAAAATGGTTATACAAGGAATGGGAAATATATAGGAAGCTCAATCCACTCCTGGCTTTGGCTCAAAAAGCTGCAGCAAAATCTGCAACAAAAAAAGCTGCGTTTCCACAACATGAGGCCTTAGCCTGAAGAGGATTTTGACACTGAATTTGAAGAGAAATTTGGAGGAATTTTGCCTATTTTGCCTTTCTTGGGCAGGGCCAAATTTCGTAAGCGGATTTTTACAAGTTCTGTGTCCAATTCCATGCCAACGGAAAAGGTATAATTTTCACCTTCCATTAATTTTAATGGGAGTTCTCAGGTGGAATCTGCCTGAAGAACAAGAAGGATGCTGATTTTTTTTTTTTCCTCTAGCTGAAAAATCAGCTACTACCTTCCATTGAAATGAATGTGAGGAGGATTTCAGGTAAAACTTAAGGCAGATTTTCAGGCAGATTCTGCCTCAAATTCAGTGTCAAATTCTTACGTGTGAACACCTCCTTACTTTACAACAAGGGGTCCCAGTGAACAAAAAATATTTCTAAGCTATGCCCACACATTTGCCAGCCATGCTCTAAGCATAACAAGTTTGACTGAAGGATCATGAAAATTTGGGACACTGGTATGGAAGATATAGGGTTATCAGCTAAACACTATTTCTCTGAAGCCCACTCTTCTTTATAAACATGCATGTTCAGCTGAGCTGAGTACAAGACCTCCTTTGGTGGCTTATCTTACTTGAGAACAAAAGGCTTGGACATGTTGAAATCTAACCCTTTTTTTCCCCAAAAAATATCTGCCATCCTGGAAGAGTTGGGACACCACCCATAAACATTAGATGTCAGACGGTGCCATTGGGTGCTAGGACAGGGCTAGCAGAAGACTGGGCCATTAAACCATATATACTTGTATAAATGTCAGCATAAAGGGATTGTATGTTATATGTTGGGAAGAATCAACAAATGGAGTCTTTCCCAAGTGAAAGAAAGCCTAACTTTGTCTCTGATTTCATTAATAAGAAGAGCAACAAAGCTCATCAAATTCTCCTTGTAAAAGCTAAAACGACACTGAGAACCAATACCAAAGAATGTCCTATTCCAAATAGTAATAATGGAAGTATTAGTCTAATAACAATCTCCTGATGTAATGAAATTTATAAATTTTGCATATTGTGTTTGCTAAATAATGTGTTGACTCCCCGATGCACAACAGAACTGTGGCAACAAACTCACAAATTCTCTGAGGTCTCATAAAGGCTGAGCGACCAGAGCCTGTCATTAGGAGATTCGGAGAAGCAACCAACCTCGTAACTTTTCCAGAACCCTTCTGAATTATACTATTATATTGTAGACATGTTTTTGTTTTACTTGTCTTGTTTCACTGTTGAAATTTATTTTATTCACTTTGAGACTACACAGTGATATTTTCTATGCCTGTCACACTGCAAACTGAAGATTATGCAACTCTGTACGATGGGAACAATGGCTGACTCTAGTGAAGAAGTATTTAAAGCGGATCTGTCTTTAGACTATGCTAGCCTGTGTAAGAGCAGCATAACATGGGGACAGCCTCACATCTTGTAACCCAAAACGGCACAAGAAATGTAATGTTTGGTGAAATAGGAGAAATTAAAGACTACACTGGATAGCGGACACATACTATGAGTCCGATGTATTCATGAGGGGATTTCTAACCCTGCCTCTTCTTGACTCATAAGCTATGGGGGAAATTTACTAACTCACCTATTCCAGTTTTCAGGGGTAGATGGGTGTAAATGTAGCCCATCTATGACACATGGCCCTTGTTTGCATCAAAAATGTGCCCCATCTTTTTTCCACATGAGAGGCTCAACAAATTCACTATGATTCACACCTGAAAACTGGCGCCAGTTATACCTAAAATCTACGCCAGTTCCTTAGACATCAATTCTGCCATATTGGAAAATGCTAGAATTATTAAGATGTCAGAATCTTTAAGTAATTTAGGCGCATCTCATGCCAGAATTGATTAAGCCTGCATGGAAAACAAATGTAATATAGTATAACACGTATAAGACTTTCTCCTCAAAAAGTTCTCCTAAAATATGGGCATTTAGGATATTATTTACTTTTATTTTGGGAATAAATTTCTTAGCATTTAATATAGAAATCTTTAGATAAACAAAGTATCACCATCACTCAATTTTATGTTTTGATGTGGCATCGGGTGTGGTGACACACAGTGATGATGTCCGAATTTCCCAGTCAAAACTGAACTGGTATATTGTAGTAATGCCATAATTACCGTATTATAAGTGGCGACAATAGAATTATTATATCTAATAGAATCAACACCAGAATTACTATAAGTGATGAGATAAGAATTATAAATAAGAGAAATGTCAAAATTATAATTGAAGTCATCTGAATTTCTATACAGTATTATACAATAAATGATGGCGCCATATTTACTATATCACAAATGGTGACATCAGAATTTCTATATCTTAGGCAATCACATCAGAATTAGCATAAGTGGTGATATCAGAATTACTATTAACATTGATGACACCAGAATTACTTAAAATGCTATCTGGTCACAGCACGTTACCTGAAGTATAGCACTCCAGCAAAAACGTCCATTCAAAATGGGGTGTACAAAATCCTTTTCTTGATCAGTGTGGGTCCCAACAGTCAGACCCCACTGATCAGCAAGTTACCCCCTACACCAGAATACCCCTTTGATTATAACCAATTATATCAGAATGTTAATGTTAATGAGTTGAGGCATCACAATCATTAAAGAGTAAGTGTCAACTGTTAACATCAGTGTGCTGATAAGTGAGGTACTGCTGCAAGGGCACTAAGAAGTCTCAGCATATTATTTGGCTTAGTGGCCAGAGTTAGAACTGCAGGACTTTTAGGATTTTTTTTTTTTTAAATACAGAACATGGAAGATTTTTAAAAACCTGACAAAATTGCTTTAAAAAATCTTTCACATAAAACTTAATTAATTTCTGACGGTACATTCCCTTTCAGTTATAGGTGATTACATCACAATAAATGACAAGCCATTATATGAAAATTATCCATATAATGAATTCATATTTATAGGTTTGCATTATTATACTGCACATTTGACTATTATTGCCAATTAGTCCTTAACTTTTCACTCTGTTACTGTAACTATTATACATATTGAATTCACTAGTTTTAGTGTTCTATACATATTTGTAGTCATTCAATTCATTAGTATTAATTAGTATTGTATAAATATTTGTAGCTATTGAATTCATTAGCATTTAATACTATATAAAGTGATAACACATATAATTATTACAATATAAAGTCATATTTTACTTTTTACACTATATTTGATTTACTCCTACAATGTACAGCATTATAAATTGCCTCTGGCTAGTATCGTCACTTTGGTCCAGGTTCCATGTACTTCTCAGGGGTAGGGAACAAGCAAATTAACCATTCAGGACATAAGGTGTGTGCACCATGTAGAACACAGTACACTACCTCTGAATGTACCAATCTTCTCTGTAGGAAACAGATTGGACTAGTTTAGTTGACTTTTTATCAACAGGTACAAATCTTAACATGGTAAATGTCAAGGGTTGTTTCCGAACACAGAAGAAAAAGGTTCGGATTAGTAATGGTCTTAATAATTGATACCTGAGTGGATACAGTTGGACCTTAAATATATAGTACAGCTATAAAAGATTTGTAAAAAATGAAAAAGGAACAAAATGCTATCAATAAAAACAGGTATTTTGTGTGAAATTGATAATCAATTGGTGATCACCATGGGCTGCCTCTTCAATCTTGCCAAAAAGCCTTATTTTTGCATACAGGCTGGATGCGAATGTGAAAAGACTTTTCATTTTGTCCATTGCTTTTTCCCAGCATGGCTTCCTTTACATTTTTTTATTGTTTTTTTTTTTTTTTCCTCCTATTGCTATAAACTGAACAGTTTGGATTTGAAAATGATTTTAAAATGGGCTCCAATTTTATAGCTGCTATTCACTTCAAACAGCACAGGGACCTTACACAGCGATTTCATTAAGATACCGAAAACACTTCAAGGATGGTGATGTCGAGAAACTCCTCACAAGACAATGCACACATCCTGTGCATAATTAGAAGGAATCCAGAGACAAGAACTCCCTCAATATAATTGTGGTTTTGTCTTTCTTGGAAAAGACAATAGAGCAGACACATAAAAATAAGCCATGCAGCACAATGGGAAACATCTCCTGCCTTCCTACCAATGTTAGTATCTGCCGTCAAGATGTGAGGAATCCTTGTCACTCAGATATACAGTATAATAAGTATCACAGACGTCTACTATTCATATGGCTTAATGGATGAAATATGTTTTTATTGTTTTTTATACAGAATTTGTATAGATTTTTAGAATTACATTCTGGCTGGAGGCACAGACAATGGGCAAAAAGTTTTGGTTTCTGCTTTTTACAATCTTCTGTTACTTAAACAATGTAGGAACGGATGTCTTTTGCGTATCATGCTACAAGTTTATTGCTTCACACCATTCCTTTAGAAAAGGATTTTTACTGCAATGAAATTATCTGGCTATATATATATATATATATATATATATATATATATATATATGTGTGTGTGTGTGTGTGTGTGTGTGTGTGTGTGTGTGTGTGTGTGTGTGTGTGTGAGAAACCCCTACATTAATTTTTGTGTAATATCATTGACTCAACTTGTATATAGAGATAGTGTGATCACAATACAGTGCAAAAGTTTTAGGCAAATATGCTGCAAAGTAAGAATGCTTTAAAAAATAGACGTGTTAATTTTTTTTGTTTCAATTAAAAAATTAAGTGAATAAACAAAAGAGATACCGAAATCACTTCTATGTTTGGTGTGACCACCCTTTGGAGCAGGAGTTTCGGAAGTGATGATATGGACCCCACAGAGCCCTGATCTCACCATCATCCAGTCTGTCTGGGATTACATGAAGAGACAGAAGGATTGGAGTAAGCCTACATCCACAAGAAGATCTGTGCTTAGTTCTTCAAGATGTTTGGAACAACTTCCCTGCTGAGTTCCTTCAAAAACTGTCTGCAAGTGTACCGAGAAGAAATTAGGCTGTTTTGAAGGCAAAGGGTGGATCACACCCAGGCTCAGACTGGGCCACATGTGGACAGATAAATCCCCCCGATGGGCCCCTAAACCAGGTGGGCCTCTAGATTACCCTGACATTGGATAGTCACTCTCTGTAGCTCATACAGATACTCATCATTCAGCATCTCATCCAAGGCTATGTGTCAGTATAATACACTGGGTAGATTATTTCAGAAGCTATCTAGTGTATTTTATGTACTGTAGACACGCTGGTTGGCTGAGATGCCATGTAGGTGCAGATCCTGGCTAACCAGTATCCTTCCTCATCTTTTCATCATCCTGTAGCCCCTTGCTGCTTCCTGAGGCCTGCACATATCCCCCGCTCACAGAGCCCTAGTTCAGGGCAAGAGCCAGGCAGTAGACTACTTACAGGACCCCAGGACAGAAACAATCAAAGGCAATGGCTAGACAGCAGCAAGTTAACACTGGATAATAAATTTATGTTTGCGACATTTTAGGAATTTGAGAAGTATAACAGTAATATTTGCTTGTAGCTGTATAGTTGGCCCCCACAATGATTTTTACTGATGGGCCCTAGGCACCTCAGTCCGGTACTGGCCACACCAACTATTAATTTAATTATCGTTTTACATAGAAACATATACAGTACTACTCAGATATTGTATATAGAAAATTTTATATAGCATTATTGGCTAAACATGTATATAGAGATATTATAAAGATCAGTGTATTGTATGCAGGTCTTGATGATCCCTGCACCACTGAAGGATTAGTCTGAGGATTAGGCTTCATGTACAGGTCCATGAGGGGGCATGCAATGGTCCGTTCCCTTCTGATGAAAATAGAGCAGTACCTACCCTACTCCGTTTCACTAGAGCGGAATGGAGGTAAGTTCATAATGGCATGCACTCGGATGTCACTCTGAATGTCATCCGACTGTATACTGCTGCAAACTCAGCTCCAAATTGGATGCACACTCGGATGCAGTTGTGTGCATGGGGTCTTAGTCTGATTGTGACAAGGAGCAGACCTTCTCATAACTCAGGCACATCCTCCAGCACGCTGTGTTCCTTTAAAAATGGCACATGCAACAATTTTTGTCACAAGTGCTGTTTAAAAAGTTACATAGCCGAGGTTTGTGACTTTTTAATGCCACAAAAGTGATATAAATAGTTAATAAATTGTAATCACACTACAATGTATATACAATCATTGAGTATAATTTTTATATAGAAATTTGGGTATATAATAGTAATTTGTATATACAACCACAATGGTTTAGGGTGGAAATGTAAATGTGTGTCCATCACTTAAACCTTGGAAGCTCCTCTGCAAGCATACAATATCGGTATGAGATTATACTGGTAAAAAAAAATTAAAAGTCATGATATTTCACATTCATCTTGAGAATTGAGAGGTTCTATTGGAAATGGCAAGTTTGGATTCTCAATTAAATTTAGTTGTTGCTTTTTTGGCCTTGGGGGTATTAATATTGTGATTGGTGACTTTGTTTACTGCTGTTGTGACAGCATTTTAGTTTGGTTAAAAAAAAGAGAACCAATGAAATTTACAAATTTTTTAACAGTCCACTAAAAAGGTATACAAAATATTTTACACTCAGCCATCAAAAATGGACATATGGACATAAAACAACCGTTAACATGGCCCAATTCATCCACTTTTCACAGCCAAGAAAAGCACACGGTTGTGTGAATGTAGCCTAAGAGTTCCAAACTTTGTTTGCAGTGTGTAACCATGGAGACACATAGGTTTGCACAGAACATGTTAACGTGGTGCACGGTAGGGGAATTTTATCAAAAACTATTTGAAAAGTTTCTTAATTTTCTATTTAAGAGGAAAGCAATACCAAATATAGTGTAAATATGTGTATATATCCATTATAAATATATTGGTTTAGTTTGAGGTAGGAACAGGAAATATTTGAATACATTGGTGAAATTATGCTGGCATATAAATTAAACAAGGATCAATATTTAAACTCCGTAATTTATTTTTGCGGTGGTCATATATGGCTGCATTGTTCATTGGAAGAAAAATTTCTTAAGGTGATCAAAAGATTATATATATATATTAGGAAACGGTTTATGGCATTCCTTCTGAAATTGGCATGAAAGCTGATTGACAGCTTTCCCATCAGTGTGTTTGAATGTGCACTCAATAGAATGTAACTGTGTGTGGGCGAGGTAATCAGGACTCTCACTGTCTCTTCTAGGAGTCCTGTCAGGATTTACTCTGCCTTTTACTCAGAAATTATGTTCCAAATCACATAAATGTATATATATCACATAGCACAGCTTCTATCCCCCAATCATATAAATCTATATATAACAAAGCTCAGCCTCTCTCTCCTCTTTCATATAACCCGATATATCACAGAGCTCAGCTTCTCTCCTCTATCATATAACCCTATATATCACAGAGCTCAGCTTCTCTCCCTCTATCATATAACCCTATATATCACAGAGCTCAGCTTCTCTCCTCTATCATATAACCCTATATATCATAGAGGTCAGCTTCTCTCCTCTATGATATAACGCTATATATCAGAGAGCTCAGCTTCTCTCCTCTATCATATAACCCTATATATCACAGAGCTCAGCTTCTCTCCTCTATCATATAACCCTATATATCACAGAGCTCAGCTTCTCTCCTCTATCATATAACCCTATGTATCACGGAGCTCAGCTTCTCTCCCTCTATCATATAACCCTATATATCACAGAGCTCAGCTTTTCTCCTCTATCATATAACCCTATATATCATAGAGCTCAGCTTCTCTCCTCTATCATGTAACCCTATATATCGCAGAGCTCAGCTTCTCTCCTCTATCATATAACCCTATATATCACAGAGCTCAGCTTCTCTCCTCTATCATATAACCCTATATATCATAGAGCTCAGCTTCTCTCCTCTATCATATAACCCTATATATCATAGAGCTCAGCTTCTCTCCTCTATCATATAACCCTATATATCACAGAGCTCAGCTTCTCTCCCTCTATCATATAACCCTATATATCACAGAGCTCAGCTTCTCTCCTCTATCATATAACCCTATATATCACGGAGCTCAGCTTCTCTCCCTCTATCATATAACCCTATATATCACAGAGCTCAGCTTTTCTCCTCTATCATATAACCCTATATATCATAGAGCTCAGCTTCTCTCCTCTATCATGTAACCCTATATATCGCAGAGCTCAGCTTCTCTCCTCTATCATATAACCCTATATATCACAGAGCTCAGCTTCTCTCCTCTATCATATAACCCTATATATCATAGAGCTCAGCTTCTCTCCTCTATCATATAACCCTATATATCATAGAGCTCAGCTTCTCTCCTCTATCATATAACCCTATATATCACAGAGCTCAGCTTCTCTCCCTCTATCATATAACCCTATATATCACAGAGCTCAGCTTCTCTCCCTCTATCATATAACCCTATATATCATAGAGATCAGCTTCTCTCCTCTATCATATAACCCTATATATCACAGAGCTCAGCTTCTCTCCTCTATCATATAAACCTATATATCACAGAGCTCAGCTTCTCTCCTCTATCATATAAACCTATATATCACAGAGCTCAGCTTCTCTTCCTCTATCATATAACCCTATATATCACAGAGCTCAGCTTCTCTCCCTCTATCATATAACCCTATATATCACAGAGCTCAGCTTCTCTCCCTCTATCATATAACCCTATATATCATAGAGCTCAGCTTCTCTCCTCTATCATATAACCCTATATATCACAGAGCTCAGCTTCTCTCCCTCTATCATATAAACCTATATATCACAGAGCTCAGCTTCTCTCCCTCTATCATATAACCCTATATATCACAGAGCTCAGCTTCTCTCCCTCTATCATATAACCCTATATATCACAGAGCTCAGCTTCTCTCCTCTATCATATAACCCTATATATCATAGAGCTCAGCTTCTCTCCCTCTATCATATAACCCTATGTATCAAAGAGCTCAGCTTCTTTCCTCTATCATAAAACCCTATATATCACAGAGCTCAGCTTCTCTCCCTCTATCATATAACCCTATATATCACAGAGCTCAGCTTCTCTTCCTCTATCATATAAACCTATATATCATAGAGCACCACTTATATCCCCCTATCATATAAATCTATATATCATAGAGCTCAGCTTCTCTCCTCTATCATATAACCCTATATATCATAGAGCTCAGCTTCTCTCCTCTATCATATAACCCTATATATCACAGAGCTCAGCTTCTATCCTCTATCATATAACCCTATATATCACAGAGCTCAGCTTCTCTTCCTCTATCATATAACCCTATATATCATAGAGCTCAGCTTCTCTCCTCTATCATATAACCCTATATATCACAGAGCTCAGCTTCTCTCCCTCTATCATATAACCCTATGTATCACAGAGCTCAGCTTCTCTCCCTCTATCATATAAACCTATATATCACAGAGCTCAGCTTCTCTCCCTCTATCATATAACCCTATATATCACAGAGCTCAGCTTCTCTCCCTCTATCATATAAACCTATATATCACAGAGCTCAGCTTCTCTCCTCTATCATAGAACCCTATATATCACAGAGCTCAGCTTCTCTCCCTCTATCATATAAACCTATATATCACAGAGCTCAGCTTCTCTCCCTCTATCATATAACCCTATATATCACAGAGCTCAGCTTCTCTCCCTCTATCATATAAACCTATATATCACAGAGCTCAGCTTCTCTCCTCTATCATATAACCCTATATATCACAGAGCTCAGCTTCTCTTCCTCTATCATATAACCCTATATATCATAGAGCTCAGCTTCTCTCCTCTATCATATAACCCTATATACAGTGCTGGCCAAAAGTATTGGCACCCCTGCAATCCTGTCAGATAATACTCAATTTCTTCCAGAAAATGATTGTAATCATAAATGCTTTGGTAATAAGATCTTCATTTATTTTGCTTGCAATGAAAAAACACAAAAGAGAATGAAAAAAAAAGTCAAATCATTGATCATTTTACACAAAACTCCAAAAATTGGCCGGACAAAAGTATTGGCACCCTCAGCCTAATACTTGGTAGCACAACCTTTAGACAAAATAACTGCGAACAACCGCTTCCGGTAACCATCAATGAGTTTCTTACAATGCTCTGCTGGAATTTTAGACCATTCTTCTTTGGCAAATTTCTCCAGGTCCCTGAGATTTGAAGGGTGCCTTCTCCAAACTGCCATTTTGAGATCTCTCCACAGGTGTTCTATGGGATTCAGGTCTGGACTCATTGCTGGCCACTTTAGAAGTCTCCAGTGCTTTCTCTCAAACCATTTTCTAGTGCTTTTTGAAGTGTGTTTTGGGTCATTGTCCTGCTGGAAGACCCATGACCTCTGAGGGAGACCCAGCTTTCTCACACTTGGCCCTACATTATGCTGCAAAATTTGTTGGTAGTCTTCAGACTTCATAATGCCATGCACACGGTCAAGCAGTCCAGTGCCAGAGGCAGCAAAGCAACCCCAAAACATCAGGGAACCTCCGCCATGTTTGACTGTAGGGACCGTGTTCTTTTCTTTGAAGGCCTCTTTTTTTTTCCTGTAAACTCTATGTTGATGCCTTTTCCCAAAAAGCTCTACTTTTGTCTCATTTGACCAGAGAACATTCTTCCAAAACGTTTTTGGCTTTCTCAGGTAAGTTTTGGCAAACTCCAGCCTGGCTTTTTTATGTCTCTGGGTCAGAAGTGGGGTCTTCCTGGGTATCCTACCATAGAGTCCCTTTTCATTCAGACGCCGACGGATAGTACGGGTTGACACTGTTGTACCCTCGGACTGCAGGGCAGCTAGAACTTGTTTGGATGTTAGTCGAGGTTCTTTAGCCACCATCCGCACAATCTTTCGTTGAAATCTCTCGTCAATTTTTCTTTTCCGTCCACATCTAGGGAGGTTAGCCACAGTGGCATGGGCTTTAAACTTCTTGATGACACTGCGCACGGTAGACACAGGAACATTCAGGTCTTTGGAGATGGACTTGTAGCCTTGAGATTGCTCATGCTTCCTCACAATTTTGCTTCTCAAGTCCTCAGACAGTTCTTTGGTCTTCTTTCTTCTCTCCATGCTCAATGTGGTACACACAAGGACACAGGACAGAGGTTGAGTCAACATTAATCCATTTCAACTGGCTGCAAGTGTGATTTAGTTATTGCCACCACCTGTTATGTGCCACAGGTAAGTAACAGGTGCTGTTAATTACACAAATTAGAGAAGCATCACCTGATTTTTCAAAGGGTGCCAATACTTTTGTACACCCCCTTTTTTATGTTTGGTGTGGAATTATATCCAATTTGGCTTTTTGACAATTCTTTTTGTGGTTTTCCATTGAAGACAAATTAAATGAAGATATTATTACCAAAGCATTTGTGATTGCAATCATTTTCTGGAAGAAATTGAGTATTATCTGACAGAATTGCAGGGGTGCCAATACTTTTGGCCAGCACTGTATCACAGAGCTCAGCTTCTCTCCCTCTATCATATAACCCTATATATCACGAGAGCTCAGCTTCTCTCCCTCTATCATATAAACCTATATATCACAGAGCTCAGCTTCTCTCCTCTATCATATAACCCTATATATCATAGAGCTCAGCTTCTCTCCTCTATCATATAACTCTATATATCACAGAGCTCAGCTTCTCTTCCTCTATCATATAAACCTATATATCATAGAGCACCACTTATATCCCCCTATCATATAAATCTATATATCACAGAGCTCAGCTTCTCTTCTCTATCATATAAACCTATATATCAGAGCTCAGCTTCTCTCCTCTATCATATAACCCTATATATCACAGAGCTCAGCTTCTCTCCTCTATCATATAACCCTATATATCACAGAGCTCAGCTTCTCTCCTCTATCATATAAACCTATATATCACAAAGCTCAGTTTCTCTCCCTCTGTCATTTAAACCTATATATCAGATATAGCTGTTGACAGCTGGCCACTAGACTACAAGCCCATGTTTATAGCAATATACACAAAAGAAATAGCACAAATCTAAAATTCTGTGCAGTATTTTGTAACATTCTTTGCACACTTAACTCATCATTGTTGACTACACAAATTATCCTAGCCATCATATTCTGTGCACTGTATAATAAACTTTTTCAGATCTCTATTAGACTCCTTAGCAACCATTTCTGTGTCAGACTTTAATGAGCCAAGTTCTTCAAGATTTCAAAAGTTGCTGCTAAAAGGCCTCAATTTCATGCTACTTAAACATCTTGTCTCTTATCTTCACCTGTACAACTTGTTTCATACTAATTGAGATTTTCTGCCACGATTTCCCTGGTTTGTAGATTTGCTTTGGTTTGCTTCCTGATACTGGAGTGAGGAGAATAGCTTGTTAGTGATTAGGAAATGATTATCTTAGAAATGGGTATAAGACGCAGATACTGTACTCTTCGACAGCATTCTCCTCAACTCATGTACGCCTGCTATGGACAGCAATGCTATGCTATGTTATGGACATGCTGCTATGGACAGCAATGGAATAAATGTTCATGAATACCTGCAGCCCAGGCGGAAAAGACACCATATTGGGGGACAATTAAAAAAAAAATCAAGGTTCTACCTTTGAATCTTTTTGTACAACCAGCTGGAATGTGTCAGAAGAAAGAAAGATGAGTATGACAGGATTGGGGGAGAAAGGATGGGGCAACCAGGAGGAGTTACATAAGTGGTGGTGATACACATTTTGAGACTCCTATATTGAGTGCCATGAGACTTTGGCCACTTAAAAGAGCAAATGTATTAGCGATCTGATGACAGATCATGCCTATTGCACAATGATGACATTGGTCCAAAATATGGTGACCTGTAAAGTTAAAGTAACACACAAGTGTTTTTTTTTATGTCACACATGTCCAGTACCTGTACCCATATATACTTAACGTTTCTGCAAAACACTGCTGAGCTAATACTAAGATTGACCTTCCCGGACCTTACACTGTTAGGATGATGTCACCAAGGTCCTGGAACTTACACCAACTGATAACACTGGGGAAAGGAAATGGGGTATAATCTTCTAAATTTGAGAAAGTAGGGAACTATGGGCCGTATGTAAGGGCCAGTTCACATCTGCATTCGTGGGGTCTCCAAGCAGACTCCCCTGTGCGTAAACTGAACTGAAACCTATACGCAGAGAGAAGCAGTTTACATAAGGAAACCTGCAGACCCCATAGACTATAATGGGGTCTGTGTGAATTCCGCTTCTCTCTGCGTATAGGTTTCCGTTTGGGGGGTCCCCAAGCGTGCTCCCCTGTATGGAAACCGAACTCAGATGTAAACCGGCCCTAAGAGAGGGGCTATTATTATGTGCAGATTATGTGAGAGGCAGAGGAAGAGCAGAGAGGCATTTTCACAGAAGAAGTAGGGCAGATTAGGGGGTGAGACTTTGATGAACCAGAGGTCACAGGATAACACTCAACAGTATCTGCAGGCAGCAGAGAGAAACTTCCTGATTGCACAGCAATCCATGCAAAAAAAAAGAAAGTCATGCTGCATCATGTAATTTATTGAAGAAGGTGAAAGCAGGATAAGAAAAAAACACTATCAGACTAGTAGACAACTATTGCTACAGAAGGAACGGCCTATTAGACAAAAAAAAAAAAAAAAAAATCACCCTATAAGTGTTAGTGGAAGTTTTGCATTAACAGCTAGAGATACCACTTTAAGATATGTCTCAGAAGCTATTTAAACTATTCATGTCTCAAAATATTAGAGGTAAAAATGTTGCTGAAACTGATCGTGACATTGCTGTTTATATACTTGAAACTGGGTAGACAATTGTGTATGTGTTTTTTGCCTAGCCTAGTAGACAGAGCTACTTTTTGACCCAGAGATGTTGTTCTCTAATGCGTTGACCAAATAAGATGCAAGCAATGCGATCAAGAAGTCACGAGAACCCCATGCAAATATCAGGTGAAATGGCACTTAAACCTCTCGATGTAACTCGCAGAAGGTTAATCATCTTCTTAGTGTTAATCCCTCTGACACAGTTAGATACTAGCAGGGAATGATGTGCCAATAGCACAAGATCAGAGCCGCAGACTGATTAAACGGGTGTGTTTTTAGACAACTAGAATGAGATTTTTTATTTAAGGCCTATTTCACATGCCAGTTAGTTCAGACTGGCAAAAGCTTTATGGGTAATTCAGCCAGTTAGGGTGAAAGAAAATGCTTGAAGAAGTTGTTCCATGACAAGGCTATTATTTTGCAATCTGTCAATCACAGTATAAAAGTACAGGCGTGGGGCAGTCTTTATGGACACCTATTGAGAATGTGGGTCCCCATATTCCCATTGTCTGCTAGATAAGCATGCCCATTATCTTTCAAGAAAATGCAATGGCAGTGTCTGAAAGAGAAGAACATGCTTGTTAAGCTGTTTCTGACTCACAGTAAATGGAGCTCTCAGAAATATCCAAATAAGCACATTGTGCAAAAAGGACCATTTGTTCTTGGCACCAGTAGGACATCAAGAGGTAAGAACCCTCACCTTACTTTTATAATCTACAGTATTGTGCAGAAGTTTTAGGTAGATGTTGAAAAATGCTGTAAAGTAAGAATGCTTTAAAAATAGAATTGTTAATGAAATCAATATTTGGTGTGACCTTTGCCCTTTGGAGGAGGAGTCCTGGAAGTGATGATACGGCCCCCACAGAGCCCTGATCTCATCATCATCCAGTCTGTCTGGGATTACATGAAGAAACAGAAAAATCTGAGCAAGCCTACATCCACAGAAGATCTGTGCTTAGTTCTCAGAGATGTTTGGAACAACCTCCCCGCTGAGGTCCTTCAAAATACCGTTTGCAAATATATCTAGAAGAATTGATGGAAGCTACTCCTTTGGCTTCTGATTTGGAATTTGCACTGACTTCTTGGTATTAACTTTTGGCTTGGACTACGACTCTGCTCGGACACTGGTTTTTGGCTACTATTGACTCTCCTGGTACAACTTTTGGCTAGATTGTTACTCCCTTTGTCCTCTTATTAGGTAACTGGTATTGTTCTTAACTATGGTAGTGCATCTACTTTCTAATACTCCTTGGTTTCATGACCTGGGTACAAGTAGCCAAGTCCATCCTGCCTTTTGGTGGTCTCTAGTGAAAAATTCAAGGGAGCCTTAGATTCCACACTCCTAATCTGTTCCTAGGGAATATCAGGGAATACCTCCACCTGGGAGTTGCAAGCTGTAACTCCTTATAGAGGCAATGCCCATTAGGTGAATGTCAGCCAAACTAGATTTTAGTGGGACCGTAGATCATCTAATGTGCATTGAGAGTGACAACTCACTCAACGGCAGATTTTGTAGGAAACAAGGGTTGGGTATGTTGGATTTCAACATGGCCGATGGTTTTGTTCTTAAGGTAGATAAGAGCTGACAGCAGCTTATTCCTCTCTCAAAAACACAAGCAAGCCAAGCATTCATATCTGGTTCAGGGGGACCGAATGATCACTTGGCTGCCAACTATATGAGGTACAGATACAGCAGAGTTGATAATCACAAGTGGATCTCACTGCAGCTATCTGTTTGAGATGTTGCATTGTGCTGCCCGGTAGTTACTGCTAAGACTTCTGACATGTTGCTGGGATGCCATACTTGATCTTATAGACTGCTACATCTGTATATAGCCATTTTAAGCTCTTCCACTTTTGTTCAGACAGATGTTAGAGAATGAGAAGTAAAGCTGATATACCCGACACACATTCACTTATTTTAATGGCACCATTTAACATAGATAAACCCCCGGCTTTTGTTTTTGCTCTCTTCTACGAATCTTTAAGACAAGACGCTCTTACCATCTCCTTACTTTACCCTGAAGGGAAATTTTCCCGATCCAGCCTCTTTATCTCTTAAACTACATAATGCTGGTAATTTTCTCTTCATAGATTGGAGTCTACAACGTTCGACAGATTGTACACGTAAAATACTTTAGCTAAACAGCTCAATCAATGTGAATAAATAGATATAAATAAATATGCTCTGGGATGTCTGACAAATTTCAGTCTGTCAGGGGAATCATATCTTAACAAAGTACATTTGGCAGAGCTCAAGCTATAAAAGGAAGCTTACAGCGGCTTATTTTAACAAACGTATTATCTTGCTTCACTACCTGAAGTCTAAAGCATCGTCTGAAAAATGATTGTTCGGATTGTTCCTCTGGGCTATTAGATTGGATATGTTAAGGTTTGGTTCTCAAGCGTGAAAATCACACACATGGCTATATGGGGAAGGATTTTTATTTTTACATACAGTAGGATTACCTAGTACATAGATCTGGATGTGATGCATCAATAGCATCCACTTATAACATGGACTTATAACACAGGTTCCACCATCACCTACAGTTCTCTACGTCTGGGACTGTCAACCCTATTCTTCTGCGGCCTTGCCAGATAAAACACTGTTTAGGCCATGCCCATATAAAAAAATCTCTCATTTGTCTCCTAAACCCATTATAAAACATAGCTGCTTTCTTGTCAAGGATTTGGAGTAAACCCTGTAGGGGCCAGCGGTTATAAATTAGAAAAAAGTTCCATTGTCCGCTAATAGTATTGTGCCAGCTCCTGTTTGTTGGAGGTCCTGCGTCCTACATAACCACAGCCAGTGATGTCATTGTTCCGTCTCCAGTGACTGCTGGGGCCACTGATTGGTCTTGGTGGTCACATGTGGTGCAGGACTTCCTGCAGCAATAAGTAACCAGCAATAGACTAAGACAATGGTGTGCCAGGGACAGGTCAGTATGCTTTTTTCTTTTATTTTACACAGAGCTGAGCTGCAATAGCAGACAGAAACCATAGACAGATGTGGCACTGTTCTGAATGAGAGCCGCCATGTTTTTCTAATCCTGTACAATACAATAAGGAAATTATTTTACTAGATCAGAGAATGATATAGCCAAAGAAAGGCCTATGCAGTGCAGTATAATATGACTTCTGTTATAACTGCTACCCCTGTAGTGCCCATCTGTGCCTCACTATAGGACACAGCAGTGGTCATTGCAGTCTTGGTTTGCATGTCAGCTCCAGGAACATATGAGATGTGTGCAGTAAAGTGAAGTGCACTTGGCTTTATCCACCCACTGGCTTCATCTACCCACTGTGCATGTGCTAGATGCCAGTGGAGCAAGTCAGAACTGCATGTTTATGTGGTTCATATCTGATAACAGGTTCCCTTTAAAATATTGCGAGAAGGTACCATATCATTTGTCCATATAGCACTTCATTATTTTATTTATTTATTTTTTTTTTTTTGGTCTCAAAGCTGTGCCAACGAAAACACCAGTGCACGACAAAAAAGTGACGGGTGCCACTGAAAAAAACGTGCAAAGGATGCTGTCTATCGCAAAACCCCCCCTCAAAAGAGGAAGGGTCCTCCGAAACTGTCCCCAAACTCAAAGCCAAAAGGCACAAGAGTAAGGGGAGCTGTACCAACCCAACTGCCAAGACAGGAGGGTCAGTGACTTACTTGGTTTCCTCCATGGGCTGCCACCACCAGGAGTACCGCCAAGCCAGCTACTTGCATCAGTCCCCTCAAGGGCTGCCACCCCAAGAGTACGACTGAGCCTGCAACTGTTGTCCGTCTCCACAAAAGCAGAGACAGACACTGGAGAGCAAAGAAGGAGGGAACCCGAGGGCCACACACTCCAACTCCTAGACTTCGGGTAGGACCCAAAAGGGTTTCCGCATCCCTACATCCACACAAAAACAGTGACAAAACAGGTGACAAAACGTGATAGACAAAAAAGAATAAATAAGTGAATAGAGTGCCAGTGTACTGGCCCGGTCTATCCGCCGGATCTATAAAAAATTACCCATGCCGGATAAACCAAGCAATAGGGTGAGTGCTTCTTAGGTGTGATCAAGTGCTTGTGCAATGTGCCAAATTCAGTGGGTTTCCCAGGCCCAGTGAATAAAGGCACCTCCGGAGTCACCGTCCCCAGAGGCACTTGCACCATGAGACCTTCGAAGGCATCCCCGGCCTCTTGGCCTTGATCGACCAAGGTCCCGGTCCTAACCCTGGTGTGTTTCTCTGTCTCATGTTCGCAGCGTTCAGTTATGACATACATCACACTGCAGATAGGATCTGGCATCTACGTACTCAAGCAAATAGATGTGATGCTTCTATTGAATCAGCACCTGTTGGTAGCCTTAAAGGGAGTGGGTCACCATAAGCCAGCATATCAACCCAGCCCCACACATAGATGGGTTAGGGTCATCTAGATCAAACAAGGTTTCCCTCTTGTGAATCAGTGCCTCTGTTCCCCAGATATGCAAATGAACTGTTTGGAGTAGCAATAGTTAATTTGCATATTTGTGATGTGATATCGTCTCAATAGAGATACCAATTCACAAGTGGAAAACATAATTTGATTCAGGTGATCCTAACCTATCTATTTGTGGGGCTGGGTTGATATACTGAGTTCTAGTGAGACTCCCTTTAAGGATTTTCCAAACTCTATAACTAAAATAACCAATAGGGTATATGGACAAGATAAAAGAGGACTCTCATTTGCTCTCCCCTCTATTAGCCAGTATGATGAGTGTACCATTGAATGGGCTCCATGTACTATTGTGTTGCCTCACCCTGCAATATCATCCAGCCACCAGACTGGCTTCCTTGCAGTCCTTACACTATTTAGGCTCTCTGCAATCCACCAATATATGCCTATGCTTAAATATATACATTAAAATTATAATTCAACCATTGCGTACTGGGAAGATATTGTAATAAGGCCATTACTTGAACCATATGTAATAAACCGTGTATTTAATTTGCATCCCTTGCAGATAAACAGCTGTTTAGTGGTCCTGTGCATATTGAGAAAAGACCTCACTCAACAACTATTTTTTTTTAAGATGGAAGATCTTAAAAACTCCAAAAATATATGTTCTGTGTTATGCCTAGTGCAGGGCCTAAGTGGCGCAGGGCAAATTAACTGAAATGGCATTAAACAGAGAATCTGTGTGTCATGCACCGCCCCCTCCAGTCCTACATAAGGAATAACACAGATTTCTCTTATATGAAAAGCAACCATATAAAAGCACCAATAAAATAGGCTATATAAAAAATGAATTATGATGACTTTAATGCTAAGAAATGCTAGGAAGGATCTGTAATTTCAAGACTTTCCAAACATTTCCGTTTTCTGTAAGAATCCTTTGTTCTACCTTGAGATAAATGTACTGGAAAGGAATGAAACATTCGTTGCAGAAAAGTTGCCAAACAAAATGGACATCATATGTTGTTCGATGAACAGTCAAATGGATACATCTTTCTTAGTGATCTCATAGAAGAACTTTACCTTTTAGAAGATGACATATAAAAAGTCCCACACAGAAAAGAAAGATCAGGAGAAAAAATGATTTAGAAAGTCAGAAGACTAAATCTAAATAACAGTGGACCCAACTTAACGTTCGGTCATAGAAAATGCTTAGGTAGCGCAAAAGTTACTAACTTACGCTAGGTTCAAACTATCACTGTATGTCTGTTGTTCTGGTCCATCGGAAGACCAGAACAAGGAGAGGTGGACCACTAAAATAGCGGTAACACATGTATTCCGACAGACCCCATTGACTATAATGGGGTATGTCGGGTGTCCATACTTTTAAAAATGAATCCAGTAAAAGAAAACGTCCTCCATGCAGGACTTTTTCCTCTGCCGATTTTCAGGTGAGCACTGTGATGGAGTCTCCAATGGAAATTCCAGCGCAGATGTGAACGTAGCTTTACTAAAAATCAGTCTGTGCAATGTACAGTATTTTTGTTATTTTTTTAGATGCTGATGGTAATCCACAAGGTTAATAACTACTGTATATTTTCCATTTTATGGTCCCACAACTGTCCACAAAATATATAAGGATCTATAATAATCCAGCACTTTGAAGGTAAAGACACCGCATATAAAGTTTATAATGCTTTATTAATACATTTTTGCTCACATAAGCATAAAACAATAGTATTAAATAGCCACTGTAGTGTCAACAAACTTTGCATAAATAGAATAAGCAAAGACATTCTTATTCTATAAAAATGCCTCTTTCTCCACTTTTCACACTTAACTATACACCCGCCTCCTGCCTCCAGGCAAAGATAAGATCAATTACCAGCTCACTGAGGGTGGGTTCACACTTGCCCCCCGCACTCCGTCCGCCGCGAATCCGACCTAAATGTCGGAAAACTGGATAGGGACTGGATAGGACATGCAGGACTTTATATCTGACAAAAAAAACTGGCTTCGCAGTGCAGAGGGTGTAAGCGCACACCCGCACATTGCTTTAAAAACCCATAGAAGTGAATGGGTTTTTAAGCAAAGCGTCGCAAACCTTTCCCTATCCAGTTTTCCGACATTCAGGTCGGATTCATGGCGGATGGAGTGCCGGCGCAAGTGTGAACCCACCCTGAGATATCAGGTTACAGCAGCTGCTGATAAAAGTCTATGGACAGAGGAGGAGATGAAAGAGGAAGCAGTTGCAGAGTAACAGAGAAGCACTGACACACTCACTCAGATGCTGTTGCTGCCTCTGGAAACGTTTCACTACCTCACCATAGAGCTGGATTCACTGAACACACTTCAGTATTTCTCTATAATGTGCCCCATGCTGCTGCTTCTCTTTTTATATATGAGACTGATAGGGGAGCAGGATCTCATCTATGTGCGCTGTCGGTGGGAGATATGCCCCCACTGTGGCGTTGAGCTCAAGGTGTTAAGTCGCACTATTTATGTTGGATGAACCTTACGAGATTCGTCTCACATGGTTCACCTGGTAGTTTTGTTCAGACCGAACACGTCCAAACCAGAACTGCCATTATTATAATCTAGGGTCCTTTTCAGACTCTGGGGCCTCAGCAAGCACTGATGTAATTCAGGAGACCAGAAGAGGCATGAAGAAAATGCAACAAAACCCAGGGAAGGTGAGTTTGTTATGTTTGCTCCCATGGGCCTCCACTTATTATACTCTGGGCCACTATGAGACATCATTCTGGGATCTTTGACATGAAGAGAGCAGGACCGAGCTTTTTGAACAGCCTGGTGCCCATGGTACCCTGAATCCTGGTCACTATGTTTTACTCAATATATTTCTGTTACAGACTGTATTATTATTTTTCTTATATCTGAACCTCAAACAGTTATATTTTCTTTACTTTTGAATGTCATTTATGTTTCAGAGCACCTCACATTATGTCATTTAGCTTAAAGGGAACCTGCCAGCTAAATTTAACCTCCCAAACCCCCATCAGTACCTCACAGGGCTTCTCGTGTCTTTCTAATACCACCACCATCTTCAGAAAAACAACTTTTATAAGGACACGTTGGACAACAAGAGATGCCCTGTGAGGTACTGATGGTGATTTGTGGGTGAAGGGTTAAAACCAGCTGGTAGGTTACCTTTAATGTTGCTGGGGTGCAAACATGTTAAACTATTTTTTTATTTTTGTGTGTCAGTATCCACTAGGGATGGTGTTGGACTTATTTATATGCTTAGTTGTATATAGGTTGAGGCAAATTTGCTACCCGTTGCCTAGTGAATAGAGTTCAAATTACTAACGCTGACATACAAACAAAGCCATCCACAACCTGTCCCCTACATATATCTCTGACCTAATCTCCCGCTACCTGCCCACACGTAACCTCCAATCCTCCAAAGACCTCCTACTCCGCTCTGCTCTTATCTGCTTTTCACACAACCGTCTCCAAGACTTGTCCCGTGCATCCCCCATACTCTGGAACTGATTACCAAGACACATAAGACTGACCCCCACAATCACAAGCTTCAAGAAGGCCCTGAAGACTCACCTATTCAGGAAGGCCTACAACCTCCAATAACACTACTGTCACCAAACCGGCATCTAAACAGCCTCTACCCCCACCTTCTGTCTCTATCCCTCTTCCCTCAGATTGTAAGCCCTTGCGGGCAGGGCCCTCTATCCCACTGTGCCAGTTGGTCACTGTTAATATTATATTTGTTTTGTATATTTTGCAAGCGGTCTAAAGATGCACAAAATTTATCTCCAACACTTTTGTCTACCTGTATACCATATATTGGTTGGATTTTTTTGCCACTAGTTGGTGCCTCTGAAGCCATGTCCCTTTCTGACTAAGCCATGTCTATCTCCAGTTAAACCATACCCATTGTCAAGAGAGGTGCAAAAGTGTCTAAAACACATACTAAATGTGATATAAAGCATTTATGCCAGTTTGTGACACATATTAAGCCAAGATTCTGGCACTTTTAGTTGAGTATACTTCCTCCATTGTTTTTATGCTGTAACTTTTTATTCTGCACCACTAAGATTAATAAAGCGTAATAAACTTTATACATGAAATTTGGATTTGACTGGTCTATATGGGTAAAACAAAGTTGAGCATACACATCAGACTCTAGAGCACATATACCCATCACTTGTTGTAGTGAAATACCACTGATGGACAGCAATGCCATAGATGGTGACATCTGGTCAAAAACAACTCACAACCAAATACATGGTGCTTCTAATTGTCCATTTGGCCTTAACCATAATTAAAGAGGTCCCTTCATCACCTCCACCAACTCCAACTCATTCCATCATACAATAGGCACCACTTCACCGATTCCAGCACAGTTGGAATTTTGTCTCTAGCTCCAACCATTCCTCAGCAATCACTTCTGTCAGTTTCAGCACAATCATACTCTCTATTGTGGGCGGTCCTTGGCTGAAGCAGAAAGACAGAGACCTCCCACGTGACAATAGAGAGCATAAATATGGTGAAAAAAACAGTAATAATTGCTCAGAAACAGTGGGGGCCATAGAAGGAATTCCAACTGTGCCAGAATCAGCGGAGCAGCACTTATTGAAAGATGCAAAGAGTTGGAGTTGGTGGAAGGGGGGGGGGAGTCCCCTTTAAGTCATCTGCAATTATCTAATTTATATGACCACAAATAAAACCATATCTCAAGAACCATGAATAGACATATACATAACAAAAATTCCACAATACTTACACCAACTATGAAGAAATCCAGCCAACACCATGCATTGGTGAAGTACTTCTTAAAGCCATATGCCACCCATTTAAGAAGCATCTCAAGAACAAAGACGTATGTGAATACTTTGTCTGCATATTCCAGAATAATTTTTATAGCTTTTTTCTGGTCGATATAAATATCCTCAAATGCCTTAGGAAAAAAAAAAAAAAAAAGCTGTGAGACAAGTATTCAAGAAACAAGAGAACTGCACGCTGTAACATATAGTTGACATGAATTATGAACTAAAGTCCTGCTTTTTCATCCCCATGGCAACAGAAAGAGTTTTGCTAACTTGATAACTACATGGTGTTTTCTTTTGACCTCTGACTAAATTATGACTAACTGACAACGTTATAAAAAAAAAAAAAAAAAAAAAAAAAAAAGAACACCTGCACTGATAGTAATGACATTTATTACCGTACCACTAGCATCTAGTATAGCGGGCATGAAAAAACACAATATGAAAGAAGTTTAAGCCACCAGGTATAGAACATATAACATATGTAATGCATATTTATGCAATTTAGGATACTATCAATGCCAGCACCAAAAATGGTCATCTTTGAGCCTTTGCCAGTGCATCAGCATAAACTATGAAAATTAGCCCTCCTCCCGAAAGAAGAAAACTGACTCTAGATCAAACCCAACCTATTGGTAGATTCCATATGTCCATGTGTCACAACCTTCACCAACTCAAATTCATTGCAGCCTTCCTTGTAGCCACTCCACTGATTCTGGCACAGTTGTAATTTTTCTCCTGAGCAATCATTTGTTGTAGTCACCACACCCAATATACTAATTTGCTCCCTACTGTCAGGTGAGCTGCTTCTGCTCCAATTCTGGACCACCCACCTGACAGTAGAGAACCTAATTAGCATATTGGATACTGAAACTAAGAACACTGATTGCTCAGAAGTGGGGAGGACTAGAGCAAAAATTACAACTGTGCCAGAATCAGTGGCATGGCGCCTATTGAAGGATGCAAATAATTGGAGCTGGCAAAGGTGGTGAAAGGTCTTCTTGAAGTTGGTTATATACATTAGATGTGTTATTTCCGAATCCGCTGATTTCAAGGTATTTGGAGACCATCTAATGTGTATGGAACCTCCTGACACTTCCCCCTTCTCACTACCCGATCCTTTTGATATCAGAGACATAAGACTTGTCTGGTAATGGATTCCTCCCCTCTCTGTTCAGTGCATATCTACTGCTTGGTTGAGCCAAGTGTGTTGGCGTGTGGGAATTTCAGGCAAGACAGAACCTTTCTAAAGGCTGCTATACAAGGTAGGAGAGCTAATCTGCATACTTCTGTAAGAGAGCTAATTTGCATATTTATCCCAGGGTTCACTGCTGCTAAGATTCTTTCCTCTCCTCAAGGAGAAATGGTACCCCTCGAGAGCTAGGTATAATGAAGCTTAGCTTTTGCTAAATGTTACTCAGTGAAAGGGATTATCTATACTATACAGCGATGACTGAATGGTTTAAGAAACCACTTACTGCAAGCTTTAAAGTCTTATGATCTACCTGAAGAAGAAAAAGAGCATGATGCACAACCTAAGTAATATTTTTGGGGGCACGATGTACAGTATGTAGTCATAAACATAGATTATACCTACTGAAAAGAAGAAAGACTATAACTGTAACAAGCCCTGCATCTGCGTCAACTGACCTAGACCAGTATACAATAAATGTTCATAGTGCATGACAATAAAATCTTTAAAAAACTGTTAACCTGTCATTATAACAAGAATAACATTTATTGGTTGAAACAGGAATAGTTTCAATGCACAATGCACATTGTAAAATTAGGCTGTCAGATTCCGCTAAGTCACTTTAGATGAAATGAAGGAACTAGCAAGCAGGAGCTGTTAGAAATTTTATGCTTCCCTACACATGGTTATTGTGACTTGTTACAGTAAAACATGACATCATTTAGTCAATGAGATTACATCCATGCTGTACAGGAAGGATGTCTAATATGATCGGATCTGTGTCACCCTAGGGGACTTTAACTATTACTGATGCACAACCTTTCAATTTCTACAGCCACACAGAGAAGTGAGAAGACAATACAATAAAGAAAAAAGTGACGGCAAAAGTTCAAGTAGAAAAGTGACGGCTTATTATTGCTACATACAGTAATGTATATCATATTGTGCAGATGTGTCTGCTCCAGTGATTGTGATGAGGGGGCAATGGATTAACAAGATACATGGACTATATAGCACATACATTTATGTAAGAACTATATTCGAGATAATATCGCAATATATCATAAGGGATTGACATGCGGGATAACACTCTCTACCTGAATACACATTCATGCCAGTCCATGTCACGTTTTTGGAAGGAAAGGGTAATTTTGGTTAAAAGGGATGTCCAAACACAATGTCCGTACAATACTAGAATATATTATTATGATATTATATTATTATTACATGTATTAGAAATATTCATGGAGGGGATAGGGTCAGTAGAGTACTGACCATATACAGAACAATGGTCGCTTATTGGTCTGAATGGATGCCATGTAATATCACATTTTTAACCTGTAGAGGTGCAAGAGAAATGAGCGGCCACCCACAGAAGTCAGCAACTGCCATTAAAGATGGGGTTGTCCAGTTGAAAGAAAAATATAAGATGGAAATACAATAAAAATAAGAAAAAGTTCCATACAATCTATCTGTTAAAAGAGAAAGAGTGATACTTACCAATGCACCGCTGCTGAGAAGAATCATGAAGATGATAAAACTCTCAAACCAGTTGTGTTCAACTATCTTGTAGCAAGTCTTCCTCACTTTCCACCATATTTTACCACATCCTTTTGTGATGTCAATTCTACAGCAAGGACAGTACCGTAAGCATCCTAAAAAGTAAGGACATCCAATGAACACGGGCTGGGGATATAAAGTATGGAGATCATAATGGTAGTTCAGCTCTATCTGAAGTGTATAGTAGCTGAGCTGCAGTAACGAAAAGTAGCCACTATACAGTGTATGGAGCCATCTGCTTCCAGCTCCATACACTGTATAGTATCAGTCCTCATCAGTTGATGGTGTCGGCCCACCCATGATCACAATTTGTAGGCCTATTCTTAAGACAGGCCATAAAAAAAGAGTTACAGAAAATACCTTAAACAGTAAAGTTGTGTACCTATAATCTTTTCTCAAAGGAAATCACAATTTTAAAATAATTCCTCTTCCATTTCTTGCATCACATAGAAAGAATTGACTTGTAAGAGTAACCACATAATGAAGTTCTTAAGGAGAGATTCTTGGGCATATCCATTCAACGTGCAGCTTGTGACATCTTCTGCATTTCACAGTGCTTAAGTTACTTACTACATTGCATAACTATTAGATCTTTGTGGAACTCATACTACTGTTCGGTACTCAAAGAAAACTTTATTTTAGGACATATACAATCCAGGTTAAAAGCAGATAATCCTCCTACGCGGTTTTGAGAGTGAAAAACTCTTAATCATACCATAAAAAATCTTGGATGTATCTAATGGATCTTGATGGATCCCTTTAACTTACATTTGTTTTGTAATTTCTTTGCCAGGTTTCTGATTTACTTTTTACAGGAAAGAATAGAACAGCACTATTCTTCAGGTCATAAAGAAATGGAAACCTCAATACAATAGTAGCCAGACAATATTTTTTCATTTAGGGTCTGATCATTCATTGAGAAAAAGTGTTTTTTGATTTTACAATTTTGGATACATACAGTAACTATAGTCCACTAGAGGGGATAAATCAAGACCAGTGTATTGCACACTAGTCTTTATGGTCCCTGCACCACTGTAGAATTACGCTAGGTTCACACTAGCATTTGCTTGTCTCCGTCCAGGATTCTGCTTAAGGCTAAGGCCCCATGTAGCTTCCTATAGCAAAAAAGCGCTGAGGGAAAAACTGCTCCAGCAATGCATTGTGGTTCTTCCCGAATCACTTTGCACAGAAAGTTTGCAGACGTTTACTCTGCAAACTTTCTGCTTCAATTATATCTATAAGGAAACTGCCGGTGTTTCCGTAGGTATTATTGACATGCTGCGATTTCCAAAACCACAACAGTTTTGGAAATTGCAGTGTGTCCGCTGCGCATATTTTACCACAAAGGGGGATAGGATTCACTAGAATCCCATCCACTCTGCTGTGACTGTAAAAGCCGCGTATTTTTCTGTGGTGTTTACACCACGTGGAGCCCCAGCCTCAATCAGTATCTCCACCGATTACAGTATAAAATCAGCGGAAACTGGGCGGACCTCATTATAGTCTATGGGGTTCGCGGGTCACCGCTTTTTAAAGCAGACAGAAACCCGACGCTAGTGTGAACCTAGCCTTAGCCTGGTTTATGACAAAATGCAGGCCTCATCATAAATCAGGTGCATCTTCCGTAGATCTGTGCACCTAACTTAAATCTATTCCAGAAAACTAGTATTAATGATGGCTAATTTGGTGGGGCCAATATTGCCGCCCACAGCATGTCAACACTTTGCCCTATTTTTGGAAAGGGGGAGGGTACCGTAAAAATGACACTTGCAACAATTTTTGGCACAAGGGCTGTTTGAAAAGGTGTAGCCCCAACATTTGCGACAAATGGGTCTAAACTTGCTATTATTGCCCATTTTTGAAAAAGTGGACATCAAAAACCAAAAAGTTGTATTATTAAATCACAACTCAGCACTGTGTCAAAAAGTGCAACAATTTTATACCAATTTTTGGCATATAAATAATGATAATTTCCCCATTGGTCGCTCTGCCTTACAAGGTGAACCAATCAGGGCTGAAGGGGCACAACACTCAGCTGAATACTTCTAAAAAAAATAACACAAGCTGAGCTGGGGATTGGAGCAACTTAGCAGCTGCCATTCTTACCGATATCTTCAGCCAAGATGGAACTGGCACCAGGCTAGGGCTAGGAGGCTTGGCAGGACTCAAACTATACCGTTACTGCCACATTCAACAAAGTCTTGTAAAAAGTTTAGGTAGAAAGATTTTCCTATGTCATAGTAGAGAGTAGTTATTGACTAACAAGAATTCCTTGGCTGTGTGACTCGAGCAATCTCTTACTTATTTCCTAGCAATCCAAGGGACAACATGATCATGTTGAGTAATTTGGTTTTTACAATGCAAACATATTATCTGATTTGTCATAAGATAGTAGAGGAAAACAGAACTCCCTGAGGCTTTCCAATGTAAGCATCAGACTCATTTGTGTAATGTCTCACCAAAAAGAGTTAACACAATACAAAAATCTTGTACAAAATAAACATATGATTCATAACTTTTTGCCCATGAGCAGAATATGCAAAAACTCTAATATTTTACTGCAGAGTTTATTGCTTTCAAATTTCACGTTAAATTTTCAGTACAATCTGATCACTGCAATAAACAGCCATTGCCACATGCTGATAGCCTGGCATTAATAAGATGGCATTGAAAGGGCATACTAAGCGATCTGTACTAAAGCAGAGGTTTACATTTAGTGAGCTTCTAGATATGTTTAGGGAATGCCTTAAAGAGGGCCTGTCACCCCCTCTGACATGTCTGTATAGTTAAGCCTTATTCACACAAATGTCAAAAACAGCTGTGTGACGGCCGGTTATTGAACAGCCATCACATGGTTGTTTGCAAAACAATGTGGGGCTACTCATTTCTTGATGGATCATCTGAACTGTCCATCAAAAATAGGGCATGGTTTATTTTTGGTCATTGTCTCTGATCCCTGAGAAGACTCAAGTCTATGAGCAATCTGTGAAAACGGGTGCCCCATGGATGAAAATTGGCTGTTTTGGGGGCCAATTTCAATATCTAGGACACCATTTTGGGCCAGAGGAATATTTTGCTTGATAGTGTCAACCTTTAATCTATTAATAAAACACCAATTATAGAGTGTCATAAAAAGTGTTATATGTTGTTGAAGTGACTGGGTTAAGGAAATAAGACACCACCAAAGGTGTATTCCAGTGGTTTAGTCCAAATTCCCCATTCAGAACACATGAACACTCAACCAAAGAACAGCCATTGGCAGAGTGCTCAGCTATTGAATATGTCAACTTGAGTTTTCTGTTTCAGATATATGTGAAATTATACACTAGATACACTGTCTAAAATACACTCATTAACAAAAACAAATAATGCACCCAGATAGAATTGTTGGATTGTTGCAAAACTTGGAATACAGGTATGCCTTAGGCAGATATGTAAATGATTACAGGGTTGATCTCATTAGACACTGGGTTTTGCCACAAGATCGTGTAAAAGTGCTTCTCCCGCTGCCCTATTATAAGGCTCTCAGAGACTACTTTCGGGTGGTGTACCTCATGGTGAGTCATTTTGCCTAGTTGACAGACTAAGAGGTAACACATCCTTGGACTGAGAGAAGCAGGATAGTTATTTTCAGAAACTGTCGCTATCAAAGCCATGTTAGGAGATGTGTGAGAGCACTGGTTATGTGAGAGCACAAACACAGCAAATAGGCTCTAGATGGCCCAGACAGACCACCAGTAGAGAGGATCATTAGAATCGCTGACAAGCACGAGCAGCTCCCACAGTTTCCTTGTCCACCATCCAGACAAAGGTGGTGCCTTCATTACAGATTCCTGTTTCTACTTCCATTTACAGTCTCTTAGCAGAAGGAAATTTGGTGCCACAGCACCCATTATGTATCCTGCCATTAATAAACAACCAGCATCCCCTTTGTTTGTACTGGTGCCATGAACAAGAAATCTGGACTGCAACAGACTTGACCAGTATCATCTTTAGCAATGCATCCAGGTTCCATTTGGGATCTGACGACAGTGAGGGATTCAATCCTGCCATTCCTGTGGAGCAACACACTGCGCCAAATGCTAGTGTAATGATCTGGGGAGCCATCGCATATCATAGTCAGTCACCCCTAGTAGTGAAACCAACCATAATAGCTCAATCATATGTACTACAACCACATGTGTTGCCTCTCATGCCAGGACAGGGCATCCAACTGGCACATTTCAGAAGGAAAATGCTCGTCCACACAGATTGCAACACTTCAATGGCCCTGTTTACAGGGCTAGCTGGGATGCCAGCTTCAGCAACCAACGAGTGTGCAGAATCTACAGGCCCAGCTGCAACATCTGTCATCAAGTACCTGTACACCTGTATACCGTCATGTCCAACCGTATCTTATATCAAGGGTAGAGGAGGCCTACAGGGTATTAGAGCCCCCTTTCAATTGGACAGTTTTCTCCAATAAATTTAGTCTAATATTGTAATCACTTACATATATCACCATTACATTCACATATATAAAGTCTCATTCCATTCCAACAACTCTTTCTTGGTGTATTTTTTTTTTTTTTTTTGCCATGTATTCTAAATGAGAAACCACCAACCCTCTCTAAAAAAATAGACAGGCTCCTTTAAGGGACAGTTTGTCCTTATCAAAGACGCATGCTGACAATGATGAAAGGTACCTGGCTAGGAAGTCAGTACAAAGAATGGAAATAGTAAATGGTATGGTCAGCTTGCTACCTTAAAGGTCATTCTGCTAAGTATTAGTCTATTACAGTCCATGCATGTAGTTCAGTGCTTTTTCTAGGGTGAAGGGTAAATTACAAGCCAGGTACTAAATGCTGCATTGTGAATGTGACACATGATATTTTTGCACAATGCCGTGGCCATGATTGGAATACGCCATCATTGAATGATGAGAAACATTATATGCAAAGG
The DNA here is from genome assembly GCA_947044405.1 of Leptodactylus fallax. NCBI lineage: Eukaryota > Metazoa > Chordata > Amphibia > Anura > Leptodactylidae > Leptodactylus > Leptodactylus fallax. Next base: position 119,488 of record CAMRHE010000067.1, on the reverse strand, counting down.
ACATTACATTAGATTGAAAACAAAACTTTACTATTAACCCAAATGTAATCCCGATGTTCTTTGCTGGTTATAAGGAGCCTATTGCGCTATTAGATTTCACCTTTCTGCCTCTTGTTAATAAATTAAATAGGTCTGACATTTTCTCTTGGAAATAAGCATTTGAGTCACTCAGTGCAAGCTGGAAAGATAACAGCAATGTGCAAAAATACCCAGTTTTGTGCATTAGCTTTAATGGCACTTTTAAATAGCCTCATGAATACAGTTAATGTCAAATAGGGGAGCGAGGGGACATGTGCAGCTGTTTGGTTACTTTCGGAAAGGTTACAGACCAAAATGGTTATTTTACTTCAAGCCGCTTACAAAAGATTTACCTGAATGGTCCTGGAAGTTTGTATCTACAAAAGTAACCATGACAGGAACCGATTAAGATCTATATAGTTGTATGATTAAGAAATTAAAAAAAAAAAACCTCTCATTTCTATATCACATGTGATTTCGATAATGCTAAATAATTTTCTTGTACCTTACAAACAACACTGAAAAAAATGCAGGAAAAATCTGCAGTGTAAATTCCATGAACACTCTGGTTGAGGTTTATGAAGCCTGGCACACATAAAGGTGTCCGGGCTCGTACCTGGCCTAGATTTCCAGCATCATTTACACCAATTTTTTGGCATAAATGATAACAAGTGTAGCCTTGGCCCCGCCCCCAGCACCCCCTCACCATGCCCTCTTAGAGGCGGAACAAAAACACCAGCTATGACAACCAGAGATTTGCGATTTTTTTTTCCACCGGAAATCTGTATTAGAAAGTATAATAAATCTTCCCCTATGAGTGTAAGCATACCATATGGGGTTATATATATATATATATATAACTGTATACATCAATTTCATTGTTTTGGAAAGGTCCACAAAAAATTTAAAAAAAGAAAAAAAAAAGTGGTCCTCCATGTTACAATGGCCTCGGGATACAATATTTCCAACTTACGATGGTCTTTTCTGGTCCATTGAAACTTGTAATCAAACTCAACATACAATGTTATCAGCCTGGTCATTTTAGTGTTAAATTAATGAAGGGTATGTACTGACTGACTAACTAGTAGCGCCTCCCGACACTATAGTGCAGTACTACATGTTCTGAACTCTTTAACTGTGCCTGGATGAGCTGCTTCTTTGGACACCAGGTGAGAGCTTCTCTATGTTATTTTTTGGGTGCACTGTGTATACTTTTCAGGATCCTGTAAAAGCTCCTATCATCAACACAGAAAGTAACAGTTTCTAGCAGCTCTTTCTCTCTCTTGTATGTATGTTTGCTATATCCATACTAGTTTGTTTGGTTTTTTTTTAAATCATAAATTTTTCACATTTTTTATGACATTTTTGGTCTCAGGTTACAATGGTTTCAGCTTACAATGGCCATTTCAGACACAATTATTATTGTAACTTGAGGGACCAATGTATACAGCAGAAATACAATAATGCAAATATACCTCGTTCATTCTTACAGCCACTAGTCTGTACATGTCTATGAACTGACTCTAGCCCCTCTTCACACATGGAGTACAAATTACTCCATGCCCCACATTATTTAAAGGGACTCCCCACAATTTTTTTTTTTAAAAACTTAGTTTTAAAAAATACTATATAACAGAAAAAGGCGTAACACATTACCAGTTCTCTGCCGTGCCCATTCTAGCACTTTCCAAGTTTCCCTCCGGTCTATTTTATTCTGCTCTAGTGAGAAAAATATATTGGCACGGACATGTGAGCACTGCAGCCAATCAATGGCCACATAACTAAGCTTAACGGTGTTGACATGTCACCAATAAAGCCAGTGACTGGCTGCAGCTGTCACATGTCTGTGTGCACTGGTCAATACTGGAGCAGGGAGAATGAAGGCTAGTGGAGGATCCAGGAAGCACCAGAATGGGAGCAGAAGGGGTATTAGTAAGGTCAGTATTACTATTTGTATTATTTTATTGCATTATAAGTGATTTTTTTACTTTTTATTTAGATAGCTGAACTACTCCTTTAGTTATAGATTAGTGTGGAACACCTTTCAGAAAAAATATCTTAAAAATGACTTTTCACAACACAGAACTATTATCATAAAAATATTACATCACCCCAAAAAATTTAAACTTTCTGCATAAATGAACCATTTTATTTTCATTGTATTGACACTTGAAACATAGCTCTGAAAGTGGTGATTATTTCCCTTTCTCCACAAAGCAGATGACCTGTTCAGGGTAGAAGAGTTATGGACATATAACAGGGTATTTAGTTGTTTTGTTTTTAAAAAAAAAAATTTTCTTTCTTTTTGCCTAAGGGCCGGTTCACATCTGCGTTCGGCTTTCCGTTCGGGAAGTCTGCATGTTTCGTGAGGAAACCGAACGGAAACCACACAGACCCCATTATAGTCTATGGGGTCCGCAGGTTTCCTTAGGTAACTGCTTTTCTATGCATATAGGTTTCCGTTCAGGGGGTCCCCAAGCGGACTCCCCGAACGGAAAGCCGAACGCAGATGTGAATCGGCCGTAAGCCTATATTCACCTGACATTGAAAATCATCTGCCACACGGCTACATTAAATTAAACTTTCGAACAACTTTTGATCTTCTAACAGTATTTGTGTCATTAATTTGTAATATACTTTATTAACAAATTTTGGCTCCTTTCTGTAAAAACCTGCTTTTTTTTTTTTTCACTCTTTCCCTTGCTTCTGTATTGAGAGCTGTTCCTGCCTCTCACTGAATGTTACTGTGTACGGGAGTACAGGGCAGTGTAGTATGTAGAGAATGATGGTAGGGGAGGGTCACTTCAAGCAGTTATATCTCAGACATTATAAAACGTACAAATATGCTTTTGGTGTCACATGGAAGAGGAGGTTACAATGCTATCTAAATTACTGGTTGAAAACACAGTCGGGATTAAGATACATTTTTCACAGCCATTTTCTACCATGGATCACACATGTACAGTCATGGCCAAAAGTTTTGAGAATGACACAAATATTATATTTTCACATAATCTGCTGCCCTCTGGTTTTTATGTGTGTTTGTCAGATGTTTTTATCACATACAGAAATATAATTGCATTCATATTATGAGTAACAGAAGCTTATATTGACAGTTAGAATGAGTTAATGCAGCAAGTCAATATTTGCAGTGTTGACCCTTCTTCTTCAGGACCTCTGCAATTCTCCCTGGCATGCTCTCAATCAACTTCTGGACCAAATCCTGACTGATAGCAGTCCATTCTTGCAGAATCAATGCTTTAATTTTGTCTGAATTTGTTGTTTTTTGTTTGTCCACCCGTCTCTTGATGATTGACCACAAGTTCTCAATGGGATTAAGATCTGGGGAGTTTCCAGGCCATGGACCCAAAATCTCTATGTTTTGTTCCCTGAGCCATTTAGTTATCACCTTTGCTTTATGGCAAGGTGCTCCATCATGCTGGAAAAGGCATTGTTGAGCGCCAAACTGCTCTTGGACGGTTGGGAGAAGTTGCTCTTGGAGGACTTTCTGGTACCATTCTTTATTCATGGCTGTGTTTTTAGGCAAGACTGTGAGAGAGCCGATTCCCTGAGAAGCAACCCCACACATGAATGGTTTCAGGATGCTTTACAGTTGGCATGAGACAAGACTGGTGGTAGCGCTCACCTCTTCTTCTCCGAATAAGCTGTTTTCCAGATGTTCCAAACAATCGAAAAGGGGATTCATCAGAGAAAATGACTTTACCCCAGTCCTCAGCAGTCCACTCCCTGTACCTTTTGCAGGATATCAGTCTGTCCCTGATGTTTTTTCTGGAGAGAAGTGGCTTCTTTGCTGCCCTCCTTGAGACCAGGCCTTGCTCCAAGAGTCTCCGCCTCACAGTGCGTGCAGATGCACTCACACCTGCCTGCTGCCATTCCTCAGCAAGCTCTGCACTGCTGGTAGCCCAATCCCGCAGCTGAAACACCTTTAAGAGACGGTCCTGCCGCTTGCTGGTCTTTCTTGGGCGCCCTGGAGCCTTTTTGGCACCAATGGAACCTCTCCCCTTGAAGTTCTTGATGATGCGATAGATTGTTGACTGAGGTGCAATCTTTCTAGCTGCAATACTCTTCCCAGTTAGGCCATTTTTGTGCAGTGCAATGATGACTGCACGTGTTTCTTTAGAGATAACCATGGTTAACAGAAGAGAAACAATGATGGCAAGCACCAGCCTCCTTTTAAAGTGTCCAGTGGTGTCATTCTTACTTAATCATGACAGATTGATCTCCAGCCCTGTCCTCATCAACACCCACACCTGTGTTAATGGAGCAATCACTGAAACGATGTTAGGTGGTCCTTTTAAGGCAGGGCTGCAATGATGTTGAAATGTGTTTTGGGGGATAAAGTTCATTTTCTAGGCAAATATTGACTTTGCAAGTAATTGCTGTTAAGCTGATCACTCTTTATAACATTCTGGAGTATATGCAAATTGCCATTAGAAAAACTGAAGCAGTAGACTTTGTAAAAATTAATATTTGTATCATTCTCAAAACTTTTGGCCATGACTGTAGTTTTTGTAGCAGTTTTTGATGCGCATTATTGAGCCAAAGTCAGGAATAAATCCAAAAAAATAGAATACTGTAACCCAAAGAAAAATTTGGAAATCTACAGTAAGAGATATCTAGGATGGCTATTCTAGGATAACAAGGAAATAAAATATGGGCAGGCTAGATAGACCATGCAGTCTTTTTCTGGCATCAGTCTTCTATGTTTCTATGTTCACTCCTGTACTTTGAACACAAATCTGCATCAAAAACTGTCACAAAACTGCATATATGGGTCTAGCCTAATGATGGTTTTAGCGTCATATTAAATAGGCATAGAGTGGAATTGCTACAAATATTATACACAATGCAACATGTCTTCTGTGTGACTGCTGATCTTAGAAGTGGTAGTGGTAAGTGGGTTTGGATCATGTGGTATGCTGGTGATCCAGGACATAAAGGGGGCAGAGTAGACTGCAAGTAACAGCTAGGGGTGCAGCCTTGGAAAGTGTGTCACAGTGGCTTTCCATAGCACATGGGAGGCCCTTGTTCATCCATTCAGGTCTTCAATATAATCCAGACAATATTACACTCTGACTTATCCAGCTCCGCTGTGATTTATACTTCAGCTGGCTTACCCTCAAACGCTCTTCTCTACGGCTCTATATTTAATATGCCTGAGAAAATAGCATTAAACAAATAACTACAGCAGGTAAAATGACTAAGTAAATGTTTTTTCTGAGTCAACCGAGGCAGGAATAGGCCTGTGTTTGGCCTTTCTATAATACAAAATTGAAGTGTTTTCTCCCTTAAGAGCTTTTCAAGTCATGCATCAAATATCATTGAGCAAGTAGAAGAAAATTGCATTAGTCTATGAGGCATGTATTTCCATTACAGGCATTTATACTGCACCAAATTATCTTATTACAGCACAACCTAAAATGGACGTGTGGCGCCAAACCACTATTAACCTCATATGTAATGACCCTGATGCTTTTTGTGTGTAAAGGGGGAGGAGAAATAGTTATAAGTGACTGGAAAATGTTGGTACAAGGTCAACACGTGGTCCTAAATGGAAACACCTACAAAGGTAAGAAATCTGTGGAAAGGTCATATCCTATGGAAAAAGGAAAATGACCGTAACATCTAATTACAAGGTTTTCTTCTGGAGTCACCTACTTCTGAGACCCCCCAGCAAACTCATGATTTTGTAAGGACAAACCACAATCAGCCATTTCCCCTGCATCAGACCATTCAGATGAAGGGTAGTCTATGTATTACAGTTCACCATGATAGCTGCTAAGCCCTCTGGGTCAAAGAGGGGGATGCCAGGAAGAAGACCCCGTTCTATTACATGCTTATGCCCTGATAAAACAGGGGCACAAACTCCTATCACAGGCACTGCTGGCAATTAGACATCTCCTGACACAGTTATAATGAAGGACCTCGAAGCTCAGCCTCCCCAACTATTACTTATTATCTCTTAGACTATTTAACTAACTTTTCAGACAACTTAGTCTCATGTGATTCTGGACCAGAATGTAATAAACTTTATTTTTATAATGCTGTTGATTTCTGTTTGAAAAACTTGCCACTAGGAGTTTCCATCCTTCTTTACTTGCTGTTCACTCCATGTTACTAGGGAAGGATCGTCTTTACAAACCAGGAGGTTCAAGACTGAACATAGGAAGTGGAGGGGGGAGGGACAGGTCTCTCTTCACAGCCTCTGCATGTTTACATGCAGCTTTGCATTCTCTGTGCACCCTTGAATGTACAGTGCTCAGAGAGGAGTCTGCAGCTTCTCACAGTTAAAATAAGGAAAGTTATCTACTTCTGACTAGCTGCTTTTGGTATTGTTGATGGGATGTTAGTCATAGACAGAAAGCAGTTTTCCTGATTGTGCTCAAATGTCTCTTTTTCTGTGTTAGGGAGCTTTTTTGCTTCATCAAAACCTGAATTTGAGGTCCAGTGTCCCTGGATCTCCTTTATTATATTCACTTTGGCTTTGCTCAGCTATTTGTTTGCTATCTTACAGTTATCTCTGGCAGATTTACATGCAATTACTGTCAGTAGCTAACCATGCGATTGATAGCACAAAATCTAAAAATCAAGATGGTGCCTGGAAGGATGGCAAAATGCTGAGATAGGAGTGCAATATCCAGGAGTATAAAAGACAATTAGGTATTGGATGCAAGGATGGAAAACGTGTTTCTACTGGAGCGCTTCTCTAAATGATACATTTTCTGCTACAGGCAGCCACCCCTATAGGGAGCTTGTGAAGTTACTGCTAGAGATGGGCGAAACCTCAGAATTAATTTCGTTTTGGGTTCGGACGGCCCAAAGATTTGTTTTGTTCCAAACTTGTTTGGATAGAACTGGAAATGTTATTATTATACTCTGGGGTCTCCTCAAACCCCAGATTAAAATAGATGGAGGTCCCAGGGAGGTGTAAAAAATAACTCGCTGGACACAGTGAGGAGGCCAATAAGAGGTGAGGAAAGGTAATTATAACTGTTTGTTATTTTTTACATCTCCCCAGGACCTCCACCTATTATACTCTGGGGTCAGAAAAGGTTCGAACCTGAAACTTTTAGATAATTTGGGTTGAATCTGGTTTGATCTGAACTGGTTTGCTCATCTCTAGTTACTGCATGTTGTGTTATTATTGAGCTTGTAAGTTCTCTTTACTGGTGGTGGAATCTTACCATTTCTATGGCTATACAACTCTTCCCATTCTCTATATCGTAATAGACAAGCACACTCAGCCAATCCAAGTATTTGTGTTTATGGCATTCCATTTAGCTGTCAGCTACTTTACATCTATGACTGGCGTTAGACAATAATAAAATTGTTTTGCTACATTTTCGTAAAAAAAAAAAAAAAGGACATATTGAGACATATTGTAGAGTTTCTTTGCTTGAAACAGTTAGAAACTGACTTCTCACATAACAACGGTTACAGAAAATATTTCACAGACAAAGACATGTTGGTCTCTCTATACAGTGCCTTGTACATGGCACATATTTCTTAAAAAAAGCAATCTTTCACATATTCTCCATAACGACAGCAGATGGCACTGCAGACAACACTATAGAATGTTATAGCACAGTATAGCTAATTGTACTTCAAAAGAAACATTTGTTTGCTTTGCTGATAATAGAATTAATATGGCAGCAATCCCTTCCTGTCATTTAGTGGCCACTGTTTTACTGCGCTCTCTCATACAATGACTTTAAAAAGACATCATAACTTAATAATTCTATTTTATTATATAGTTTTACAGGGAATATTTTAGAGAGAATACTTATTTAGAGAATACATGCCACTCCTATATATATTATATATAAAAATATATATACATATATAGATATATATATATATATATATCTATATATAAAAATCTGATGTTTTAGCTTAGATTTAATATACCCCATCTCTCAGTGTATAGTGGTATGTTATTTCATGAGGACAACCCCTTTGTAATGGAAGCCGGCCTAGTGATTAGATACACTTACAATTTCTGCATTATTTATTACATCATTATACATAGGTTAACCTTTTTCCTTCTACCTTCTGTATATGGCAGCCAATATAATACACTTTTAAGGGAATTTAAATAATAGGCATTATCTAAAATATGGATTGTACCAAGGATCACATCTATAGGGCAACATGGCACAACCTTAGCCCTGCAATGCCATTCTGTGCAACCCCCAGTCATCTCCGACACCTCCATATTTAGGATTCCATAAATCTCCTACACTACAATGGAGATAGGCACACTTATTCATCACAGTCTTGGCTACTTTTTGCTGGACAGAAAAATGAGGGCGCATGGGACTTTCCAGATATGTGTAAATGTCCATTTATTGGATATTTCTGGCACATATTGTGAGTAGAACAATCCAACAACTTGTGCCTTGGACCATAAGAAGGTAGTATACATCTGCTTTAGGGGATGCATTAGTAGCCGTTGCATCCGGACCCTGGTAACTGAGAGGCCCTTCTGCCATAAGAAAACACCAGTATTGTAGATGCTACATGGCAGGTCGGGGTCCTTTGAGACATCATGCTCAACTGAACTTCATGGTAAAATTGATTCTCTAAGTTTGAGATTCCAAGTAAAAGAGTTTTCAATTTTTGCAGCATAGCAAGTAACAAAGTCCACTTAATACAGAATGGTAAAACATGGACCATTTTAAGTAACATTTATTGGGTACCTTCTGTAAAGCACTCTTCAGGTTCCATGCACTCTTCAGAAGTGTCCTGTGGTTGCTCAATGAGTTCCCGGGACTTCCTTAGATCCACCGTACTACACTCTGAAATGCTGTCATCCTGTTTCTGCATAAAAGATCAGGTTTTTAGTTTTCAGACAACTTTAACAATCTTTCACGTTCTATAGTATTGGATATAAGAGTCAATTACAACTTCTCACTACCGGCCAAACCCCGGAGAGGTCAATGGGTAACCAATCTCCAAAGCACAGTGTAGAAGTGACTCTAGTAAACCGTCGGGAGGAACAAGACAGTGCTGGTGATCTCGTTCAGTTGCTCTAGGCGGTGAGAAGTAATTAATCTCATTTCATGATGCGATGAGCTAAATGCTCATTGTGACCAATTAAATCTTGACACCTGCTAATAGAGCCAATATTCCCTGCAAAATATGTGTTTTACTTGGATTGTAAAGTTTACATCAGGAATCAATTCACTGAATTAATTTCTCCTTTTATTCAATATATTTCGTGGCAGTAAAATCCAGATCTGAAATTACTCTTCTTGCTGCTATAGGTCAGTTTTCTGCCTTAGAAATTCCTAATTGCTAAATACAGAAAAGATCACATCCTTAAAGGGAGTCTGTTACCAGATCTCAGTATGTCATCCCAGCCCCGCAGATAGATAGGTTATATATATATATATATATATATATATATATATATATATATATAAAGTTGCTATTCACACACATGCTATGTATGTATGAGTATTTGCATTTAACATATTGTGTTGCATAGTTTTAAAATATCCTTATTGCATGTAGTTGGGTTTTTGGGTGGAGATCTTGTGCAGGGGCATTTCCCTAAATAAGGGTGGTATATATATATGCCTACAGCATACCCTTTCCGACAGGTGATGAATAAGGATTCTTAATCCAAGGCACATCCACTAGTCTGGAATGGATTTTAATTGTTGTGAAATAAATTGGATACCTTTTTAATACTTTTGGAGTGCTAGAGTCTTTTTTCTGGCAAGATATCGCAGTTTTTGTAAATATGTAAATTAACTCTTTGGAGCAATGGGAACACGGATATTGCTGTAAAGATATAAGCGGCCACACCCTCATTGCTCTAAAGAGGTCATTTGCATATTGACAAAAAGAGCAATATTTCAGCAATGGGGTCACAGATTCACACGGTACAAACACTGTTTGATTCATTTGACCAAAAGTGTTGACTTTTGCAGGGCTGTGTTGATATGGTGGATTATGTTGACAGACTCCCTTTAAAAAGACCACCCCTTTAACTGAACCAGATTTCCTGTTAGGCTAAATTCACACTATCATTCATTCATTCATTCATGTCTGTTTTCTGAACCGTACTGTTTAAAACAATAGCAGTTATAAAATTTAAAACATGTATAGCATGCTGTTTTTGTAAAGCTATTATTCAGCTAGATATTCAGATGTCCGTTTTTGTGATGGTTTGTTTTAATATGTCCATTTTCATGGATCCATCAGTAGACCCAGGCCTAGGAGGGATCCCTGAAAACACATGCCCCACTGGTGCAAAAAAAAATGGACATTGCTTCCATTTATAACGTCCATTTTTTCAGCATTCGTTTGTATGAAGTCTAAGGCTAGGTCCATAGGGTGGACAATAAAGAGAAATTTCTCTTCATTTTCCGCCGCCGTATTCGGCCACAGGATTGCCGCAACGGAATGCGAATGCAATGCATCGGCATTCCGTTGAAGCTTTCCTTTGCTGATTAGGCCCAGATGAATGGACCTAATCGGCAGGGACTCCCAAGCCGCGGAATCCGCGGCTAAATTGGCAAAGCAATCCACGGCTGAGCAGGATGCTGATTTTTTTTCAGCGTCCTGCTACGATCTCTGCCTCCCATTTTTTTGGGGGGGGAAAATCTGCCACGGATTCAGGGGCAGAATCCTCTCCAGAATCCGTGGCAGATTCCTCCGTGTGAACGTACCCTTAGAGTGTCCACAGTACCCCCAGGGAGCTGCTGCATCTTTGTGTTTGTTTGTCACTGTTCTGTTGGCACTAAGGTTGGCACTATTGTAAAGAAAAACAAAAAAAAAAAAAACAAACACCTGTCTTTCCATCTCCAAAACCATGAATAAATATTACCATTATCTATGCCAACATTTTAATTAAACGGACCGCAATACAATTATTGATAGTGTAGTAAAAACTGACAATTTGCTTATGGACTTGTCTTATGGCCAATTCTGTACGGCTGGAGATAGTCAGCGATTTCTGAATGAAAGCTGTGTACAAAAATATACACAATTGCTTAGCACCAGCCTCACATCACTGGTATAATAACTGCACAGTCATGTCTTATATCAACATACAAATCACGTATTATACTGCAAGATTTAATAAAGAGAAAAAAACAGATGCAACACAGAGATAGCAAGCAGCAGGAACAGACTGTCTGAAAGGAATTATGTTGTGACACACAAAACTTATGGGGTAGATATCAAGGGAGGGCAAGGTCTGCATACTGCAGTATAATCACACAATGATATGCCTTGCCGATATTTATTATTTATGCCCATCAAACTCTTAAAGCTGCCCGCAACTGGCAGAGCATATAGAAGAAAACTTTTTGGAGAAAAGAAAGTGGCTAAGACAAAAAAACCATCTTGCTCTTTTGAGTGTTGACTTTTGCCAAGAGACAAGCAATTTTGTGATTTAATGCATCATTTTACGGCTGCGGGTAATTGCGTGAAAAAAGTGAAATCATTTTAAAGAGGTTCTCTAGGGACAGATAAATTCACAGAAATAATTTAGTAATGTAGATGCTTATATTTTGTGACATTCTCACAAAATTCTCATTCCTAGTCACTCTACGTAACCACCTTCTATACTGTATAGGTAAGCAAAATGACCCCTCTGTGCCCCCCCACCACAGCAAGTATTTGCACTCTAAATTGGAAGATCTGTCACTTCTGAAGAATCTCTGTTCATGTGCATAGAATAAAATATCTGCATATATACTGTTCATGGAGTACTGGACCAACATAAAACAGGATTGGCCAAGGTTCAATGTTATTAGATTTAAGAGCATTTCTGGGACTTTAGAGGTTTAGTGTCTAAAAACTTCTGTCTAAAAACTGTGGGGTTTTCCAGGCTTTATCAATTGATGACCTATCCGTAGGATTGTAGATTGTAGATCAGTGGTGGTCCAACACATAGGACCCCTGTGGATCAGTTAAAGCAGCAGTGACACCCTTCCTGACCGATAAATGCAATGTCGCATGGCCTGTGAAAGAAGGACCAAGAGAATGGGGCTGAGCAACTATACCAACCACATTCACTAAATAAAATTTAGCAGTGTTCTGGTTTAATGTGAAGAGGCCACATAGATCTTCCGAACACTGCGGTTTCTTGAAGCTGATCGGTGGTGACCCAGGTGTCAATTGCTGATCTATCCTTATGATAGGAGTACATTCATTAGGTATAAATATATATTCCTGGAGAACCTCTTTAGCCGCATAAGGTACAGTATACATAGACAGAAGTGAATACAAAACACAGTGCCTTAGATGTGTCTCAAATTACTTAAACTTCTTTAAAGGGATCGTCCAGTTTCAGCAAATAATTGTTACTGTTTGTATAATGAAAAGTTTTACAATTTTCCAGTATACTTTCTGTATCAATTCCTCACAGTTCTCTAGATCTCTGCTTGCTGTCATTGTTTACTTGAAGTGAATAAAAATCAGTCCATGGTCATGTGATATACTGTCCATGGTCATGTGATGTACAAACAAGTGCACAGCTCATTACAGTTACAGCACAGTAATCAGAGATCTCTCTTGTAACGAGCTGTGCTCCTGTGTGTCCATCACATGACCATGGACTGTATATTACATGACCATGGACTGATTTTTATACACTGGTAGAAAACAGACAACAAGTAGAGATCTAGAAAACTGTGAGGAATTGATACAGAAAGTATATTGGAAAATTATAAAACTATTTATTACACAAACAGTAACATTTATTTACTGAAACTGGACTATCCCTTTAACTTAAACATGTATAGACAGAGAAAACTGGACCTACCTTTTTAAATGTGCCATCCGACTGGTTAAGGGAAAGCAATGGGCAAAGACAAATATATCATTATAGTGACATCCAAGAGCAATGCAAAAATAAAACCTATTAGTATTTTACAATAAAAATTATTAATAATAAAAACAATAATTATATATATATATATATCCACACACAAATAAAAATATAATAAGTATCCAATGCAGATTATCTGATTATCTTTAGACATGACAACATTTTCAAGTACAAGATACAATATATCAAAAGGAAATGCCCAAGTCAGCTGATACTTTGGAGCAGGGGTGAAACTTTAAAGGAAGAAACCTGATAACTCCAGACGTCTCCTTATTTCAGAGTATAAATGTTCTTCTCCTTCCCCTAATAAATTACAGTCATTGAAACATATCAACACATTATATGTTACTACTTTTACTGGAGCAGTCTAAATCATATGTGACAAGTACGTGAAGATCTTAGGGAATATAAATAAACTCTCCAAAGTTTTAATTTTAGTTTACTATACTTTTTACTTTTACCAAAGGAGTTTCCAACTCTATAAAATTGATGTTTTTTCCTTATGATAACCTATCAATATCAAATCGTTGAAAGTCCAATGGTAGATTTCACTTGAATGGGAAAAAGCTACAATATCCAGCACAGCCACTACTAAATATTCAGTGTGTGTACAGAACAATGTTATCAATAAAGAGGCTACAGTACTCATCTGAGCGCTCCAATTCCTTAGGACAGATGATCTGTGGAGGTGCTGGCAGTCGGACCCCCACTGATTCGATACAGATGGTTTACACACAGGAAAGGCCATTCATTTCAAAGAACTGGAGTCTGGATGTTGCAGGTGTAACATTGAGGCTGAAGGTGATCATATTACTGCTATCTGACACTGCTTTCACTTGGAATCTTCACATTCGGCAGTTTTTCAAAGACTTGATGGATTTCAAGTGTTTGCATATTTTTGTTTATGCTTAAAGAGATTGAATCCCTCACAGAATATCTCTATATATCAGCTTGGGACAGTGATGTGATCACAATCTGTATTTTATTCATATAGGGAGTCTGTTCAGGATTTGTCATATGCCACACTTAAGATTTTGCATGTCAGAAAATAAGCCCTATGGGCCCTAGTGGCTGAGGCGGGCCATTAACCAAGACACCACTGGTATAAATGCACATTATATTATACTTGGGGAAGCTTGGTACAGATTTTGCTTTGGGACCCAGAAGATACAAGTTGTGACTCAAAGTAATGACAAACATCAACCAAACCACAATGGTAGCACACTGTAGTGCACCTTTTGAGCCCCATTGGACCAATAACCCAATAGATTGCCAGGGGTCTAGCTGTCGGGACCCCTGCGCATCAGTTGTTTTCCGGAGCGCACAGCTCCTGTCATTGCCTGCCAGGTGCCGCGTTGCTCAATTTCTGTACTTTTAGTAGCGGCAGTTTTAGGTACAACGCAGCAGTACCAATAACCAGCACTAAAAAAAAAGGATTGAGTAAACAGCGCAGTACCAAGCATGTAAACAATGCTGGGAGCTGCGTATCGGGAAACAGCTGATCTGCATGGGTCCCAACATTTGGAGTCCCATTGATCTAAAATTGATGACCTATCTTAAGGATAGACCATCAATTTTTAAAAGGTGAATAAACCCTTTAAGAAACAGTGAAAAGGGAAGCTTTTATGTATTTTGTGTGGTATTAGCGCAGTATGTTGCTGTATTTCTCATCTGCACTGATAAACCGTGTTTCATCATAGATTTATTGGTTAAAATAAATACGGCGTATCTAGTGCTAAGCTGTTGATGTTAAAACAGGATCTATGAAAACTTGCAGACTCGGACGGCAATATCCTATTTACCACACTAAAACAAGCATCCTCAAAAGTTGGTAAAATAAAGGACGATGGGTCAATGGGTCTAATGAAAAATAGAGTCACATACTGGCTCCCAGTAACACATGTTGTATCATGGTGAGATGAAGTCATCATGAAATGTGCAGAATGAGTGGCACAAACAAGTAGGTGATGGAAGGGGACCTATCAACACTGTCAAAGGACTTCAGCACTGCACTCACATCCCGCAGTAACGTCTCTAATGGAACAGATAGCAAAGTGTTGGAATGGAGTAACATAAGCTGCTGCGAGGAAGCTGCCAGGCAGGTGTGTTGAAAGAACACTACAGCACATTACAGGTAATCTACTATAAAAAGAACATGGAGGTGACAAAGAGTAAAGCTGGTAGAAAACTGTTCACATTTCCTCTTACACGAGTGACAAGTTTCTCCAGACGTTACATAGGAAATCTCTGGATACTTGCTTGTTACATTTATGTCAAAAGATTCTGACTCAAACTGGGTAGTGGTCCTACGTCATACAAAGAGCCTGTACTCCAGTGCTAAATCAGTAATAGACCACCCCCTATCATGTGCCATTTATAACACCAGTATCTTCTTTTGTGGCAAAGAGGTCTATAGGCCCCGCAGGTCTTGGGTGTGACTACTTCCCAAGCATCTGTACATCTAAACTTCCCACACTTTATAATAAAACCTTTCCACACTTTATAAAACATTTAATTTGGTTGTCACTAAAGCCCCTTTTCTCCTACATGGTACTGGATCACTTCAGGTCACCTTGGGCTACATTTTTTGTTTTTCCATTGCAATACAGGAACAAAAAGTACCTATTACCAGGCACTTTTATAGTATTTGCTTTAGGCTAGGTACCAAGCGAGCCAAAGTAGTACTAGGTCATGAGTCCAAACAACACTCCACTGAGTGGTTGTCATGTAGATGATGGTACTTGATGCTGTGAAAGGAAGACTTCATAGTACTGCAGAGAACAGAGACAAGTCGACATGAACCAAATATGTTGAGTTGATCCAGTACTATGCTATGGAAAAATAGCTTTAAATGCCATAAGACTTCACATCTGTGCCGAAGTCTCTGTTGGAGACTCTGTCGCAGAAACCGGCAAAAAATGTCAGAGAGAAAAGTCCTGCATGGAGGACTTTTCGCTCTGTCGGTTTCAGTTTTGAAATGATGAAAACCTGACGGACACTCAGTTGACCCCTATTATAGTCAATGGGGTCCGCTGGTATCCATATATAACTGCTAATACAGCGGTCCGGGTCTCCTTCATTCAGGTCCCCTGGCAGACCCAAATGACGGAGAGCACAGCGCAGATGTGAACCTATCCTAAGACCAAGAAGAGAAGAACTTCTATGATGGTTTAGTAAATTTATGCAGACAATACTGTTGAATTTTCCAGAAAGGTAGTATAGATGGGCTTGTTTAGGTGAAGGGTAGGCAACTTTCGGCACTCCAGCTATTGTAAAACTACAATTCCCAGAATGCAAACTTGCTCTGCTGTCCTTGAAACTCCCATGGAAGTGAATGGAATATGTTGGGAGTTGTAGTTTCACAGCAGCTGGAGTGCCGAAGGTTGCTGACCCCTGGTCTAGGTAACAGGGTTGCACATACAATAGGGGGTTACATCTCTAAAAAAAAATGTTTCTCACCCCTCTTTATTATTAATCTCCAAATGCACTGGAAGCAAGAGTGAAATGGTGGTGAAGGTGGTGGAGGTGGGCTACCCTGCTCACCAATTTTTCAAAAAGTATGAGGTGCTTAGTGGAAAGTCTATGGCCTTCTGCTGTATGCCAAATTTACTATAATTTACAAGAGAAACTGGCGTAAATTATACCACAAATCTATGCCAGTATATTTAGCGTATATCTGACTTTCTGGTATACGGAGGTTCAGAGATACTTATAACTTATTAAATTAATGCGCTCTGGAATCCTACACAAAACAGACCAACAATGACATAGAAAACGCCAGTCTTGATAACTAAGTTTATAATGTCTATCTATTAGGCAATATTAGTAAATGTGCTCCAATGTGTCCAGTGCTGTAGAGAAGGAGCTCCTTTCAGTGCACTGATTCTTAATGGTCGGCCTGCACAAAAGAAGAAATCACACTGCCACCTGTGTATATGAGGATACAGGGAGTGGAGCTAAGTTACTGAGCTTGTGTGACCACCAGCACTGGGCTCATTAAGGTGGACATTCTGAGAGAGAATGAACAGAACAGCAGGGGGCACTAAAACAAACATTTAACAAGATTTACAGGGTCTTAATTCTATAAATCCAATAGAAAGGTAACTACATGTTACATACTTTAACAGTCTTATATTTATTTGTGAGATTCTTTAATTGACTAGACTTGATACAGTCTCTTATGTAAATGTTTGTCCTTTGAATAAGGAAGTGCAAATATGTTATCTACTACTTGATAGTAATAAGGTCATTATAGGATACAAGCAAAGCTTTGTGACTAATAATAGAGAAATCCTGTTACATTACACTATGGGCGCAGCGATCACTGTATATTGATAGAAAATATTTACAGACACCTTTTTTTTCATGAATCTCTAATCGTTTTCCTGAATTTCATAGCCTATTAGAAGTCTACGTATCTCCATGAAAGAAACATAAAAATGGAAGATTATACAATTAACAGCATTGTTAGCCATCTGCCTGATAGTCAGCGAGCACCCTATCCGGAGGCTGAGTCATTGTTGTTTAAGAGACCAGAGCACGGAATATGGGATCATTCCCAGTGTCAGGGAGAATTTGTCGACACAACAATAGGACAAGCACAATTTTCTCCTGTGACTCATCGATGCAATATTGTCTTTACAATGAAGGCGGTAATGATAAAGTCAGAGACGGCAGGTACCGAGCTCCTGATCCGTTATCCTACATCTGTATAATTAAATGCTATAGTACATCTTAATTCATGGTAGGAGTTTCTGTTTTTGGCATAGACGGACAAATCCGTCTGTGCTGACGTAACGTGTTTATCCTTAATACACCTGTTGTGATGCTTATCACATGTACAACTAAGGAACTGGCGGTCTATTAAATGTAAGAATTATACCAGTTATAGTACAGTACAAATACAAGTCTATGGATGGAAATCATCCGTGTTGTATTCTGTCTGAACTATATCAAATGGGGCTTATTTAATTATGCGCTGTATCCTATAGTAGCAGATGCCCACTTCCAGGAGTCGTGTAATTCATCTAATGAACATTAATACTGGATTGGTTACTGTAGGTCACAGCAAATGCATTTTATGTGAACTGTTTCTTTTTTTTTTTTTTAATGCTAGATAGAATAACAATATTCATCTCAAAATGCACTGAAATATTAATGGCTAGTAAATGTAGGATAATATGACTGAATAAAAGACTTTGTGTACAAAGCATTTTTTAATCTAGAATGGTCTAAAAAGGGTTAAATTAAGGCAAATTGTAAAATATAGAGGGGTCCCCTGGGCAGACTAAAATAAAAAAAGAAGCCATAGTCTCCTAACCCTAGTCCTCCGTTCCATCAGCCATTCTGCGTCAGCTGTAGCCAGATGTGAAGCAGCACAGGTGACTGCTGCGGCCAAGCACAAGCCTTAGCGATCATATGTTGGGTACCAATGACGTCACTTTTAATACATCACCAGTACCCAACATGTGACCACTAAGGTCGGTGATGCTAAATTAATTTTCAAGAAAAAAAAATCTGACGGAGCGATTGTCTATCTCTGGTTTTGGCACTCCAGTGATGACGTCAGTGGTCATGGCTATATATTGTATAAGGGGAAGTAAAAAAAAGCTGAGAAAAATGCAACAAAATTCAACATGGCACGTTTATGTGGCATTTTTTAGCTGTGATTCGCTACGTGGGGGCTTAGCCTAAAGGTGTTTTCCTACAACCTGGAAAACCTAAAGTGGTATTTGAAATAAAAAAAAAGAAGCGATACTCACCTATACCCAGTCCTCCATTGCGGGTCCCCGATTCCATGGCAGCATTGTATAGATTGGATGTGAAATGGCTCACGTGACTGCTGCGGCCAATCACCGACCTTAGTGCCATTCGCACCGTCTGATTTTTTTTTTCTTGAAAATTAATTTAGCATATGTCAAGACCTCAAAATAATAATGGGACAGATATATAAAACCTCTTTCTTTTTTTGCCCATAGCAGCCATTCACAGGGCAGCTTTAATTTTTAAGAGCATCATAAGAAATGTAATCTGTGCTCTGATTGGTTGCTTTGGGCAATAAGGACAGTTTTTCTTCAAGACAGTTTTATAAATCTGTCCCAATATCCGTTGTTAAAATATGAAGCTTTCATAGGAAAGGCTGAACCTCTTAATAGATTGGGCTCTTACCCACCGTGTGCCGGAAACCCAAATATACGTCAGCTAGGAGCTGGTGTAGATTTGAGCTGTAATTTACATCAGGTTTTGGTGTAAATTATAGTCATTTTTTGGGGCTGTGGTAAACCATGCACCTCCCACCCAGGAAGCACCACCCACTTTTTAGAAAAATTACAAAATGATAAAAAGTCATAAAAATTTATGAAACCTGTTGTAGAGGCATGATAAATCACCCCTATTGGAAAGCATTTATAAAGCTCCTTGTATTTTCTTCTATTTTTGCCCCTTTTTAAGGCTTTACACTGGGTGTACAAGATTTTTCATGTGTTTGGGCCTATTTTGAAGGCTTGCCACTTTGCGTTTTTGTTCGAGAAAGCTGTCATGGTTTATCTGTAGTAACATTTTTGCATTTATGATCTGAGTTTTTTTTTAGAAAAAGACTCAAAAAAAGGGGAAACTGCCCTCTAGTACATGGGCAGCGTTAAAAAAAAAAAACTAAATATCTGACGGCAGTGGAATGAATCTGGGCAAACTTTTTTACACATATGGACCTTTTTAGGAAAAAGTCTCAAAGCTGCCCTGGCCCTCCAAACAAGTTAGGCCTTATTGACATGAGATGGATGTTTTTTCAATGGCTGTCACAGAGCCGTTTATAAAACAATGAGAGTGAATGGTTTTATTTACATGTCTGTTTTTTTTGACAGGCTGTTTTACATATCCATCAAAAAAACTGTCAAGTTCTAGCTTTGTCCATTTTAATGGATACTCAAATAGACATGTGAATACACCAACAGAGTTTTATGGGTTTTAAAACAACAGTGTGATGGCCATTCAAAAAATGGACTGACACATCAGTTTTTCACCAGCATTAGGTCTATGAAAAATGGACCGGTTGTGTGAATAAGGCTTTAAAGTTTGGTGTGTCTGTACTGCACTATATAACTGATGTATCTGCATATTCAACGGGACAGTCCCAGATACCAGGTGCTCTCCGGGTGGGTGGGCGGTATGTCCTGACCTCAACTCATCTGCGTCCTCCTGATACAGATAAGTTGAGTAAAATGGTGAAGCAGGGAGCCAGATTTTATACTGTGGGGGCACCAGGAGAGTGACTTTGTATTGTGGGGGAAACTGGAGGAGAACTTTATATTGTGGGTGTAGCTAGATGGGGGCATTAAACCGTGGGGGAAGCTGGAGGGGGAATTTATACGGGGGGGTGTGGGGGAGACTGCAGGAAGACATTAAACTGTGGGGGCAACTGGAGAGGGATTTTATACTGTGGGGGAGACTGCAGGAAGACATTAAACTGTGGGGGCAAATGGAGGGGGATTTTATACTGTGGGGGCAACTGGAGGGGGATTTTATACTGTGGGCGGACCAGGAGAGGGACTTTATGCTGTTGGGCAAGGTGAAGGGTGACCCTATACTGTGAATACATTATACTTGTTCAGACATATTGTGTCAGGACCACTGTAGGGGCATTATACTGTGTGTAAAGAGACATTGATGGGAATGGATGGGACCAAATTCTGTCTCTCTTTCAGTCCTTTGAAAGTTGGGAGGTATGGTAACTGGAATACATCACCTGATACATGACACGGTATCGTATAAAATTGGACAGAAAAAAAGATCGCATATGCAGTATCTCTAAATGAAATAAGAGATATTTGTATGTACAACATGGTCCCATAAACTTCAATGTGTGCCACACTGAGACCCCACACAGCTTGTATGAGGCTGTAATGCAATGTGCTCATGAGCTGGCTTTACAGAGAATACAAAAATTAGATTTCCTATTTTGCTATTTATACAATAAATACAATGCTAGAGAATTGGTGATTTACAGGAACAGTCTTACATTTCATGGAAAAGCGCCATGCCACGTCTTCACGGCGCAGCTATTAGAGCCCCTATGAAGCTTGTTTACTCTCATTTGTTTTAGCTACTCAAAGTGAAGCAGCTGACAGGATGTATCATAGATGAAATAGCACACCTGCTGTAAGAAACACAAGAGACGCGCAAGCAGTCATATCAGGAAATAGTCTGCCGCCTCTTGTTCCATGATGAGTGGATGCATGGAGGGATAGATAGATACCCAGTCCTGTCATGTAGGCCACCCAAAAGTCACACAGACATTCACGGTCAAGGTCAGAAAAGAATCTTAGAGCATTTTATCAGGCATATGGTTGTGTCTCAATACTAAAAATCCTTAGCAGGGAAAGTACATGATTAAGAGAGCATGAGAACCTGTATCCGACAACACAGCTGCTGCCAAGATCACAGGAGAAGAGAGGAAATCTTATAATCATTGGACAGGACAATATTGTCCTATATTCTCTTGTGTAGACACCTGTGCCTTCAATACTGTATACAGGAAAAAGGGAGCAATCCAAAAGCAACAAGGCAAATATTACATGTCATACAACTGCAAACAAGTGTATCTGTATGCACTTTCTAAAAGGGAACCTGTCGTGTCTCGCTTCATGTTCAGGAGTTGAGCAGATTGATATATATCTTTGTGGGAAAAGATTCAGTATAAGGCCTCATGCACACAACCGTGGGTATTGTCAGTGTGGTAGTCATGTTTTTCACTGCTAGCGCACTGACCCATGCTATTCTATGACCGCATACACTCAGCCGTGTATTATCATAGGCCATGATCCCAGGGCAAAACTCAGGACAGGTCCTATTTCTGTACGTTTTTCAGTCAAGGCTCACTGAGAGCAGTGAATGGGGCCATGGAAGCATGGGCGACACACGCATGTCATCCATGTGCTGTCTGTGCCATTCAATCATAGCCCAATTACGTGCACACACTCGTGTGCATATAGCCTAACTTCTATTTTATTCATTGACATCTCTGCTCTTTCTATGCTTAGGAGTCCAGTGGGCGGTCCTAATCAGTGAGTGACAACTATTTCTGCACGCAAACTCATACAGGAGAGGCTGTGCATCACTGGTAGGACTGCCCTGTGGACTCCTAAGCATAGAAAGGGCAGAGATTTCAATGAATAAAATAGACGCTATACTGAATCTTTTTCATGCTATGAACATACACTAAGTTGCAAATTAAAGGGGATGAATGGTATTGAAAAATGTTTAAGCACAGGGTCCATGGCAAATCACAATTATTCACAATCCCCTATAGATCCAGTGCCAGTGCTTTAATGATCCCTGCTGGTCTCTACTTACTTTGTTCCTATGATGATATTCTTTATAGCCATGTGACAGATGCAATCATTAGCCTCAGTATTGATGCCTGTATGTAGACGACCTAGGCCAGTGATTGGCTGCAGCTATCACATGGATGTACACCATGTGATCGCTACAGCATAGTAAACATAGACTAGCAGGGATCACTGGAATGCCAGTGCTGGACCAAGGGGGAATTTAACAGTTGAATAATGTGGTTTTTTTTGTGTTTTTTTTTTTTTTTTACTTTCTCAATCCCTGCTGTTTTTAGCCAACCCTCTTAATAGCATAAAGACAGTGCAGATACCCTCTTGAGGTATGATCAAGTATTCCCTGGGTACATAAAGGTTGAGAACCCATGTTACAGTACATATAGATTCAGAAGCACAGGAACATTTAACTACAGAGACAATACTAATAAAACTAATTTGCGGATAAGATGGTAGAAGAAGTTTTGAGCTCACCTCTTTACCATTCTCCGCATCTGTAAAAATACTCTGCTCATCATCATCATGATACTCCACATCCGATTCACCCATAGCAATGGGAACACAGCCGGAGAGACGAGGGTTGATCATATAATCATCACCTTCACTAACAACATATTTTTCTCCGCTTTTGGCGATGCCGCCATTGGTATTATTCCCATCCATGTAGTCATCCTTTTCTTTCCGAGTATCGGACATGTTGATATGATTGTGAGGGTTGATGTTGTTTTTGTTCCTATTCTTTCCAGACAAACTTGTTATAAAAGTGTCTCCACCTTTTTTGGGCTTGGTGAATAAACTGCGGACAAAATCTATGATGCTTTGTTTGGCAAAGGAAATACCCCTTTGTATTCTAGCAATTGCTATCTGGAGATTGTTCATTTCACCATCTTCATCCGGGGCAGACAAGTTATCGGCACTGAACGAACTCAGAAGGAGAGCCAAGAAGAGGTTGAGAACCTGCCAAAAGGTAGACATAAGATAAATTAATTTAATTTAATTCACATCGCACAATCTTATAGCGGTATACAGTAAATCAGGAGTTGTTTTCTGCCACTTTTCTAAATAGAGAAATGGTGGAAAATCTCCAGAAGTTAGTTGCAGTCAATTTACGCTAAGTTCACACCTGCGTTTGGGTTTACATTCTTTGGGTCCGCTTGGGGGCTCAAAAAATGGAAACCTAATCTGCTTAAAAAGCGGTTACCCACAGAACCCCATGGACCCCATAGACTATAATGGGGTCTGCCGGGTTTCCGCCTGAAAAATGCGGAGCAGGACTTTTCTCTCCACATTTTTCAAGCAGAATGTGGGATGGAATCCCTGAAATCGATCCCAGATGTGAACTTAGCCTTACACACTTTTACCCCATTCAGCAGTGCCTTGTCCGCTTCACCTGACACACTTATATGTTTTCATGTATAAATGTTCATTTAGAACACATTGCAGGAAATTTATCATACCTTGTAGAGCATGAAAAATTTTAAATTTTTTGTGTAAGTCAGGGTTGTGACTTTTTCATTTTTTTTTTACGCTGCCCTCAACACTTCCTAAAAAGGGGCATGGTGAAGGTCAGAGCATGGGCAGAACCACTGTCAATGTCAGATTTATGATCATATACGCCAGTTGTCTGATGTAAATAATCCCTGATATCTAGGTCAGCCATGACCTGGCATAGATTTCAGTGCAGACACACAGCCCCAACGGAGACTGCACCTGACAAAAAATGAAGCACTTCCTACAGTGGCACAGATATTATCAAAAAGCCGGTCTTGATAAATCCCCCATCCATGTTTTTCAAATTATTTATTAAACTGGGTAAGTACACTGATAAATCTGTCTATTGCATGCAGGGAAAGTGAATCACTTTTTCATAGTAACCAGATAGCATCTTTACAAGGGACCGGTCAGTACTTGCATTCCCCATAATGCTATATAACAATTATAGGACATCTTTTATTAGACCTTTCCTCTGTTACCGTTCCTAGAAATTTATTTTAGAAAATTGACAAGTGGGTGTTACCAGTTGTGGTGACACAGTCCAATCAATACAGTCAGAGATACAGTATTTTGTAAAGGGACCCACCCCTTTGACAAGATGTTTATTTATTTATACATTTCAAGTGGCAATAACAGAGGAACAACTCAACACATTCTAAGTTTAATTGCACACAATGTCATCCGTGTGCTGCCCATGTACTGGCCATGCTTTTGCGGCCCCATGCTTTCAATGAAGAGAGGCTGCAGAAGCACGGCCACAAAACCAGACAGGAGTAGGACCTGTCCTGAGCTTTGCGGCCCAAACTGTCGGCCACACACTGATCTGAATAATACACTGTAACGAATGGGCCATTGTGCTATCCGGGTATATCTCCGATAGCACACTGACCTAGCCCACGGTCTTGTGCAAGGGGCCTAAGGCTATGTTACATCTGTGTAGGAGTCTCCACTGGAAAACTCCATTGAATTGTGCTTCAAAAATCGCCAGAAGAAAAAGAGCTGACTCTTTCATCCGATGGGTTCAGCTTAAAAGAATGGACACTTGACGGATCCAATTCTAGTCAATGGAGTCTGTGGGGCACCATTCATGGCCACTATTTTGGCGGACCAAAACAACAGACATAGAGGATGAAAGGAAGCTGGAGAATTGTTATTTCATGGGAATACAATTGCTCAATAAAAGAGACACATAAGGAGAGATAACAGCCACTCTCTAATTCTACTGGGGTAATAAAATCTGGAATCTGATGGGTTGCTAGGGATAGCACCTGAAGTTTTTTCTATGCTGTTTCTTACACATACTGTAAGTCTCACTTTGTATCCGGTAAAATTTTCACAAAACCTTTTTTTCCTTAGCTCTCAGTACATGTATAACACTGATCACTTAGAATTCTGTATAAGTTTTCTCAGATTCCTTGCACAAATGCTCTGTTCGTACTTTGCAAGGGAACAAAGCTCACAAAACATTAAGTATAATTGCAGCTACCACGGATAACCTTTATTGTAAAGTGTAGCGGAGAAAAAAATGACAAGCGAAGTAAAATTGAAAGTTACAGAATCCCTTTATAAAACCAATAGCATGTTCATACAAAGCCGAGCCATTGTACCTACTGTAGCCACCGACTCTTGACATGTGGCCAGGTAAGTGTTCC
The DNA here is from genome assembly GCA_947044405.1 of Leptodactylus fallax. Classification (NCBI taxonomy): domain Eukaryota; kingdom Metazoa; phylum Chordata; class Amphibia; order Anura; family Leptodactylidae; genus Leptodactylus; species Leptodactylus fallax. The sequence continues at coordinate 94,118 of CAMRHE010000067.1, read as the reverse complement.
GACTCCTTTTCAAAAACAGACTGAACAAAGCCTTCAAAAATAGATGTGATCAGAAATAGAACCGTGAGAGGAAAAATATATTTAATGTCACATGTTCGTTTTCTGTACGAGGAAACAAGTAACAAGGCTGAGAACATATTTTCGTGGTGCCACTCTGAGCGAGTGGGAGTGAGTATTCACACTGAACAAATGGTAATAAGAGAAATGTTTCAAAATGGAGGCTACATGCTGCTTTCTTTGATCCATAATGCACTGTGCCCCGTGAAGACTTAATCTGCGGTATTGTACAATAAATTGCTAGGGTGCCGCATGGGGCTTCTGACCAAACTGTAAGCATAACTACATTTTTTTGCAGCTTGATACTCATGGGTTGAGTGGGAAATTTACATTGTAATTTTTTTTTCGAGCAGTAAAAAAATTCCTCATTAGGTGAAAAGCAGGAAGCATTGACATACAATTAACATCAACTCTGGAGATATACAGGATTTGTGAAAAGCTCCATAGAAATGTAGTTTGTAACCTTAAAAGGATATTTCTTCAACAACCCCAGAACCGGTCATTAGAGGTCATATTAAGGATTGACAAGCTTTAATAATTAGTTATTATAATACTGCAGCTAGATGCTGTGTGAATGAGGGTTTATGCATTAACATTTACTAATTAAATTGTATATTGGTTTGAGGACGTATTGTTGTTGTGCCATTTTTGTGGTACTATGTGTGCCATTATTGCAATGGTAGATGCGCCATTTTTTTAAATTCTGAGGAAGCGATATACAAATATGTAGAAAACTGCATAAATTTTCATTATAAGCTTTATTTAAAATACTCCTTTAGGCTAATGCCCCATGTGGCGTAAACGCCGCAATTCGCCCGCGGCAGAAGCGCCGTGGAAAAAATCGTGGTGTTTTACAGTCAGAGCAAAGTGGATGGGGATTCTAGTGAATCCCATGCCCACTTTGTGGAAAAAAACGTGCTGCGGACACGCAGCGATTTCCAAAATCGGCACGGTTTTGGAAATCGCAGCAGGTCAATTATACCTACGGAAACGCCGGCAGTTTCCCCATAGGTAGAATTGAAACAGAAAGTCCGCAGAGGAATACTCTACAAACTTTCTGTCTAAAGCGCTCTGGGAAGAACCGCGATGCGATCCCGCCGCGGTATCTCCCACAGCGCTTTTTTTTGCTGTGGGACACCACGAGGGGCCTTAGCCTTAGGCCCCACGTTGCGGAAACGCAGATTTTTTTGTGGCAGATTTTTCAGCGTTTTTTTCAGCCAAAGCCAAGACTGGTTACAAAAGGAATGTGAAATATATAGGACGTTCTTATACTTCTACCTTCTGCTCAATCCACTCCTGGCTTTGGCTCAAAAAACCGCAGCAAAAAAAGCTGCGTTTCCGTAACATGGGGCCTCGGCCTTAGACTGGGGGCATGCATTGCTGAAAAGTTGTGTTTTTTCTTGCAAATTGTTACTTTTTTTTTACCCAAAACGTGGCTTCTAAAGAAGTGAGAAATACAAAGGAAACACTCCTGTCTTTGGCTCAAAAAATACAGCAAAATCTTCAACAATGTGTGACCTTATCCTTAAAATTACTCACTGTTTACTTCTCTACCATATGGTTTCTAGAATCCACTTTTCTCCTTGTCTGTCATTCTGAATTGCAAATATGTTTTTTGCTAAACTTTTGTGAATCAAGGATATGAACACCTTTGAGGACTGTTTTTACTGAAATGCATACTGTATATTTTGGTCATTGTGTTTTATTAAATAGTTTTCAACTTTTTGGCTTCTCCATCTTCTATGTATTACAATACATAGAAAGAGCCGGAATACATTTCACTAGCAATTCCGTCATATTGGCTCTGTGACGATTCATCTTCCATCCCCTTCTCTCCTCTCCTAAATGATCTTCTGAACTAATTTGTAACCAAATCAAATTTTAACTTTAATACAGAGGGGCTGGAGACCAAGCTATCAAAGAACTTGTCTGACAGATTTGCTAGTGAATGGCATTCTGCAGCATGCTATGTATTGCCATGCTGTACATAGAGGCTTCAGTAATGAGGCACCTGAAAACTTGTAATCAAACCCAATTATAAGAAAAAGGTTTTAGGCCAAACATACATACATTTCAGTAACAAAAAGTTCCCCAAATCGTGGACATAACTTTTCGGTTTCTCACACTGTAGATGGTCACACTATATACTGTATATGTTTATACTTAGGGAATACGTATCTGATCGTTAAGGGTCACACCACTGGTACCCAAAGCAGGAGAATGGGCAATGAAAGTTCCTCTGAGCCCTCCATGTGAATGGATGGCCACAGTTCTTATCCCTTCTGTGAGACTGCCTGGTTAATAGAGTGGTGTCCAAGCATGTGCAACATTATTCCATTCACATGGAACACTTAGTTGTGGGTCCCTGTTCTCCTGGTTGAACGGAAACCCAGAAATCAGACACAGGCATGTACAATTCAACATGACTGATTTCTGTCAAAAATCATGAAGCCTCCAAGCAGAAAAGATAGTTGTCCTGTCCTGAAATTAGCTGGTTTGGCATACTTTTCTATTATACATGTATGGAGAGCTTAAAGGGGTATTCCTACAAACACAGTCATATTTAATTTATAAACAATTGAAAGTTAACCATTTTTGCAAATATAATTAAAAATTGTGCTGAGTTTTAAAGATTTTCTCTACCCATCTTAGTCACAGGCTTTTGTTTTCTTTGGTTGCCAGTGGCTACGACCATGAAAGTGGGAGCTTTCTATGGTCTGGCACTAGTTAGACAACCAGTCATGATTTCCTTATTGTGGCTGGGATATCTTCTTGTGCATGTAGTATCCCTGCCTGATAACCTGCCCACAATAAGGAAATCATGGCTGGGTTTCTGACATGTCCCAGACCATAGAAAGTTCCTGCATTCATGACTGTATCCACTGGCAAACTATGAGAACAAAAGACTGTCACCACTAAGAACTAAAATCTGCAACATTTTTAATCACTTATACCTGTCCCAGTCCTTTCCTTAGGCTACTGAGGATGCTGATTGGCCTCAGCGGTCACGTGACCACTGAGGCCAACCAACGGCCTATGGAAAGGGACCTGGGACGTCACAGTGACAGGGATTTCTACCGCAAGAAAACATTGGAGCACAGGTGTGTATGTTTTTTCTTTAATTTTTTTTCACCTTCTCCGGCCTAATATATATATTAAAAAAAAAAAAAATATATATATATATATATATATATATATATATATATATTCATTCTGGACAACCTCTTTAACTTTTAATTGTCTACAAATTTAAATATGGTTAAAAAAGGGAATTGCGTTTTTTTTTTTGTTTTTGTTTTTTACAGAAAAAATGCCAAGGATTCTCTTGAATGACAATGAGCTGTGATACCTGACATAGTTCACTGGCAAAGGTGGGGATTTTTTTAAAGGGAATGTGTCACTAGAAAATTACCTATTCTTTTAATCAATTTTCTGTTAAACATATTTTTAAAGACTTTTTGGTGATTACTAAATTACTAAAAATTATGTAGTTCTGACACTGTCCACTAGGCCATATGATATGCTGAAACTTCCTGTTTTCTGTAGGATATTTCTTTGCAGCAGCCACCTCACTTACAGCACACTGATGATCACAGCTATCCTGCATATGTAGATAAGACACGGAATCCACCAGTCACAATAGGTAAAGTCACAGCTTATCTACTCCCCACGCTACACAATAACCTCTACCCAGGTCTCACAGCATACCTAAAAAAAAAAACTTCTCCCATACAAGTAAATAGAGTCAATTATGTTTATGGCTCACGGTCCTTCTATATGAAAGAAGAAGTCACAGAATGTTTAAGGTTTAGTGGAAAAAGTTGGATTTTTAGGATTTTTTTAAATATAAATATTAATTTGGAAAATTAAAAAAAAAAATCATAAAAATTCTTAAATAAATTTAAACAATTATTTAAACAATACGTCTTTTCCTGGCGACACAATCTCTAAGAAAAACAGACTTTTTCTTTAATCTTGTTCAACTCCTTAAAAAGTTCCACTTGTGATCACCAATTTTTTTCCAATGTATTTCTTCAAGTGCATTTCTTTGCATGGAACATGTATGCATCATCTTGGGATAATTGAAATCTGTCCCCGTACCCCGGACTGATTGCTTGTACATTGGTGTGACTATATAAATAGCATATAATTATTGTGTAGAGTCACACATAAGAATGGATTGATAGAGGTTAAAAACTTTCACTCTACCGTTCACCATTTGAAAATAATTGCTTATGAATAAAATGTAGGACAAAATTGCTTCCTCTTAGTCGTTTTTGTCACAGAGATACAATTAATGCAATCTTCCAAATGTCACTAATTCAAGGATGCGCATTTTTTCTATTCAGAATGCGCATTTTTTCTATTCAGACAGTGACTCATTTATTGTTGGGGTGCATTCAGACACCAGTATCAAAAGAAGTTACAAGACTTCAAACAGAAGCACTAATGACTCTACTTAGCTATTAGATTCCATCAGGGGTCTCCACTTTGCCCCTTCTAAACAAAAAGCTGAAACCAAGCTTTTAACAGAACTCATATTAGTTTTTGGCAGAATTTTGTAGAAAAGAAAGTGTATTAATAGTTTGTTAAAACTGACTGCTCAGGAGCTGGTTAAAGGTTAAGATTTTATCAGGTGAGTTTTTGTCACAAATATTTTGAAAGATTTTCATCTGTCAGGCAACGCAAAAACTTTACTGATATTCAACTTTAAGGCTGAGGCCTCATGTTGTGGAAACGCAGTTTTTTTTTGGTTGTAGATTTTGTTGCGGTTTTTTGAACCAAAGCCAGGAGGGGATTGAGCAGAAGGGAGAAGTATAAGAACTTCCTATATATTTCACATTTCCTTTGTAGCCATTCTTGACTTAGGCTCAAAAAAACACAATAATATCTGCCACACAAAAAGCTCCATTCCCGCGTGGGGATTTAGCCTAAGGCTAAAGGGGTAAAACAGCATGGACGGCACATGGATGATATCTGTGTTCTGCCTGTGCTTCCACGGACCCATTGATTTCAGTGAGCCTGGGCTGCACAACAGACTTACAGCCCCGTACACAGGACTCGTGATAATTTCCACTGGAGTTGCCCAGAGAGAAGCATATAACAGAAGGGATTTATCAATGATTACCAATGATTCTACTCCAATCCTCTAGCATGGAACAGTTTTTTTACTTGTTGCTACTGCACTTACCGCTGTACTTAAAAGTTGGAAGGAAAATTCTGTGATTGGAAGAGACAAGGCCTTCACAACCTGACATTTTTACCATTATTTACACTAGAAAAATGACATCTATGGCACAGATTTCAGTTTCTGGAGCACTGAAATAGCAAGATGCACCAAGATAAGTTTAATACATTTAGCTCATCCCACACTAGTGCTGTATCTGATCAAGACTAGCATATTATACTCCAGTCTTAAAAGAAAGGCCCCATGTTCTTGTCTTCACCCATGTTTTTAAAAACTGGAGCAGATTTATTCACCAAATACACCAAAAATGTGGAGATCATAGCATTTGGCAAATGTGTTATGTGTTTTGACATTTCTTACAAGTACCTCAATAAATTTATAAAACATCTAGAAAAACAGGGGCAGCAAACAGAAATCGAAATATTTTAATAAAGACCATTGTACCATGTACCGTTCCTTTTGCACAAAATATTATTATATGTGGTACCTAATGTGCTGCACCAAATATTTCATGCCACCTGCCCTATATGTACAGTATAAGGCCTTATTCACATTTTAAAAGCAATGTGTGACAGGGAATGACTATATTCAGATACCAGTTTTTTTTTCTATTTTTGACAGTTTTCTAGTTTTGACAGCCACACATACCCAATAAAAAACTGTAAAACGGACTGATGTCCGAGTTATACTTAAATGGATCAGTGGGTTGGGTCAAAAAAGAATGACCATTTTTTTATGGTCCATTAAAAACAGCCACAAAATGGATGACACTCGGAAAGCAAAAACGGACAAAAAGATACACAATGGATGCAAAAATGGGCGTTCCATTTTTTACAGCCAAAAAATTGACATGGTAATGTTAATAAGACCTTAATTTGATGCGTTTTATGTATTTTATACCCTATGATAGTATTGATAAATTTCCATCATAGTGTTCAGCCACTTTTTTTTTCCACCTACATAAAGTGACATCCACTACAGTTCTTTTATGGTTTCTCATCCATGTAGCTAGTCTTCTTAACGGTTCAGTATGCCTGCCTAGCAGTGCAACAATATAGGGCAAGGCAAGAATCAATGCATACCGATCATCATCATTATTACCTATTAATGATTGTTTAATTGTAAGAGGAAATAGTCATGGATTTAGTCAGAGCATTACGGGGTTAATAAAAATTTTAATCCATGTCTTAGAAAATGAGTGCAATATCTACTGCTAAGCTAGCTGAATATATTAAAAGTTCTTCATTTGTAAGAAAAGGCTATATTCACAAATGTCAATTCAATAAAAATAATCCTCAACCACACAGAGGTAGGCGTTTATTCTAGCAATGTACAAATACAAATATGAAACTACCCGCTAGAGAAAGCAGCAT